>PVIW01000010.1:253523-853523 GCA_004026585.1 Noctilio leporinus
CATGTCAGACATGGCTCAAGCACACCCCTAGCTTAAAGACAGACCCCCCCCCCCCCCCCCGGTCATTTTCTTTGATTAAAAAGAATTTGTGTGATGGCAGCAATTTGGAAACTATAAAACAGTTTAGAAAGAAACTCTGTCACTCACAGTTCCACTACCCAGCGATTATTACCATCAGCAATCCTGATGATAATCTATATCCTTCCCTAGTCTCTGTGTGCAAATAGAGGTTTATAAACTTTCTTTTTGAGTTTATTTTTTTAATTGTACTTTTTCCATTGCCATTTGTCACGCTATCCCGTCTTCCATCTCCACATCCATCCATGCCCCTGCCCCCTGCGAAGTTTATAAATATTTCAACACACATTAATCATGTCCTGTAGCTTGTTCCTACTCTTACTTACAACCTACTTGTGGCTATCTGCTCTTCTCCTGTGGATTTGCAGTAACAGATTTTTAAGCATTTTCTGTTCCTATACTTACTGTTCTCTCTCTGCTCTTAATGCAATTCCATCTATTCCTCTGTCTTTGACCAAGCTGCATTCTTTTTATTAGTAGGGTGAGATGCTGAAACCCCTGATCCAGCCTCCTTTCTCTTGAGAACCTACAGGTCCCCCTTTCCAGGTGGGAGGCAGGCCCTGCCTAAACATCAGCGACAATCTGCCTCCCACAGTTGGATTAGTGTTTGTGTTGCTTGGTGGCTCTTAATTTGTCGTTATTGTTTGTTTGATTGATTAGTTCTTAGAATCCTGGTTTCTCCCCTGCCTTTAATTTCTCTAGAGCCAGTTTCGGGAAGAGAGTCAAACTCCTGCTGTGTGCCATCTTTGCAGGAAACGGAATCATCTTCTTAATGATGATTGTGCTGTAATGTTAAAGCAAATATATATATAAAATATATATATATATTTTACCATATACTATAGGCCTTTAATGAGTTTGCATGTGCTCTTTAAAAAATAGAAACGATATTTTATAATCTCCAGATTGAAAATAGTCTGTAAATATCAAATCTTGGCAAAGATCAATAGCAATTCTCATACAAGGCTGGAGGGAGCAGAAATTGGTTGAATCAGTTAGAAAGCAATCTGGCATGACTTAGTAATGTAATGCTAAGCATGTGTACATACTATAACCAGATACTCCACTCCTGGTTAGAAGCCCTAGAAAAAACTTATGTTCAAGAGGCATGCAAAAGATGCTTATAGCAACATTGTTCACCACAGCAATAAAAAACAAAAATTGTAGGAAAAACACTGAATTATTAAAATGAGTAAATCCTATTGCATTTTTGCAATGGAACCAGGGTCACTGCCTTGTGCAGCTCTGGGGCACCATTCGGAGTTGGCAATTTTATACAGCACATAAAATTACTAGTGTCTTCTGGAGGTTGTACAAATTTGTGCAGAATACCATACATTAGGAGAAATAAATTAATTATAGCTACCACCATAGAACACAATGCTGACCAAAAATAA
The DNA here is from genome assembly GCA_004026585.1 of Noctilio leporinus. Lineage (NCBI taxonomy): Eukaryota > Metazoa > Chordata > Mammalia > Chiroptera > Noctilionidae > Noctilio > Noctilio leporinus. Next base: position 254,999 of record PVIW01000010.1, read on the forward strand.
CAAGTGTCAGTTTCATTTGCATAATGATAAACCATCAGCAAACCGGTTGTGTTGCTTAGAGCTACACGTATATAGTAAGGATATAGAGAAAAAATAACAAGGAATTAATGCAAAATACAGAACAGTATTAAATCCAGGGCAGGGAAAGAACATGATTAGTTAGGTCAGCAGGGAGCTATAAAGTTATTCATGATAACTTTACTCTGTTTCTTAAGCTGGGTAGTGGATATGAGTTATTTATTCAATTTACTATTAACCTTTAAATATACATATATGCAAATCCATTGCATGGTATGCATGATACATTTAACAATGAAAAGAAATTTAACAAAAAAAATGGATAAATCTTCAAGAACCACAATCAACTAAGATTAAATGTTGCAAAGTTAATAATTGAATTAAATATAACTTTCCTATTAAAAGGCAAAATCTTTTAGGTTGGAAATGAAAAACAGTGTTTTGCTCGATGTGGATTTCAATTAGCATTTCTCAAACAAAAGTGACACAAAATGTGAATGTGAACTGATAAGCAAAGATGTATCAGACAAGTTTAGAAGAATAGCAGTAGTCAAGCCATTAATAATACCAGAACAAAAAGACTTTAAGGAAATGAATTAAAATAAAGAAATGCTGTCATTTGTTATAAAAAAGGGTATGATTCATAGGGAAGTATAAAATTTATACTTCCACATGTCTCTTTCAATACCCCACAGAAGAACACAGAAAATAAATCATAAAAGTTGGATCAAAAAGTTCAATATTGCGCTGTACTTTAAGCCCCATTTTTGTACATCTTCACACCTGTGAAATTAGGATATGTCTTGATGTAATTCTTATTGTTCATATATGCTTACATTTAGTCATGGCTGCCTGTACTTTTTTCACTTTCAGTTATTATTGGCGCTATATGTATTGAGCATAGTTGTCATCACTTTTAAGATTATACTATTATTGGCATTGTAAAAGTTAGTGTGGGTGGGGGACCCTGACCCACACATAATAAAATCCCTTGGTGCCATGGATGAATCAAAAACCGTCCCAAACATCTCTGTGTCAGGGGAAGAAGATCTGCTGGCCAGTGCCTCAAGGCCAAAGGCCCAGTTCTTTGTTCCCAAAGATCTTTTATTGAAAGGGGTAAACTTGGAGGCAAGTAGCTTGTCAATCAATGCTAATTACAGGGAAATAGGAAAAACAAGTGAGGGGGCAGGGAGATCTCACTCAAGTCAGGATTTGCATTCAAATTTAAAACACTTCTGTAGTTGATACAACAAAGGATCAGGCAAGGTGAGAGAACAGGCTGGGCTTCATGGTAACTAAAGTATTTACCCGTGATCTAGTCCCCTTCCCCCCAGGGCCACTGGTTTTACATGGAAACATGTTTGTACCCTGCATTCCCAGCCTTCTGGTTGGGACTTTTAGGTTTAGTCTGGCCCAAGCGGGACTCCAAGTTTCCATGCTTTTTCCCAGGTGGGCCCTAACAATTGTGAATGTCAGAAATTATTGAAGTGGAGTTTGATATTAGTGAAGCGAATTATTAAAAAAAAAAGCTTTTATTGACTGCAGAGAGAGAGGAAGGGAGGGAGAGAAGGAGGGAGAGAAACATGGATGTAAGAGACAAACATAAATTGGTTGCCTCTCGGATGTGCCCCTCCTGTGGCCCATACCTGAACCTAGGCATGTGCCCTGACTGGGAATTGAACTCTGTCTTTCAGTTTATGGGATGATGCTCCCACCAACTGAGCCATACGGGTCAGGGTGAGAAGCAAATATTTTATATTTGAAGGAATGAGTGAACATTCCTGTTTTCATGCAAAACAATGACCCTGTTTTATAGAAGCTAAGAAGACACAAGCAGAAAAAGCTGTGCTAAAAAATTACCTGTCACATGCCAGCAGCAATATTTGCAGAAAGGGTGATAGCGGCTTGCAAGGAAATCCCAGAGGCAATAGTGTGATTTTGCCTCTGTTTGGCAGTGTTTGGTGATGCTGCATTTCGAAGATCTTGATGGCATGATACATAACATTGTGATGAAAAACATGAGCATCCATGGTGCGAGGGCCTATATGAGTTAAAAGACTCAGACTCTGAATATGTTTTAAGGTTATTTTGAAGTATATTTTGCAAATATTTAATTATCCTTATGAACGAGAACAAGATATGTTAAAATATATAAATATATAAAAGACCTCTACATGTTTATAGAATAAAAATTAATAGAAAGAAAATATATCATAATTCAATTGGCAGAGCTTTTATTCCTTAATGGTAAATGAAACAATAATGTGTTTTAGAGCTGAGGTCATTTTGGGACTGATGAAGTGTTACATAGTTTATTGGATTATTTCTTCCCTTCCTATCTTACTGTCTAGAATGCATATGCATTGAATTGGACCCTACAGTTCACTCTTTGTTTTCTCCATTTTCCATTCTTAAATCCCGAAAGATTTCTTGAATTTTTTCTCCTAGTTTTTTTTTTTTTTTTTTTTTTTAAAGATTTTATTCATTATTTTCAGGGAGTAGGGCAGGAAAGGAGAAAGAAAGGGGGAGAAACATCAATGTATGGTTGCCTTTCACTTGTCTCCAGCTACCTGGCTGGAGACCTGGCTTGCAAACTGGTTATGTGCCCTGACTGGGTAATTGAACTAGAGACCTCTGGGTTCACAGGTTGGCGTCAATCCACTGAACCGCACCAGCCAGGGTCCCCTAGTTTTTCTATTGATTTTGGAGGAGAAACAATGTTTTACATTTGACAAACTCAGTTTTTTTACCTTTTGAGTATTCCTTATTCTGATACGGTGTGTGTGTGTGTGTGTGTGTGTGTGTGTGTGTAAGCATTATAATAACTTCCAGATTTAGCTAGTTAGCTAAAAATATGAATTGGAATTTTTACTCTTCTGTCTAAATTCCTTCTTCCAAATCAACTCTGCTAAGCATCAATATTGGTTCTTCTTTAGTAAACCAATGCTTAAAGGGTTTTAAGTTGAGGAATAATACACTTAAGTTTGCAATATCTAAAGATTGTTTGGACTGCTACCTGGAGAACAAAATAAAGGAAGCAAAAGTGGAAACAAGAAGCCCAATTGGCCCTATCTGGTGGCACAGTGGATAAGGCACTGGTCTGCAAACCCAAAGGTCACTGGTTCGATTCCCAGCCAGGGCACATAACCAGGTTGCAAGCCAGGTCTCCAGCCAGATCTCCAGCCAGGTCCCCAGCCAGGTCTGTAGCTGGAGGCAGGTGAAAGTCAACCATACATTGATGTCTTTCTCCTTCGAGGTCTGCTTCTCTCCCCTACCCTCTCTCTAAAAGTAATAAAGAAAATCTTTAAAAAAAAATTAAAAGAAGCCCAATTGGAAGATTATTTAATAGTCTTGACAAGAAAGAAATACTTTACCCTAGATCAGTAGAGAAATAAACATAGGAAAGGGAATATGTTAGAGTCATCATTTCAAGAAGACGTCAGAGGTCCTAATGTTGGAGAGAACGTTATCAGCCAATGTGTGGTGGTGATGAGGACAAGTAAAGCTATTGAAGGGTAGGATGAGCAATGGGGGACAGCTGAAGGGGGCCAGGGGTAGGAGGTTTTGGATAGGATGGGGACCAATTGTCCTGTTTTGCTCTTGTTAACATTGAGATGCCTGCACTATGTTATTTCATGAACAGAGCATCCTAGCTGGGTCTGGAGCTCAGGAGACTGTTTCAGGAGGCTGAAAGGCCATGGGGGTAGCTGGGACCAGGGAGTTGTGGGTTGAGAGTCCTTGGAGTAATCCTTCCTTCAGCCAATGACCTCAGCCTTGTCACACCAGACTCTGCTCTCCTTGATGGTGTGATCCCAGTTCACAAGTTACACATCTTGATATCTGCTGTGTGTGCCGTGATGGAACCCTTAGATCCTGCGGGGGATGGTCCTCAGATGGTCTTTCCCTAAGCATTTTTCATGCTGCTTCTTTCCCTTTGATTTGAAATGGTTTAGCTCTGCAAGCTCCATGCTTTCCTCTAAAAAAAAATATATATTGTATATTTGACCTATTCTCAAAAACTGTGTACTCTGTTGACCTGAAAGGCAGATTAAGCTATGGAGTCCCACATCCTTTGCAAGTTTCTAAAACTTGTCCGAATGTCTCACCTATTGACTGATCCTCAGGGCCTCTGAAACTAGTGGTTTTAAGAAATTACTTTTGGGGTTTTCTATCTTTCCCCTGAAATTCTGTTGGCTTCAGTTTCTAGATCGCGCCATGCCTTCCTCAGCTCTTCATCCTTTTGGCCAGGATTTTTCTGAAATTTAGTTTTTTCCCCCCATATCATGTGTCAAACAAACCTAACTGCAGACTGACTCTGCGGCTGTGGAAGTGGTAGTCTATGGTCATGAGGCGCCTTCCAGAGAATCTATGTGAGCACAGCACAGAGGAGGTAGATGACAGCAGGACAATATGTGAGATTATATGGTATTTGTCTTTCTCTGACTGCTTATTTCATTTAACAATCTTCAGTCCAAAAACTAAAAGCATTTCCTTTAAGATCAGCCTATATAATTTTATTAACCAATATTGCCCCAATCAGTTTAATTAAAAAATAAGTAAGTATATTCCTACCATCCTCTGATTTTCCAGGCCTTCATAACAACATTCCATCTTGTTTGAGGAACACAGCCTTTTCTGACCTGTCTGATCACTAATTTATATCCTCTCCTCTTCCTATTCTTTCACCCTTTTATGTAAATTTTAGCTGTGGTGAACCTGGTACTTCAATGAATATCCCATGCTGCTCGGTGTCCTCACGCCCATGGGTATCGGTCAAACAGGGTGTTTCCTCTCTGTTTCTTGTAATCATACAGAGCGCCTTGCACCCAGAACTTTCTGGGCGGTCCCAGGTAGGTAAGAGGCGCCCAGCTCTCTGAAGGTGACCACAGACCCACTGTCTGGTCTGGATGAGCTTAGGTCTTCCCATTTTAGAGATGGGGAAGAAACCTATTAATGAAAGGTTTTAAATAAGGGGCACTTACATAATTTAAAATAATCATTATCCTAATAGACAGCAAAGGAGGACTTGACCTTTCCTGGTTGAACCTTCCCATCAGTACCTCTCACGATTCGCAGCTACCTCTGTGGAACACTGACATCGCACTACCCAACACGGCTTCTGCCTTATTTCTAAAAAGTAAGCAAAATTATATATGCTTATTTATGTACATGGTTGTTCATATGGAATTTCTCATTGGACTGAGTCTGTGCAGAACACATTTTTTAAAAAAGATTCTATTTATTATTTTTAGAGAGAGGGGTATAGGGAGAGAGGCAGAGAGGGAGAGAGACACTAATGTATGGTTGCCTTTCACCTGCCTCCAGCTAAGGACCTGGCTGGAGACCTGGCTTGCCACCTTGTTATGTTGCCCTGGCTGGGAATCGAACCAGCGACGTGTGGGTTCAAAGGCTGGCCGTCACCTTATCCACTGTGCCACCAGCCAGGGCAGAACACAATTTTTTTTTTTTTTATTACAGAAGCACCAGTTGTATTATAATTTTAAAAAGTTCCACCCATTGAGAGCCAGATGAGATACCTGCTCACACAAACCATTCATTCTCCCAAGTTGTTAAATTCTCTCAGCTGTTTAAAAAAACAGACCAAAACCATTTCTCATCTGATACCACTTGGTGTCGCTATGAGTCTGTTCACCAAACACTGGCCTCCTTTTCTTGTATTCTAGACAAATGACAACTTGTTTATTTGAAAGACATACTTTTGGGCTAAGCTGGAACAGAGCTATCAGAATCCAACTAAATTTCCTGATCTTTAATATTATTTTTCAAACCTTAATAGTAATCAGCTTTGGGTTTATTTCCGCAGATGCATTTCTGAATAAATAAATCTTCTCTAATTAAAAGTAGAAAGCTTCAGTTACTGCATCCAAGTCATGTTGGTGTATTGAGCAGAAATAAAAGGACCAGAAGGAAACTCTTAAAATGTTGTCAGGGCCAAATCAATGCAAAGTGAGTTGAAATATTTAGAATTGATTTTTTTTTTTCAATGAGTAATTTGATTATTAGTGCCATTCTAGTTTTCACGGTGCTGAAGATGTTGTAAGCACTTGGGTCCACTGCGGTGGGTGAAAAAACTGTAGTTAGTATGCAGCATGTGATATATTTTGTTAAGCAATTTACATGTATATAAATTCTAATCATCTTCATCATTATGACCATTTTAATTATTTAATATTTTTCAGCTCACAAAGCATTTCTCTTAATGACTCCCACAAGGCAGAGGAAAAATGTCAAAAAATGCTCAGGGAAACCATTAGAAACAAAGAAGACACGGGGAGGGGGGACATCCATGAGTTATACTCCCTATTATTATGGATTTATAAAAGTATACCCAAATTTATTAGACACATCTTGATATATGGCTGCACATTGTTCCTAGTACTTGCTAACTTCATCAGATTTCTTCATGGCTAAAAAAAACACATTAATAATGAAGACAAAAAGGAAATGAATAACTGCAGTTACTCAGTTCTAAGGATTATAACCTTCACTCAAGATCAAATACTAGCTGGATGAAAATCAAGGTCAGCCCAGGTACATGAAGGTCAACTACATCATGACTACTGAATCTTTGTGTTAGTATAGATTTTGCCTTGTAGTTTGGACCTAAGGAATGAACTGCCTATTGAAGATTGTCTTCCAGATTTACATGAAACGTATTTCCAAGTAAAGACATTTTCCATCTCTGCGTCTGCTGCACCCCACCCAGCCTCCACCTCATTCTCCCCCTTGATTCCAGTGGTACCCTCATGTAACCCATTCTCCAAGCCAGAAAGCCCAGAAGTCACCTTAGACTTGCCCTTCCCCTGCCCTGTACCTCCAGTCACTCATGTCTTCCTATTCGTCCTATGAATGCTGGTATCTCACACAATTTGTCATTCCTCCATATCCATAGCCAATGATGTAGTTCAAGTTCTCATCATCTCTCTCTCTCTCAGGAAAGGGCAATTTCCTAACTCTTGCTCCAGTTCTTCCTCTCCTCTGCTCTCCAGATGGTTGCTGGAACCAGTCAAATGGCATCTGTGCTCAGAACTTCCCAGTAGCTAACGGTTAACTACAGGGTAAAATAAGAATGCCTTTGTACTGCCACCTAGCTAGTGCTGTGGTGCCCTTCGAAGCTTTGTGTTTTGGCAATAGTGAACTCTGCATAAAGTACTCAAGGAATGTTGGTGGAATTAATAAAGAAATGGTGTGATTTGATGGAGAGGAGACTTGCACCTGAACACCACCGATTGTCACATCACCACTAAGACTTTGGGAAAGAAGTTTTGGTTGGGATCAAATATCCTCAAAAAGGAACAATTAAATAAATGTGTGAATGCATGGGGAAAGATTGGGGAGTATTAAGATTTATGACGTAAGTTTTTAGTTAGCCAGCTAGGCGCTTCAATATGCAGAGAGGATCCTTTGTTTAGAGTCTAGGGTGTGGCCAGAGGATGTGGTGGGTACCCTGGACTTTCCTCACAGCGGCCCTTGCTGGGAGGAACCATATTTCTGGCTACCAGGTGCAGCTGGGTAACCTGGGGGAGTTAGTCTACTTTGGTTCCTCCCACGCAAAGTTGAAAGCGTAACATCAGCCTTTTCACGGCAGGCATGTTAATAAGTACATTTTCCCCCAAAGTGCAGGGTACAAATTTTCATTACTCAATAGGGCTACAATAATAGTTAATTGTCCCTCGTTCTCCTTGTTATTGTAAGCAAAAGATGTTGCTGAAGGCACTGAGGAGGGGGGAGGGTGGTTTGCAAAAAATGCTGATATGCCAAATAAGTTGCCAAGGTAATAAAAATGTAATCAAGACTGCAGAAGATCTTCTGATTTCCATCCCAACTAATCATTAGAGATTCTATGGCAAACTAATTTTCTTATCTCTTATCTCCAAGTCAGCTCTTCTGCCAAGGACTTACGGACTCAATTTATCATCTTCTTTAAGAGGTACCTAGCCTGCCACTGTGCCTTGGTTCTAGACCTTCCCAATTGATTTAAAGCAAAATTGATTCTGACTCACAATATATGTGCTCTGGGTTTTAAATTCAGCATTTAAATGCCTAAATGCTGAAGTAATAGATTGTGGATATGCAACTTTTGTTATCCCAGTCTCCTCTTCTGAATGACTAATACGGCCTTGAGAATCAACCACATGTACCGAACCACCAAAGCTCCCTCCTTTTTCTCTTCTCCTCTCAGAACATGAGAAGACAAAGACAAGACAAAGGAAGCTGGCACAATGAAGAGTCTCTAGAACATTGAAAATCAAAGCAGTTTCCCAAGGCTTATATTTCAGCTGACCTATCTCAGTCTCTCCGATGCACTCACTGGTCAGTTGACAGGACAATTACACCACATAGACAGAGAAACAAATCAGTAATTATATGGAGTTTCTCAATAAAGACGAACAATTAATGTTTGAACTTTTAGATGTTAGAATATAATCTTTGTAGGTTGAGTATATTGCAGTATGTCATGTATCAATATATTCTAACATAAACTGTGATTATCAGAGAACCTGACTTACATACGTTATAGCAAAACAATTTCTGTCATGACCCCTTATTAGTCTTGAACCTGAGAGCAATCTTACAGGAAAGCAGTTTAATACGATGGAAGGTGACTTTGTCTTTATCTCTCCATGTCATCTGTGTCTAATTTTCTGCCCAAGCATGTGGACCTAGATTACTGTCTATTTCAACAATATGAAGATAATGCCCCCAAGCCTGCCACAGCCTGGCTCCCCTCAGGGCAGGGCCCAGTGTGCAGTAAGTCAAGTTTGGACAGAGCATTGCCTTTTTGGGTAAGCGCAGAGGAGGAGCGGGCAGCTCCCAGCAGGCCCTGGGCATGGTTCTAGTGAATAATTCATCAGGATGGCCACCGGCTGGGGAAGATCCTCTTCCACTGATTACTTGCTTTGTATCCACCCATTTATCTTCATTAAAGACTTTGTGGCCTCTCAAATACTTGTCTCCAATTTTTCCCACTTAAAGCTATTTTTTATCTCTGGCTTTGAGGTTTTGGATACCCCTCCTTTCCACCCCCCATACCAATGCTTACTATAAATTCCCAGTACAATGGAAGTTTAAATCCTAAGATTACTCGCACTATTGAGACATAACCAAATGTCACAATGTTCAGTCCTGGCATCATCAGTAGAGGGTGCAGACTAATGGAAATTAGACTTTAAACTTCTGGTAACTATTCTGACCCTTCGCTAGGGACTTCTTTTTTGTGAAGATAATTATCAGTCTTCTCTTGCCAAGGGCGAGTTTCAATTTACATAGCTGAATTTCTAACCAGGTCACTTAAAAGCAATTCTTCTAGTGAATGTTTGATATTTCACATTCCAAAGTATTAAAAAATACATATTCATGGTCAATGTAAATTTTATTTTCCTCCTCTCTATTTCTGCAGCATTGAGGAGAGAAGAATAAAGGTTGTTTTATTTCTATTCTGCTGCCATGATCTTCTTGCCATGCCCTGAATTCTAAACTTGTCATTTTAATAATAATTAGTACAATTCATGAAAAATTACCCCTTGGTAATTTCTGAGCTCATTCTTTCTAATTTTTTTCCCCCTGAGGATGGGCCCATGTTGCCAGTATCAGATCTTCTATAAAAGTTTTGAAAAAAATCACTGTAAAGTAATTAAGTTTCATGACTAATTTAATTAACAGCCTAGGGCATTTGTCATTCAGACCTATTGCTTCATATCTGTTCATTTTTTTCCTAAGCATTTTCTCACGTACTCTTTGTAAATAGCAACTTTACAAAGTCTTCATTAGTTCCTAATTGTTCAAATTTATCTTCTTCATTACACCTGCTAAAGACCAATTTTAGGATGAATTCATTTTCTGTGCTATTTGAGAGCTGTTATTATCTCTTATGTTCTTTGTTTATTACAGGATTTAAATTATTTCAGTATATTTTGCCTTTGGTATTGGGAACAGCTAAAAAATCTACTGTGTGTATTTAGCATAGTCCATAAAAACTAAAATCAGGCATTTTGAGAAAAAAGTGATTTTTCCTTCATTAAAAGTTATCTAATAACATTTCATCTAAATCTTATAAAACGTTAAATAGGTTTAGCTGCTGAAGTTTGGATCTCTCTTAGGCTTTTGCTTTTCACACATCTGAAACTGAGCAAGCCAGGATGTCTACTCTAACGTCCACACTAGGAGTTTTTCTTACCACCTACCTCAGACATTTTGGTCCTAAGTAAAGACATTTTAATTCTTTAAAAGTCACTTAGGCGAGTTTTTGTCCCAATGGAAAGTTTTTGGTGTTTAGTATTTTAAGTTGTTTCAAAAAAAGAAAATTGTTTCACCTGTAGCTTTTGTTTCTATTTTAATACTTGCATTCAAATGCAAATGTTAGAAATGAAACACGTTGAATTTGATACATCTCTGCAAATTTGGGCTCTTGCTTTCTCTCTGCTTATGACTTTGTTCTCTGTAGGGGGCAGATTCCAAATCCATGAGTCTACTGTCATCTGTGAAGTATCAGTCTTCAGAAAACCCGATTAAGTCCAGGTGTACTCGGTAAGATTTATGATACTGCTAACAATGGCATCCAACACCAGGAGCTTAAAAACAGAGCACCAACACACCAGTCCAAAACAAAAAGTACTCCTTTCCCATGTTCATTTATACCTCCCAGAAGCTATGAAAACGTAGTTTGGGGCCATTCTACATCCTGCTTCTCCGCCCACTTCCAATGTCAAGGGCAGGCCGATGGACCCACTTTCCTGGACAGGTGTGCTTCCCTTGTGGGGCACCAGACTTGCTCCCTTTGAGCTACAAGTCAAACACATGTCTCACCTGGTGCTTTTGCCAGAACATCCAAGACCCCTCTTCCTATTTTCACTGGCGCCTTCCCACGCAAGCCTGCCCTCCCTGCCCGCCAGCCTCCTCCCTCCCCCCTCCTGTCTCCCTCTTGTTCTCACGCCCACAGCCCCTCTGGAAGCCGGCGAGTGGTCCAACCTTTCCATCTGGAGGCACAGATTCTGCTTCCCTCACAGTTTCTCTCAAAATTGACAGTTTCAGTGAAAACAAACAAGAAGCCCCAAACTGAAAACAAAACAAACAAACAAGACATTTACTACTTTCTCTCTCATTCACGCAGGGCTGCTCCAGGCTCAGCGTTTTGATATGATTTTAAAATGTCCCTTCACATTTCTCACACCCCCCGCAATCACCTCTGACTGACCCCTCAAATCCCAACTTTGTAAGTGGACACCATCAGAGTCAGAGTCAGAGTCCTGAGTCAGAGTCCTGATGGCCTGAGGGACTTGCAGACCAAGGTCGGGTGTGATTCTGTCCTCCTAGAGGTCACCTCTTGCTCTACTCTAGTCCTTCTGTTATTTCTGTGGCACTGTTGAAGCTACTTTGGTGGAGAGGGATGGTCAGTTATCCTCCTGGGTTTTCTGGTAAACTCTAATTTCTTCTTCCTTTGTTTGTTGTGTCTGTACCCAGCCCCAGGGTGTTTACTCTTCATTCTCCTGCTCCCAAGGGCATGGGTGTTTCCAAGGATCAGGTGGCCTGGTGTCCACATGGCTGGTGACCACCTGGCTTCCAGGTCAACCTTCCCAAATTGCTTCCAAATTGTGGAATGGGAAATCATGGGTGACAATTTACTGTCACACAAGTCACAACAAAGGCATTTCATCCGGGGGCTTAGGAAACCTAGGTGTGGAGGACAGGGCTTACACTGCTCTCATGCTAGAGCAGATGGGTTTCACTCTTCTGATCAAGGTAGTGCAGCGTGGCTTGTTGGGTCTCAGTGCTTCTCAAATGGAATTGGAGCCATTCATGGTGAGGGACCTCCCCTGATTGCGGGGTCCCTATTTGATGGTAAGCAGCATGGCTAGCTAGGTGTATACAGGGGTAGTTTTTGGATTGCTATTAGTATCTCAGAGTGGTTGGCAGATGTGTTACTTCCATAGATACCACAGGGGGGTAATGGGTTAGGCACTATTTCATGCACACGCCAGATACCGGTGCTATTCTGAAATAGGGTTGGTGAAAGAGCAAAAAGCAGTACAGGATGCAGAGGCTAACGCTGAGGAAACAGTATGTAATGGAGTAGAAAGCTGTGAAATATATTTCACAGGAAATATATTCTTGTCTGGGTGTTACAAGAAAAACCTGAATTAGTTCTAAACCATGATGTCTTGGAAAAACAGATAAGTCGGACTGGTATGAGGATGTGTGGTGGTCAACTGTGGGCTCCTGGAAAGGGGGTTATTTTGACTGCCCATCACCCCTGAGGCTCCCCACCCCCTGCCACACCCTGGGGCTGCAGGGTTCTAGCTTTGTACAGTCAGTGAGAAGAAGCAGAACCAACCTCTTGAACTCAATAAAGTTGCTCCTGCCTGTGTGCACCTCTGTTTCCTCCATATTCCCAGAGAAGGTTTACCTCTTGGTACAAACTATGACTTGTGGCCCCATTCTGTATAATCCAGTCACCCTGGCACTTGGGCCATGCCTCAAAGAATGGCGGAGTGTGTGAGTCAAGGGTGTTGAGATTCTAGAACATTTGGCACAGGCTCCTATGTTGGCATCAGCAGAGAAGGATTGTTCTTTCTCTGCTGCATGTAGAGAAATTGTTTCCAGGCCAGAAATTCAGCGAGTTCTCAGTCAGCACAGCACCTGAACCTCCAGCCACGTGCTTCTGCATGTCTGTAAGGAGCACGTGATGCTATGGTGTGTCCATAGTATGCTTTTCCTTTCCTCTCGTGGTGGGGACACCAGTGACACTGACTCTTCATACTTAAAGGAACCCAGGGGAGGTGCCCATTGTCTAGAAAAGAAGACATGGTTACAAAGTGGAAACTCGAGTTCAGAAAAAATTAATCAAAGTAGTAAATGGGTGGTAATTTATTGTCCTGCTCAAGACATAGTAGGGGGTCAACCATAAAATAATTTGTTCCTAATAGCGTTCTTTTTATGTGGTACTTGCCAAAAAATAACCCACCATATTATATTATGAAATAATATGTGAGCTTTTTATTTCAACATTTTGTGCTCACAAATCCACGTACCTTTGCATTGTACCCGTTTTACCAAAAATCTTTATTAATATACATTATCAAGTGAAACGGATAAGTGAGTTCTCTTCTACTCACCAATAAAACATGCAGAAACTGGCAGAAAGGACCATTTATAGCTTCAACCATTGCTTAAGTGAAGCTCTCAATTGATTTCTTCAGAGTCTAGTTTTTCTCCATTTGTGGGTGCTGCCTTCTATTAGGTAGCCTTCATTCTTCCACTATTTCACATGGTGGCCACCAATATTTCTAGACTTATATATTTCTAGATTGAAGTCCACAGATGGACGAACTTAATTCTTTTCTGATAGTCTCCCTCAAAGCCTTACGCAGTGGATCTCTGTGAGAGGCTCATGCATCCAGGCCTGCATTCATCAGCATGGATACCCATGCGTGAATGCCCTGCCCTGCTGGGTCAGACGAGGGTTCCATGCCCCCGCTGCGCTGAAGATGGATGGAGACAGGGCAGCTGTGGCTCCCCATGGACACCCCACCCGTGGCTGCTGTGCAGAAGGAAGGGAGGTGGGGAGTGGGAGCAGACAGACCTCGCAGCAATGCAGAGTTATTTTTCCTGCGACTGCGACTGTCGTTAGTGATGAAGCCAGAGCAGCAGGACAGGAGGACTGCCAGCTGGTATCTGTCCTCACCCTGTGGGGGGACACGCCAAGCCTGGGGGCTCTGGGGGCTGCAGGACATAGCCCAGACTAGGCAGCTGGCAGGCAAGCCTGACTGGCTCTATGACCTTGAATAAACCCATGTCCCCCAGGCTGTGTCAGTCTGTAGGTGTAAGATTTGACTAAGGGATGTGAGCTTCCCAGCTCTGAAATCTTACAAGTTTTCAGCTGGATCCCAATGTCTCTTCATCATCATCACCACTGTTGCGTTCCGGGTGTTGTCCTCAACCTTTACATGCATGACTGCATTTTATCCCCACTCCAACCTTCCCGGGTTGGGTGATCAGCATTTCACAGCCTGGGATACTCTATCCCAGAGAAGTTACATGATTTGCTTTAGTCGATTTAGCTAAGAAGGGGCAGAGCCAGGAAACAGAGCCAGAGTCCCTTCGAGTCCAAAACCTATGGTGCCTACCTAGATGAAGTCAGTCTCCCTGCCAATAATGGATTCACGTTTTAATTCACATGTTAATTTATGACAATCTTTCAGTCAAATTCATCTAAAATCAAATACAGATTATTACATTATTGAACCAGGGACAGCTGGCTCCTTTAACAATACCTGTTAGCTTATCTGTAAAAGGAGAATAATGAGACTGTTCGTGCCATAATTGGATGAGTTAAATTGGATGGAGTAAAAAGTATGTGGAAACTAGCTGACACATAGTTGGCACTAAACAATTTATAGTTCTTTTCTCCCTTCTTGATTCAACATGGGTAAAATCCTAAGAAAGAAGTCATCCTTTTGGTATCACTGCACTGAGCAATTTCAATTGGGTTTCCCATAATTGTTTGATATGATTTGTGAATGAAAAGATGTAAGATTAGTACCAAGTTCAGTCTGAAATCAAATATGGCCTAGACACGGCTCTTGGATCAGTGGCAAAGAATCTGCTGAAAAATTATATTTATTCACTGAAAGCCCTTAGAGCCTGACTAGAATGTGGGAGGAAGCCAGAGGTGTCTGTTCAATAAAAGAAACACCTTCCCAGCAATTTCAGCTGCTCAAAGAATGAACAAACAGCCTCAGAAGACAGTGGACCTTCTATCACCCTAAGTAGGAAAGACGGGGGTCCTTCGTGGGGTAGAGTTGCAACTGAAGACCCTTAATGGTTCTCTAGGTGCTAAGACTCTATGCTTCAGAGATCCTATGAACCTGCTAAGATTTAATGGAAGTTATTGGAGGAGCCAAATACCTTACGATGCATTTTTTATTTATTTTCTCATTCATTTAGGGGTGTGTGTGTGTATGTGTGTTTGCACCAGGCCGTGACCTAAGTACCAGGAATAGAAGAGGAATAAGATACATTTTTTATATTCCTTCTCCATAGTGATATAATAGTCTAATAAAGGAGAGATTCATGTAAAATCGAAAAGGCAATACAGTTTGACTGACACTATATTAGAAGACTGTATAAGATGTCAGGGGATGTATGGTGGAAGTAATCAGTATTCACTTTTGGGGTTAATAGCTTATTTTCTTTGTTAGTTTGGCCTCATCTTCCATTTTGAACTTTCTAATTCCATCCCTAGTTTTTTTATTTTTGATTTTATTTATTTATTTTTCTGAACCAGCTTTGGATATTTGCTCTGCAGATTGCAATCAAGGGGGAGAAACACTCCTCAACATCACCTGCTTGGAAATTGCCCTCATGCTGGGAAATCTACCTGGAGATGCGATTTGAGATTTCATCGTGAATGTAGTGGTTGGAGTGATGAGAAAGGGTGAGCTGAACTTGGGATATGAGGTGGAGAAGAGAGAACTAAGCAAGAGGAAGCACTGTTAGATCACTGGTCTGTGCACACACTTGGGTTGTTCAGTTTCCATGGATAGAATCAAAGCATGTGCAGGCTGTGAAATGGCGCAGTTTGGGGCATGCAAACCACACTTTTCAAACCACTGTTCCATGTAACACATGTTTTAAAAATCTAAACTGAGCTACCATCACATAACCTGAGAATGTTGCACAAATATTATTGAGTTAGTTCCTGCCCACAGCATTCCTTTCTTCACCTCTAGGAAAACTGTATCTTTCCCATTCCTAGATTTATAGAGGGTTAGTGACTGCCCCAAATTACTCAAACTTTAGAAATTAGGACCCAGAGGTCCTGTTTTGTAAACGATCAGTTAGTTGATTGACCTCATTCTATTTCTCTGATATAGAAAGGACCCACTTCCAGCTGTGCTGAGAGAAAAAGTTCTAACATAGCTGCTCCTGGGGTCAGCAGCCATCATTTGATGGTGGTGGGGGGGAACTTAGGACTTTACACTGTTTCTCACATTCTGCAAAGCCTGGGAATAGACCAGATTAATAACACACATAAAAGAAGTATGATGATTGGGACTTTATTTTACAAAAGGCCAAAACAAAACATACAATGGTTTTTGTAGTCATCGGATTTTATCAGTAAACAATTTGGTGCTAAATGTTTCAGAGATGAATGCGAGGGAAAAATGGCAAACACATTTCACTAGCAATAATTTATTTGTAGATATGAATTAACTGCTTTTAAATGATAATGGAAGATGCTGTAAATGGGTCACTAAACATAAATCAATATTCACTCCTCTGATCTTTTTTGTAGCCATTAGAGTTAGCAGACGGTAAGAGCAATTTTACGTTAACGCGTGACTAGCAGGTAAACAAGAAGCAAATCCCAGTCATTTTGATAGGTCACCTGTTTTCGTTTCATGCGTGATCTTGGAAGGTCCTACGTGGTAGTCAAACTGACTTTAAAAATGTTTTTATGCTTGTTATCACAAAAGTAATTGCTATAAAATCTAGAAAAGACAAGTAAGCAAACAAAAAGAGGGCGTAGAATAAAAATCACCGCCAGAGGTCACCATTGCAAACATTTCTTCCCCCACCTCGAGATCAAAATTTGAACTCGGCTGCAGGTGAGGCAAATCCCCGAAGATAGCAATCTTTTGCCTTGTTTTTAAAGCACCTGGAGGCTGTCAAAGTTCCCTTGATATGCCTTTGACATTAGGAAGCTCTGAGCACTGTCCACTGTGTAGATGCAGGCATGAGAATGTAAGTTCAAGTGATGTGAACACGGGCAACAGTCTGAATGGAAACCCTTTTATAGGACTGATGTGGTTCCCACATGCTGAGGTTTTCTTTCGGGGAGTCATGTGGGTTATATTTCAATGAGGACTGTGTCGAAGGGTAGCCGTAATGATAAAGGGTGTTCCCTTATGCATTGCAAAATAAAGAATATACCTGTGACCCTCAAAGTCAAAACTGTATTCTTTATAAATATCTCTGACAGCCACATTCCCCTGATTGTTGAATATTCTTTTTGGTGAAGTAGTTTTCTGACTCTTGCTCATTACTGTAATGATGACCTGTGTGTCAGAAGGATATGAAGAGTTTAATAGTGGCCCTTAAAAATGTGGGTTTTCAGTAAGCGAGAGAGGAAAAAAGTGGGTTTTGAAACTGTTGGTCTCAATGTTTTTTTTCAGGCATTGACATTTGTGGTGGTTTGGTTGAACTGTGCAAGGTCTTTTGACATTGTTTGGGTGATTTAACTGGAAGACTCCATGATCAAAAGTGCGCATTTGTGACATGGTTAGGAAAGGGGATATTACAGAATGTCTGATAATTTTGTGTGTGAGTCTATTGACACCCATCCATCATAACCATCCACAGCAGCTATAGCACTGTCCACCTAGCCTGGTGGGAAATGACGTAAGGACCACAGGAAGATGCCTTCCTGCCTTTAATGACCTAGAGAGCATCATAGTCACTTTATTAAATCTACACCATACAGAGCAATGCTATAATTCTTTTTTCAAAGATTTTATTTATTACTTTTAGAGAGAGGGGAAGGCAGAGAGGGATAGAGACATCAATGTATGGTTGCGTTTCACCTGCCTCCAGCCACAGGCCTGACTGGAGACCTGGCTTGCAACCTGGTTATGTGCCCTGGCTGGGGAATTGAACCAGTGACCTTTGGGTTCGTAGGCCAGCACCTATCCACTGTGCCACCAACCAGGGCCTATAATCCTTTTCTTAATTAACTAAATCTACAACCATGTCATTTGCTTTTTATCAATGCATCTTAAATGTTTTATAAGCCACCAGAGTTCAAGAATGAAACACTGGGACTTTACTATTAGCCAGTGCATGGTATATATTTTCATGTTGTTTCTTGAAAGCTATAAAAACTGGTCATGAGGTTTGAGTATATTAAACTAGGCTTATTTTTAAAAATCTCAAGCTTTAATTTCTTCCTTAAAGTCTCTTTAAGTAGCAAGAAAATTTTAGTTGACTCCAAATAGCATCTTTATAAATATAAAACTGTCTATAAAATTATGAGTGCCAGTAGTAAAAAATAGAATAAATATAGATAAATATAACTAAAAAAGAAGAGAAATAATTATTCTTCACCTTCCAAAGAAGTGAAAGATGACTGAGAAAATTTAGTCAATTAACTTCTAATGAATACTGACTTGAAAAGTTATTGGGAGAACATCAATTCATGATATGGAGTCATTGTCAACCATCATAGTTGTTTAAAGTGCTCATATACATGTATCTATGTATACATATAAATGGAGATATATGTATGCATATATATATATATATATATGTACTATAAATTATTCATTGATAAACCATTTACTGAGTACCTAAAGATATCAAGCTTTAGGAAGTACACAGGAGAATCAACAATAACAATAATGATAATTCTAATGCTGATAACAACTGTCAGTTATTGCCTGGCCTTTCATGTGCCAGGCACTTGATGTCTCTAATACAAATGTTCACATTTGTTTGCAAAACAGGCCACTAAATTCTAATCCATTTGGCTCAAAAGATGTTCCAATAATATCACACTATTTCTCATACAAAGACATGCGAGATAAATCTGTTTTCCTTCAAGATCACAAGTCATAAAGGAATGTAGACATAAAAGTGGTTACAATACACTAATAATTGCTGTTCTGTTGATGGATCTATAGCATAATATGCATTGGGGAGAAAGGACTGTTTCATGTGGGACATTCACAGAAGAGGTGATAATGTCCACTTTGAGTTGTAGGGTGAGTTCACTATACAAAGGATAGGGAGGTACACAATTAAAAGGAGTAGAAAGAGCAAAGTGTGATTGCATTAAGGGATGTGCACATGGTTTAGTGAGCCTTTGCACAGAGTGAATTTATATAATTGACAGGGAGCTAAGCTAGAAGGAAAAGCAGGCTAATAGCATAAGGAAGATATTATGTGCTACTAATGAGTTTGCACTGTATTGTAAGCAATGGGGAGCACTGACACAATTGAGTTTGTCTTGTTAAATGATCACCTTACGAGTGTTTCTTTGTGGAGAATGAATAAGAATATGGAGAATGGTTGCACTATTCTAGACAAAAAACTAATAAGAGACTCATCTAAGACAATCACATGCCATAGAAGTGGGACAGGCTGGGGGATGGTCTGTAAGGTAAATAAATGGAGACCCACTGGGACTTCTGGCCAAGAGGATGAGTCAGTAAATGTGTTTCTCCTATCCTCCCATGACCACATCAAAATTACAACTAAACTACAAAACAACCATCATTCAGAACTGCTTACTAGCTAGCTGAACGGAAGTCCTGCAACTGGGGATTTAAAGAAGAAGCCACATCAAGATTGATAGGAGGGGCAGACACAGCATGGGCTAGTCCCGTGCCCCACGTGGCCGTTTAAAATTGGGAGAAGTATCTCTACTGTGGAGGTCTCACCTGAGTAGTGAGGGCTTCCATCCCACACCAGGCCCCCCAGTCCAGAGCCCCCATGATGGAAGAGAAGTCCCTATAATTTCTGTCTGAAAAAACCAGCAGGGGTTGTAGCTGAGCAAGACAGAAGGCTCCTGGAGTCCCAGGCAGCTCCTCTTAAAGGCGCCCCCAGACTTACGTTCATTCCTTCTGAGCGCCAGGGCTGAGGCAGCAGGTTGGAAGGAACTGTTTGCTCTGCCTTGGTAACTCCCTGAGACCCCACCTTACCCAATTTGTGGGCCCACTCACGCTGTTCCTAGTGGCTTTCCCATACAAATGGCCTGTTTTGCCTCATCCCTAAAATCTTTCAAACAAGCAGCATCCAGCCTCTGTGTACCCCATACTTCTTGCTAAGTGGCCCTGGGCCTGGCATTTGTGGCAGACAGCCTTGGTTTGCAGCCTGACCCCTCCTGGGCACCTCTACGCCCAGCATAGGTAGCAGCCATCTGCAGATTGCTCTGTGGCTTGTGCCAGATGGCCCAGGTGGGGAACAGGTAGTGGCTTGCCTGGACTCCCCGGTGGCCCCAGGGCCAGTGCACCTGCTGGATAGCTTCAGACTGTGCTGAATGACAATGTTAATGCCTCCACGAGTGACACACCCAACGGGCAGGCCCAGTGAGCACCGGAGCCCCACTGAAGCAAGTCCTGATCTACCTGTGGGATTGACTCCAGCACAGGAGCTCCTCCACGGTGGAAGACTAACAACATGTTTAATATCACAAATTTTCATGTTAATTTTTGATATAAGTCAATGTGTTCTTTTTGTCCTAAATTCACACATATACTGTTAAACCTCATTTAACAAAATTCTTAGCCCTGCCTAGTGTGGCTCAATAGATTGAGCGCTGGCCTGTGAACCCAAGGGTTGTTGGTTCGATTCCCAGCCAGGGCACATAACCAGGTTGCAAGCCAGGTCTCCAGCTAGGTTTGTAGCTGGAGGCAGGTGAAAGGCAACCATACATTGGTGTTTCTCTCCTTTTCTGCCTCCCTCCCTCGCTTTCCCTCTCTAAAAATAATGCATAAAATCTTTTTAAAAGTTCCACCTATCTGAAAATTCGTAATGGATATGTGGCTGGTCGAAGTTTACTTTTGTGCTACCTAGGTACATTAATCGCGTGGAAAGGTCTCAGGGAAATATTTGGTGCACTGGAAGCAACCCATTTGCAAAGCACTTTAACAACCACCATTTTGATGTTTTAATTGCAAACAACTTATGTGACTATTCATTAGAGACCATCTAAGCAGATATTTTGTTTGGCAACACTTTAATGGTATCATTAACCTTATGTGTTTATTTGAAAGCCATAAACCTGTATACCCTGGAATATTCCAGAACCCACATGTTCAACTCCTATAAAAATCTTCCTCAATAAGAGTTGGAGTTAATGACATTTCATGGTCTTTCTGTTCTTTGGGGAGAAGAACCATCTCTTTCAAGAATGATGAAAGCTATGCTTAACCATTTATACAGCAACTTTACACCAGTCTTTAACTTGTGTGCCTCAGTTTCTTCCTTTGAAACATGGCCGTGATTTAAAGCGGGAGCTTCTTCCTCACTAGGGGTAACATCATTTTTTCTTTATAAGCGTTTGCCAGTGGGTCCTATATAAGATCAGCTTGCGTTGGAGATCCTCAGCGGGGACACAGTTTATTATGTGTGCGGCAGCCACTGGGCCTGCCTCCACACGGCACCCGGGACCTGGGGCCCGGGAACAGAGCAGACATGAAACGCTTGTTTCTGTGCCCGGAGTAAGACACCGTCTGAATTCATTTGGGTTCAGTGTCGCTTTCTTGGCTGTATTTACGGAGGGGCGACTGGCCGCCCTGTTGCTGGTTAAGTTGCTGCTTAGGGACTGTTTGATGTTTTCACACAGGGAAGCTAGGGCCGCAGAGGCCAACTGCGGAGTGACTTCAAAAGAGGAAAGCGGGCCTTGGTGGGCCCGCAGGGCATGCAGAGGGCTCGCGGGAAGCAGTCGAAGCCCGGGGGGTTGTTGGAAGCAAGAGGGTGCTGTGGTGTGGGGAGCAGGGGCGGAGGAGGAGACGTTGGACTCTGTCTTGACTGGTTTGTAGACGGGCACTGATGAGCCGCGTTGGCGCTTCTTTGGGACGGGTGGGCGGGGAACAGCCCCCCAGGCTCCAGGTGGAAGAAGCATGATCGTGGGTTTAAAGCCTGGACTTAAGCTCCAGGGTTTACTTATTTGAAGAATGAAGAACATAATTTATCCCTCATTTTATACCCTTCCCTTTCTCAGCGAAGAATAGCGGAGAGCGCGTAGCTGCTACACTCGACTCAGCATCCTGGGCAGGACCAGTGAACTGGCTCCCACGGGGACAGAAGTGGCTGCTGCCCAGGGGACCCCGTGCTGCAGTCAGTGCGCCTGCGCAGTTGGGCCCTCGGCTCGGGGTTGGGCGGGAACCCCGGGGGGACAGGTCGAGAGCTTAGGTTTTCACCTTTGCTGGGCTCAGACTCGAGCTTTGCCAAGATATGGCCCCCACCTGCTGTCATCACAGAGACTTGTGCGTCTTTTCTAGGTTACAATAGTGCCTGGAGACCCCCTGCCTCCCCGCTACGGGAAGAGAGAATAAAATCCAGCGCTTGTTTTTGCAAAGTTCCAGGTTGCAGCCCATGTTCTTTTTAAGATGCACCAAGTCCTTCAGGGGCTGGCATCCTAATTCTTAAACAAGGAAATTACAGGGACTCACTATTAACTTTATAAGGTGGAGTGCTACATC
Organism: Noctilio leporinus; assembly: GCA_004026585.1. NCBI lineage: Eukaryota > Metazoa > Chordata > Mammalia > Chiroptera > Noctilionidae > Noctilio > Noctilio leporinus. The sequence goes on from PVIW01000010.1 coordinate 277,240, forward strand.
GGAGTTCGGCCTTATTAAGGAAAACCAAACCAGATTAAAAGTAACAGTCTAGGAATTGAGATTTTTATAGGTTCAGAGGCATAGCCCCAGGGGGACCAGTTTCCACGGGAGCGTCAGAGCCAAGGACTGACATGATTTAGAGCTGTTTTAATAAGTGAAAATGTTTCCAGGGCTTTATTTTGGTTCAACATCTGCTCCATACAATTATTTGTTTGTTTGTTTATTTTTTTTTAATGAGAATATTGCCTTTCCTTTAGAATCATGGTGTTTTCCTACTTTTCCTAATTAAAGAATTCACTAGGGTGGTTTGAGAATTTTTTTATTGCTTATTGATTTCTTATTGTTTATGTGAATGTGAAACACAGCATTTTAATTTTAACTAGGATTTATATTTTCCCGAAAGGTGCTTTTCAAAAAACCTGAATTTGGGTTTATTATATTCACTGTAGTATATAGTTCTGCCCTTCCTTTTATCCATCTTCTGAAAATGTTATTAGTAGAGAAAACTAAAAACGCAAATGAAGATATCTGCAGAAGCAAGCTGCCCTCACTTTTCTTCTGGATAAATTATACAACAAGGTTCTTCTCTCAATTAGATCATGTCTTGGGAGATAACCAGCCACTTTTTAAATACAAGCGAATTTTAATTTTAAAGTGTTAGCCTTGTAAAAGGTGATGTAATTTCAATTTCCAGACTAAGGGTAGTAGTCCTATCTGAGTTTGGTAAATACTATAACACAGGTCAAGAGGCTTTTGCAATAACTACAAATACAAACATATACATGCATATGTGTATATATATATATATATAAATTTGCATGAGAGTTTTAAAGTATTTTTATTTGATCATTTTGTTCTTGAGTCATTGTTTGAATGTATTTCTTTTAATGTTCCTTCATTAGTTTCTGACCACAGTGATTCTGTTTTATTCATAATTTGTGGGAGGGAATTAAGAGGAGGAATCATATGAATTTTGTCATTCTTAGGCAAGATAGAGAAGATGTAATATTGTTAGGACCGCAAATTTCTAAATATTTTAATCCAAAGGTTATTTATTTGCTTTGCGTGGACATCTAATGAAATAAACACACATTAAAAAAATTTGATGACTAAGGTATAAATGTAATAACTATATTTAGCTGTTTGACCTAAACACAAATTATAAACATGGCCCTTAACTTTTCAATTTGAAAACTTTTCTTCAGCTTCTTTTGTAACTTTAACAAGGATTTTAAAGTATCTTACACACTTTCAAAACTACTTTTCAAAAACTGTCATTTCTGGAAGTATTTACATTTTATAAATCATAGTCTTCATTTAGCTTGACATTGCTGGCTCAGAATTATGGAATACAGTATTGGTTTCTGTAAGAAGGAAGTCACTATGAAATAAGGTTTTCTCAGCATCAGCCCTGCAGAAATATATTGGTTACAGCTAAAATGTAAGGCTATGCTTACCCTAAAACATACAGACATTATAAAATGCATATTGGTTTCAGTAACAATGTATTCTTTCCAATGGATTCATGTGGCTTTCAGCAAGAATGTATTGATTTCATTAAAATGTGCTCCTTGAGATAAACAAAAATTCAGTTAAAATGCATTGGTTTCTGTTAAAGTTCATTGACTTAAGTGAGGAACATTACACTGTTATTGGGTAGCCTCAGGGTTTGGTAAGTATGGAATGGAGAAGTATACATAAGTAATAAGAAAGGCTAGGGAAAACAAAGCTATTATGAACTGTATAAAGGTGTAAATATTCAACATGCATTATTGGATTGAATTCTTTCACAGGCACTGAGTGGGCTCCAATATTTTCCCCAAAGCCACTTCAACCTCAGTGTGTTCGAATTCATAGGAACTCAAGTAACATACAGCATGGAAGAAACTCTGGTCTTTCCCTTGCTGTTTAAATAACTCCCCAGTAGGACATTTTGGCCTATTGGATGTTCTTCCAAGTTATATAATATCTAACATTTCCACTAAAAAAACAACAAAAAATAAACAAGCAAAAGGAAAAAAAAACAGAGGATGGTTGTTTTCAACAAGTTAATGCGTTATGGACCTAGTTGATTTTGGTCAATCCCACAAAGCATTCTCATACTGGTTTTGGAAAACAAAGAGAGAAGGAAGACATAGTTTTGTTTCTAAACAAACAAGAGACCCTAAGGTTCCTTGGGAAAAATTAAAACACTGTTAATTATAAAACCATGTAGCTTTCATATATGGCTTCATTTCATTTGAGGAAACACTTATCTCTTTATTATCATTTAATGTTATCTGAGCCAGACAACACTACAAAAATTAGAAACAAGCCAAAATAAAACTTAATTTAAATCACTTAATATCCTATCATTCATAAAGAATCATTGTTATTTTGCACCCGCTTTTTTTTTTTAAACAGAATTGTATGCTTCATAACTATAAATGTATTTATCTCTTTTAAAATGAATTGGAAATTATATTATCTAGACTTTGTTCTAACTGATTTTTAATGTATATAACAAACTGGGCAAAACATAAGTATACAGCTAAATGAATTATTATAAAGCTAATATCTGACCAAGATGGTTTCTTTCTGACTACTGGCCTCTGGCATCTTAAAACTTATAAATTCTTTCTCTGCTCCTTTGAGATGGAAATCTACAACAACAGCCAGATCAACCCACGAAGTCCTTGACAACCATCCTTTGAAATGTAATCACCAAGACAGGACTCTTATCTCTCAGTCTTTATGGGAAGGTAGGAGCCTAATTTCTAAAATTGCTAATTAGCAGACACAGATGATCTAATCACACAGATCAACCTCCCCACTAACATTTCTCCTGTACTTCCCCATGAACTCACTCTAGTGTTTCAAGACTTCATTTGTTTCAATGGAGTTGAGTTCAGTCCCTCTTCCATGTTGCAATAGTCTTGAGCCAAGTCTTCTTTGCCTGTTGAACTCCTGGTGCAATGTTCTTTGACACATCTGGGCAGGTGCCATCAGGTTAGGAATTACTATATTGGCAGTGTCTTGAGCCCCTGCATGCCCTTTCCTATCCAATCCCCTTTCCATCAAAATTAAGCATTATCTGGACTTTTATGCTGATCCCTTCTTTACTTGTCTCTATACCTTTTCTTTCTACTTTTACTACCTATATGTGCATTTCTAAACATTACTTAAATCCTATATGCCTTTGAAATGTATTTAACTGAAAACAAAAAGCAAATACTTCAGACTGGCTTCTCTTGCCCACTATCATGTTTGTGAGATCATAGCTGTAATGTGTTAATTACAGTGAAGTATTCCATTGAATGACCATATACCATATATTCCACCCCCTCTACTCCTGATGGACATTTGGGCTGTTTCTTGTTTGGGCTATTACAAATAATATTGCTATGAACACTCTTGAATATAAAATCTGCAGTGTGTGTACACTATTTATGATATCTATTTAGAAGTGGAATTGAAAAGATTTTGTGTCTTCAATACAAAAGTAAATGAACAAGCTTTCTCCCTTCCTTCCCTTTTTATTTCAGTTATATCATAATCACGTAGGTATGCAGTTCTTTGTTTCATTGAGCTTATTAAATTTGTTTGGTGGTTATCACCATTTTGAAAAATTGTGGCCATTATTCTTTCAAATATTATTTTTCAAATTCTCTCTCTTTTTTTTTTTGTGATTCTAATTAAATTTATTTTAGAACTTGTATTGCATTGTCCTGGTTTCTTAAATTCATGCTTTCTTTTTTTCCTTCAAAATTTTGTTTCTTTGGGCTTTATTCTAGGTTTTTCTTGGTGGTTATTTTATTTACTAACTTATTTTTCACTAGTTGTTTCTAAGATGTGCACTTCACAGCATATCCATTGAGCTCTTAGTATAATTTATTTTCAATTTTAGAATTTCTATTTTGTTCTTTACCAAATCAGCTTTGTCTTTTTAAAAGTTATGTCCCAGTTCTCTGCCAAAATATTTAAACATGTCTCTTTTATCTTCTTGAACACAGTAAACATAATTATATAAAACTAGTGCTTAATTATCTGGGATCCTTGTTTGCTTGACACTCTCTGGTTCTCTTTCACATCATCAAGCTTTCTGATTAGCCTGCTTGTCTTTGATGATGAGCTACACATTTTATTTGCAAATTTGTTTGTAGAAATAATTGGAGGCCTAAGATAACAGATACACATCTTGACTGATTTTATTTCCTCTCCTCTTGGTTTTCCACATAGCTTCTCCTCATGGAACATATTGGGCTTCTCCTCTGCATAGAAATAATATTCTACAGTACAAGTAACACAAGGAGAGGGATATGGAGTCAGACCAAAGCTGTATCATTTTTTAACGGCCTAGGTTCAGCAGTCCTATAGCATCACTTTGGTTACATGCCTTTGGGACAAACATAATGGATTAACATGGTTCCAACTTATCACTTGAAGGAATATTAGATAAATGTACTTATGTTGCTATGCTTGACTGGATAAATAATTATAACCACTTTGAAATACATGTTACCAGGGTGTGTTTTAAAAATCTTTTCAGCCCTGGCTGGTAGCACAGTGGGTAAGGTGCTGGCCTGTGAACCCAAAGGTCACTGGTTCGATTCCCTAGCCAGGGCGCATAACCAGGTTGCAAGCCAGGTCTCCAGCCAGGTCTGTGGCTGGAGGCAGGTGAAAGGCAACCATGCATTGATGTTTCTCTCCCTCTCTGCCTTTCTCCCTTCCTCTCTCTCTGGAAATAATAAATAATTTTTAAAAATCTTAAAAAAAAATCTCTTCAAAGTTTGCAAATTAATGACCTCAAGTTTCACTATCTGCTCTCTGGTCGAATCTTAGACATCCTACCTACTTTCAGAGGATCAAACATCACACCTTGCCTACTGACCACAAAGCAATTATTAGCAGAGAAAGTATCTTAATTTGTAATTCTTTATTTAAAAAATTTTAATTTATTAAGAAACTTAGGGTGTTAGGGCCTAGTTTTTATCTGGTGGACACAGCCCTCTTTCCTTCTTTATGTAACCCATCTCATCATTCTTTTGACATTGTTTGACTCTGACTAATATGTAGCTTGTAGATAAATAGCATGTTTGTATGAGAATCCTAGGAACTAACTTCAAAAGATATAGACCCTAGCCTTCAGGCATCTCAGCTCTGGAAGATTTGCTGCCTTCCACTGGGGAACAAGGATGATGTGAAGTGAGGAAGACTCAACCAGGATGATGTACATGGGACCACCACTTGCCTTATTGGAATGGACTGTGCTATTCTGTATGTAGAGAGCTTTTCAGCCCCCTCTCTTGATTTCTTTGTTCTGTTTCCCTCTCCCTCCTTATAAAAATATCAGCTTCCACTGAGAGGTGGGCTTTGAGACATGAGTCCCCCATCTTCCCAGAGAGATGGGCTTTGAGACAAGAGTCCTCCTCCCCCTCTTTCCAGGTGGCTGGCACCTGATTAAACCACTTTCCTTTACATTAGCATCTGCCTCTCAAGTATTAGCCTTTGAAGCTGCAGGCTAAAATTCTTAATTAGCTAAAATTAAGAAGTCTGCCTATATCAAGTGTTGGCAAGAACATGGAAGAACTGGTACTCTCATTCAATGCTGGCCAGAATGTAACATGATACAATCACTTTGAAAAAAAAAAAAAAATTGTCCATTTCTTAAGAAGTTAAACAAACACTTAATATAGTACCCATCTATTCTACTCTACTCTTAGGATTTACCCAAGAGAGATGAAAGCACATGTTCATACAAAAACTTGTATATGAGTATTCATAACTTCTTTTTAAAGCCAAAAACTAGAACTAACTCACGCCAATGTCCTTGAGCCAGTGAATGGAAAGCAGTTGTAGTACATTTGTAGGATGGAATGTTCAGAGAATAAGAGTGAATTATTAATGCATTCTAAAACACTAATGAATCTCAAAATAATTTTGCTCAGTAAAAGAAGCCAGGCCACAATAAAAAAAGTTTATTCACACAAAATTCTAGAAATACAAACTGATCTTTAGTGGTAGCAGATCAGTGGCTATCAGAAGATGGCAGGAGGGCATAAGGGAGGCTCACAGAGGGATAGGAGGATATTTTGAGGAGTTAATGATATTCATTATGTTGATGGTAATGACCCTTTCATGGTGTATGTCCAAATTTATCAAAAAGGATACTCTACATATGTGCAACTCATTGCTTGTTAATTAATCTCTAACAAAGCTTTGAAATATTTTTTTTTTAAAAAAAGAAAGTCACAATAAATTTGTACTGAAATGATAAATCCCAGCTTAAGAGCATCTTCTGCCTGGGCTAGGAGATAAAGTGGAAGAATTTGTTTCCTTTTTATTTTTTTAAAGGCAAACTTACACCAGATCTACATTGCAAGTACACATTGTTACATGAAGGGTTGTTTTTTAACCTTAGGTTGGTGTACTTTAGTCTTTGCCTACTGTGGCCAAACTTTCTCTCCCACAAGTAGTTGGTTTAGTTTTTTGTATTTTTGCATGACCTCTGGTCATCACTCAAGTTTCTGGAAATTTCTTTAAGAAAGCAATTTTTGGTACTAAGGCATAACTCTCCTGTTTTGATACAGAACACTGAATTGCATTTAATCCCTACTCTGTAGGAGGGCCTTGAACTTCTTCTTCTTTTTTTTTTTTTTAATATTTTATTTATTACTTTTAGAGAGAGAGGAGGGGAGAGAAGCAGAGAGGGAGAGAGACATCATTGTATGGTTGCCTTTCACCTGCCTCCAGTTACAGACCTGGCTGGAGACCTGGCTTGCAACCTGGTTATGTGCCCTGGCTGGGAATCGAACGAGCAACCTTTGGGTTTGCAGGCCAGCACCTTATCCACTGAGCCACCAGCCAGGGCTTTGAACTTCTAATGAGAGAGAAAAGCTAGCAGATGTGAGTTGGCCGTCATGAGATAATAAAATCTGATCATTAACCAATGGAATGAGGCATTTATGGCAGCTACCAAAGGATAAGATTATGCCTTAGCTAATACTTTTGGAGGCTAGTACTTTATTTTTCCTCTAGGCCTTTAAAAGCTAATGGGAAATACATTTATTTTGCACCAACTGGTTTTGTTGTTCATGCCCATAATTCCTAGTTATTTCTGATTTTATTTACACTAGCTTGCAAAAATAAAGCATGAAAAAAGAATCTGAAATTTCCCTAATGTAAACTCACAATTTGGAGAATTCCAGGGAAATTCAGGTTCCAGAAAGACAAGCTGTCTGCCTACTGTTCTACGCTTTGTGATTATAAATTCTAAGAGATCAGAGATTTTGCTCCTGGTCATTGTACAGCTGCAAAGTTTTCTGTTGTCATGGAAATATTTTGATTTCTGAGTCAAAGGACAAGCACCTCTGTTTTGCTCAGATTATGACAAAAATCTACCTGAAATTGATCCCTTTGTTCACCCACACTGCCTGTGAGAGGAAGGACATTGTGCTTGCTGGTCAGGAAGGCAGTCAGGGGGCTTTCCCTCTGCTACTCCAAGAACAATAGCAGTAGAAGAGCTCTTTGTAAGTGCCTCCACCTTCACACCCTCAAAGGCCCGCTCTCTGTGCATAGAAGTTCCAGCAGAAGAAGACTTCAAGCAAAGAGCATCCGTGATGACCAGCAAGGCCAGAGGGGACCTAATGGGAGTTCAACCTACGTTTTTGATAACCACCTACACTTGCTGTTGTTTATACAGAGAACTACTGACTGGACTGAATGTTTCCATGAAAGGCCATGCTTGTGAAATTTCATCTGAATTTAAACCCTTCTGAGCTTGATCCACCTGAAGTTCACTGCTTAGTCCTGACCTCTTATGTGACAGTTAATTACAGGAAGCCTGAACTGCTCGACTGTGTGCCTCTGGGACTCGTTCAAGTTCTCCAATAAAATAAATTTAGCTTCACTTCATCAGAATGAAAAGGTTGAAGCTTTCATCAAGACATTGGACTCTGGCCCCTGCTCAGAACACCGCGTCGCACATTGAGACATGATTTTCCTCTCTGTAATACCCAGTCGCTGTAAGAGGGAAAGAGAAGCAGAGAATACTCCAGTGAAAAGGAAATCATGCACTGATTGCTGGATGTACTGTTCTGAAGTTCCATTTTCAAGAAGAAGGCGCGATCAGTGTTTTGAAGGGAGAAATGAATGAACTTTCAGGCTGGTCTGGTGTTTGCATCTGTAAATTTGTACCAGGGGCTTCTAATTGTCAGGCCTAGAGAGGTAAGAAGCAGTGAAGACAACCAGGGGACACACTGTCATTTTCCTTGGTATCCTCATTACAGACTCCTTGCATGAACAATTCCTTTTGAAGTTAATGAAGGTGCTGTATCTGGGTTGCAAATGAAAAGAGAGTCTATTCTGAGGATGTCTTACTTAGAAGGCCTTGCCTTTCAAGGGAAAGAGAACAAACATTCATTATTGAGGACCTATATAGGCCTACTTTGGACTTAGTGTTTTTCATTTGAGACCTGAATTCCTCCTGCCCTTCCTCTGACTGTGTGAGCACATAAGCAAAGACACTGGAAGCTGAAGTTGGACAGCCTGTTAGATCTCATGGAGCTGCATCAAGTCGGGCCCATTGTCAAGGTTTCTTCCCTTCATGAACCCCAAGGATTCTTAGGGACACTTTCTCAAGCTCCCCTGATTGTACTGTCATAGCTGTGTATTACTTGCAATATATTGACCTATCTAAAGGCAACATTTTGTTCTTTTCCCACCATTTCATTTACCATTAACCAAATGTTTGTATCCTTCCAAAATTCCTACGTTGAACCCTAATGCCCAGCCTGTTGGTGTTAGGAGAGGTGGCTTTGGGAAGGGTTTTTGGCCAGAATTTAAATCCTTCGGAGGTTGACCCATTTGAAGTTCACTGCACCCTTGTTCCTTCTGCCTTGTGAGGACACAGCAAGGAGACATCCATCTAAGAGCCACGAGTAGGTCCTCAGCCAACACCAAATCTGATTTCTCAGTTCCGGAACTATGAGAAATGCATTTTTGTGTTTATAAACCACCCAGTGTATGGTATTCTTTTACAGTAGTGCTAACAGACAAAGATATCATTCTGCAAATGTTAGAAAGAAAGGAGAGAGAGAGAGAGAGAATGAAAAATGTCTTATATAATCAGGCAATGCATCTTTACTATGCCTTTCAAAATTTGTATTCTAATGTCTTAATGTGTTTTTTTATATGTCATCTAGAAACAACTGTTTCATTACTAAACTTGATTGAATACCCCCTCCTCCACCTAATGGTGGTCAGAATCACTGAGGACAGACCTAGGCAGAAGAGAGTATTTTTTTCTGTCTTTGATTAATTTGTTGGACTTTATGTATGTAACTGTGAGAACTTGTTATTTGCATGGAATCTTGACTTTGAGATGTTTTGCTCTCAGAGGATTTTGCCAAGATTTTCATAGAAGAAAACAGAACTATAAAGGTTTGAAAACTCATTTACAAATGTTTTCCCCTGTGGTCTAAGGCTGACATCTCAGTAATAAAAGTAATCATGTTTTAAGGGATAAAGTAATGTTCCCTTATAAAATCAATATCTCTCATTTTAATGTCCATGACTGTCCTCTATCCTTGATTGATGTCATTCTTTGTCATGTTGGTGAAATTCCTATGGCAATTTACCTTTCATACAAATGATTGAAAATAACGAGGATGAAAAAAGTAGATTAATACCTCACAATTAATTAGGAAATATAACTTGTTTGCAAAATAAATATTTTAATTAAAAGATTTTTATTATTTCCAAATAAAGTATTCTATCCTCAGAAGACTTAGTTGAAACAAATGGTCATAACTAACATCTATTCAGTTTAATTCAGAATATATTGCTTGAGTAGTTACAATATAGAAGACACTAGGTTAACCGTTTCAAGAAATAGAAAAGTAAGCCAGATAGGAGCAGTGTCCTTAAATTGAAGGATTTCCATAATATATTTGTTATTGAAAAGGATGTGTTCCAATGCACACATTTGTATAGGAAGTGAATTTATATAAAAATGAAATAGAACAAATTGGTCAAAATTATGTGGAAATATCTAAGGTTAAGGATAATTTCTTATTTATTTACATATTATGAAACTTTCTATATTCTTCTATAACAATTTATGCCATAGAAGGGGAATATTAATTCAAAAGGCAAATCTAGTTTAAGAACTAAAATGAGATTAGGGATTAATTTGGTTATAAGTTCTTAAAGTTTTGCTTATTGTATCTTTGCCTTTGTAGATTGGATTTACAAGGTTATGAAGCTATTACTGTTTTTTTCTTTCCCAAAGTATAATCCTATACTTATGGAGCCATTTTAAAACAGCATAGTTCAAAATTATGAATTAAAAATTAGAACATTGCAAAAATACTCCCCATTACTGCTGACTTAAATTTGGGAGCTAGAGATTACTTAACCCCATTTTCCATTCAAATTTTTGATCTCCCTGTTTTTCCAGTGAAATGCAGAAGGTAAGTTCATGGCTTCGTATCATTATTTACCCAATAAACACCTCTCCATTTATTCAATTATATATTTATATGTCATAAGTTATTCATCCTATTTATCCCCCCTTCCTCAAAATCAACAATTCGATGTTGTTTTGTTTGTACAATATGTGCTTTTGAAAAAGGTATCGTATTTTCTCTATGTTCATGCATTTTCAAAATCTGGTTTTCTAACAAATCCTGTTACTTAGCAGTATGTTTATAAGATCTATGCTGCTAACTGTACACGGTGCTGTTGCCCCTTACTACCCTGTCCCTTACTACCCTGTGGTACTCCATGCTGGGCACCCATCAATCTTCCCCGTTCTTTTAGCAACGGACTCCCCCCGTCTCAGCTCCAACTCTGCACTTCCTCAGATAATGCTCCAAGGAATGTCCTTTGACGTGTCCTCTTAGGGGACTGTAGGAGGAATTCCCTGTGATGTGCATCTGTGTAAGCCCAGGGGCGAAACTGCTGGGTTGGATCCTGGCCTTAGGTAAACGTGAACTGACTGTGCAGACACGGGGCAGCTGAGGGTGCACATTTACCCATGAGGCTTCTGGCTCCTTATTATCGGGTCTGCCTCTTAGCTAGCTTTCCAAGTTCTGCTCATCTAGCAAGTGTCAAGCTATATCTCTTGGTTTTAATGTGCACATCCCTGATTTCTAATAAGCTTGAGAATCTCTTCATATAGTGTATTCACATATTTGCTAACATTTGGGTTCCCTATTTACACACTTTCTATTGAGGTTGCTGTCATGGTCCTGTCAATTAACAGGGGCTACATGGGATTTTCTGAATAGTCCCTTGTTTGTTGAAAACAGGCAAGTATCCCCTCCCATTTTTTCATCTGTCCATGAAATACATGTTTGAATAGATATCTTTTTAAAAAAGATTTTATTTATTATCCAGAGAGAGGAAAGGAGAGAGGGAGAGAGGGAGAGAAATATCACTATATGGTTGCTTTTCAGCTGCCTCCAGCTGGGGACCTGGCTGGAGACCTGGCTGGAGACCTGGTTATGTGCCCTAACTAGGAATCAAACCAGCGACCTTTGGGTTTGCAGGCCAGCACCTTATCCACTATGCCACTAGCCAGGGCTTGAATAGATATCTTTAATTTTCATTCAACCAAATTCACCGAGTATTTTTTTTTTTTTTTTAAATTTAAGGAGTCCTTCTTCATAGATATACGAGGCCTGTCCTGAAAGTATCGAGCCAATACCAGTGTAATTAAAACGCTATCTATATGGCTCGATACTTTCAGGACAGACCTGATATGTCTCCATTTTTAAAATTAACTTTAAACCTTTTTGTCTCTCACATTGATCTTCAATCCATTTTTGTAAGGGAGGGATTCAGTTTTTTCCCCCTTCATATAGGTCTGTTTTTCAAATATGTTCTTTTAAATAACTCATACCTGCCCCTAATTTCTGGGCACTTTTATGAAGTCCTGCAGACCAGGATAATGGAAGAGTGTGTTTCTGAGCTCTCTAGCCTGCTCTGTAGGCCTGTTAGTCTGCATCTGAAAGGTTATTATTATTAAGCCTTTGTAGTAGGTCAATACTGGGTAATGGACAAATCCTTCTCTTCATCCTTCTTAATCCAAGTCGAGCTTTTCAATGAACGTTGTAGATTTTAGACGCAGTTTACAAGTTCATTAAAATGATTGAAATCTGTATTCGTGTCCTATTGCTGCCACCACAAGTGACCACCCACTTAGTGGCCTGAAACAACACGAATCTATGCACATTATCTCCCAGTTCCGTAGGTCAGAAACCCAACAGAGCTTCACTTGGTTCAAGTCCAGGTGTCCCCTGGGCTGAGTTCTCTGCCGAGGCTTTGAAGGAGAAAGGCTTTGCTTGTCCTTTCTGACTTTTAGAGGACATCTGCTCTCTTTAGTGCACAGTCCACCCGCTCTGCCCTCAGCGCCAGCAACAGGGCTGCTCTCTGACGCTACTTCCCATCATCACCCAGCCCTCCCTCCAAACACAGCTGGGGACCACCCCACCTTCTAGTCCTGTGATTACATCAGCCCACCTGGAGAATTCAGGGTAATTTCCTCATCTTGAGGCTGATCACCTCAATCACATTTGCCTTGTAAAGTGACAGATTCCCAGATTCTGGGGGTTAGCATGCACAGACCCCTTTGAGGGGCCGTTATTCTACATACCCCAGGCTTGCTTTGCAATTACCAATGAATTTGGAGAGAACTCAAGGAGGCCTTTTTTTCTTTTCATAAACTTAGTCACTATGCGCTGTATTAGAGTTGAACATTTTTTCCCCGGATTCTTGGTCAATTCCCAGATCCTCTGTAATTTTTGTTACTAGTGTCAGTGGTATCTGATTTGTAATTTCATCATCCAATTGGTCGTTATTAGTGTACATAAGTGCTATTTAGTGTCTGGCAGGCTTGTCAGCATCTCTTATTAATTCTAATAGTTTTTCTGTTGATTCTGCTGATGTTCTCAAACTTTATCTTCCCCATTTCTCTAAATCGGGGGTAAGTCAGCTATGGCCTTAGTGCCAAATTCAGGCAGCCATCTCTTTTTGTAAGTAAAGTTTTACTGGAACACAACCGAAGTCACTTGTTGGACTGTTGTCCAGAGCTGCTTTCACTCTGCAGTGGCAGGGGTTAGCGGTTGTCACAGAGACTTCAAGTGGCCCATTTCAGGTCTGAACTTGTTGGGCCCGAGGCTACCAAATCTCTGGAAGTGTCATTCCAGAATCTTATTTTTTAAAAAAGCTTGTCGCTGGTTTAATTCTCAGTCAGGGCAAATAACCAGGTTGCAAGCCAGGTCTGCAGGCAGGTCCTTAGCGGGAGGCAGGTGAAAGGCAACCATACATTGATGTTTCTCTCCCTTTCTTCCTCCCTCCTTGCCCTTCTCTCTAAAAATAAGGAATAAAATCTTTAAAATAAATACATAAATTTAAAAAATAAATAAAGCTTGCCAGCAGATTCTTACGTGTCTAACCTAGCGCTGTTCTAAAATACCTCTCCAAGCTTGCTATGTCAATATCCATTACTACACTTCATTGTTCCTTTTCTTTAGGAAAATTGATTTATTTGTCCTTCCCTTACCGGGCTTTTATTTCCCCACCCCCATCCCTCATTACCATGTATCTCCTTAAAATGCCTTAGTCCTATTCATCTGCCTCAGTACCCCCAGCCTCTCAAGCAAGGGGGTTGTCTCATGCATCTTCCAGGATTGTTGTGGAAAAGTGACTTTCTTCTTGAAGCTCCAGTGACATTTTGTGCTATTATTATGCAGTAATGCAGTAATACAAACTTTTAGTCTCTGTTCCTTGAAGGCAGGACAGGTCCTTGAATTAAAACAACCATGTAAAAAGGGGTTGGATGTAATACAACAACAATAAAATTAAATTAAAAAATAAAAAGAACAATAAAAAAACACAACGATGTATGTATAGGTCATGGGTAGATAATCAAATGATGTTCATCAATGAATGATAATGAATTGAAAAACTGTGGCCATCCAGAAGACTACCCTGTTTCTAAGAACAATAAAGATGAAAAGGGATCAGAAGCCAAAATCTTCACCTCTTTTCTCTGACATTTTTGTTTTAATGGATAATTTATTGGCAAAGATGTCTATGTTCACTAATAAATGTCCACTCATTAAGTCTCTTTTTCTGTCAAGAGATACTTATAATGTATTAGATTTTACATAATGATCAATAAATATGGACTTGGATAGCCACTAGCTAGATAGAGGAGCTGACTCTGGACACCTGTGTTAGTCTAGGACCTGTGTGCTGTCAACAGCATTCCTTATGAGTATACCTCTGCTACATGTGTCCTCAGACTCAGTATCGAAGGCATATGGAGACAGTGGCCTGGAAAAACTTTGTTATTAAGAAAGTAATGTTAGTTGCAAACATTTTTATAACAAGAATTGGTATGCTCTAAAAGAAATGTAAAATTTTAAGTGTCTAACAACTTAAGTTGGGTCCAGAATACCCACAGACTTTGGGTTCTTGTCTTCTATCATGTATTGGTGGGGGCCAGGGAAGGGTTTGATCAGGAAGGAGACACAATACTTAATTATACAAAAGTAATAATGATTGCTCATTCATGACATATCGAATCATAATGCCAGCTGTGTGCTCCTGGGTTTGGGGACAGTTTTATCTGTCGACTTTTCTTCTCTCTTTAGAAGTGGCACATATATATTATTTAATCTTTACAACGGTCTTTAAAGAACTACATTAATTTCTTTAAGAAATTAGAGAATAACACTTCAAAGTGATTTCAAAGACAGTAAGGGAGCCAGACTTTGTAGGTGGGGCTGGCTGATCCTCATGGGTGTGTGCCATTCACTATGCCAGCCCCAAATCAGGGGTGTTGTTTTTCTCCCTCTTCAGAGTGGATATTTTCATGTAAGTAGCAGCCAGGGAAGCTCCTGAGCTAAACATAGTGGACTCCATCTCCTGCTCTTATCCTCAGACCTACGTCAGATAAAGGAATGCTGCTGAGAGAGCCCATGAGAAAACCCTTTTCCTATGCCTTTGGGCCTGTGATTTTCATCTATTGCAGAAAGGTAGAAAAATGAATTATTAAAACTTATTAAATCCTTGTATTTTTACCCTTTATTACAATGTGCTATGAAGCTGCTATGCTTATTTCTAAGTTCACAGGTGAATAAACTGAGGTTCCAGGATGGGAGAGCTGGTGAGTGGGGTCCTTGGTACTGAAATCCAGGCAAGTCTAACCTCTGGGCCCATGTGCGTTCTGTCTGCGCCCCGTTTCACGTTAGTCTAGTGCTGTTTAGACATAGCTAGCTGCTTTATGGAACAGAGGTTATGTCGTTCACTTAAAGTAATATTTCTCAGCATTTTTGTTATTTATGTAGAGTCACCAATACTTTTCTAATGTTGCATATTCCTAGTATCTTGTAGAAGTGAGACACGTAGTATGTGGTGTTAGTTTTGAAGACCCATCCCTTGTGTTTCAGGTTCCATCTTTTCTACAGGAATAGAGTTGGTGAAGGTGGGCGGAAGGAATGGTGGTAAGGCTGATCTATTTTTAGACTCTATTCTACTACTTAGCCTTCCAAGTGGCAGCACTTCTGCAACCTTCATGAATTTGTAATTAAATTTGGGATTTAATGCCTCCTTAGAATGTGGTTTCAAGTCTAGAGGAAATTAAGAGGCAACATTATTTTGAAATTCATAACAGTTATACATAAGGCAATCAATCCTACCAAGTATTAGGGCTCAGAGCCCAGAGAAGGGTCCAATGCATTAATCTGAAGGCTGGATACCTGTGAGTCAGCCAGCCCATGTCACTGTCATCCCATAAATCACCTGTAGCCCCTAGAGGAGGTAAAAGCAGCCAAAAGCTATATTTAGTAGGTCCTAGACTTGTAATTAAATGACAAAAAGAGAAGCAGGAGACAAGGTGACTAGCTAGAAGTATGACTCAGCAGGACACACTCTCCACTTTGGGAATGTCACACCATGTTATTTTGGGAGGAAAAATTGATTTGAATTAATATAAGGTCCCTGACATTGGTTTCCTTAGGGACCAAGATATATTTATTTTAGGGAATGAGCGTAAGGTCAATGGTATAAAAATTGTGCCAGAAAACAAAAATTAAAAAAAAAAAAAAAAAAAGCTCTTTAAAGCAGCCAGAAGATAATTTTCTGAAAAGATATATTTTCTCTTGTATTAATTTGAACATAGTATTTACCAAATGATTCAGTTGCTCTTGAGATACAATTATGGAAACCACTATGTTTATTCTTTTAAAAGCCTCATGCAGATGGGGACTTTATTTTACAGATGTCTCAAAGTTTTATATATAATAACAAATTATTATTTTATATTTAATTCCATGAGTTTATACATCATTTCAGTTAATATAGCTCAAATAATATTTTGTCATACTGAGGTACAGATATATTGCTTTTACTTCCTTTATAAATTACTAATTAGAGTCATTTAAATTATGTTTTATGGTACAAAGATGTAAGAAGTCTTTTCCTGTTACTAATGCCTTCATAACACATGATACTTTTGGGGATCGAATACAGAAAATGATAGTTTTGATTTAGATTGAGCCTTTTGTGCCTCAATGGAAAACTAAGCATGTTTTCCTTTTCATAGTTTATTTTTATTGTATTTTTTCCCACTACCATTTATCCCCCCATCCTCTCTTCTATCTCCACCACTCTTCTCCCCTCTGCAAATTGTCTATATCCACTTTTTCTTTTTAGCTCCATCCTTCCCCTTCTATGCACCCCCCCACCCCCTAAATTGTGGCTTTGCTCTCTATTTATGAGTCTGTCTCTATTTGAGCACAACACCCTTCTGGTTTATCTCAATCTGATTCTCTGAAGACTCTGGGATTTTCATTACATTTAACTATTTGACCAAGAGAAAAGTTGTAGGTAACTGAGAGAAATGCAAAAAAAATTGTAACTAGAGACATGGCAAAAGATTCTGTCTGGTGGGTTACTTGGCTTCCCTTCCTCCCTGAAAAAAGTCAGTTTCCTTTCTATTTGTTAACTCATTTCAGCATTCCTTTACCACATATACATTGTGCATCTTCGACTTCTCTTTTAAATTGGTTGTAACATCTTCCAGTTTCCCCCATAAATAATGAGTTAACTAAATCTTTACCATATGTTCACTTTATACCTCAATTCATTTTTCCCTCTTTTTAAAAATTATCCCGTTCAAATGTCACAGTCACTATGACACTCGAACATCATCTCTTTAAGAAGTCAGAGTGGCATCCTTCTGTCCTTTCAGAAAATGAAGCCAAATTCATTATTGCTTCTATTTTGCTATCCTTGGCTAGTGCTGCTATCTAAGCTGTCATTTTACTGCTTAAATGTTCACAGGCATGTGTTTTGTTCTCCCACCCCAGTTTTGAACTCTTTGATGGTTAATGCTTTTCTGTATCCCCTGCAGTGCGTAACATAGTACGTAGCACCAAGTATGTGATTAGGTTGATAACTACTGGCTGAATAAATAGCCGTGTAAGGTTTCCTGTTTTATCTGCTCTCTGCACTTCCTCTGCGGTCCTTGGCAAGTGAAACAAGCCCTGTAGCTCCACATCACAGCTTGCAAACATCCCCTGAGCCCTGCGTTCCAAGCATGAGAACGGCAAATGGGTATCTCCCAGTGGACGTCTATTTTACTTCTTCTTATGTTTGATATTATTTTTATAGGAGAGCAGTAGTCACTGAAGAAGCAAATCCCTCCTACATTACAAACAGGTTTCATTCTTTTCAGCTGCCTGCTTTGTGATTTTAAATGACCTGGAGGAACTGCATCTCTGAAGTGTCCACCCGAGGTTTGAATGTCTGGTGCGCTCCAACCCCAGGGTGCGTGTGGGAAGAGCAGTCTCCTGAGGGAAGAACCAAGGGTACAGACCTTCTAGAAACCAAACGAACTGATCATTTGTATGTTGTGCTTAGCCCTTAATAGAATACTTTAATATGTACTTTCATATTTGGTTTTTAAAACAACATTATTAAAGGCAAATACATTATTTCTCCATTTTACAGCTGAGGAAAAAGAGGCTTTATCAAATGAAGTGACAAGAGTTGAACTTGGGCCCTTGATACCCTCACATGTTCTCTCATTCTACTGAACAAGCTACTCCCCACATCATGGGGGAGACCTTGTGCTTTGGAGCATCTCCTCATGGTGTAGTCTGTCCAGGAAGCTATAGATCTGTCTATACCACATTCTCAGTTGTACCCAGAGTGCTTCTGAGAAAGTTTTAAAGGTACAGATATAATTCTTTTTTTTTTTTTTTTAATTTTTAAAAAAAGATTTTATTTCATTGTTTTCTAGAAAGAGGGGAAGGGAGAGAGGCAGAGAGGGAGAGAGACATCAATGTATGGTTGCCTTTCACCTGACTCCAGCCACAGACCTGACTGGAGACCTGTTTTGCAACCTTGTTACGTGCCCTGGCTGGGGAATCGAACCTGCGACCTTTGGGTTCACAGGCCTGCGCCTTACCACTGCAGATATAATTCTTAGAACAAAAATGTTTGTTTTACATGAAGGATGGCCTAGGTAAAACTCATGTTTAATTACTCTCTATTTTGTTTTTCTCAGAATCAGGTCAAGGCAACCCATCGAAGTTTCTCTCACACATTGATGTTTCTCTACTTCTCTTTCTCCTTCCACTCTCTCTAAAATCAATAACTAAAATCTTTTTTAAAAAGGGCCTAGCTAACCATTTTTGCTCTTGTACCTTTAAAAAAGAAAACAATTGGGTCAATATTGATTTAAGAAACCCTCCTAATCATCTTATACACAATACTAACCCCTGTCACCCTTACTTTATTTTATCTTTTCTTTAGAGCATTTAACCTGTAGCACTCCTCAAACCCTGACTTCATGTTATGATGCCTATACGTTTATTGGTTTTGATTCTTTGAGCAAATGTGCCATATGGATGACTATTTTTTCCATCGCTGTAATAGTCTGGCCTTTGGTAGGAGTTCAATTCATTTTAAAAGTGAATGAATGAGGGATTCTCACTAATCATATGGTCAAATGATTAAAAATTCACACATACTAAAATCTAGAACACATATGCTTTTTGAAATAGAAATTCTACTTGCAGGCAATTAGTCTAAAGATAATTGAATGAACATTCAGAGATATCTATACAAGAAAGATCATCAGAGAATTAGTCACAAAGCAGAAAATATAAAATAGTTTCAAGTCCATTAATTAAAGCTAGATTACATAATTTATGGTTCATCAAATTAAAAGATATTCTCCTTGACAGAGACTTTACAATAATAAATGAAAGAGATTGTCAGATTGAATATAGAGTATAAAACTATTTTTAAAAATACAGTTTTATATGCATATATCTGTAAGAATATATGTAAAGATATTAGCAACAGTTATTTGTTATTGGTGAGAGTAGGGTGATCACTCATTTAAAAACTTTTATTTACTACCATAATACTTAATTATTTTTCAAATAAAAAAAGTTTTTGTGTGAAGAATGATAGTGGTCTCAAGAGACAAAGCATGTATGTGTGTGCGCATGTGTGTATATGTGTAAGTGCTGAAGATAGGGATAAAGAAGTTTATCCAATATCATTAACCTGGAAAAGTGAAGTAGGTTTGGTTTAACTGGAAAGTGGAGAGTTGTTTTATTTTTCCTGAACCAAATAGCTATTTGTTCATGCACCTCAAGCTTAGCTGTCAAATTGCCTCATGGAGAGACACCTGATTCAGAGGTTGATGGACTCTGCTAATTGAATGCATCTCTCCCGGAATACTAATGCAGCAAAATGAAACCACACAAATGATCTCTGAGATAGATCTCAGTGGATCTCCTTCCTCATCTCACCCCAAATCAAACCTGTATTAAAACATTAATGTGAGGATTAAACTATACCAGTTCCAGGGCAGGCTGGGGGAAGATTAAAGGGGAATCAACAACACGGCTGTTAAATCCTCAGGCATCAACATGCCATGTCGAGCTCTTAGGCTCTCTAAGGAGACAGCTATTTGCATAAGCCAGCAGCCACAAAGAAAAAAATATTCTTGAGAAATAAGAGCATTTGAAACTTCCTGGGTTTGTTGGCTGCCAATGAAAGTAGGTATTGTTAAACTCAAGTGGCTTTTGTTGAACAAACTTGTTTGAATTTTAGTCCTGTGTATTTTCAATGGGAATCACATACATGGCAGATTAAAGGGGTCGGACTACTTAAGTATTTGGAAAGTTAAAACTTTTCGGCTCCCAGGCTGTGAAAATATTTTGAGAGATGGTGGATTGTAACATCTGGGGCTACTGCCAGGCTGTCCAGCACTTCCATACACAGTGAGAAAGGTACCTTTTCTGGGAGGCCATGACATCACACGACACAGGGTTTGACAAGCTTATTCTTTGAGCAAATTGGGGAAAAAGCCAGTGCGATACCATAACAGTTCAGGCAGAGAGAAAAGGGGGCAGGGGTTCCCGCTTTATTTCTTGGTCCTGAAATTCTGCCAGCCTAGTAGCATAAACAGAAAATTGATTCTGTGAAGCCTGATGAGGAATCATGCCCCCGGTCATTTATCGTGTGAATTCTATGGTCCCCTCCCAGGGCCATCCGTGGCTTCTTCGGTTTTGTTCCCTCTTGTATCTGCATTGACCGTAGTTTCTTGTCCCTTTACACCTCTGTTCTGTTTTGTCAGTGTCCCAGCACCGTTCTAGACCTTCCCGTTACCTGGCGATGAGCTGCCCAGTTGGACATGTATTTCCCACTTCTGCTTTCCACTCATCTGTTTACTTTGTAGGCCGATTGCTTCTCCTTTCTTCTTGAAATTGTTACTTTTAACTTACTCGAAGAAGAAAAAGAACACATTTATATATGGGCTTAACATTTATTTAACCCCATATAGAGATATTTATTTAACCCCATATATAAATGTACAAGTGCCTTAGTCATGTTTGAGTCCACTCTTCAGATTTAACGTGTAATAACGTCCATGGTTTGTATTAAACGTTTTACTCTATTTAATTTTCTCTTTCCTTGGCTTTCCATTTTACCTTTAATCATTTTTAAAGCTCCCTCCCCTCCCTTTATCATCCTACTTTAATTTTCCTTTCTATTTTTTCCCCTCTCCTTCTCTATAAATAATTCTAAAATGGTCTAGAGGTCTAGAGGATGCCTGCCCAGAGAATTGGTGCAGGGAGACATTCCTCACCCCAGACAGGAGCTGGGAGAGGCTGTGCCTTCTCTGCCCACGGCCGGCTCGGCAGCTTCCTCTCCGCTGCCCCTAATGGAGCTCCTGGTCCACTTAAGGATGGCTCTCCACAAACCTCATCTTAGGACCCCGGTTTCCCCATGCCAATAATTCTATTTGTGTGCCTGCCCTTCTGATTTCCAGGAACAGCGTTCCTTCCTAAATTTTCATACTGCCTGGTCTTTAGCTTTGCAATATGTATTTAAAAATGATTGTCTGTTGTGCATGCTGTTAAATTAGAGACAGATGGCCAAGAGAAAATGCTATGTGGCATCACTGATGGGTCACACCAGAGGTGAGACACTTCAGGCTTGTCGCTACTAAAGAACAAAGTGGGGCTGAGCCTCATGTGGGGCAGAAGCATGGAGAAAACCCTCAACTCCAGTCGATTTCACTCCTCTTCCAGGGGAGCAGGGGAGGACCCCCCAGAGCTGTTCCTAACTCCCTGACTCTCAGTAGAACATTTGAAGGGAATATGTTTAGGGTTGCCTTTATTTTTTTTAAAAGGACAGTTATTAGCTTACTTGATGGCAATCTTAATTGGTTGGGATTTGCATTTGGTGCTCTGAATCTGCATGGAATGCCATACAGAGGGGAAGTGCTCATTTGCTCAGACATGGACCTTGTTCCTGGGAAAGTTGCTACTCAGAAGCCAGTGGGAGGGTCTTTCTCCTCTTCAAGGAGGTGCAAGTCTAGGGCTGGGCCAGTCCCCAAAGCTCCAGGATTAACGTTCAGTCAACGGCAATACCAGAAAGCTGCACGCGTTCCTTCCAGTTACCTAGTCTCCCTAGGGGAGTTTTCTCCTCACCATTCAGCTAGTTCCCTATTTTTCCTGTCCTGTTTAGCAGTTTCACCTACAGATGGTGATTCAAAAAAGGCCATTTCTACTTTGAAATAGCTGAGTAACTTTTTTGGCCTGTTTCTCCCTTATGTGTATGGCATGCGATATCCGCATAAGGCTGTTGCTTCCTATCTTCTGTCTCCTCATAGGAACCAGTGTATTCAGCCAGACACAGTGGGCACAGGAGTGGTTACTGGCTTCCTTTCCTTAGTCTCTGTAATTCTTGGATATTGAATTCCATCTCATACAAGTAAGGGATGGCACCATGGAAAAGTGTCTTGCTGGTCATATTAATTTGCTTTTCCTCTGGAATGAGCATCCAGAAACCCTCAGTGGCATGTGGCAATAAACATGCATTTCTTTTATTTTTTAAATTATTTTTAAAATATATTTTATTTATTTTGCTATTACAGTTGTCCCAAGTTCCCCCCCTTTTCCCCCTCCACCCAGTACTCCATTCCCTCCAGCAATAACCCCCTTAATTCACGTCCATGAGTCACGCACATAAGTTCTTTGGCTTCTCTATTTCCTTTGTTCTTCTTAACATCCCCTGTCTACTCTGTAACCACCAAAGTGTGCGTTTTTTTTCCCTTTCACATCCTGACAATTCACCATTTAATTACTGCCTTCTTTCAACTTCTCAAATCATATTAATACAAAGTTTTCTTTTCATTATTCTAAAATGCCTACATTAATTCTTTTAAAGAATTACTCTTTTAAGTAATATGAATTGCAATATTACCAAACACATGCAAAAATACATTTACACCCATACATGTTTTTACACATATTTGAAGTACTTAATGGGGTTTGAAGAGTTAATACAAAAAAATTAAAATATGCTAGTAGCTTACGTAATTATTACATGTTAAATGATAGTATTTTAGATATATTGTTCCAAGATTAAGCAGTTTTTTCTCCTTTAATACTTATTTTACACTGGAATGCTATTTTTGTGAAATATATCACAGAAATGGTGTATTGCAGGACTCACTTGTGTGAAAGTTGTCCTAGAGACAGTGCCAAGCCCATAGTAAAAAAATGAATTTGGTTTTTGGGTTAGACCCCCCCCCCCCCCCCCCATCCAAAGGCAGAGGAGTAAGTGGAGCTACACCAATCTCCCAACACCAAACTGGAATTACAACTTAACTGGGGAGAAATCGTCCTCAATAACCAAAAGAACACCAGCTGGAGAGAAGCCTTATTACAACCAACAGAACAGAAGAGCTATTGGTCGCAATGTAAACATGCACTTCTCACTCACCTGCTGGGTTTGCTCCAGCCAGGCTGGGCTTGCCCCAAGGCTCTGCTGATCTGGGCTGGGCTCGCTCAGGAAGCTGAGGGTGGTGGGGTAGAATGACCTAGGTTGATCTGGCTGATGAAATTCAGCAACCTAGTCTCTCATCTGCCAGAAGCCAGCCTTCTCATGGAGCTGGTGGACCCCTAGGAGAATAAGCCCCAAGCACAGCTTTCAAGCCCCTGCTCAGCCACTTCTGCAAACATCATATTGGTCAAAGCAAGCCCAAAATCAAGTCAGGGTGGGTCACCCTGACCACGGTGGGGATGCAGTACACAGCTGTCTGAGAAAGAGTACAGATGCAGGAGGCACAAGGAAGCAGGGCAAGGATGCTACCTACCACATGTGGTGCAGGCTGCTTGCGACTAGGGACCTAGGACATGATGTGGCTGTGCATTTCAGGGAAGGTTGATTGTGGTCAGAGTGCCTTCTAATGTTCTGTCTACCTCAAGGACTTTGCTGACTCTTGCTTGCATGGACTCCTATGTTTGTGCAATTAATAAAGTCTCTGTCATGAGTTTCTTCATGGCTGACTCATTAATCCTGATACATAGCTATTGCTCCTCCTATTCACATCTACCTAGCTGATGCTTTTATTTCTTTTTTACTTTTTAATGTAGGTCTAATTGACCTACAACACCATTTTAGGTCCAGGTGCATAACATAATGATAAAATATTCATATATATTGCAAAATGATCACCACAATAAACCTACTTAACATCTGTCACCGTACATATAGTTACAGATTACTTTCTTGTGATGAGAACTTTCAAAGTGTACTTTCTTGGTAACTTTCAAACAGGTAATACAGGATTGTTAACTACAGTCACCATGCTGAGCATCACAGCCCCATCACATAACTGGGGGTGGACACCTTTTGACCCCCCTGCCATCAGCTGTTTGCGGCAGCTAGGCCAATCTGCAATCTGTTTTCTATATCTATGAACTTGTTTGTATAGATTCCACATATTAAGCGAGATCATGTGGCATTTGTCTTTATCTGGCTGACTTATCTTGCTTCACATGATGCCCTTGAGGTCTATGCACATTGTTACAAATGGCAAGATTCTCTTCCCCTCCCCTTTTTTTTTGGCCAGCTTGTCTGAATCACATTTATCTTTACCTGTTTTGCAAGGCTCAGGTCAAGACTTATTTCCCCCTACAGTCTTCCTCGAGCTTCATGCTAAAACATTCCTACTGATTTTCTAAACTCCCACTGTCCTTAGTATCTCCAGCATAGCTCTTAATTACCATCTGTATGCTGTTTCGGTCTGAACTCTAGGTATAACTGCCCTGACAGAATGCAGACTCCCCCAGAGAGCTGGAAATGTAAACTCCGGTATTGACTCTGCCATGAACTAGTCAGGGGGTCTGTGTTAGTCTGTGTCGGCACATTGACAACCACACACTGTGGGGGCCAGAGGATATGCTATTGAACATAAGCCACTCCACTGTCTATCTTATGTTTCTGTTCAGTTCACTGTCTCAATCAGCACAGTTAGGCCCAGAGTAGGATTTTCACATATGCTTTTTATTGATGGATAAAATGATTATTTTACATGCATAATGAAATAGGTGAGGCTAAAAGAAATTTAATCTTATACTATTTGCAAATGTAGAATTCAATCAAGTGCAATGAAGAAAGGTACCCAACAGGGGAAACTGAGCTGTCTCGAAATGTTGTATTATTTTGTTCAATGATCTTTTATCAGTAGTAATCACTTCCAGGCATCACAAACGGAGTCAAATTCAAATTCTAATACACAAAATCTCAAGTGCTTAAAGATGCATTTTGTTATTTTATGAAAGGATTCATTCTTTTAAATTGGTGAAAAATGGAGATTCCAGATCAAAATATAGGTCAGGTCAAAATCTAAGCATGCTGGAATATATATATATATATATATATCTCACAAAGTTATAAGGAACAAAGTTTGGATAGTGAGAGACTATAGGTGGGAATGCTGCCATATTTTTCAAAACTAAGAAAATTTCAAAAGATAGTCTCTTGATAAGAGTTTTGGCAGGTCAGAAGGTTGCTTGTAATGGTGATGTGTTCGCATCTGGGTTTTGGTCCAGTGAACTTACCCACCAAGGTGGAGGAAGTTCACCCTTCAAGACCTGTCCTCTAATCAGAGTGTCAAGTGTTCCTCTGATGCCACACTTTGGCAGATACCATGCCACCCCTTCTTGTCAAGGAAGATTGGTGGGCTGGTTGCAGTGTGGGAGCTCAGTTCAAATGGTGTTGCACTGGGTTTTCTCCTTGCTCTCTTAGCAGCCTACCCTTCATTTTTGATTGTTTGGCCTGCTGTAATGTGTGTGGCAAAGAGAGATGACTTCTTATCTATAAGCAGAAGCTGCCTGATAAACAGAAGGGTTGAATAATTTATAAGATAGTGTATGGAGAGCGGCATTTCACACTCGTTTCCATGTAAAATGTCACATGAATTCCAAGCAGGCTGAAGAGTTTCATAGGAAATGGAAACTTAGAATCCGTTAGCAAGAGAAAGGCAACAGAGGCTTTATGAAGTGCTAATTACGATATTACTCAAGAAAGATTCCAATCCAAGTATTTCTCTCCATTGATTAAATGTGAAAGCAAATTACAGTTTCTCAAATCGATGTTAAGAAATAATCATTATATACATGGAACTAGCATCAATAAGGCAAATGGGCTCAAGGGTTTCTTTTCTACTCAATTTCAGTCAGTTTACAGTAAATGAATCCTGAAAAACAGCATTTTTCATTTTCTAATCATGCAGTAAGCCTTCCATTAAGGAAGAACCTCAAAACGGAGTTTGATATATTATTATGTGTCATATTGCATGGTTAACATCAGTCCACTTCAACAGAAACTCTAATCAAGTTGGGTCTTAGAATTCAAATCAATTCCTGGCTCTTTATTAGTGAGGATGGTTAGTGAGATTAAATTGAAACTGTAGAAGATCAAACTCTTGAAAGCAAGATTGCATTTTCATCCCATTTGATAATATTTAGTAAGTTGATGTTTTGGAAGGCTCAAAATGTAGTTATCTTATTAAGTTCTTGAATTAGTGCTTAATTTGGCTTATGGTAACGTATCATTTCTTGAAGCACATTATAAAAATCTAGATTTCTCAAAGAAATCTGTTAAACACTATTATATATGAAATATTATAAGGACTCCTCCAGGGGATAGAAAAATATTCTCTGCTGTAAGGGCACATCATTCAATGTGAATGGAAGGGCTACAATAGTTAACACCTTAGGTAGAGATAGTGAAATTAGTTACTGTTAGTAGTGTTCATTGCTCAATAGGAATTCAGAGAGAGGAGGTTGGCCTATCCTGGACCAGTCATGGAAGGATTTGAATGAGGCCTTGGGCTAACTGTAGGATCACCTACCTAGGATTTAGAACTCTCAGCTCTGCAGCGGCTCTATCTGGAGATTCCTGAAGACAGATGGCCAAGTTGTCAGTAGCTTGGTGGAATGATTAGTTACTCCACAATCAATACAGGATTTAAAATTTTAATTCCAAAATGACTTCTCTTCCCTGTGTTTCATTCCTGTATCCATGTAGAGAACATCTGTTCTAAGAGTGGTATTTATCTAGATTTAATCTTTTCTTTACATGCAAGGCACTTCATGTGCACTGAGGTCTGAAGTAGAAATGGATTAATTCCTAAGGAACGAGATCTCTGCCCTTAGGAAACTTAATATATAGAAGGGGGCCAAAGGAGGTTTACAGTGGTAAGGGAAACATGGAATTTATTTTATTCTTGTTATTACTTAGTTATTATTGTATTTTTTATTATCATTAACCTACTTTATCCACCTCTGTATTCGAGAAACTAATATTTCTTTAAGAAAAATTTACTTCCTGTTTTGTTTCTTCACAGGTTTTGTTTTTTCCTCATCACTGCTTTTGGTATAGAGAGATCAGATCAGATCATGGGGGAGGGGGAGGGAGGGGCTGTAGGAGGAAGTTGCCCCAGCCAACCGTAAACAGTCTAGGACAGGATTGGCTGAGAAGCTGAGCGCCTCCAGAGCCCAAGGAAAATAGGCCAGATTTAAAACAAAAGGAGGGCAGAGACTGGCTCTCTGGCTGTCTTCCTCAAGGATGCCTGGGAGAGACAGTGCTGCAGCTCCCTGCCGATGGTGTTGCGGGTGGGAGGAGAACTCCTGGTGCAGCCTAGGATGGGACTGGCCTGGCAGAGGGTGGCAGGTTTATTCTTCTTTGGGTGATCTAGAGGCAGAAGCCTGTCATTTTCCCAGAATTGTGCAGCTTTTGTGTCTTATGTTATTCTAGCTTGTGGACTAGTCCTATAGAAGTAAGATAATTAAAACTAACAGGGGGAATGGTAGGGGAACTCAGGAGTTAGAGATTTTAGCCTTACTTGATAGGCTTAAGTGGTTAAAGCCGTAACTAAAGAGTTAGCGATTTTTAGCCTTACTTGATGGGCTTAAGTAACTAATGCATGTGGAAAGCTGTGATTTCAAAATTGTGTAGCTTTTGAACAAAGACTCCTTTCCCTTTATCACCAAACCTTTGCCTCTGGAATTGTTCCTAGTGGGGAGGTGGTGAGCAGCAGGACCCCACTTGGTGTTTGGTAACACTTAGCTCCTCTCAGGTGCCTTTTCTAGTTTCTTGTTCTTGTTATTATTTTTTTTCCATGGTTGCTCTAGCTTTCATTGGTTTCTGTACCACACTGCTGCGCCTTGGCTGCTGGTTTTGCTGACTGATCTGGTTGTTCAACTTTAGCCTGATTGGTTTCTCACTTTTCCCTGGGTTTCACTGCCTCTAACACCCAACAGGCAGGATGCAGGTAACGCTGGGGGATGTCCAATCCAGGGGTACTTGGCCAAGAAGACGCTCTCCTCCTCATGGGATTCTTGGAGGCTTGAACATAGTGCTGATGGTGCAAGCAAGGCCTGTCCTTCCTGTTTAAAGAGAGAAACTCAGAAATATTGTGAGAAATGAGAAGCTGCTTAAAACATAGTTTATGAGGGATATACTTGGGATGACACTGAGTTGGCTCCAGGGAAAAAGTGAATGGTCGCAGCTGTCAATATCCTTCTGAGCAAAATCTTCTTCAGGACAGAGAACACATCCTGAAGCCCATTTGGTATATCATTACACATCTCGTAATTAATTATAGTATTTTAAGTGGCTGTAGAGGGCAGTCCGAGGTGCTGGTGCTTGTACCAGCAGATTTTGAATATTTCCTAAATGGCATAAGAGCTAATCTCTGAAAATATTAGTCTTAGGGGACTCATTTTATCCGTATATTACTCTTTGTAATTATGTCTGAAACTTCTCCAGTGATGAGGTGTCTTAATTGGTAAGTGTCTAGAGATTAGAGATTATGTTATTTATGATGAAAAGTTCACAATTTCTCCATATAACTTTACATGCCGTGCTAGTTAATTGACTTAGTTCCTCTGATTAGTAGTCATAGAGTGGGATCCTAACCCTATAAATACATATGTGCTTATAGTCTTTGGGGCAGAGAAAAGTGACTCATTCGATCTCTATGTCATTAACTTCTGCTTTGGAAAAGACAGTTTTAGATGATGGGTATAGGGACAGGCTTAAAGATAAAGCCTATATTGACCTTGACCTATTTTGGAAACCGCCTGATCTAGGCCTGAGGTGCTTCCTGCGCCTTTCATTTTCAAATCTGGAGAGATCCTGGCCAGCCAGGAGGAGTTATCACTCTACCATACGAGTCCTCCAAGAACTCAAAATCTATTTGGAAAGAGAAGTGCACATAAAAGATGAGAAATAAAATAAAACACTCAATTGGGAATTGGGAGAAAATATTTTCAACTGAAAGGATTTAGGGCCAGGTGAGCACAAATCCCTTGATACACCTGGAGGAAGGGGAGAAACATTAAACAAATAGCATTTGGAACTTGCTTAAGTACAAAGATTATATTCTTCCCCTAGATCTTTGTAACAGCCAAAGTGAGATAAAACAAAGGGAGAGACTGTTTTGATTACTG
This sequence comes from Noctilio leporinus, assembly GCA_004026585.1. Lineage (NCBI taxonomy): Eukaryota > Metazoa > Chordata > Mammalia > Chiroptera > Noctilionidae > Noctilio > Noctilio leporinus. The sequence continues at coordinate 306,567 of PVIW01000010.1, forward strand.
AAAACTAGGGAAGAGGGCCAGTCACCTGAGGGAAGTAACAAAGAATTTCTCCTAGAGAGAGAGAGTGAATGGGACCCGTGCTTTACAATGAAGACTAATTCACAGTGTCCTCTTCTGCGAGGATGGCCAGAGCTGGCATTAAAGAGCACATCTTGGCAGAATCCACAGATATGCTCTAGTTTGGGCAGACAGGAAGTATTCTGCCCTAGGGTCACTTCTGCCTCTGGAATTAAGGGGCAACCCCAGCAGATTCTTGTGAGTGTCCAGAGTTTCCAGTGAAGCTACCCTGGGTAGAGAGTTAGGCGTGGGCAGTGATGATGCAGTGCTCTTCCAGGGTAAGCAGTCCCCAAGGAGCAGCGGGGTCACGTGCCGGTCACAGAGGCCAAGATGAGCTCAGGGCAGATTTGGAGAGCTGAGGATTTGGTTGGAACCCTACTCGCACTGGCCATGATCGACAGATCTCCCACAGTTCTTTTTTTTTTTTCCTCCTTGTTTCTTTTAGGCTGCAGGTTTCACCAAACTGGTAAAACAAATTGAAACCAGAAAAGCTGGTGTTCGTGCTGCCTGTCACCTACCAGACCCCAAAAAGCAAAGATGGGAGTTGAATCTTTATGGGCATTTTATTCAGATGGTTGGTGATCTGAGAAGATGGCATCTGTTTGTACCCTAATAGACCGTCTTAAAATCCATTACAAATGGATGATTTTTGTAAGAAGAAAGGAGTAGGAAAGGGATTTGGAATTCAGCGAAAAAATTAATGAGATAAAGGCTGTAGCATTCTTCCATCTGTGTCCTGGATGGAGGTCTCTGTGTTCTGGGAAGTGGCCATGTCTCACCCTGGAGTGTAATGGCTCAGATACTGTCCTGATTGCTTGCAGTCCTGCTGAGGCACACAGGTGGAGCTGCTTATGGTCTCCTGGAATCAAGGGGACCATACTTCTAGTTCCTAAACAATAGCTTTTTACATACATTGGTCACTAAGCTTATTAGCTGTCACCTGACCCTAAACTTCTCCATCATTTGAGTGCCCCATCAAAATTGAAATCCATTTATATAAATAATAAAAAAAACAACCTCTAAAATTTGAACTTAGAGAGGTTTCTAAAAGCAAGCAGATGAACAGTAACAGGACAAAGTCCCACTACTCACCTCCAAATGGGAGGCTCAGAGACCTGCCTCTATCAAGGGCATATAAACAAAACAGCCAACAGGGGCAGGTGAAAGATTTCAGAGCTCAGAACAAGGACAGGAACACAGTATGCGATACCCAGGATAAGGATTGCTTTGGAAAAGATTTACTACAGGAAATAAATTATACTTGGGCAATGCCTGCTTTATGATGTTGGTAAAATATAAAGCTTTTTGCAAGAAATGAAAGATGACAAGAAATTGCTTAAGACTGAGATGAAACACAAGCTATCTAAAATTCAAAAAATGAAAAGGAAGTGAAATAGGTTGAGAAAATTAAAAATTCAATAGTGGAATTTAAAGCTTATTAGAAGTCATAAAGAACAGAATGGGTACTGCAGGATTTTAGATTAACAACAAAATGGACAGAAAAATGAAATGATGAGAGAGAAGCAGTGGATAGAACACATTTGAAGTTCCAGTATATGGTGTTTCCAGACCAAAAACTAAAACAAATAGAATTATATAAACAAATAAAATAAGTAATTTTTTTTTGAGCAAAGAATGACTCAAGCTGGCATATAAAAAGAGCTCAAAGAGTACTTGGAAAAAATTATAAAACTTGGAAAATGTTAGAAACAGAAACCAAAACCTAAATTTTCCGTCCATGAACATTTAGAATTTCAACAATAATATGGAAAGAATGCTAGAAGAATAGTTACAGAGTTGTTAATGGTGTAGACAAAATGAATACTTTTCTATGTACTAATCAAACCAATTTTTTAAAGGTGCAATTTGTAATAATATAATATACCTGAAAACAAACTTAAGAAGGAAATATCCATATACATAAGGATTTTTATGTATGCTACTATAAAACTTGGCTTGTGACCCTGGCTGGTGGCTCAGTGGATAGGCACCAGCCTGCAAACCCAAAGATTGCTGGTTCAATTCCCAGGCAGGGCATATAACCAGCTTGCAAGCCAGGTCTCCAGCCAGGTCCCTACCTGGAGGCAGGTGACAGGCAACCATATGTTGATATTTCTCTCCTTTTCTGCCTCCCTCCTACTTCCCCTCTCTCTAAAACTGATAAATAAAAATTTTTTTTAAAAAGAAACATTTGTGAATGAAAACTAGACAAAGATTTAATCCCTACTTTTAGATGGAAAATTTGATATTGCCTAGATATCAATTTTTTCCCAATTTAACACAATTCCAATTAAAATCTCAAAAAATGTTGCAAGTTGATAAAATAGTTCCAAAATATGAAATTGTCAATGTACAAAAGAGAGCAAAAATATTTTAAAAAAGAGGATTGATGAAGAGTGACTTTATACCATAATATTAAAATGAATAGCTGACTAGGTAGAGAAGTCAATAAACAAAAACAGAAAAACCTGAAGAAGAGACAAACAAATGCAGAAATTTTCAGTATATAATTTATTTATTATTAAATCAGTGGGAGAATAGAATTATTTACTAAATAATATTGAGAATTATTATTAATAAGCAAGTAAATATTTCTTTTCTTATACTATGCCACAAAATTAATTCTAGGTTCCTGGCTGGTGGCTCAGTGGAAAGGTGCCAGCCTGCAAACCCAAAGGTCTCTGGTTCCATTCCCCAGCCAGGGCCCATAACCAGGTTGCAAGCCAGGTCTCTAGCCAGGTCTGTGGCTGGAGGCAGGTGAAAGGCAACCACATATTGATGTTTCTCTCCTTCTCTGCCTTCCTCCCTTCCCCTCTCTAAAAAGTAATAAATAAAATCTTTAAAAAAAATTAATTCTAGGTTAATTACAAAACTAGCTGTAATCATTAACCATAAAATAAGGAAGATAATATGGGAATAAATATAGTCACATATAAGTAGATTTGATTTCATGATGTTAAAATATTCTTTATATTATAAAACTAGAGCAAAAGAGCACACTATTAAAGTATTTAATCAAAATATGAAGAGCTGAAATGCAGAAAAAGCCTTCAATACATTATTAGAAAAAATGTTAAAGGACAGCTAAAGTTGATTTACAAAGAAGCAATAATAGTAATGGTAAAAAATTGGAGACAGATGATTTTTATATGATTCTAATAAAAGGTCATTTTTAAACAATTTTTAAAAAAGATTTTATTTATTATTTTCAGGGAGAGGGGGAGGGGAAGAGATATCAATGTATGGTTGCCTTTCACCTGCCTCCAGCTATAAACCTGGCTGGAAACCAGGCTTACAACCTGGTTATGTGCCTTGGCTGGGGAATCGAATCCAACCAGCAACCTTTGGGTTCCCAGGCTGGCGCCTTACCCACTGTGCAACCAGCCAGGGCTAAAAGGTCATTTTTAGGTGGCATTGTTTTCATTTATGGGTGTGGTGAATATTTGAAATTCTAAGAATCATTGACAACATGGAGAGAATGTTCATTCACTGGATAAAATTGTAATTTTGCATGTTTCTGGAAGAAAATTTAGGAAAATGTGCTAGTGCCAATGTTAGAAATATTTGTAAGTTTTGGTCCAGAAATTCCATTTTCAGTTGTTTTCTTGAGAAAATAATCAAAAATATTTATTTAAAAGAAGTAATTGTGCTATTACTTATAATAGTGGAAACTGAAACTAATCTAATTATGCCCCTTTATTAAGTAAGAAAATTACGGTATATGCTTATCATGGAATATTATTCAGCCACGAAAGGTCCATTTTCAAAGACTAATTGCTAAATTAAAGTTCTGTGAATTAAACTCATCTTGTATGTTTTCAAAAAAAGTTTGTGAGATAGTTTATGTATATAATATTATGTTATTTTTGCAAAAACCAAAGATTTTGCCCACCACTGGTGATTCAGTAACACAATATCCTCAGCAAACAGCTTGTAATTACTAGTTAAGACAATAAATTCTGATTTTCTCAGAAATATTACTAAAACTTCAGAGAAAAACGTATCTTAACTTAAAACTTGCAGTTGCTGTGTTTCTGGCCCAGGTGAGAGTGCATGCTGTATTTTCGATGAATCAGATTTGTCCTTGTGACAACTTGCAGGAACTCGTAAAATGTTGCTAGAATACATGGAGATGTACGCCACATGATCAGAAGAGGGAGCTTTCAGATTACAGATAAAGCCAAAGTCTATGCCTGGTGTCGAGCATGTAATATTATTTCAAGTTCAGATAATGCATATTAATAAAACTATGTAGATGCAGAAACATTCTTTTACAATAGCTTAAAAATCTCTAGTTTCATGATTTAATAAAATATTGGATTTGCCTTCATTCTTAGAGTTTCATACCTCTACCAATGGTCTTCGTACTCTGCGCATTTGATCTCTGTAAGCAAAGCTGACATATAAGGAGGCTGGCTGACTAAGGCATATATTTTGTGCTTTATCTTTTTCTCTTTTGCATGTAGTGGGATTCATAAGTGAACCAAGGATAAGAGTGGAGAGCAGGAAGTCATGAGCAACTAGCCATGGAATAAAGATTTATTATATGCTATTAATAAAGATACAGGAGTAAAGTTCAAAATAGGTCACTAAAGATAATGCCATAAATATACAAGATAAAAGTAAATTGATCTAATTCAAGGTTTCTTCTTTCTATATGAACTTTCAGGGTTTAAAACTCATGTTCCAGTTCCCAGTCTGTGTGTAAGCTCTTTATAAACTGAACAGTGCTTGGAGGTACAATATAGTAAACTGTACCAAACTAAGAACCAAAAGTGAGTTCTGATGTAAAAATTGTGATAGTGAGAAGTATAACCACAGTGCAGAATATAGTAACAATGAGGGCCATTCTCCTTCAGTTCTCGTGGATTGAACACAAGGTCCACATTCAATTCTTGGCTCTTCATTTTGAGGGAGAAGTAGAAAATTTGAAGCGGGTTCATGCCATAAGTAACATGCAAATTTGGAAAAGAATCCATAACAGATCTCTAAGAACAGGGTTAATTCTTTTCTTGGGTTAGTTACCTTAAAAAGAGAATTTGAAATGATTACTCAAAATTTTCCTCATATATGAAGGTTGATTATACCCAGGGGGAGGGACCAGATGTTTTGCATCCTATGAGTGCAAAAAAAAAAATTGTTAATTTCCATGAATACTGCGAAAACAGTGAAGCGAGTAACGGGGGCGGTGAAGCGCTCCCACTCTTCAGTGTGGGTCAGTGCTCAGCTGGCACAAGGCCAGGGCCTATACAACCTACCCATGCCCTCTAATTTGCACACAGCCTGGCTTGGACCTCCCAAAGCGTTTTTCTGAATTTAAGCATGCCATTGATTTAATTGGACAAAAATGTTTGGTTGGATCTAGGTACCAAGTCAAGAGACAAGGGCAGCTGATACTTCTTACAATGTATGGAAAGAGAAGAGATTCAAGAGAACAGGAACCTCAGATATCTGATAACTAGAAGGAAACTGAGGTGTTTGGGCAGAGAGGAAATGGAGGACAGTTATGCAAATCAATACAAAGAAAAGATATTCTCTCTCTTTATTTCACTCTTCATCTCCTTTTTCTTATCACTAATCTTTCACTCACTTTTACTGTTTGAAGAGATGAGCGCTTCATTTCCTAAGAGGAGAGGCAGAGAATTCTTATGATTATATTTTAAATACAACACACCTGGAGTCATTGGTTTTCCTTTTGTTTTGTGGATTTTAATGGATATCTGCTCCCTTACAAAGGGCCCCATTTCATGTGTGTGCTCTCTAAATCTGTGACTTTCAACAGTTCCTTAAAAGCACTATTTATAAAGTTGTGAGTTCATGCCAAATACCAGGTCCGGTATCACATATGCAAAGATAAGTGAGGCAGTCTTAGAAGCTCGGAACCAGAAGGGGAAGTCAGATCTGTCAACACACATTTAAAATCTCCTGAGGACTGGATCCAAGTTTCAGTGCTGAAGCATAGCTAGTCATGGAGGCAGTGTTGGCCATGGCTGGGGAAGAGACCTATGGCTAAAGAACCTAATTTCACAAATAATCTATTTTGGGAGAACCTAAGTCTTTTGCTAACTTATCACCTGAGTTCATTTGGCTAACCTCTTTTCCTATTGCTGGGTTTCAGAGAGTTTTCTAATGTATATTAAGGAGAATTCTGCACCCAGGTTTAGAAGACTGTGTTTTTAAACAGCTGTAATTCCTTGGTTTCCTTAGGTACTGAGACCTTCATCTCTAATTGCAATCCATTGATTGTAATGTCAACATCCTTTCAAGTTGTTTGAACTTTCCTGAATACTCTTCCGATACGTTGTATGTAACACGGTCTGCTGGTCAGAGAGCATGGAAACGTGTTCTGTGGTGCCTTGTTAACATGTGCAGCCTTTCAGGACGCAAATAAGTTCTAATTGAGCAAAGCTGTAGGATGTTCACGTTGCTCTGGACATTGATGCAAAGAGAAAGCTAGCTGCAGTCTGGGACTGTGAATCAGCAGCCATCTCTATTTACAATGCAACCCTACCTTGACATAGAACATGCATTTTTCAAGAGAGACTTAATGTCTAATTATTCTTATAAGAGAACTGGCTTGCTAAATTACATTATTATTTATTATTTTTTTCCTTGAGGGGTAAGGCTCTGACAGGGTTCTCTGGCCTGTGGAAAGCCCTATGTAGCGTATTCAGTAACGAGCTGTGGACCAAACCTGAGTTGGCTCTGTGTGACTCTTCAACACCCCACGAAGCTCCTCCAGCATGGTATTTCATTTAATTAAATTCACAAAGAAGAAATTGGAGCTCTTCCCTATAGGAAACTTCTTACAAATGAGAAAAGAGGGTCACAGGAGAGCTGGTGTTTGTTAGACCTGACTTCAGGACTGTCCTTGTGCCAGACTTTGCTCTTCCCCAGGGACCATCCATGAGAAACTTGAGGAAGTCAGGTCAAGGATTGTGAAATAGGTCGCTCTTTGTCACTAGCCAGTAGGAGAAGCTCAGTTTCACCTTCTTTTACCCAATCCTCAGGCAAGTGAGTGCAAATCACTGAAATGATTTATAAAGTTTTAAAATAACTTGATTTTTTCTTTTTAATCTGAAATAGAAAAATAAATGTTCTCTTTACCTGACAAGTTATCATCTGTGCATTTATGGTTTATGAACTTCTCCCAGGATTTACTGCATTTAAAAATCAGCCCTTGAGAGATTCGTGGACCTATGTGCCCATACACAGCTTCCTGTTTTATGATATCAGGTAGTTTTCCACTTTGTTCGGATCCAGGACTTTCTGGGAGGGAAGGCAATGGAAAAACATACCATGAACGGCTGCTGGTGATGGTTTTGCTTGAGATAGTGTATGATGGTATCCCCATTTATTTTATAGAAGGGAGTAGGGTGCTTGCTTTCCAGGATTACTCTGCAAATACCTCCTTTAAAATGGCAAATGCTTAAAATCATCACTTGATTAGCAGGAGCATGAAATTAGATGTCTTTGCTGATGCTCAGAGCCCCCTGACATCCACTGTTACAAAGTGCTGTTTATCTCTACTTTCACTGGAGCCTCACTGGATTCAGGAACCCTCTTTTCATGGTTGCCTCAACGCACGGGACGGGGTGGAGAAGCTGTGTTTTTCAAAATGAAACAACTGAGCCCTGAGTGTTGGCTTAGGTTGAGGGAAGGGAACACGATGAGTTCAGTAAGTGGAAAGGTGAAGGGATTCACATAGGAGTGATGTCGCCTGTAGTAGTTTTCTACAGCTGCCACCACCAAGCACCTCCACCTGGGTGACTTAAAATAATTGAATTTCCTTGTCTTTTTTTTTTTTTTTAAAGATTTTATTTCATTATTTTAGAAAGAGGGAAAGGGAAAGAGGCAGAGAGGGAGAGAGACATCAATGTACGGTTGCCTTTCACCTGCCTCCAGCCACAGACCTGACTGGAGACCTGGTTTGCAACCTGGTTATGTGCCCTGGCTGGGGAATCGAACCTGTGACCTTTGGGTTCACAGGCCGGCACTTTATCCACTGTGCTACCAGCCAGGGCGAATTTCCTTGTCTTTTAATTCTGGAGGTGAGAAGTCTGAAATTAAGGTGTTGTTGGGACCATGTTCTCTCTTCAGGCTCTAGGGGACACCCCTCCTGGCCTCTTTTCTAGCTCTGGGGCTGCCAGCATTCCTTGGCATTCCTTGGTTTGTAGATGCATAAATTCAGTCTCTGTCTCTGTTGTCACATGGATTTTCCTCTTTTGTCCATCTTCACATTGTCTTCCCCCTATGTATGTGTCTGAGTCCCAATTTTCATCTTCAAATGATGCCGGATGTTGAATTAAGGGAAACTCTAATCCAATATGACCTCATCTTACTAATCATATTGGCAAAACCCTTATTTCTAAATCAGGTCACATTCAGAAGTTCTGGGTGGTCATGGGTGTTAGGGGATACTTTTGAACCCAACACACCCTCTTATGGCATCTTCATTTTCCCTGGAGCTGCTTCAATGCAAAGCAAAACCAGTTTTGTGGTGCCATTTGTCCTAATGGGAGCCCATCCTGAGCATGAGGTAAATACAATGCCAGATTGTTCCATGATGTGGGTTACATGCTACAAATGAACATGACTTCTTGACTGTAGCTTATTCAGTGCAATTTCAGTGCAATTTCTCAAACCATGGCTTTAGAGCACAAGACAGATTCCCCTGACCTGTCCTAAAGCTCCTAATGTGACCTCCTACTGGAACATGAGCCTTTAATTCTGCCATCTGAATTGACTTCATAAATTGGCAACACCGCCCCATGCTCCGATGCCCCCAATGACTGCCATTCACTTCAGAAACATTGGAAATATGTTTTCAGTTACCATTTAAACATACATGCCCACAACCTCAGTGACAACCTGCCCCATGCTTTTGTGAGAGGATGAGTAAAGTCTCTTTATGATCTTCTCTTTGCTATATTTATTCACTATTATTTCACATGCCCTAGTGAGACTAGATATACTCATATTCAGGTAATAAATTAACAAAAATGAGCATTTTTATGTCACCCTTTCTTAGCGTTGCATGGTGATAGTATATATATATATATATATATATATATATATATATATACACACACACACACACACACACACATATTTATTTATTTTGGTTAATTTAAAATAGACATTGAGGATGTCAGATTTTAGGAACATGCACTGTGAGCTTACAAATCCTCTGCCCCGTAATGAGAACATGAGCATAAAAGATAAAATATAATGGCATTGAGAATATTTAAATAAGTGATTATAAAAGAATGAAGATGTACACCCAGCCAAGTACCAAAAAATAATAGCAATTTGGACTGGTGTGGAAGAAATGTAATTGAAAAGATTTTCTTCTCTGCCCCCAATTGGCTATACGGGACAGCACAGTTTCTAGTAATGCACACATCGATGTTTCCAATGACATTCTGGCCTAACGGAAGAGAGGAAACTCTAGCAGAGTTAGCCTTTGACGTTTCTACTCTTACAAACTGAAGCTCTGATTGGCACCTGAACTTTAGAAGGTTTAGTTAATGCTACAGAACCTCAACGTTTTCCAGTTATCCCTCGAGGCAGAATTTTCTATGTGTTTTAGCCAGTGACCTGTTACATACCTCAGCTTAGCCCCGTAATCCCCTTGCTTTTGAGCTTAGCTTCTCCCCGTGGGCTTCTGTAAATCCGGACACATGTGTGTCGCCTGGGAGAGGGCAGGGGACAAAACTGGAGATGGGCTAGCTGAGGCAGCACCGTGTCTGTCTCTTCTGGCAAAGATGCTGCCACCCCACACCTCCACCTGGCTGCTTTTCCATCTCCGCAGACTTAGGCCTGTTCACTACCCGGGAGGTTGAGACTGCAAGGATCAATGCTCTGAGGTACCCACTCCCTTCATGTTCTCTTTCTGCTGTTTGTCTCTCTGTTGCTCTAGTGTCATATAGATTTCTGGATTCTTGGCTGCCACTTACAGAATGCCATGCTGCCTCTGAAATGGGAGGACATAGCACACATGTGTCACTTAAATCAATGCTGCTTTGTCAGTATTTCAATGATCAGCCCAGGGACTGGCATCCCGAGTGTGTGCGTTTCTGGAAGGAGAACTGGCTGACTCAGGGATGGTTGCGATGTTTCCCTGGCGTAAGGTGGAGGACAAGGCACTGGGAAGAACCAGGACTAGGCGAGCAAGTAGAGAAAAAGAGAAAAAAACCACAACCTTGTTTCATTCTTTCCATCCCAGGTTGGTGGATTAGGCAGCCAGCTTGCCACCCGCAGTTGTATTCACCTACAGAAGAAACAGCCCCCAAAGTTACCTGAGGATATGACAGATGGGGAAAACCTTAGAAACTAGTGAACAAGTGACTTCCTAAAGATAGAGACATTGTGAGAAATGGAGTAGAATTAATCGACACCTCTGGCCTAGCCTCTAACATTTTTTTTATAACCCTCTTCTCACTCTCACTCTCTCCTCTCTGCATGGCTGATAGAGAAGGAATCTGAGATGGAGGAGCCATACTGTGACAGGAACTCAGATCCCCAAGTCATCACTAAAAATAGCAGTGTCCTTCATAGGGTTGAAGAGAGCTTCAGAGCAGTAGCGTTTGGGTTGATCAGCAGTGCCTGACCTTCCCATCTTTCTGGGGACATTCTCTGAGTAGATAGGTCGGTGGTAGGGTGCTTAGCAGGCCTCACACACTACAGAGCACCGGAGATATGTCACCAACTCAAGTGGAAGATTTGACCGATGACATGCACTTCTTGTAGAAATGACAAATACTGGTGGATCTATAAAATGTAGAGGAAATAGAAAGAGAGACTGACAGTAAATCTTTGAAGTCCTTTAGAATTCATGTCCCTAAGTGACTATGGCTGACCATTTGGGCATGCGGGAAGGGGTGGCTTTTGCATACTACATTTTTGGTTGACAAGATGAAATTGAGGTAAGTCCTCTGCCCATGGACACCAAGAGAGACTATGGCGAGCATCCAGAGAATGGAAACCAGCTTGCCCAAGTACAGCAATGCACTGAGGACTTGGGAGAGTTAGAATTACAGCAGAACTTCAGATCCTCATGCCATTAATATTAATTTAGAATAATGAGAGAGGGACATGGCCAATGCATCTCTGAGATCTATAGTGAGAGAAATATAATGCAGAATCAGACCTGGGGTGTGGGTGTGAAAGGCCAGTGTGGCTCCACCTTCTGAGTCCTGACCATAATAATGAAGGGTCTGGAGGAATGCTAGGTGGGCTCCACATGTGCCGACATAGGGTCCCCCAGATGCTTGGGCCATTTCAGGAGACTTCACCCACCTTTCTCCTCTCACTATGGAACCAATGGGCACCAGCAGGAGAGCAGGGACTAGGCAGGCAAACAACCTCAAAAAGTCTACAGTTTGTATTGTACGATTAAGATAAAGATGCAGAATAATACATCTGGGTTTCTGTTCTGTGGGGCAGGGTCATAGACCCAGGTTGAGAAACCTCTAAAAAAAGAATGGATCTCTCTGGTTTCTAGGTGGTAATGAAACTCTAGGACTCAAGAAAGCAGGTATATCCTCTTCTGTTATGGTTGAAGGGAGGGTGGGATTTTTCTGTAAAATTGCCAGCATGGTGAGGACCTGTTTGAGTCAATATGGGAAGCTAAGGTGGCTCTGCTGTGCTTGGGAAAGAAGGGGTGGGGTGGGGTCACAGGAGAAGAAATAAGCCCTGTGCACATTTGGGTCAGTATGACAGGTTGGGTCTCCTCTCAAGGGGAGGGGACAAGGGAAGCTGAAAACATTTGCAGTTGCTGCTGCTGTTCTGGGACCAAGGATGGTGGATTCTCATTCTTTGGTCACAGAAGGCCTATTGGAGCTGATCCCCCAAGACTAAAAAATTAGAACTGGGGTTGACAAATGTGAGAAAATAAAGGGTGAGGCAAATGAGGGGTGAGAGGTAACTCCTTTAATTGGCTCACATAAGCAGCTCTTCGGTGGAAGGCTAGAGTCACACCCACAATCAATTGTTTTTGGTGTGTTGTAGTTGCTGCCACTCTGGGACCAGCTTTGAAGAATGTCCAAATGGCCCAAATGAATAATTTGTGTATAACAGTTTCCCATCTATCTCTCAGTCAATAGGCATATAAGGTAAAGGCTTGTCAAAGTCTTTATACAAAAGGAGACTTTAATTCTAAAATGGTAAGGAAATATATATAAAACTATCCACTGTTTTTTCCCCATTCTTGGAATTAAAAATAAATTTTCATAGTAAGGAAATAAAAAGAAAAAAAAATATAACACTACCTGCTCTTTTCTTCCCCATTCAGAGAATTTAAAAAATGATTCATTTTCTTAAATATGAAAGCTCTCCCCCCAAATTAAGTAGAACATTTGATATCATATCATCTGCCACACTTATAAATTCACAGCGGTAGTAGATAGTGGTGTGAAAAAGGTTTGTAGAAAAATGCTAATTTTACTGAGGATTTGAGAAAAATGAGTTTGATACCAGGGGAAACACTCTGGTGAGTAATTTAAGAGAATAGCATTAGCAAGTAGGCTAACATGATCTTGGAACATCAACCAACTTGGTCGATGCTTGGTGTTTGTGCGCAGGAAATAGAACAGTTTAATTGGGTTTCCATTCATGAGATAGTATTACAACTTGGCATATCAGTAATTGCCTATCATGCAACACAGGGGTGACAGATCAAAGGAATTAGATGGAAAGGACTTGATTCTTCACTAATCGGGACGTTTTAGGACACAAAGCTCTTGTTTCATCAGTGGTAGAAATAGGGGTTGAATTTGGAATTGAGAACAAATTTATGTTTTGTGTAAGAAGCTATGTGAGCATTTGAATAATGGTGTGAAGAACTCACAATTTACCTACCTACAGACGGAACTGCTTACTCAGGGTCATTGTCATCATCCCTATCAGCGTCATCATGTCTTCCATGTCCTTAGCATCTACAATTTTTGGAAGTATTTTGGGAACTTTTCCATCTGTAACATCATTAATCTGAAGAGCTGTGGTAGATAAAACTATTACCGATGCTCAACAATATTTGTTGTTTACCTTTTTGCTCCCTTGGCACACAGAAGACTGTATTTCCCAGACTTTCCCTCCTAGCTGCTGGGGCATGCCAGCCTTTGGCAATGTGAGCCGCTCCCTGCCAGGCCAAAGCACTCATTCTGCCATGGAAATCCAAGAGGTAGCCTCTGTACTGAATTAGTAGGGTCAAAATAATTAGGTAGCTTAGGTCCTTGAAATGCCTTTGGTCCCACAGAGGCCTGTGCATGAATAGGAAATAAGTCTTATTGTTTTAAGCTATGATTTATCATAGCATCACCTAGCCTCTCCTCATTCTACAAAGTGTATCTACTTATTACTTACATGAGAAAACTAAGGCCTAGAGAAGTCAGAAACCTTGCTTTGTATTGCTTATTAGGTTGTTAGCTAGAGTCCAAACCTGTTTTGTCTTCAAAACCTGATAGTAGTAAAATAGATTGGGTAACCTGACTAGCTAACTGGATCTACTAGACTGACAGCTTTGCAGAAAAATTGTACCTTAGAGAAGTAAAGTACAAAGTGCGTGTGTGCGTGTGTGTGTGTGTGTGTGTGGTGGGGGTGGGGGGGAATGGGTGGCTAAATGAAACACTTTTTGAAGATGAAGTGCTTGAGATTCTCTTACGGTGACACATTAAAATCACCAACACAGGGGACTTGGGAACCTTCTTTTTGAAAGTGCTTTGGCCTTGTCTAGGCACTTGTATCTGTGCCTTTATTTTGGTTAGTTTTCTCATGACTTACTCAGGCATTTAAGAAGATCCCTGCTGCCCATTATGGAAGGTAGAATAAAATGAAAACAACCAAAAAGACCCTTTGCTTTGGCCTGACACAGGCACCAACTTCAGCTCTCAAGCTGCACTTGAAGACAGAGGGAACTGCCACCATTATCACCTGTGACAAAACTTGGCCTTGGATGGACACACTGCTGATGACCCCTAGCATGAAGCACGGCTCTGAAGACTGGTCTTGGTTTCTAGGGCAGGGTGACTAGTGTGTTCTTCTAACATCCTGATTAGTGCTTTAGAATCTCCATGTGGTCCCTCGTGGGCACAGAGTGGGGTCCATTTTGTTAAATGCTATGGTGTGATGATTGCCAATCATTACAGACCAGAGCGCTCAGCCAACCGGTCAAAGGAAAGAATGACTACATGGGAAAAATAGTATCAACTCCCAACGAATATAGCCCCAGGCCTTTAGCATTTAATGACTGATGATGATTCCCTGATGGTGATGTATCATGTTGTCCCATTTCATCTTTTAAGAATGCCTAGTAGATCTAGGAGCCATCCTTTCTTTAAGACCAGCTGTTATTATGAGATAGGATTAAGACAGGCTGTTTTCAGACTTCTTGGCAAGAAGGGTTTGGCCTTTTTCATCTTCATCTGCCCAGATCCTAGCCTCTTCTTTGGCACACAGTAGGTCCTCGTCCATGATGGACAGGAGAGTGAAGAAATGCACAGCACCTGAGTTCACTCAGAGTCAGACTCGAAGTTGAGTCCTTGACACGATTTCGTTTCCGGTGTTGAAATGGGAATCCTTCTGTATAGAATAATAACAAGGAAGATAAATAATTGGACCAGTATAAAGCAGACTATAAAAGGACTGAGGTCCGCTGCAAGATTCAAGGAGAGCACAAGTGTTCTTACCTGGAACCCTTTTACCATGCATTTCTGCTTCAAAGCAGTTGCTCTCAGGGCCAGAATGGAGCAGTTCCTGCGCCCCTCTCTGTCCTCTATGGGTGGCTCTTGGTCGCCACACCTGCCTGAGTCAAGTCATCCTTCAGGGAAATGTTACACAGGCAACGTGTTCCACCCCAGGCTTCCGAAGGATGATGAGAGTCAGGCTTTTATACTTTTTAACAGTAAAATTTAATTAAACTAAATGCACCTCAGGGAAGAATAATGTATGCAAACTTATCACAAAATCAAGCACCATGGTGAGAAAAAGTGAATGCTTCATGTGGATGAGATCCAAAATATTGGGCTGAAGCAACGGAAGCAACCTTCTCTGTATCTCTCCGTAATAGGCGGTGTTGGTTGTTTAATAATAGTAATCTTCCAGCGTATTTCTCCAACTGCAGGCGACAGTCCCTCGTTCTCCATGAACACGGTGATGCAATCGGGCGGCCACAGCTGCTTCTGCACTTATTACTGCTGCATAATCATGTGGGGAATCTGTAAAACTAATGCAAAACTCGCAGAGCTGTTCAGAAATATGGATTGAAAATGGGAGGCTGGGAAATAGCTTGTCATAGCCCATTAGTAGCTCCACTCTGCTAGTTAAGAAATTATTTTTCAAATGTTTCTTTTTGGCATGTGACTTAAAAACCCAACTTGTTTGTTCTTGAAGAATAACTGGAACATTTACCATGGAATGTTACATCGGAGGTACAAGAAAATACTAATATTTCCACTGGAACAAATTATACAGCTTGTGTTAAGATTAGCCTGTGCGTTTTTTTCCTCAGAAGAAACAGTATTTCTGAGAATATTTTTATTGAGCACAGAGGACAGTAATATAAATAGAATTTAATGGTATACTTTTATTTATCTTTGACGAGCAAGATTCTGTCCTTAATGAATGGCAAGCATGTCATTGAATTGGCTATTAGTTCTTTCGTTTTTCTCCCTTCCTTTATTGCTTCATAAATGTTTATTCACCAATCTTGCCTCTTTCCCTTGTCTTTCTTTCTAGAAAAATCCTTTTATTTTTTCCCCTCAACAGCTGTGTTGCCTTCATATTTGGACACACTATTCCCCTTTGAGATGTCAGCAATTTTACTTTATTTTTTTTCAACTCCCAATTAAGAAAACAACAGCCTCCTCCCCTCCCCCTCCCCTTCCTCCCCATTCTCCAGGAAGGAAAAGAAGCCATCTAATACTTGTTATTGTGTTACTGTGAGTCTGTTGACACATTTTTGGGCCTTGCAGTGAGAGCTTTTACGTACTGAAACACTGCAGGACGTTTTAGAGTGAATCAGAGCCCAGATTTTCTTTATTCCCTTAGGATGAGTCCAACCAAGGAGACTTCGCTGTTCCTCTGAGCTGTTTGAAACTTAGACAGGCTCTTCCTGCTTCCAGGCCCCTGACCTTCCTCTACTAGCAACATTTACTCTAGAAAGCTTGCAAATGTAAATTCTTTCTCTTCCCTTTTGGAGAGGTAAATCTTGTTAAAAGTCTCCCTAGTTTTACAGACCAGGACTGTCTTTCTCATGGACCTGGAGCTTCCCTTTGAAAAGCCATCTTCAAAGAAGATTTCCAAGTTTCTGTGGCAGGGTAGGAGCCTAACTTGCTCCAAGTGATAAAAATCTCCTGCCTTTGGGGAAGGCCAGTTAGCAAACACAGGTGCCCTGAAATTCCCTGACCTCAGTTTTGAAACCCTTCTGCCTTCAGCCCTCTGCAGAGTTAAGGAGCGAGTTAAGGTCCTGAATAGCCTTGAAGTAAGTCTTCTCTGCCTGGTTAATTGTGTCCGATGCGATTTTTGCATTTATAGCTGTATGAAAATATTTGCCCTTTTTTCTCACCCACCTTTTTACACAACAAAAATTGCTAAATTGACCGGCTGCTTTAGGTTTATCCATAGGCCTTCCACAGAAATGTGTCCTGAGGTGGCAGGAGGCCACTTTTGTGGTCACACGCTAAAACCCACAAACCCGATTCCTTCATTAAAACAAAGCAAAATGAAATTCACAGGACTGTATTTTTAAATCTGTGTTTGCAGAACCACTGGTTTCATTCTCCACAGCCTCTAATATATTCCCTATAGTAATTTTCTCAGGCTCTCAGTCCTTATGTCAATAAATCCAATGCTTATAAACAAACCTTAGAACTCCTGTAGAATTAGTATCAACGTACTAACTGTGGTCCTTCTGTAGGGCCCTATTTTGTAGGGAAATGAGAGAACTAGACTCAAAGTCCTGGATACTGACCCTAACAGTCCATATAAGTTAGGTAAGTACAATAACCCCTATCCCTAACAGCCTCCAGGTTAGCAATAATTAGACACACACTGAGCATCCCTAATATGATAGACTTTTATGTAATAATCTTCCTTAATGCTTACAACCCTCATAGGAGTAATGCATTCCTATCTCTGTGTTACAGACAAGGAAAGGTGGAGAGGTTACATATCATTCCTCAGGTTTCATAATAGAGTTAGCAGAGGTGTATTTTAAAATTTATTCTGGTTGGCTTCAGAATCCGTGAGTTTTTATGCCTTACGGTAGCTACTTCATTCTCGGCAAAGCAGGGAGGTGGCTATCTGACTGATGCTTAAGTTACATTCAGGGCTTGGAATTTGTGACCTTGACCTTAGGGAGGTAACCTTCCTAGTGAGTGTCTGCACCCAGAGAAGGGTGTGTAACCCAGGCCTTACAAACAGTTCTCTTCGCTGTGAGGTTTAGCAGCTCTTTACCCCTCTGAGACACAACTTAGGATAGTTTTTAGAAGAGTGTGTAAGGCATCAAAGTGGTACAGATCAGCACAGGTTCAGCTAGAGAACAGCTCTCCATCTCCCCAGTGACCAGGTTCAGCCCTTCTCTCTCTGTTCTCATGCATTTACTTCCTTCTAAACCCAGAGACGTGATCAAGTGATTTTCACAGCCAAGCCCTTCCTGAGAGGCGTAGAGGGTGTAGCAAATGAAAGTGTCCGGGGATCAGGGTGCCAGGCTTATCCTGGCCCTGCCTGCTTCTCTTTTCTTTGTCTCTTGATAAATAAGCAACATCATTTCCCTAAGATTTTGTTTTGTTACTTAAAGAATGGAAAGAATAATGCCCATCTTATGGGGCTTTCCTGACAATTAGGTAGAGGGAAAATTCAGAGAGCCTTGAGTTTTCCAGCCTGAATGTATTATGTAAAGTAATTATTTCTTCTGAATAGCCAGGAGGCATTTTATTCTAGTCAGGGGGTGCCTTCACTATTTTGTATAAATAGAGCAGCTTAGGGGAACTTCAGCCATCGCCTTCTTTAATGCTCTTATTTTACAGAGGAAGAAAATTCTTGATTCTCTGATATTTTGGAACTGAAGTTAGGCTATGTGCCCAAACCCCAGTCCTTGTGTCATTGCCAGGCTTCTCCTACCCCCAGGTGGTGGACCTTTGCCTCCCTCCCCTACCCCTGAGCATTGGATGACAAAATAGCCCTTCAGTATCAGCCCTGCCTCCCCAGAATCAGCTGACTTCAAGGAAATAAATTCCCTGATCAGCTCTGAATACCGACCCCTTCCCACTTCTCTGCCAGTTCTTTCTACCTCCTTTACTTACTTTTTAAAATTGAATTTACTCAGATGACATTGGTTAGTAAAATTATATAGGTTTCAGTTGTACAATTCTATAACACATCATCTGTATATTTTATTGTGTGTTCACCACCCCAAGTTGTCTCCCTCCATCAACATTTATCCCCTCTTTATCCTTTTCTACCTTCCCCACCCCCTATCCTCTGGCAGTCACCATGCTGTTATCTGGGTCCATGAGTCCTTTTTTTTAGGGCCTCTTCCTGCCTGGCCTCCAACACACTTGCAGAGCTTAGAGTGGGATTGTTCTTCCTAGTGCAATGCTCACCCTCTCCTTACTTGACTATGACTTCTACTCTATTAGGACAGCTCCTTCCCTAATGCAATGTGCTCCCTTCTGTTATGGAAATAGTCTTCAAAAAAAATCTCTCCTTATCTAAGTCCAGATCTATTTTTACTTAACATGGTCCTTCGAAACTTATTGTCTACCATATTCTAGACTCTATTAACCCATCATTTCTGCATGGCTCACTTTATGCTTGTTATTTATGCGTTATTGGCTGTCTTTCAGCAATCTAAGGTTTATTTTCCTAAATAGAAAATAAAGCCATTTGATAGGCACACTGCTTTGTGCATATATGTTTATGTCTTCCTTCAGATACAGGACTATGCTTTGTACAAGACAAGGGCTTCATGTACGTGCTGTTTTTAACAATTGATTTATTTGCTTTTTGTTACATGATTAATTCATTCATTGGTAAGTGCAGTACATATTTAGTGAAGATCACTTTTGCACAAATGTAGAAAAAAAAATTAATCAAAGGTCCTGATCTTCAAGAATGCATGGTTTAACTGAGGAACTAAGAATTTTTGGTCATTCAATTAATAGTTAAGTGACAAAAGGGTATGTGTAATAATCCCAATAGAACACAGAGAGATGTAGCCTTCTGTGAGGAAAGAATTCCTAGAAGAGAAACTAAGAATGAGAATTGAGGGCATCAGGGACTTTCTAAGCAGGTAGAATGAGCTGGTCTAGTCAGTGGGAAGTCATTTCCGAAGTGGTTGGGTAGAAATTCTGAAATTGGAGGGGGGATTGATTTTTCATTATAAGAACTGCTATTTCAGTTGTTATTGATGCACTGTTTTATTGTCACAAAATTCATGAATGACATTTCTCTTTTGATTGAAAATCACTCACAGTGAATGGACGGGGAGACATATCCATCCCAGGAGCTTTGCCCAGGACGCTTTCTCTGCGTCTCCTCTTGCATGGCACCTGAGCCTCTTTGACTAGAGTCAAGAAACTGAAAGTCTTCTACCTGGAAGACTGACCTACTCCTCAAATCTTTTACCGAAGGCTGTTTGCTTTTTATCTCTTATTACAGTCTTGGGACCCAACCCTGTGGTTGCTTTCAGGTGTGCTCATGTAGTCTGTCAGGTAGGCACTACACCTGACAATCATGGTCCTGCTCCATGGAGACAAACAAGCTAAAATATGCAGAGGAAGAGCAGCCACCATAACAAAACATTGCATTAAAAAAATGAAGATTTGGGTTTGCAGCATTGTTACGTGTCCCATCCCCCATTTTCTCAGAAGCAGTTGTATCTAATTATTTTTCCCTAGAAATAGAGTTAGGATCATTAGAGATGCCACCTTCGTACAAAGAGATGAGGGAAGGGAGTAATGAGAGCAGAACTGTTCAAGGCCCCAACTCTATGTGACGCGTAATTAGTGGAGAAACAAGCCCGCTGGGGTGGGATGTTTCACAGAACACTTGCTCCTCCTCTATCTTCTCTCTAAGAGGGCTTTGATTTTCTTGTTAGTTTGAAGACATTCTAAATCCGGAATGATAGTTAAATTTAAAGAAACACTGCTTGACTGATGCACCAAATCTTCCTATTAACTAGGGAAGCTGGTTCAGATGTATGATCTCATACCCTGTGCCTAGTGCATGCAGTGATGAATTAAGTGTGCACTTGAAGAGAGAGTCCTGGGTAATGCATTAGGTGTTGAGATGGTGGAGAATAATGTTTGTGTCAGCAGTAATGCTCTCTGTGCATCTGTAAGATGTTTGGAGGACGTTTCAGATGTTCAGGGAGCCAATGCACAGTTTTGTTTTATTTCATTCTACGTAGGGAAGTTGTGGCCTCTGTTATTCCGATTCTTGAGACCCCAGCATGGATGATAGCAATTTAGTCATCACTTTTTATTTCCAGCAGAAATGTTGGTAGTTTAGCTCAAAATATCTATCTTCTTAATTTTAACTAGTTTTGCCGGTTGCCAGTTAAGCCAGATTGCAAGTGAAAATGAATATCATCAACACACTTAAATATTTCTGTGCACGGTACAAAGCAGAATGTAGATGATTATAGACTACTGGAAAATGTGTTTCCAAAGAAACTTTCTTCGAAATTGCTCTGAGTGTGTTAGACTTTAAAATCACTCATAGATGTGTGCTCAAAATTTCAGCAAATTAAAAACATTTTTTTAAACTTTGAAAGTATATTATGTTTAGGGCAGTGAAAACACTCTATATAATACTGTGGCTACAAATCACCATACATTTGCCAAAACTTATACTAAACCCTAATGTAACCTATGGACTCTCAATAATAATGATGTCAGTGTAGGTCCATCAATTATAACAAATAAAATCGAGAGTAACATTCTGTAAGGCAATGATTCATCTATTCTCCTATAGTTTAAATATGGTACATGTAACATGTTGTACAGAAGATAACTTTGAGTAGCGGTAAGGGATTAATATTCAGCACCCCAATTACTCAACATTCACCATGACACTGGTGATTGCCCCTTTTTGGATCTCCCAAGCACCTGCTCTGCTTTATCTCGTCTTTACTTTTCACGTGTTGCTTTAGTCCAATAGATAGTTCATCATGAACTTAGAATTGTCTCTCTCAAAATGATTCTAATAACGCACTTCCTACCCAGAGACCTTCAAGATTCACAGATTACAGAAACAAGTCAGACCATTCAGCACATGCCCCAACCTCCTGTACCGCAAGAATACCCCGTCTTTTGATCACCCTCTGCCCCTTGCTCTGCTAGTAAACGCACACCCGAGCTACACCTTAATGCATATGTCAGATGCTCCCTCCACCCCCAGCTCTGCCCTTTGACTCATCCAAGCCCCTTCTCTGGAAAGCTCTTTTCATGCACATCTCTGCATGTTAATGTCTTATCATGCAGAATCCATGTAAATGCCACCTGTTCAAAAAAGCCTCATCTGATATCCCCTTTGTCCCATCCCCCAAAACACACACACACACACACACACACACAAGCACTTCTCCAGGAGCAACATTCGCAATATTTACCCTCCACGCAGCACGGCTACCCACTGATCAGAACCATTAGGCTATAAGCACCCAGTATGTTCTGATTGATGACGAGCCTGCTGTGGTCTTTAGAATCTCCCAGTTGGTTTCCCTTGTCTTTTAGGAAGAGTTCATGGACCCCTTTCTGACTAATTGACTCTCCCCTGTGGTCCCACAGCATGCAAGTGTGCCTCTACCATAGATCGAATCACATAGTGCTGTGATTTCCACTCTCCGCCAGGTATCACATTTGGCAGTGCAGACATTCAGTAAAACTTGCTGGTCATCTGACTGAATTAAAAAAAAAATGAATGGAGGCTGAAGACCAACTCTAATCATCTTTTCAAATGGTATATATTAATTGCATCCATAAAGTGCTCAAATAATTTTGCGAAATTAAACTGGAGCCCTTGTTTTCTAATGACATCTTAAAGTTAATTATTTAATAATATCATTAGTGATGATGATGATGCTATCAAAAAATTATAATATAGCATTCAATGTGTCAGGCCTGTATTAAGTGTTTTATGTATACTTATTTAATCCTGGCCCCCACCCTGTAAGGTTCATTCTATTTTTTTTCTTGGCTTGTAGTTGAGACCAGAAGCACAGAGAGATTAAATAACTTGTCTGAATCCAGGTAGCTTGTCTGTGGCCTGGCCAGGCTTCCATTCTAGACAGTTTGAATTTGTTTTTGATGAAAGCACATCTTTGTTCTAATGAACCTGTGATGTATATGCATTGTTTTCTCTTCCCATCCACCTGTTCTTTTCATTAATTGCTGATACTCTGGCTCTGCCCCATTTCTCTGTAGAACATTTTCAATCAAAGGCTTGTAAATAAATCTTAGTACTAACACACATCACCAAAATCCTAAGATCCTCTAAGACACATGCCGCACATGAACTAGTTCATTCCTGCCTTCCATGAAGTAATGCTTTCCTTTCTCCATCTCTGTTTGCCCTTCATGGTTTCCCAGCTGAAGTTAACTTGTTATATTACCCTGCCAGGGCCGCTCAACTTCTCAGTGGCTCCTGGACTCCTTAGGGATCTGCTGCCATAAATACCCTGCAATCTTTTCCTCTCATCCTAATTCCTCA
Source organism: Noctilio leporinus (assembly GCA_004026585.1). Lineage (NCBI taxonomy): Eukaryota > Metazoa > Chordata > Mammalia > Chiroptera > Noctilionidae > Noctilio > Noctilio leporinus. The sequence continues at coordinate 329,337 of PVIW01000010.1, forward strand.
TCCATGTTTCAGTCTTAAGCCTTCAAACTTGATGTTGGCTTTCCTTTCCCAATTAAATAAAAAGCTCCTGAAGAGTGAGTATGACTCCCATCTTAAATCATGTTCTCAAACATGGATCTGTCAGATTCCAATAGTAACATGTCTGGGCCAGTCCAGCATTCCTGTTCACACAGTGGGTTCATATGTCTCTGTTGCTTAATAGATGGCCAGTCTGATTTTGATCATCCTTGAGAACCTGGCTTATATCTGTTCTGATAAGAGACAGGTTAGTAAGACCATCCCTGTTTTCAGCCTAAGGGTCAGCCCCCAGCTCACGAAAATAACCAAGGAAGCAACACCTTATAAAATTTCCTGGAGGCGAGTCAACGATGTAGTTTCTTTGCAAATTTCTACCTGTTTTGTGGGCTGGTTACCCAAGTGTAACCCAAGTATATGCATGTGTGTTTCTGCATTGCTATCACCAGCCAACCTCAACACCCCTAAATTAATAGGGGTACATATCTTTTATGGTTTAGTCTCTTCTCTGAATTTGATGATCATGGAGAATGCCCAGAACATTCTAGGAGTGATGCATCTTGGGTTCTGCCAACTGAGCACATTTGGGGAGGAAAGAGGTTGAGTTTAGTTTCTCATGCTGAGCTTTGTGAGGCTGAAGTAGGTTAGTCCAGGAAAAATTCTGCTTAACTTCTTCTGGGGTGCTCTGTTTGAGAGTTGCTATCAGTGACGTCCAATGACACTGCCTGATACTAACGTAAATGGTCAGATTAAATCAAGTAACAACAGTGTTTGTCTAATTGTTTTGCAACAGACAACCCAAGTCACGTGCATTCGACCAGCTCAGCTTTATACTGTAGAGGTTTCAAGAGAAAAGGCGATTCTTCAGAAGAATAACCTTTCCAAGGGTCTGAGACACCTGGGCAGCACGGAGAATGCCTGGCTATTCATCATTTTGGCTCATGTGACCCAAATGAGAAGAATGGAAAAGACATGTATTCTTGGACTGTGACACCATCACCAGCCACCTGTCACCTCTCACCTCCAGGCCGGACCATGGACTGCTCTCTCCCATACACTGAAAAAGAAGTCAGTGAACTGCCACTGAAAGTGTTATTTTAGTTCAAGCTTCACAGCCACAGTATTTGCGGGGGGGCATTGGGCATGAGTGGCCGCCTGCCTAGCTGCTTAACTGGGGACACAGACATGAAATGTCACAGCTGCCATTACCCCAGAATTATCAAGGTGAAGGACTTAGGGGAGATTTTAAAATTTATTATTTATTTTTAGTTCCACTCTAGACTTATAACCAGATATATACAGGTTTGGCCATTCCAATTTTTAAAATGTTAAAATTCTACAGTGGTCAATAAATCATCATTGTACTCGGCCTTCTGAATAATCTCCCTCCAATCAGAGACCTTCCCTCAGGATCCCAGGACTTTCCCACAATCCACAGATGAAAAAAATAACCCCAACACAGCAAGACTCCCCTGGGCTCCATGCACCCATCAGAAGGCCTACGCTATCCTGTTGTTAAATGTTTTAATTCAGCCTCAGAAATGACAGATGGAGAACTTGAATGGGCTGGCTCTTGTACAACATCAATTTAAGAAATGCCCTTTTCTAATAGGGTGCTTTGGATCCTCTACAAAACCGTGGTGGAAGATAGCATTTTAGCAGTCAATTGCTTCTCGTTGCAGGCTTTATGCGTTAATTTCTTGATGTCTTTGGAAGGGTCTTTTTCTGGGGATGTCGTTTGCTTCTCAAAAATATCTCTTTCAATTGGGCAAAAGGAATACATTGAGATCTAGTTCTCTTTTTATTCTGTCTATTGGACATCCTGGAAGTAAAATGAATGTTCAGCTGAACAATAAAATTAGTATATGAGTTACTTGGTACATCTTTCCTCCTAAATTCATGATTTACTAATATAAAATTTTTATTTATTTTAATATGAGTTAAGTTCGAAGCTGCATCAAGAAAATTTGGGAGAGGACATAGGTGCTCACGAGGCGTGCTCTGTACTCCAGTGTGCTGAGTACTTTGGGTCCCATGCATGTGGGGATTCTGCTGTTTTCAGGGTATTCTCCCCCTATCCCCCACCCCCCTTACAGGGCTCTATAGCTGAACTCCAAACTGAACCCTCTCTCCTCGTGAAAGGCAACATAGGTCAAAATAAATATTGAAAACATTTAATTATCCATGTTCTCTACTCAAGAATCCTCCTCTGAGAACTGTGCACCTTGCTAGAAATGGCAAAAGGAAACCTTCAACTTATTCATTATATTATTATTTTGTGTGTCATCTTATGCATGGAATCGCTCTATTCATGTGGACCTAATTCTTGATATTTACTTAGTTCATGGACAATTATAATCTTTTTAATTGCTGTTCTTTCTTACTTTCCTTGTAGCCATTCCACATGAGCATGTCTATTTTGTAGAACTAATAAAGGCAGAAAGAAGGTAAATTCAAAGTAGTCATTTTTGCTAAAGGCAATGTATAACCAGTCAAAGGAAAAAAATGGTGTAAAACGTTACATGTTGAGAAAACCAATTACAGTGAATGTAGGTTTTAAAATTTCTGTGCATGTCATTTTTAAGAACGTTCCTTTTTTTTTTTTTTTAATATATCATATATGTCATGGACAATAGGCCAAAATGAAAACCAACCCTATTTTAATACTTTCTATTTATTTTCAATAGTCTGTGAATTCCATGAACTTAGAGACAATATGCTTTTAGTTGTTGTGATTTCCATTCTTTATTCAAGGCTTTCTCTAGGATATTTGCTCAGGAAATAACCAATTTTCTTTTATTATAAAGTTTGCATTGTGTGCTTAGCTCAATGGAGAAAAGTAAGTCCTTTTTCTTTTTCTCACAATTTCTGTGTGTTTTAAATCTCTTATGTAAAGCTCTGTCATTCTGCCAATCAAAAGAATAATTATTATCATCCATCTGTCCTATCTTTTCAGTTACCCGATCAGTAACATATCATCTACTCTATGCCAAACATGTTTCCAAAAGAAGACATAGATAAATAAGACATTTTCCTTCCAATAAATTTGCTTACCTTTCACATTAGAAGATATATTTATAAGCAAACATCTTTCTACATAAGGAAGTAAAGGGAAAGAAAAGCGTTATGGGACCAGAAAGGAAGGATTGACTCTGTCCTCAGAAATTTAGGAAAATCTCCACAGAGGTGTTGGCTTTGGGGCTGTAGTTCAAAGGATGAATGTGAGTTTCCTGGATAAAAGGAAAGAGCAGACAGGGCCTTCCAGATGGGTGAACACCTTGCTTAACAATCTGGCTCGTTCAAGAAAGATGAAATGCTCAAGTGCCGATGTGCTGGGTAAGCTTGAGACAGTGAAATGCTCTCTGTCTGTACCTTCTGTACCGTTCTGCCTCAGAGCCTTTGGGCTGTGCTAAAAAAAGTACCATGGGCTGAGTACCCTAAACAACAAAAATTTATTTCTCACAGCATGGAAGCTGGAAGCCAGAAGCCAGGTGCCAGCCTGGTCAGGTGGTAGGTGAATGACTTCCTTCTGACATCGAGATGGCTGTCTCTTTGGTACTTCTCACATGGCAGTGGGAGAGAGAGAGGAAGAAAGCTCTCTTTCATGATGAGATCTCTCTCTTTATGACCTTATTACTGCCCCCCGCCCCCCCCAATGGCCCACATCTTCAAGTGCTGTCCCTTTGGGAGTGAGGATTTTGACACATGAACTTGGGGGTGAGGGATGCAAAATGCAGCCCTCACAGGGACTACAGAACTTGGATTTTAGTTGGCAGGTAAAATAACTCACAGAGGAAGTTGGCCAAGCATCCACATCACAAGTGTTGACTTGTGTTGATCTGCATGGACCAAGGAGGGGACGGGGGTGAGGTCTCTCCTTTAGATTTTTGTTTGTAGCTCCTTTAGTTCAGTTCTACTGCACTATGCTACCATAGAAAAAACAAGCTGCCAAAAAATATGGAAATTTGTAACTAGTAAAATAGAAGTAACATGTTTTTAAACAGAGGTGTGTGACTAAAAGGATTCTCTTTAAACAACAGCGAATATTATTCATGACTAAACACTAAGAAGGGTTTTTATTAAAAAATATGGTAGCATTTTTAAAAATAATTTTTGATATAATGGAAACCTTGACCTCTATATGAAATGCCACAAATTTAACATGCACCTAAAAGTATTCATGCTAGGCTTAAGTGCCATCTGCTGAGAAATCTAAATTACCCATTGACAAAGATCATTCAGATAGAAAAAAGCTAAATCTATGTAGGGAAATTGAAAGGAACTGACTGGGGCAGCTGAAAGGGAGAGATGATAAATCACCCATTTATGTCAGAGGACAGTGCGAGCTTCTGTCTAGTGTTGGTATGTCATGTGGTTCAGGTTTGAAATACAAAGCTAATAATTTTTCTTTATATATAGCGTCCGTCCATGATGGGCTCGAATCGAACTGCATTCATGTCATGGTTCCTTACAATATTTCAATGGCTTAAGGGCTAACTTAGGATGGTAAGTTATGGACCAGGTGACGGCAGCGATGGCTGGGAAAGTGCTAGAGAGGACGCAATGTCAGCTGGTTAGGAATCTGGTGCCTCAAGCAGGCCAGACCAGAGAGAAGGCAGCAGTGGGTGACCACACAGCGCAGTACGCAGCGGGAAGGTGCCCACCTGTGTCCCCTGAAATGGGGACTGAGAATGCAAAGAGGGTCCAAGTTCTGGTCTTACTTGAAATGAAGAAATGTAAGAGGCAAATGATCTACCGCAAATGGAAAAATTATTAATTTTTTTAGCCCAGCATTTTGTCTGGTGGCTCCATTGTATTATTGATTGTGTTAGTAAATATTTTTATTTTGTTTTATATTAAGGGGTAACATTAATTTAAATAAAATATTAGTGATTAGTGTGGCATTAGTGTATTGCTAAGTTGATTTAAGTAAGAAAATGAAGGAAATTGGGACACCTTATGATTTTAACTGAGATTCTTAGGAATTTCAATGAACTCTCCAATGAGAAAAAGAGGCAGAATTATCCTACAATATTTACATGAAAAAAAGAAATGATTAGTAAAAGATCTATTGTTAAAGAGATTAATAGATAATTAATCATTAACAGCTTAGGAATTATTTTCCTTCTCCAATGGTCCCTTGTGTCTCTATGTGTGTGATGACAGGAAGAGGGACCTTATTATATTAATTACTTGCATGTATTGAGCAATGATCTGTTTTGGGCATCTGCTAAATTCCTTACATGCATCATCTTATGTAAATCTTATGAAATTTTTTTTTTTCCTATTTAATATAATTGTTCCTACTCTACACAAGAAAAACACAAACCTTGGAGCTTAGTAACATTAGCCATAGGCCTCACACCAGTTGAGAGCAGTTGGCGTTAGGATGCAGGGGAGCCTGGCTCTGTAGTTATGAGCCATGGCTCCATGAATCTGCATGGCCCTGCAGAGACGAGAAGGCCTTGAACCCCAGAAGACAGAAAGTGCTTGCTCTGGCCACAGGTAAGGTGTTACTTTTAGGAAGTCCTAAGGGGCTCTCTGAGTGACCACTTTCCTCTTCTGGGGATGGCACCAACCCAATGAGATACCAGTTGCAGGATGAAGTCAGGAAAGAAGTCTCTAGCTCTGTGGCCAACGGTGCTGATGAAGAGGGTGGGGAGAGCTTTTGAGTCATCTATATTCTTCCAGGGGACGTGGAGTGACTGCAACAGTTGGGAATGGAATCACGACACTGAAGGGGCTTGGCCAGAACCAACTGTTGGTGGTGGTGACACTTTGGGGTTATTTGTATCACTTTGCTCCTCACCCGGAAAGTCTGGAGAGCAGAGTAAGAAAATGGAACTGATGCCACAGAAGATGAGGTGCTGTTGGAGGCCCTGTCAGCTAACCCTCTAGCTGCGTGCCACTGTGGCCAATGCAGGGGACAGGTTGGAGAGGACGTGCAGATTGGGAAGGGGTAAATCTACGTGTTGCCTTAAATTCCTGTGAATGACAAGGACTCAGATGAAAGATGGATGGAGAACAACCAGATCTGAGGGATGTTTGAGGTTCTAGGTAAATGTCGAGTTTTTAGGGCAGAGAGAATAAAGATGCACAGTGCTCAACAACTTTCAGTCTCTCTCCTCCCCAATCCATCTCTCACTCTGAACCCAAAGGATGTGTCTGAAAAGTGGGTCACAGGGAACTGCTTGTTAAAGTCACCTATAGCATAAAATTTGTATTGCTCAGGAGAACATGGAGAGGCTTCCAAGTTTTGGTTCTTTTCTCCTTTCTAGCCTTCTGTCTAGCCATAGACCAGGAGCTTCCTAACTAGGAGTGTTTTGCTTTGAAATGTCCCATGACTTGCACAGGCTGGTAATATCCCATAGTCAGAATTTTATTCACCCTATACTTTCAGGCCAGTAAATAGTTGAGGGGTCAGGCAAAAAGATTTTTTGTTTATTTTGAACCATATTAGAGTCTTAAAGTTAAAAAAATATATGGAAAACAATTCCAATATAAATACATTAGGGGCTCCATGACACTGCAAGATAAACACATTGCATCACTCAAAATCACCAAGGTGAATAAAACATTTTGAGGCCATTCTAGATGGAAAATCTAGCCCACAGGAATAGTGGGAGGTTTTGGAATCTATCTACAGCTGGTGAAGGAAGAGAAAAAATAAATTCCTTCTGAGCAACAAAACTGCAGGTGAAATAGAGTTTCCAAATTTTATCCAGCTTTTATATACAGTAAACCATTTTCTCGAGCTGATCAAGATTTGTTTTCCTTCTATTCAGAAAGTGTAACTTTTCTGTTTCCCTAGCTTGCGTGAGGGTTTATTTATTTATTTATCCTTGAGTTACAATAGAAAATCCTTAGCCCAGCCTGAGCTCTGATGTGATCACACACCTTCTACTCAATCCGATTTCTCTCACTGAGCTTTTTCTTGGGGGAAATGACTCCTCATTACTTATGTAAATTGGTTTTAAATGAGAATGTTCAGCTCAAAGATTTGCTCTTAATGTCCTGACAGCTGTTATAAATATGAGTGTCCAGGCTGCGTAGTCTTCTTTCTCCTCATTTATTTACTTTTCAGATTGGTTATTATCTTTTTAATATCTTCCTGAAAATAAAGAGTATGCTCGAAGTGTTCATGAAAAGTTTTGGGTAAAGAATTAGGGTAAAATGATAAACATGAACACTGAACTATATACGAGGTGGGCTTTCAGAGTCTAGCTTTTTCAGCATTCAGTGGAACATGAGGCAGGCTAAACTCTCTGGACCTGTTTCCTTACTTGCCACTGAGGAGTTAATAAATAATGTCTGCATCAGTTTTCTAGGGCTAAATACCACAAATGGTGTGATACGAAGAACCAAAATTCATTGCCTGATAGTTCTGTAGGTGAGAAGTCCACAGCCAAGGTGATAACACGGTCGGTTCTATCTGAAGCTGTAAAAGAAGGGTCTATTCTAGGTCTCTCTTTGGCTTGGAGATGTCCACCTTCTCCCTGTGTCCCTTCATGTTGTTTTCCCTCAATGTGTGTCTGTTTCCGTGCCCAAATTTCCCCTTTTTATAAGGACACCAGTAATATTGGATCAGCCTCCCCTCCCCCAATGACCTCACCTTAACCTCATTACTTCTGTGAAAACCCTAATCTCTAAGGATGCATTCTGAGGCAGTGGGGTTAGGACCCTAAAATGGTGGTGGTGGTGGGGAGTCCCAATTCAACTCATAACAATGTGCAAATTCTTTCTTTTCGGTTTTAACATTTTGTCAAAGCCACACATGTGCCAGCCCATTCTCCTCAGGTTGCTTTAGTGGGAAAAACATAAATGCACCTGGTTGCAGCAGTGGAAGGAATTTGTTAGCTTACAGAATCCGGAGAACATGAAATGAGAGACACCACTCAGGCCCTTACATGCTGGTAGGGATCTCGTTCCATTCGTTCAGCTCTGCTTTGTACCAGCTTTCCTTTCTTTCTGTATAGATCGGCTTCTCACACGACAAAAAACTTTGACTGCCGGCATCTTCCAAGTCTTCCAAGGCTGGGACTGGGGAGGAAGGGGCCTGGAGAACTACCATCCTTGGAACAATCCCAGGCATGTGAGGGCCCAGCCTGGACTGGTGCTCACCTTGGGCTGCGGCCCCTGGCTGCACCCACAGTCAGGTGGGGGTGCAGAGGTATTTCCCAAGAGAATGCTGGTCCATGGGGGAGGCAGTGCCATTGAACTTCTTACAGCGACGCTGCTTAGGAACGTGTGTCGTTCTCATTGGCTGTGCACGTGCGACAGAGCACATGTTCAGGTGTCTGTTTCCCTGGATAAGTCTTGGCTGCAAAGGCTGCAGTGAACAGGTGATTACCAACTATCTGTGTGAAAGTAGAATGGATGGTCAGGCTCTGGGAAGAGATGTGGAGGAGGAAAGGGCGAGGTGTGGTGGGAGCTTAGGAACAGGCAGCGTGTGTGGCTCCTTTTGTCTGAGGCCTCAGCGGGGCCCATGAAGGGGAGTGGCACTTGGCTCAGGGCACGCTGCGATGCTGGGGGGAGCACGCTGGCCTGAGGGACAGGGACACACAGATGCACCAAGCTTGTGTGACCAGAGAACAAAGGAGGGTGTTTCCAGGCTCTGTACAGATAAGTGCCACCCCCCACCCACCCCCGCCCCCTACTCCATGGCCACCTGGAACTGGGAGCACAACCTGACTTGGCAACGGATCTTTGCAGGTGTCACCAAGTTAAAATGAGGGCCCACTGGCTCGCCTTAATTCAGCAACTGGTGTCTTTCTAAGAGAAAGGAGAGAGGGATTTGGACACCCACAGAGGGTGACATGTGACCCCAGAGAAGGACAAGGCCAAGAGGCTTTGGAGGAACCGTAGCCCTGAGGGACCCTGATTTTGAACTTCTAACCATCCCCACCCAAGTGTGAGAACTTATGTTTTTGGCATTTTAAATCACCCTGTCTAGTGATTTGTTGAGACCACCCGAGGGAACCACCATAGACAACATATTTCAACTTCGAGCAGGAACCTGTGGGCCCAGACAGAAGTCAGAGCCTGGCGACTTACTCTAGAAGCAGAGTTAAGCCACCTGAGCAATTAAAATCCAAAGCTGAAATCATGAAACGGACGTTTGTGTGGAGTGATTATTCATGACGCTATTCTGTTCCAGGCCTGCCCAATTAGATTCAGGATGTCCCTAATTTATACCTCTGTGATGCCAGACTTCCTGAACTTTCAAGACCGAAACCAAATACACGATTGTTTAGAGAGGAAAACCTATTTTAATGGTTGTATTTCATAAGAAACTTTTCTCTGAGACTTCAACCCAAGTCATTAAAATACACCATAAGAAGCACAAGTAAACGTGACAGATCACTCATTTTCTTTCTGTGTACCCCCTCTTATTTATTTTTAAGCAGCCCTTAGTGTTTTCTTAATTCCAGAGCATCGCCTGATTTGGATGGGAAATATCAATTCCTTTGCTGAAATTCTTCAGATTGCTTCTCTAAATGTCAGTGATATTTGGCTTTCCCTGAAAAAAAAAAAAAAAAAAAAAAGTGCTGTCAGAGAGGCAGTTTGCAGATCAACTTGATAACAGGAACAAGGCTGCTATTATTAGCTATGGGAGGCAGTGAATTTGCTGGTTACATAAGTAAGGGAAATGGTAGCATTCTGCGAATGAGGGGAGAAATGGAAAATTGATCAGTAAGGAAGAACCAGGCAGTTTTTTCATTATCCCTGTTTTCCACCAAAAATAGCACAAGAAAATAGCCCAAAATTGAGCTCCAGTCTTTCTGTCCACCTCCTGAAACTTGAATCCAGTCCACCCAAGAATAATATTGTCTTCATTTGAAATATTTCAAGGTTGCTTCGAACACCCCTAGTTCAAGTCAGTGGACACAAGTGAGGAATAAAAAGTCAGGTACCTTTGTAGGGAAATGTCATTTATATCACACCCTGCTTTCACTGGGTTATAGTTTATAAAATTCTAGACAGCCTTTTCTCAAGTTTCCATGTATTTCTTTACAGTGCATGACAATCTGACTGTCTAATTAGATTGTTTGGCATGTGAAAATGCAGCCCCACTTTAGTTCTAGTCTGGGTTTGTTTTTTTCCCCCCTTCACCTCTTTCTTCATTTTTTATTTCTATTTCTGTCTATTTTTCTATTCAGCAGCCAGTTGGGCGCTTCTGTGGTTATTTGCTCGCCCTTGGCCATGACCCACTGAGGAGTTCATTTCTGGCAGACCCTTTCGAATGCTTGTCAAGTTCCATTTCTCTCTCTGCTTTTTCTTCCTGCAAAAAGCGCAACCATCACTTAATTGTTTTTTTGAAGACAATGTTGGTTGTGAGCTAGAAGGGCTTGAATAAACTTGCAGTAAATGATCCTATCCAAATGCAGAGAGCAGTGAGCACCGGGCACAGGCATGAAGTAGTGTGGGGCGACAGTACCAGGTCCCCAGGGAAAGCACCGGGAACTGCCCCGGGCAACTCCTCATAACAGGGCTTCTGCAGGAGTTTCTTTTCAGTGGCATTGTCCCTTAAGGCCTCCAAGCACTCGCCCTCTGTAGACTCTCCGCCTGCAACCAGAATTTAGACTCTGAATCAGGAGACTGAAATACTTTCTGGCAAACCATTCTACTCATCTCCTGGAAATGAAGGCAGTGAATCTTCAGCTAGGATGGGTCTAGAGCACCAGCAGGTCAGCAAGTTCATCTTCATTTTCTCCTTCAGAGCATACAACTGTGCTTGCTCACAGAATTAAAGACATGGTGACACGAGGTGAGGCGTACACGCACATGAATCACATATGTAATCTGACTGCATGAGAAGGATCATAGGCAAAGTTTGAGGAAATTCCTAGAACAGTGACTTGAGTGCTACTGGGCTCCCATTAGACAGGACAGAGTGATCCTAGGGGTTGGTTATTTTTAGTTGCAGGTCCTGAATGGTACGGTTGCCTGGTTTCCCACAGGAGTCCAACACGTTGTGCAATGTCCTCTGGACAGGCAATGTCTTGACTTGAACAACTTTAAGCATCCCCATTTAACAATTAAAAAACCAAACCAAACCAAACATGTGAGTATGTGTTTTAATCTTGCGAGATCTAAGTGATTGGTGAATGAAATTAAACTCACCATCCAGTAAATAATAAATAGTATAATTACAAAGAAATAAATGAATTGAGGGATCGGTAAGGCACAGACACAGAGGAGAGTGGATCATCACCCATAAATACACCCTCCTCTGTGGGTAGGTGGAGTGTAGCTGTAAGTGGCTCCAGGTCTGGGGTCCAGGAATCCCAAGTTCCATCAAGTCTTGAGTGATCCTTTTCAATACCCATTATATCAGGTTTTTCCTGTATTGCAAACCCTTGAATGGCCTCCATCTCATTCAGGAGAAACTAAAGCTTTTGCAATAGTCCTTCTATCATGACCTGAGGGCCTCATGGGATTGCTCTATCCCACCGGTCTCCCTCCTCCATGCTGTGACAGGTGCGCTGACTTCCCTTTTCTGTAAACACACAAACACACTCCCAATACAGGGCTTTTGTAACTGCCACACCCTCAGCTCTGAACTGTGGCCCCACAGATAACATGCTGCCCTCCTTCTCACCTTCTGTAACTGCTCTATGCTTGCAAGGACTCCACTGCCCATTGTCCTCTGTACCCTCTGCTCTTTGCCACGGTACTTGTCCTACCTGACATAATCCATGAACATGGGTTTCTTCCCCATCTCCCCACGCAGGAGGACAGCTCTTTGGAGACAGGGGCTTTGTTCTGTTGACTGCTTGACCCCTGGTGCTTGGGACAGAGCCTGATAGCTCATTGGTATGAGAGGCAGGATGTTGGGGTCCCTACCATGCATCCAGCATAGGGCAAAAAACCTTGGAGATTATGTTAAGGTTGTTCATCAACTGACCTTAGAATAGATTCCCCTGGATTACTTAGTGCCTAGTGCAATCACAGGAGACGTGGAGGAGAGGGATGTGACCAGGGAAGAAAGGCACACAGAGGTGCAGGGTTGGTGGCTCTGAAGATGGAGAAAGGGGGCACAAGCCAGGAGATAGGGACCTCAGTCCTAGAACCACCAAGGACTGAATTCTGCCCACAATCTGCATGACCAGGAGCCTCTGGAATGGAACTTTTGGCCTGTGAAGCTCCAAGCAGAGATCACACAGAGCTCTCCAGGCTCCTGACCTTCGAGAAATATGAGGTAACAGATCAGTGTTGTTTTAAGCTAATAACTTGGTAAGAATTTGTTAGGGCAGCCATGGGAAACTAACCCAACAGATAGTCATGATGTGTTTATTGGTTGAGCTGGTGACCTGAGAGGCGCTGGCCTGGATGGGGTCACATGCACATCTGTGATCTAGTCACAGGGGACAGGACGGTCTCATGGGCCAGGCCTGACTGTCCCTGGAATCAGATGTCTATTACTGGAACCACTTGGATAGAAGGCTGGGAAATGTGATTTCTTAAAGTATGTTGAGGACACCTTCACAGAGGGCAGGAGGGTGAAGGCTAGGCAGAAAAACAACATGATTCCCATAGGAGCGCCAGAGTTTGTTTTCAGAGTTCTGGTAGCTTCCCGAACACTGTGTCAAAATCTCCATCCGTCCTGCTGTTGGGGCCCAAAGCTATAGAAGCCCCACAGCTCTGATGGCAGTGAAGAACCTTCTGTGTGCTGGTGAAGCTGGGGCATCCAATCACCTGTAAACACAGGTCAATGTTCACAGGTAGCTAGAGCCTGCCCAGGACTCACACAGTAGGCTGACTGCACGTGAGGCCTGAGCACCTCGTGTTTTATAATCTCTCCACAAGCGAGCGTGATGCAAGCATTGGTCTGGAGCAGGGGTCAGCAGGCGAATTTTCCCTGTAATGAGTGAAATACTAAATGAGTATTTAGAAATACTAAATATTTTAGGCTTTGTGGGCCATGCCATCTCTGTAGCAAGTACTTAGGTCTGCCGTTACGGAGGAAAAGTACTCATGGGCAGTTTGTATACAAATGGCCACGGCCATGCTCCACTGAAGTTTTATGGGCAAAAGCAGATTGGTGAGCTGGATTTGGCCCCTGAGCTGTGGTTTCTGACTCCTGAGGATCTGAGTGGATAGGCAGAGTGGAGTGCACAGTTCTCAGGAAGGTCCGAGGGTGTCAAGAGGGATACTGGCACCTGGTAGATGGGGTGTGAAGGATAAACCCATAATTTGCTTATAGAAAATAAAAGGGACAACAAGCTCACAACTATAAACAACTGAATCTAAAAAACAAGACCAAAACAAACTAAGCAAACAAGCAGAACAAGAACACACTCATAGGTATGAGGATCATTTGGAGGGTTATCAGCTGGGAGGGGAAAGGGGAGAATGGGGGAGATGGTGCAGGGATTAAGAAGTATAATTGGTAGGAACAAAATAATCAGGGGGATGTTAAAAGTAGGATAGGAGAGGGAGAAGCCAAGAACTTGTACGCATGAACCATGGACATGAACTAAGGGGGCGATTGCTGAAGGGAAGGGGTGTACTGGGTGGAGGGGGCAAAGGAGGAAAAGTTGGGACAACTGTAAGAGCATAATCAATAAAATATATTTAAAAAACATATATCATAGTTTTTACGAAAAGACAGGTATACTATTTGCAGACCTGCACAGGAACATTCATTCTCTTTCCCTAGTTGTCATATATGAGTTGGAATTGAAAACAAAAACAAAATAAAGCATTGTATGTAAAAACAAAAAGAGAAGCAGGAAGTGCCATCATTGTAACAACACGTATGAACCTGAAGGACAGTATGCTAAGTGAAATACGCCAAACACAAAAGAACAAACGCTGCACGATTTCAGTAGTGTACAATCTAACCTAGTCCAACTCACAGAACCGGAGAGTATAGTAGAGGTTGCTTAGGGGGTGGGGGAAATGAAGAATCATTCCAATGGTATAAAGTTGTGGTTATGTAAGATGAATAAATTACAGAAATCTGCTGTACAACACAGTGCCTCTAGATAACAACATAGTACCATGCACATCAACATTTGTTAGGAAGGTAGATCTGATGCTAAATGTTCTTGGTACAACAACAACTAAAAGCCAAAAGGAACTGAGAGGTTTCAGATATGCCTGTTACCTTGATTGTGCAACATTATCATAGGTGTTAGCATATGTCCAAACTCATCAAATTGTACATATTAGACATGTGTGTGTCTGTACATCAATTATACCTCAGTAAAAGTTAAAATTTAAAAAATAAAATTATGGCTTCAGTTTCTTTATTTTTAAATCAGATAGCTATCCTTGATTTTTTGCTTTAGAAGTTTAGAGGATTAAAAAATTGAGCAAATTCTAAAAGTGAAGAATAAAAACATTAGACAAGCATAAAAATGACCTAAAGCATATTTTGGGTTTTGAAATTTAATATCCAAAGGAGAAAGGATTAAATGATTACTTGTTATCTGTTATTCCAGGAGGAAGTTCAAAGTAAGGGTTTTATGTTAGGTATAGACCTAAATGTTATCAAATTGAATAGGTTTTTAAAAATGGTTGTTATTGAAAAAGAGTGCAGTTCTTTTTCATTCAGAAGATGTTGGTTAGCATTTGAGTCTGAATTCTTGGCCCATTGACCTTGGGCAGGTCATTTAAAATTGAGATAATAATGTTATTTACCTGATAAGGTGGTTGTGAAGAGCCAGAGACATTATTTAAAAAAAAAGTTTCATAAATGGTCAAAAATCATAAAATACATGTTGTTAAAAAGTGATAATGCAATTCCTGGGTGTACTGGAGTAGTTATCCTTGGGGAAATGCTATTTTGGTAATTCTGAGATTCACTTATTTTTACAGAAGTATTTTTCTCTTTTTCCCCATCCCTTTAGTGCAATACACATATGAAACAATGTGTTTTGGCATTATCTACATACTTAACATGGGACTACTCCCTTCTCATGAGTCATGTGAGGGAGAGAACCTAGTTCAAAATATTTATGATCTGTTTAAGGCTGATTAATCTTAGCTTTGTGTTTGTGTATAGTAAGCACAAGAAACCATGTGACTGGCTGAGCTGCAGCCCAGACGTTTTTGGCTGTGATCGTCGGTGGGTGTGGAGTTGCGGTGTCAGGGGTAGTGTTCAACATTTCCCTAATAATTTGTATACATGTTGATCACAATGGGGCTTTCATTTTATAACTGGCTGAAGAGCACATATAAAGAGGCCCTCTGTGGGGAGGGATAGAATCAGGGGCCGGTGGTGTAGTATCTCCTCCTGGTCCAGTCCTTGGATTAGGCTAATTTCAGGGGTGAGGGTCCAAATTGGAACTGTATTTACATGAGGATTGTGAGCATCTTGCACACCCAAGTGACGAAGTGATACTCAGTCAAACAGACAGTTCCCTCTGCCACTTCAGACTGGAACTCACTATTGGATGGGCTTCTGGACACCAAGTGTAAGCAAAAATGCGGGTGCCGGGAACCCCTGCACTGCTGGTGGGAACGTAGCACTCATGAGTGGACCATTACTATGTACTGCTTAGAGAAATAAACATGGCTTGTTATGCTGTGACCACCCCAGGCCCTCATGTAAGCAGAGAAACCTGTGCTAGCGCACAGAGTTGTTGAAGGCAACTAAGTGTTTAACACCAGGAGAATGAAAATGTGCTGCATATCACAGAGCATTTGGGAGTAATGAATGACACGAACATAATGCAGCATGGATAGATTTTTAAAATACAGTGTTTGAAGAGTGAAAATGTTAGAAGCAGGCTTAAAATTCATAGTTACCGTTTATGGAAAGAAAAACATTACATATTTTAAAGAATCAAACATGCCTACAGAAATAAATCAAGTAAAGTGGGTAATAGGAGGAGAAGGGAAAGAACATGGGAGATGAAGCTAGGAAAACCAGCAAGCCGTGATATCAACATTATGAAAACTGCTGGTGAAACTGGAGGCTAAGCCTGGGCTATATGGCTATACTCTTAAGTCCTTCAATTAATTCATTAATTAAAATGTATTATTTATTAATTTTAGAGAGGGAGAGGGAGAGAGAAAGAGAAAAACATCAACTTGCTGTCCCACCTATCTATGCATTCACTGGTTGACTCCTGTATGTGCCCTGACCTGGGATCAAACCTGCAACCTTGGTGTATCAGGTAAAATGATCTGTTTCTACTTTGTGTATCCATATGATTCCCTCTTATTGCCCACCATATCTGGATGGAATTTAAAAGGCAGCAAGAGGAAGGTTAATTCAGCATCAGAATAAGTACCTATGGACATCGAACTTGGCAGTTTTAATTTCATTATATAGTGATTAGTGGGTGACCCAGTATCTAAAAAATATTGAGGGTATGTGTATTTCCTAATTAAGACAGGCCAGAAAATTGGAGCATCTTTGCAAATAGAGGATATTTAAGAGTTAAGAAAACTCTGAGGATCACCAAAGCACTTCCTCTTCATGAATGGCACCCAGGGCCTGCTGCTTGTGCCAAATTTGTCTGTCACTGGTTTTCATTTCTTCTGTGGCTGTTGTGGGTCAGTAGTGACTGGTAAGAGATACTTTGTCCTTCTACCCGGTAGCATAATTTGGGTTTTATCTATCAAGTCAATGATCCTTAGATGTATAGGAAACTGACAAAAATTGGTCAATTATTAATATTCTACAGAATTAGGTTTTTCTGCCAATCAGCTTATGTACTTTACTTTCTGGACCTAAAGATGTTCACATTCTAATCCCCGTAACCTGTGAATGTGTTAGCTTATAAGAAACAGGAGAATTAAGGTATTAAAAAGATGGAGCTAGGGTGGTTAATTGGCTGCAGACAGGAATAGGTCCCTGGATGAACTAGGTGAGCCCAATGTAATCAATCATAGGGTCCTCAAAAGTGGAAGAGGTAGGCAGAGTTCAGAATCTAGGGAAGATAGGACTAGAAAACAGCTTTGAAAGTGGAAAATGGGTGGGGCCATGAGCCAAGGAATTTAGGCAGCCCTCAGAAGGTGGGAAAGGCAAGGAAATGAATTCTTCTCTAGATCCTCCTGGAGAAAATGCAGTCCTGCTGAAATCTTGACCTTCTCCCAGTGAGGTCTGTGTCAGAATCTAACTTACAGAACTATGAAAGAATAAAACTGCCTTCTTCTAGGGCACTAAAGTTGTGGTAATTTATTACAGCAGCAACAGAAAATCAATGTAGTGTCTTTGTGTTTGTTGCTATATACTCATAATCAGATACTTACAACAATGATATGCCCTAAAATGTAAGCTTCATTGTAACCACTGAGAGCATCATTTCTCTTTTGATAGGGTCCACTTATTTTGGAAAACCATTAATTTTTGAACTCCAAAAGTAGGTTTCAGACTAAACCATTTGAAAAAATATAAAGTGCTTATTAGTCATTCTGAAATGAACAAAAAGTTAAAGTAAAATATTAATATTTCATGGAAAGAATAAACCTCAGGCTATTCTCAGTAATTAGAAAAAAGTTCTAAAAGAGAATTAACTTCTTATTTTAAGTTTAAATTACAAAGCTTTAGTCAGCACTGAGTTAATTTTGTCCAAGGTTATACAGTGACCCAAATAAATTATGTTTTGTATCTTGGTTAAGAAAGTTTTGGGACTGGTATTATTAGACAAATTGGTCAATAATAGCAGATTGGTTACAAAGAAAGCTACTTTTTAAAGAGTAAGGCCTGTCTGAAGATGACAATGGAAGTTTCCCAAGAAATGGTTCCCATTATGGTTCTTTTTCCCTAAACTTACCAGTTTTTCATTTAATTAGATTGTGTATGTGTGTAAGTGATGAAAACTTATGATCAATGAATGTGGCTGTATGAAGCATCTTAAGTGACCTTCTAGGGTGAATATCAGGGTATTGCACCAACAAAAGAGCATAGGGGTGATGGGTTTGACTCCACAATCTTGTGCTTTCTCAGCCCTCCAGGAGAGAAGCATTGTAGCATAACTAGCATGCGTTGAAGAACAGAGCCAAACAGACCTCACACGTGGAGTTTCATGAGTGAAGGAAGATTTAGTTTATCATTCCTATGCTGCTGTTGAAGTGTCGATTAATAGATGAACAACTAGGAGACATTAAAATGGCTAACTCTTTCGAGAACCTCGAAAACAGAATGTAACAGTTCAGCAGGGTCATGCTCTAACACATGCTATGGGGAATGGAAGCAATAGAATTGCTGAGTATTTCTCTGGCAGACTTGGACTTATTTTAAGAGGGGAGATTTAAGTGTGTATGTGTGTTTATTGTATTAAGCTACGGATAAATTAATAATTAGTGTAACCTCCTGATGAAAACTAAAGGAGATGCTTTTAGTTTAGCTTCACATATTAGTAAGTCAATTTGTATGCTTTTCAAATGTGTGTGTGTTTTTAAACAGAGTTCTGTTTTATGCTCAAAATTTTTCTTCTTGAAAAAGTACACATAAAATTTGCACAATGTGGAGTTGTATGTTTGGTGTAAAGGAACCATACATAGCATTTACGTGGGTTTCAATAATTTTAATGTCCTTCAATGTCACATATACATCCTTTGGGGTATTATCAATAGTTTACATGGGATATACAGAGTCAGCATTATTAATTCTCCTCAGAAAAAGAAAACTCATGGATGCCTTTGAGCTGATTGGATACCTTATAAAGTATACCAAATGGGCATGGGAGTATTATGTGGTAATGTAAAAATTAAGCCATCAAAGAAGCATGTTTCTAAAGTGATGTTAAAGGAGATGAAATGTATTGAATGAGTTTACGTGAATTAAAATATTGAGGACATTTACTTATGAGGTCTGTCTGGGAAAAGTCCAGACAGTATTAATATAATGAGAGTGGTTTATGCAACATCAGTGTAACCTGGCAGCCAAGGAGAGTGGACTGGAATGTACATGTGTGACCGATGATGACTTTACTGTACTAGTCAGTGGGGGTAATAGAAACCATCGAGTGAACATGTGTACTGTGTGGCTGTTGCATTTAAAATGAGTGAGTGAGTAGAGCAACAAATCTGCATCAAATTTTGTGTATAGCTTGACTATTCCTTTTCAGAAACTACTTAAATGATTCAGAAGAATGTAGCTGTGGGCCACTGGTGATTGGCAGCTTCATCACAACAACAGATGTGCTTAGTCATCATACCTCATGCAGAATGTTTGGTAAGACATCAAATCTCCCAGGTGAATAAGCCTGTCTACAGCCCAGACTCGGTGTCCTGTGACTTCTAGCTTTTCCCACACTAAAATTACCTTTGAAAGGTGAGAGATTTCAGACCATCAGTGAGATTCAGAAAAATACAAAAAGGAGCTGATTGCGAATGGGAGAACTGTGTGAGGTCCCAAGGTGCCTACTTGGAAAGGGACTGAAGCATCATTGTCCTATGCATGATGTTTCTTGTATCTTCTTTAATAAATGTCTCTATTTACTGTATTACATGGCTGGATACCTTCTGGACAGACCTTATATGTTTGCATACATGTACCTTTTCCCCCAAGTAGCCCCACAGAGCTGTATCTGTTCTGTCTTCTGTTTTTAACACTCTAAGTAAATTGGATTCACAGTGTATTAATTTGTACAAATATGTAATCATTTCTTGTAACCAATCTCACGTTGTCCTCACCCCCTATTCTTGATAAAAATGTAAGACCTGCCCATCAAAGAGGTCCCAATCTCTCTTGTTCATTATTCAATATTTTAGATGTTCTTCCCTGTTTCTACTCTTCCCACAACTCATCTGAAGGCAAAAGGAATAGGATGTCACATGATGGTGCAGGTGGAGGATGACTGGGTGTGCAGAGCTGGTATCATTCCTAACTGGTTTATCATCTGGGTCAAGGCAGTTCTCCTCTGCTAATTCAGCCTGTGTGTGGGCTCCACCCTCAGCAGCATCCACTAGGCTGACTAGGCACCGCCATGCCAGATGCCACACCTTGCACCTTTTGGGAGGCAAGTGATCTTCCAGGCTGTGCCCACAGACGTAAGAAAAAAACTTCCTACCTAGGATCTGCACCCCCTACCTGTGTTTCCAGCATGATCTCTACCTTCTCGCTTCTCAGAGTCAGTTCAGAGCGGAGAGAGGAGGGAGGATAGTCAAGTCTCACTTCTCTCTCCTTCATGCTCCAGCACCGGAACCTACAATGGCCGGAAGTTTCTTCCTGTGAGTTGCAGGCTTTCCTGATCTTTTCCTTAGCTGATATTCTTATGTCTCTGTACTGGGACTTACTATAATATTATGCTCAGGTCTGTAAGGTTTGCTCTTAATATGAAAACCTTTCTTTTGTTATTTACATTATTTCCCCCACATACCTCCAAGCAAGCAAACCAGGCTTTCCACTCACTGACTTATAAAGAAACATGGGAACGTCTAAGGAGGAGTCCAAGCTGATTCAGGCGGTCCTCAAAGGGGAGGATGTGTCCACATTCCGGCTCCTTCTAAAGAGTTGGAAGAAAAAAAAAATCTTTATCTCCGAGCATATTCTATGTCTCGGAAGTCAAACTTGGATTTTTCCACATAGAGCAGCCAAAACGTGGCTATTGGGTTGTGTGTTTCATTTTCTGTGCCTGCAGTGTCCTGGCAGGACACTGCAGGTACCTTGTGAAGGGCAGGTGGGCTCCTTCCCTGCCAGGAATCTCAGGCAGCAGGCCCTCCAGATCTCACCTGGATTCAGGATTCCCGCAGCCTGGCTGGGGTGCCGTTCAGGTTGGCGTTTGTCGGCCTGCCATGATGTGGGCATTGGAGGGAGGAGCTAGGTGTGAAGGAAGGGACCTCCAGCGACAGGCTGAAGACAGGTGTGCCGCAGGAGGAGAGCGCCGGAGGCAGAGGGTGACATCTCTGCGGCTCGCTGCTCGCAGGCCTGCAGTGTGGGTGGACTCGGACGGCTGATGAGCTGAAGGTGGACAAGCTCTGAGAAGTTGCAGGAACAGGCAGTAGGCTTGGGGCGGACAGCTGCATCAGCTAATTAAAATAATTTAATCGCTCGCTTCATGGCTGCTGGAGGGAGGAACGGTGGGCTGAGTGCCGGGCCCATGTTTCCACCACGTCTTGGGGAGCGGAGGGAGTGACTGTCTCAGTCCTGGGCCAGGGAGCACCAGGGACACCACCTGTCAGGTCAGGGGACATCTGCCTCGCGGGTGACAGCAGGGTGTTTGCCTGGGACCCTTGGACTTCTGTGGGACCCACGCTGGCAGGCCGACATGCGTGCAGGTGCAGACGGTCTCCAGGGCACCGGGTGCTTTCTTTCCACAGATGGTCGGCGGAGCCCCTAACTCCAAACCCTCGAGGGCCGTCACATGTCACATGAAGGGAAATGTTACACAGACAAGTAGCTGGCACCTCGGCACATTCAAACCCACTTTCCTTCCCCAGAAACGACGGTGCAGAAAAGCAGTGGCCCTGATCGTGGGGCTCGATCTCCCTTTTCACGAATCGCTCCAGTGCTCCGGCAGGCAGACCTGTCCCCACGTGGAAGGCTGACGCAAAGGGGCTGAAGCCTGCCCGCCCCCCCCCCCCCCCCCCCCGGCCTCCTCGGACCCCCCCATCGGCCTTGCCTGCACCCCCACGAGGCGCTGAACACGGTTCCCTCCTCCACTCAGCTTCCCTCCAGGGTTCGGCTCTGGGGAGAGGCGAGGGTGGGACCGATGGGGTGACAACGCCCAGAAAGGGCAAGTTTCGGGTGTGGTGGCCATCGGGCCCCGGGGGCTTCATTTACTAACACCCCCCCACCCCCCCAGCGCCTTCGGCTGTGACCCGGCCGGTAGTCACAGGGAAGTCGATTCCCCACCCAGGATTTCCCGATGGTCGCAGTAACCCACGAAGGCTGCTGGTCTTCCCTTCCTTGTGGGGGGCGGTGTGTGTGGGGGTGCCAGCAGGGGTCAGCGCCCCCCTCTCGCGTCAATCAGCGGTGCCGGTGGGCGCTCGCGACGGAGGGTGCACCTGCCGCCGCCCTCCTGTCCCTTTGCCGGGTAGCAGAGCTAACCCAGGCGGGCCAGGGTGCGGGGACCCCGGCGGGGGGACACGGAGCGCCCGTCCTGGTCAAACGGACCAACTGTGCTTGACACGATTGCGGTAGTTTCCTGCGTTCAGCCCCGAAGAGATGCTTCTCGGTGAGCATGAGGTTTTGAGGAAACAGGGCCGTGGAGGGGGGAGAGCTTGTACCTGGTTCCCCCTCGACTCTATCTCGGTGTTTCTGCAATCGTGTTCTGGGTGGCAGCATTCCCTTTCGATCCTTTCTTAGAATTGCGGTCTCTGCTCGCGCTGCCCATGTGTGCTGCATGCGGTCTGCTTTTCCCATGGTCCTGTCAGATAAATCAGGGGTGTTTTCAAGTCCCAGTGCGGTCATTCCAGCATCTCTGCCCTCTTGGAGCCTGCTTCGGATGCTTCTTTTCCCAGACTGCGTTTTAGTATGCCTTGCGGTGGTTTGCTGCCTGCCAGACAAGGTGTACCGTGTAAAGGCTGGTAAACAGGTCATCGATAATGAGGTGTGGGGGGAGGGAAGCATTCTACATCCTGTGACAGGACTCAGTCTTTCAGTGAGCTAGGTTCTTATTCTCTCTCTGCCCCTGCTCCTGAGGTGGGGCAGGCTGGCTAGATTGGGTGGGAGGTGGTGACTCGCCTTGGTTAGGCTCTGTGAAAACGCCAGTACTGGAGGGCCTAGTGAAATAATTCCCCTTGTTAAGAAGAACAGAGAATACACTGGCATATTATAAAATTGTCATCAGATTTTTCTTGTGAGCAGCCCTTCCTACCTTTCCTCCCCCCTGCTTCGCATCTTCCCCTTCTCATGGTTTGAGCGCATCTAAGATCTGTTGCTCTGCCCTACCTTATGGGCATGTAGGAGCAGAAAGAACTCCAACTTTCCTATTTCCACTTTCCAACATCTCCCCACATGGTAGAAATAGAAGTGTCAGGTGGAACAAAGATGAAGGTACAGACTTCCTCAGAGAATTGTTAGAAGTTACAGTTGATTAAAATTTGAGAATATTACTTGTAAAATATTGTCTATTCTGTGGAGAAAAAGATCAGAATATGAATTCATAAATAAATAAAATGAATAATCTCATTTCTCATAAGAGACAGATAAAATGGATTTTTTTCCTTAAAATAAGTCAAATTTCAAAGAAAGAGAATAGGACCAATTGTGAATTTAAATGAATGCCCAACTATTGTAATTATAACTGCCTTTTTTTTTTTTTAGAGTGAAGCAGTTCTTAAGGATTATAGATTGAATTTTATTGCAAACCTCTGTAAGGACAATTATGAAGTGGAAGATGCCATTTAAAAAGGAATTACTTCTGTAAATAGTGTCTTTTCCCCCTTCTTTGGGTTCTCAGATCACACCAGTTAATTCTGGGTTGAACTTTCAGAAGGGTTCCTCTAAATGTAAGCGCTTTTTAAAAGCAATGTATTAAAAATATGGTTTGGGAAACTGAGGCAGCAGAGTAGATGTCAGTGTTGACACCTCATATTTACTTAAAGAACAAATAGTCCACATTTCTCCAGAGCCAACTTCCTACCTGCAAGTTTAAAAAATTGCAATGTTCTTCATTTTGCTGAAACTTTGCACATGAGTAATTATGTCTGTCAAAATTGGTGCATGTTTTCCCTGTAATAAAACCTTGTCTTTCTGGGATTGGAGCAAAGGTACTCTCACATGCATGCAGTAAGCATGGTGAGCTATACATTTTCTGACTAGACTGCTTCTCAAATCCCAATTATCTCCTGGGGCATTTGTGTGACTCTACTGAACATGTTAAGAGAACATGGGTAGTACATGAGAAGTGGTACTCTCTTCTCAGAGAATCCAGACTGCCTAATGTTTAAATTATTCAAGAGTTAGACTGGACTTTTTCTTTATGATCAAAATTCTTTCGTGCTTCTTCTAGAGTCTCAAGCCACTTCACTTTTCCTGTGCTTCTACTGTTCACATCTGTTCTTATGAAAATTACGCATGTGTCTCATCACTTTAGGGATGACTCATGATTGTGGAGAAGGAAATATCCAAGCCCTGAGGGCAGGTTGGGAGCTATCTCCAAGCTTGTAGGATAAACTTCACAGAGAAGCATTTTCTAAATTGGAGGAAAGTTTGAAGATGATGTAGTTGTGTTTTCAAAACTGTTGCTTTTGGAAATTGTTTGAGAAGAGGGGCTGCTGGGCTAAAGGTTATATTTTAGATAGTCATTAGACAGCTGTCTTCCTCTACTGAAGGAATCTTGCTTGCTCCAAGAACGGGCAAAGTGGGATGGTGGGAGTGGTCAGTTGTTCTTACTCTTAGCCTTGGTAAAGTAGGGTCTCTTTCCAGGGGCTAATTCTAATGTGAATCATGTTGAGCCAAGTTGGAGAAAGTGAGAAGGAAATTTGGCTTTGGTGTTTGCTCTGAGTTCTTATCACTACTGGATTATGACCTCGTAGGCAAAGAGACATTAGTGAAAGATGTCTTGAAATTTCCACAAATTACCTTGTGACTTTGAATGTGTTACTCATTGTGTTATTACACTCTCTTATAAACCCAAATTTATTGGCTTCAAGTAGCAATGAAAATGGACCTCACAAAAGAAAAGTGAAGTCAATGGACTGCCCAATGGCTCATGGAGGATTCAGACTCCGATTGATGGGGCACAGTCCAGAGTTTCCCAATGGCAGCACATGCTCTCTGTTTCTTACCTTTTCTAACTCCTGTTCTTTTTGTCAAAACATTTCTCCAAAATATGTTTACTCAAAGCCCTGACTCACCTGCTGACCTTATAAAATGAATCTCAGCTGGTATGGTAAAGAGTGCTAATCAGATCATTTGCTGTTTTTCTGAGATAATATGACTGCCTTTTTGTAGCCTTCAGATAATTTGTTAATATAAAAGAGTGGATCAAATGTTGACATTAGTGTGACCTGGTCAACATGTGGGGCAGACATTTGTGGGACATGGGTCTGTTAGTGTCCTTTAAGTTGAACTATGTGGTAGGCAAGCCCAACTTTGGAAATGCAAGAGGATTGGTCCCCAAAATGGTGCTTCTACCTTTTTGCATGAATATTATCAAGATAATACATATGTGAACATGTCTCTTTCAATATAACATTATTGTTTTGTTCCTATTGATAGGGATTTATGGTCTTGTTACACCTACTGCATATTTAAATACTTGGTCAAAATGACCCCATTACATTCACTTAGGGGCTTCTGTTCCAGTGGCCTCACTGCTTTCTAATAACCTTCCTGGCTAGGCCACCATGCTGTGCCTGATGATGCAGGACAAGTCACCATGCACCTGTGTCTCATTTGTTTCCTCTGTAAGGGAACATGGTAGTGCTCAATGGATTTGAAGTTTTCTTTCAGTTATAATCCTCTACATCTTAACATTTGCCCACTCTAATTGGCCTCTAATCAACCTTTAAACTTCCTTGCATTCCTGAATAGTGGAAGGAACAATCTCTGTGTACAAACTCAAGGCTGAGCCACTCTGATCCCAGGAACGCAAAGCTCTCAGTTACAGGGATCACAGCTCATCTCTGACCTTGATAAGCCATTGCTTGGCTGCTGTGAAAGTCAGGACTTAAAAGAGATTTGCTGGAGCCCCAGCTATGTGCCTTGGGAAGAGATAAAGTTCTGCCTCATTTCTCATCATTTTTTCATGCTAACACCAGAACTCCTGATTTCATTGGCTCATTGGTGAAAGACTACATCTCTCAATGTTCAGTGCCTTCTGGGTCTGATGGATGAAGAACCTAAGTTTGCGCCTTTTGCTTTCTTAGAGATAATAAATGTGGCTCACGGTGCCCACCTGCCTTAGATAGAGGCACCACAAGTCAGAGAAGGAAGCAGAATATTAAAACACAGAGTTTGCTTCCTCCTTTTCATGATAACTTGTTTTTCACTGCAACGTCATCTTGAAGCCTTTCATTGGGTGTTCTCTTCTCCAATTCCTGGCCATGTATTTTAAATAGCTATATATTTGTATAAATCCTCAATTTTCCTTTTTTTGAGTTTAGTGCACTGAACATTACTACTCATGCATAAAAGATGCCATGAATATTCCCATCTCAGCAGCCTAAGTGTTTATTTATTTTAAGTTTTTGAGAATCTGGCTCTAAGGTAGTATCTTCAAGAGACTAGCATTTAGTTTTGCTATATGATTTGGTTCCATTTTTCTCCATTTTGTTTGTTTATCAGGAGGAAAGGAGGGAATTAAAGATATTACAGGGAGTTTTCTTTGTGGTTCATTTTAGGTATTTTGTAAATAGATGGACTATATGGGTGTTTAGGAAGAAATAGAATTATGGAAATTTCCCATAGAGTTTCTTATGGATGGGAATAAAAAATCCAGACATTTCCCACTGCAGCCATGAAAATACATCAGATGAGCTTTTAGCAAGGATAGAGGTGGAGCACCCATGACAGAGGCTGGGAAATTCTTCCTGAAACCTTAGGCTGGCTTTGACCAGATTATTTATAGCTTACCTGGATGCAACACCACCTCTGGGGTTTACTTAATACAGCTTTGCCCGGTGTCTTACAGTCATAACCCAGTCTAAGCCAACAGCCAGTTCTGCAAAATCTGTTGCCAGAAGAACACAGATTTCCTATTCTGCCCCAAAACTGTCTCAAAACTATCTCAAAAGGATAAGTGTTTTGGTAGAACACTGGTTTGTCTGTAAGAATTAATATCCCAGTCCGTAAAGAATGCTAATCTATGTTAATGTTCTTTCTCTTCCCCTTTCTGCTTATTAGTCAAGCCATGTTCTTCTAGCTATGGTTTTACAGAGTTTAAATAATTATTTGAGATAGACATTGTAAAAATTCCATTTGACATCTGAAGAGTATCTAGAGGAACTGAAAATCATCTAACTTGACTGGATTGTTTTAGATAAATATTTATAATTTATAAATAGTTAAAATAATCTGGATTGATTTTTAAATTGGACCAAAATACAATAGTATATTATAAACACATAGGTCCTGCACTGATATTTGTGGTTCAGTGATGCATCTGAGTGTGGAAAAAAGGCAAAAGTGACTTTAGCAGGGGTGTGGTTAACCTTCTAATGACTTTGAAGCAATGAAAAGAACTTTGAAAAGTGGTTGAGGCTAGAGGCTACACCATTGCAGTGTTAGCATCATTCTCACAATAGAAACCTAATATTGATGAGACACAGTTTATTTTATAGACTGCTTACAAGAAAGTAATTCCATCAGTTAATTTATATATAATGGTATGGATGCCAAGAGCATGGGTTTTCAGAAGTCTATGGCTGTGTTAGATTGAATATCATATATGTTACTATAAGAAAATACATATGAGCTGGAAGAATTTTAGGCAAATGATTCTGTGCCTGAAGGAAGGATTCTTATGGTCAATGTTGTGGTTTTGGTAGTGAAGTGTTACTTTCAGCACATCTTTTATAGCCTGAAATACATTTTAGCTCATTTTCTCCTTGTACTTTGGAAAGAAAACAACTTACAATAACAGTTCATCATGATCTTAGCCACAGGCTTAATCAGGAGGGGGGAAAAGCCTTTCTGGATTCAATTTGCCCACAGAGTTTTCAAAAGAAGCAGTTGGGAGTTGTCTAGAGCAAATGAAATAAGAATCCAGTGCAATTTAGACACAGTAATTCTCTATTGCAGCACACCTCTCCACCAGGCTGATAGAGCTACCTTTGTCACAAAGGGCTTTGGGGAAACTTACTTGGCTAGAAGGAAAATTGCTGGGGAGGATGTAGAATAGTCTCCATTCTTCCTTCAGAAATGCGCTTACCCTGCATTCTCTTGTATTAAAATGGAAGAAAGAAGAGTGTTGAGTGTTCAGGCGACCTGCCCTGCCCCTGCCTGGGGTTTGGGATCCTGTTTGAGAAGTCTGTAGGTTTCCAGAACTGCAGCCATTTCCAGAACCCCCCACCTCTTCAAACTCCACTCCCCACAACACAATTTGTAGATGGCTTTAGAATGTTCTTACCTTTCTCTGTCATCACTTGTGAGGATTAATGGAATATTGCATTCCCAGTAGAAAATAACCTAGCCAATCACCATGAAAAAAAAAAAATACAAACTCGATAAAGAAATGTAGTTTGCTTTTCTGAATTTAGGGCTAAACTTGCACGATTATGGGATTTCTGAATATTTTAAATAATTTCTCCTTTTTCTATTTCCTCTACTCCACTCCACTCCAAGTTCTGTAAGGTAGGGACAGTGTATGTCCTACTCATTCTTGTAAGTTTGGATCCCATGAGATTTGATGGTGCTTCCAAACTTGTTAACTAATTGAAATAATAAGTGACCCAGAGGAACAGGACTTGTGGGGAAAATATGAGGGGACAGGTATATAATTTCCTCCCTAATAGTGAAGATTCTTGGAATTTGACAAACCAAATTTAAAATAGGGGGAACTTTGTTTAAATTAGGGGTGATTCCCTTACCTGAGCCAGGCCTAATTTTTAGTTATTTTTAAATAGGCAATTATAGAAAATAAAAATAACAAAACACCCGCAGATAAGTCAGAGGTTATTTATGATTGCCTTCATGTCTATTTAAACAGCATTATAAAGCATTCAGAGAGCCTGATGGTGTGTCAGTGTTCTGCTTGCATAAGTTCAACCTTGCCTTATGAAATAAAAGTTTTGGAGCGTAGACATAGAACATTAACAAACAGCAACAAAAAGTAGGCATCTGTCTCAAATTTCACTTCACTGGCTATAGGACCTGAAGGTTGAAGTAAGTGGCTTGATAATATCAAATGAGAATCCTATCACTTCCTTTTTGCTGTATGGATAGGCCTTTCCTTCTTAACTAGAACATGAAATAAAAAGTGCACAAACATTTCTGCTGATGATATTTTGTTGGAGAACTTCCCAAACATCTAGATGTTCAGTTTCATATACTAATGTGAAGTGTGTCATTCTTCAAAGAGTCACACATGTTGTAGTGTGACTTCCTTCAGAACACCAGTGACTTTCACCTTTTATTTTTCCCCCAAGAGAAAGGGAGAAATAATCATAGATGTGAAGGGCACTTCATGACTATAAAACTCCATATTCTCTTGGAATATGATATCAATGATAGCAGGGAGGGTACCTTTTCTATTTCAGAAGTTTGGAGACATTGCTGCCGGGGAAAGGATTGCTGGGGATATGTTGAAAGAAGTGGTAAGGCATCTGCTGGAATGAGAATCCACGATTCAGAGGAGTAAGCTAGGCAGAGGGAGGGAGGAATGTGGGTACAGAGCAGGCTGATGGGTCAGGCAATGAGCTAGACTTGGGGACAACAGATTAGAATAAGACCCTGTGGTTGAGAGATGTTCATAGACTAACTAGAGAGAAGGCACAGGCAAACATATTGCTATTTTACCCCTGTTCCCTCCCCAACACAGAGACCAATGATTTTCCTACTTTTAAAACTCATGCTTCTTTTGAAAACTCAAGTCAATTCAACTCAGCTCATCCAGCACAAATTTTTCACAACCCAGTACCCCTGGGTATGTGGGATATAACTCGAGGGGCATGTGATCCTGACACTCCCTGAAAACCAAACAAAGCTAATAACTGGTGATTGCAACTGGGCGGGGCATAGGCTCTAACTGAAGGGGGAGCAGGGTTGTGGGGATGCCCAGGAGGGTGAAGGGTCAGCCCTACCCCGTGTGTGGAGATGACCTAGCGAGGTCATGTTTCCACACCACTGGGGTCATTCCTCTGCACCCGTCTCTGTGTTTTGTTTGAGCTGCAGAAACAAGGTAAAATAAAGCAAAATACCAAGAAGGGGATGTAGTTTGAGGTCGTGCCTATACTGAAGGTTCTGACCACAACCTGAGGAACAAACACCCAGTGGCAGGTGGCAACAGGAATAGTTCACGAGGCAGACAGCTGCAGCAGGCAGAGCCATGGTCTGGTTTTGCTCAGTTTTTCAGCCTAGCTTCCAACACTGTGCTAGGCACGTGGTGAACACTCAATATTGATATTTGCTGAATACATTAATACGTGATGGTCCTGCACAGGTATATTAAAAGCACAAACAAACAAAAACCCCACTGTATTATGCTGAAGTGGGAGGGGAAAAAAATTCATTTTTGGCTAAAATCATATCAGCTATAAGCAGAAATATTTAAGATTTACTTAAAATTTTTATCTTACTCCCTAGGGAAAAAAGGTGTTTTATTGTTGACATTCCTGCAACGTGTCATTGCTATACTCTTGTAGCTTAAAATTTATGTTCATGATCAATGGAAAAAATAAATATACAATGGATATAAGCTTAATGTAAGAGAAAATTAGAAATTTTTCAGGAAAGATATTCATTTGTAAATACTTGTAATTATTTTTTATCCTCCTAAAAATATTTATACTTAATGTATGATTGATATCTAGGTATAAATTCAAATCACTTGATAGTCCCAAAATACTGTGAGTTTATACCATTAGTAATAATGACAGTTCACTGGTTATTTAACCCTATTCACTAAATTCAGACTATTATTATCCTTTGGGGGATTTTAATAAGAAGAGTGAATTAACTATGATCATTAAGAGATTGTTTACATTGTACATTAATGTGTGTCAGGATAATAAGTTGGATTCCAGGTATTTCAAATGTAGATAACAACGGAGAGGAGATGCAGTCTCCACTTGGCTCTCATCAGTGTTGCTAAATTCCTATTTACTGGTTTGAAAATACATTTCTTTCATTGCTTACACATTTCATAATTATCAGCAGATGTGCCTTAATAAGAATGGAATGGATTATTTCAACCCAAGTAAATAATTCATTAAGTCATAAATGAAATGGATATTTGGCAAGTCACAGTGAAAGAGCATTAACCCTCCTCCCCCCACCCCTCCCACACACACACTGGTTACAGATTGCTCAACACTCAAATCTATAAGCCACTTAGCTCTTGACAAGTCTTGCTGAGGCAAAGTTTTGCCAATGCTGAGTAATAGATTGTTTGGTGGCCCAGGAGAATGCATCAGAATTAAGGAAAGAAGGATGGCGTTGGTGGTGCTGGAAAAAAATAAACCCTCTTCTACCACTCATTCTGTAGCTTTTAATCCAGAAGACTGTAAACCTGCCTCTTCAGCTCTGGGAAAGGGGGTCATGTCTGCCATGAGGAATTAAGTCTGTGATGTACCAGGGTTGTTGAGAAGCAGAGTAATATTTGAAAATAAAGGCCCTGGTGGCTCAGTGGATTGGTGCTGACCTGTGAACCCAAGGGTTTCTGGTTTGGTTCCCAGCCAGGGCACATAACCAGGTTGGCAAGCCAGGTCTCCAGCCAGGTCCTTAGCTGGAGGCAGGTGAAGGCAACCATACATTGATGTCTCTCTCCCTCTCTACCTCTCTCCTTTACCTTCTCTCTGAAAATAATAAATGAAATCTTTGAAAAAAAAGAAAGAAAATAAAAGTGCCTCTTTTTCAAGTTAAAACAGTGCTGATACTTCTTTGATAATAAAATGAATTAGGCTTCACTTCTGTACATTGCAAATCTGATATTCTGGGGGCTGTTGAAATGGATACCATGGATTTTTAAATAAATGATATATTTATTTTAGCAAAATTTACTTTTATGCTTGTACTAGAATAGAACTTTTCTTTCTACTCAATCCTATTTTAAATTTTTAAATTTCTAACTTTAGATTGGGTAGGCATTCTTATTAATTCTGATCAGAATATACTAACATCTGAAATAAAATGGAAAGGTAATACTGTAAGTAAATAATTCCCTTAATTACATGAATGTCAACACACAGGTATAATATGTTCTAGGGGAGAGAACTGAGCTGATATAATGCTAACTTAACTTGTTTTGTCGGGGACGGGTGTGAAAAAATTATCCACTGACAAATCACGTGGTCTAAACTAAACTGCTTGTTAGCCTCACGGTCAAGCATAAAACTTTAGCTTAAAGAATTTCGAGTCCACAGTGATAATGCCTTGCAGACAACATTCCTGTTCCTGACAATTAACCAAGGGGTAGCGACAGGAGCAAAATCAAAAGCATGAACAGGAGGGGCCAATCTCACTGGTGCCTTTAGTCCATGAACGAGGGATGCGCTCATGTTGAGTCTGCCCGCTCCTTCCCCATCATCTGCTTTGTATGTGATTTTGCTTTTGCTGTGATCCAGGTAAGTCAAGATGCTGTAGAGGGTATTTAGTTATGATTGGTTGTGTGTTGTATAGGAAGCAAAGTTGTATAAGTTTCAGTTGCTTCCCTGAAGAACAGAAAGAGTGAGACATGAAGAGACACAACTTGTTCTGCCTGTTACTGGGATAACAAGCTTTATGTTTGTAGCTTATTTTTGTGACTTAAAAAATAATGTTGCAACTGCTGCTATTATGCCATTTAATTTAGGACCTATGGCTTCTGATCATTAGGGAGTGAGATATCTTGGTTGATAAGACATCACGGTTGACATAAAATGGGCAGTTAGTTCACTTTCAGCTCGCTGTTGAATGTTCCAGAAGCGCCACTACCTCTTTGACAACTCCAAGGCTTTCTACTTCGCCTCCCCACTCCCAGTTCTCGAGTCCCTCCCATCCAGTAACCTCAAAACAGCCAGAGCAACTTTCAAGTGCAAGTCAGGTTGCTCAAACCTCTGCTCAAAAACCTCCGGTTGTTTCCATTGCACTTGCTAAGTGACCCTTTTATTGGCTTCTTTCAGGTGAAAGCAGATATGATGTCACAGCACAGTTCACCAGGTTTCACTAAGAGATGGCCTTTTCCATCTTTATTTTCTGAGCTGCGAATCCCAGACAGCCAGGCCAAAAATGATCTTGCCACTTGAAATGAAATCATTGTAGTCATTAGAGTTTTGTGCCTTTGAGCATTGAGAACTCTATGATACTTGTAGGAATATTACTTGGATTTTTAAATTTATTGTGATTTCTTATTTTAATTTTGCTTTTCAATGATAGCTTATATTCGGTGTTATTTTGTATTAGTTTCGGGTATGCAGCAAGGTGCTTAGGCAGTCACATACCTTAAAAAGCGATTTCTCCCAATATTGCTATTTCTATGATTTCCTCTATGCCTACCTCAGAAAAGCTTTGGCTTAGCTTCTGAAAAATGAAGTCTATTAGAATTCTGAAAATACACTAAAGTTAGAGCTCTCAACTTTTCTTTTATCAGCAGCTTTGGGTCTGTTTGCCTGGCATCATGATATGGTAATTAATCGTGTTCAGGCCAGGAGTGAAGTTCTCGATCTTTATCCATCCATCTATCCATCCATCCAATCTATTATCTATCTATCTACCTACCTATCTATCTACTATCTAACTTTAATATCAAATAAATAACAATAGCCAGGTTTTCAGAACAACTAGTACACAAGAGGAAGAACATGTTTGGACTATGTCCTACTGATACAATTGAATAAGTCACTGTGAACATTTTAGTTTTCCACATTCATCTAAAGGACACGAGTGTTTTCTTGGTGCCAAATTCTTAGGAAGGTCAGGCAATTTCTCTGATCTCATCTGCAAAGTGTTCTGACAATCTGGCACAGGATGTTCCACAAACACGATGTATTAGTATAACCATCATTTCTATCTCTCCTGCGCCTAGCAGAGCGTACTCTTTACGATCCAGCTCATGCTGATGTTGTTGGGATTAAAGAGATACTATCTATAGGTGCTTAAAACTCCTTGGAATCAGGGGGTATGTAAGTACATGGGAACTGGATGATTATTAATCCAACATGTTATGCTGCCTGCTCACTGTCCCTTTTCATCAAGACTAGTTGTAAATGGTGTATCAAGTCCACACCGAGAGAAACAGCAATATAACATTACGTTACTTTGAAAACTGGAATATATATTTGATATATTATTTGAATCCAGTCTCTTAGGCAAACACATTTCCTTTTTGAACTTTTTTGGTTACATTTAACATAAAGACATGTGATTAGAAGTTTCAGATTTTGGTTTATGAAGCTAAATGTTATGAACCATGTACTTCATTAGGAGAAGAAATAATAAAATGAAATATAAAATCATTTTAGTAGGCTTGTCACAAGAGCAGACACAACTGCTTTCAATCATTGTTTTACTAAATCTATGGACATGCGAGCAATGAAAGCCTGAACTGACATTTCATCAACCTTACAAAGACTTTCCTTTCCCCTTAAATAACATTTTCTTTTCTAATGAATTTGATATTCCTTAAGTTAAAAACTAAATTTTGAATCAAAAATGAGGTTGGGGGTACTAGAATTGATCGGGCACAAATTAAATTACGATCATGAAAAATTAGAATTATGTTCCATTAGTGCTGTGTTTTGAGAGATACAGGGGAAGGTTCATCACAACTTTTGTGTAAGTACACTCTGCTATCGACCGGTCTTTGTCTTTTCATCCTTGTATTCTCTCAGCCCATCCTTCTATCCATATTTCAATCCATCCATCTACCCATTTAGTTTTCCCTCTATACCTTTCCTTTATCTATCATCTATCACAGGAGTTAATCACTTAAGCTGTAGCCAGGATCTACCTTCTGAATTCCTGATGCTGCCAACTCCCACTTCCTCCTGGTTGTTTTAAGGGCATTACAAACTGAATAAGTCTGAAAATGCACAGAAGCTCTTCCCAAACCATGTAGCCCAGACTGCCCTGGCTCAAATGTGCTCTTCTGGAAGATTCTACTTGTCAGTAAATGCGCTTGATAGTTCCCAACAGAAACCTAGGACACTCGCCCACACTGTCATCCCCCACTTTTAACTATTAACCGTGTTCTGGTATATACACACATATATATATATCCTATTTCTCTCCATAAATCTCATCAATTACTATTGCTCAAAGAATAAAATGCCTTCTTTTTAGTTCTCTAACTTGCAGATGAAAAGCTTCATTATTACATCTGTTTAGTTTTCCTCCTCTGCAAGGAACTATCAAATTATTCCAATCAGGTGATCATTTACCCATAGACCAAAGGGTGTTGCAAGGGATTTGGGATGATATATGTAATGGTTATAATCATCTTGCTGGTAAACCAAAGGCAAGTAATTAAATGGACATGTGAATTATTAATTCTTGATAATAGTTGGCTACATGTATGTTCTCACATTGAAAAAAAATTTTGGCTAAACATTTTCTGTAGTGATGAAATTTTAGCAGTAAATTATATACATCTCTACTTCCTTAAACAAAGAAAGTGGAACAAAATTAATGTTTTCTTGAGGAGTCAGAATGGACATTTTGGACGTCAGCAATTTTATTACTATGTAATATGTTGCTGCCTTGTACCGAGGGATGCAGGGCCTGTTCCCTGTTTGCTAAGTTGCCAGAGGTACCTGTACATTTCAAGTTCAAGCTTTTATTGCACTGATGTTCAGATCTGATTCAGTTGGCATGTCAGTGTAAAATTACATGTTACTAGAGGCAAGGGGTAGATCCATAAAGTTTCCTTCGCATAGCTCTTAGCACAGAGCTTGCCCAAATAAACTATAGATTTCTTTTTATGGAGAAAGTTTTGAAAGGCTAATGAAGTTAATAATTTCATATTAGTCTTTTCTTATATGCCATCTTCAGAGACAGGTTTGAATCCACAGCATATTTGCGCCAATAGAATAGAATAGCAATCTACAAGAAATCACTTGACCAATTATAGATAATTTGAATAATCCTCTTTTGCTGCTCAGAAAACCATTTTACGTGGGTGTAAATGTCATTGGAAGCTGATACTCCTCTTGTCCTTGGTCCTCTTTCCCATGCTGCCTGCCCTTCTGGTCATGGAGAAAGAGTTGGTTGTGAAAGAACCCCCTTAAAACAGGTCCATCCTCCATTTTGATCTGGGTGAAAGTAGGGAAAGCAAACACTTATTTCCACCAGGAACGGCATGGCTTTCTGGGAATTATAGCCTCTCAGTCCATTATTTGCCCTGATTTCTCTGAAGGAAAGTGTACCAGTGACCATTTGGGATGGCTGGAAGTCATCAGCAGGAATCTTGGCTTCCCTTACGAGTGTCCTCATGGGTTAGGATGCGGGGGCCTGTGGTCGGTCCTGCCCAGAGCTTTGCAAGGCTGTGTCTCCTCAAGGGTACAGAGACTCCGCATGTGTCAGTGGGAATGCTACTTCATACATGGTCATATCTGGGGGATACAAACAACCCTGGAGAAAGGGTAGCAGGTTTTCCAGGAAGAATTAGCATGAGCATCAAATTTCCCTAAGTCACCGCACACCCACTGTGAATTCTGCTTGTTCACAGTATGTGGGTCACCTGATACTTGATTCTAGAAGAGAGCACAGATAAGATTGCTGGAGCCACCAGCCACCCTCCAGGCCTGGAAGATCTGAAAGCACAATCACAAGGCTCATTGGGCCAAGCTCTTCTCACCCCAGCCGTTACTTTTCTTTTTCCTACCCCCACCCAATCCATTTCATTTTCTTAGTTTTCATTTTCCAAATCTGAGTGTGACATGTGTGGTTCCAAGCAGAAATAACAGGGATTTGAACAAAGCAAACCGACAGAGAGTACCCTGGGACAAGTTTGCCTGAAATAGAAATTGTTTTTATGGGCATATACCAGTTTTCCTGCCAGTCCCGTGCTGTCACTTTGTGTTATTTTCACTGCAGTCGCTGAGGAGGTTTGCTGGAAAGCAAGCAACTAAGAATGAATGAAGCAGAGAACAAGCATGGCCGGGCGAGTCCCTGGGGCAGCTTAGAGCCAGCCACACACACAGGAGAGCATTTCCCGGCTTCCCTTCATGCATACCACTCACCACATACACACACCACACATACACACATAGACACACAGACAGACACAGACATGCACACAAAGACATGCACAGACTCACACATATACTTACTCCAAATGCTCATTTTCTCTCCTTGAATATACACGACTGAAACAAAGCCAGAAAGTTTCCTCGAGTTCTCAGCTATGAGCAAAGGAGAAATCAAAATATGTTTCCCCACAGTTTTGGAGTCTGAGTTAAAAGAGATGGCTGCCTTTCAGCTCCTCACCTAAGTATCACCAACTCCCCTCTTGCCCATTTTCATTCCCAGCATATCGGTCATCATTACCTTTGACTGCTGGGCAGGGTGGTGACAGGCCTACCCCATTAATCAAGCAACAGATGGGGAATTAAGGCCCGTGAAACTGGAAAACTGGAATCCATTCTTTCTGCCCCCTAAGATTTATGCACATTACCCAGAGGCTAGGCTCGTTGAAAGATGTTTGTATACTAATATACTTCACCAACCATAGCTCCAGTGTGTGTGTGCATATGTAGGTATGTACATATGTATGTATGTACTTTTGTGTGTTTATACAGCTGAATCAAGTATTGACTCTGCACTTTCCAAAGTACTTTTCAAGACATGCCTTAAATATAAGCTTTGTCAAACATACCAGTGTCTTTTAATGCCAGTGTTTAGTGAGTACTCTTTGCCCCCTTGTAATATTTATGGAGATGCATAATGTGATAAGCACCAAATGGGGTTGATAGGAGTAAATGTTCAAGGATAGCTTAATTTTGCTTATTTCCAAGCAAAATTAACTCAAGAGGGAAGTGTGTCTCTCTGACTAGGAGCAGACCTCGCACAGGTATTGTACTGTAAGGACAGTTGACCTTCTTCTCCAGAGAAACCAAACCAATAGGACAAGTGTATGTATATACAGAGAAAGATATTTGTTTATTTATTTACAAAGATTTTATTTACTATTTTTAGAGAGAGGAGTAGGGAGAGAGACATCAATATATGGTTGCCTTTCATGTGTCTCCAGCTATGGACCCGACTGGAGACCTGGCTTGCAACCTGGTTATGTGTCCTGGCTGGGAATCGAACCAGCGACCTTTGCATTTGCAGGCTAGTGTCTTATCCACTGTGCCACTGGCCAGGGTGAAAGAGGTTTATTTTAAGGAATTGGCTAGCATGATTGTGGACTCTGGCAAGTCTGAAATCTATAGGGTAAGCTGGTGGGCCGGTGGGCTGAAGACCCAGAGAAGAGCCAATGTCACAATTTCAGTTCGAAGTCTTATTGCAGAATTCCCTCCTGCTTAGGGAGTAAGTCTTTGTTTAATTCAACCTTCATCTGATTGGATGCTATCCATTCACATTATGGAGGGCAGCCTGCTTTATACAACATCCACTGATTTAAATGTTACTCATCCCAAAACAGCCTCCCAGAAACATGCAGGATGCTTGTCTACATGCCTGGGCACAAGGGTGGAGCTAAGATGACTCATAAGATTAACCATCAGATTTACTCTGAGCAAAGGCTGATGGATAATGGTGATGGGATCCACCAAAGCCAGATGTCCCTTGTTTTTTTTAAATGCATAGCTATGTGGTCTATATGTAATTCTATGTAGCTACACCTGGGTCAAGACATGTTGGGGATTCATTTCCTTGTAAGGATATCTTATACCCCTTTCCAGTCCATCCCTCCACCTCCAAACCTAACCACTTTCTAACTCCCATCTCCATGCATGAATTTTGTTTGTTTGTGGCCTTATAGAAATTGAATTGTTCAGCATTTACTTATTTGTCTCGGCTTTTTTTCACATAATATGTTTTGGAAACCCACAGGGTTTTCATAACTTAGATCTCTTCATAATACCAAGAATCAGAATATGGGAATTTCTTTGTCTTGGTTCCTATGAGCTCTCTTTTGTTTCTTATTTTGTTTCTGATGCTTTACTAGTTTTCTTCCCTTTCTATGCTATTTTTGTTCCCACACCCTTTTGCATTCTATACCTTATTTCCTTATTGCTATTTGCCAAAAACTCTTACATCCATGGTCTGCAACTGTTCACGTTGTGCTTGAATTATGGAGTCCTT
Source organism: Noctilio leporinus (assembly GCA_004026585.1). NCBI lineage: Eukaryota > Metazoa > Chordata > Mammalia > Chiroptera > Noctilionidae > Noctilio > Noctilio leporinus. Next base: position 368,089 of record PVIW01000010.1, read on the forward strand.
GTCAGTTGCATGTAGTTGAGATGCTGAAGGTCCTCTAACCCCAGCTTTTAGTCACCAGCTCTCAGTACCTAGGAGTGTCCTCTTTTTGGTGCCCCCCTGTCCTGAGGCCTCTCTGTTGTACAGAACCAGAGTGGGTGGAATTAGGTAGGTCACCACTGTGTTTGTTTGTCTGGGAGAAATGACTTCCCGGTTGAGCGCTACCTAAAAAAGCATCTCTGCTCCTGGGTAGAAGTCATTTTTAAAAGCATCATCTACTCTCAGTGCACTAAAACCCAACATCCTTCCCATTGGCTTTAGCCTTTGACCTTGCTCTCGGGCCCATTCGGGGGGCAGGTGGGTAATACATGTTTGGATAACTTCATTATCTTTTGGCTAAATTACAGCTGCGCTGCAGAAGTAGCATTGTAACTAGGTCTCCAGTTTGTGAGCTGATGTTTTGCCGTTCAGGTCAAGGTTGATGAGATTCTGGGCTCTCACTAGTACACTGCTGTGCAGGACACAGTTGTGCACTGACTCTGAAAAGTCACACCGACCTGTGTTCCCCAGGGAACCTCCTGATTGGCCTTAGGACCCTCCTGAAAAGTGTCCTCAGGCCTTTGGGATCACCCCGAATTCTGGAACTGTGTTTTAGCCACTGGGCTGACAAGGATGCTTACGGTTCATGAGCTCCCATCTCCCTGTGAATCATTGCTTTGGTAGCCAGCCAAGTGGTAAAATTAAGAAAAAAAACGCACAAGTCTCAGAATGATAGTCAAGGCTCAGGTTCATTCAGATGCTTGAAAGCTTGATGGGCTATTATATCCGGCATTTCCTTGGCTTTCTAACTATTTCCATGCACTCTCTTGTTTGCGCTCTTGGAATTTACCCCAGGCTGAACTGTCAAAATCAATTCATCAGAAAGATCAGCATTTTATCTTTAGCATCAAGAAGGAACCGTGTGGCAAGCTTTAAAGATAAAGAATTTAATGTGCTAAGAGAAAGCAAAGGCGGTGACAATGATGTTTGCAATTCATACTTGGTGTAAACACAGCTTCTCATTCCCACCTCTTGGAAAGAAGTGGCATAGATGACAGAGAAACTGATAACATATTTGTAGTGTAAACATCATAACCTTCTCAAAGGCTTTCAACAGACACGGAGTGTGAGCCCCAATGTTGGGGCGTTCTGCTCTTTCAATATGGCCTCTGATTCCTTTTGTTCATCCTTTCCTCCCCCTGGTCCTCCTTCTGTCTGCTTCTAAAGAGTCTCTCTCTTTCTCCTATAAGCATCTGGATGGACCTACTGTGCACCAATTATCTTTGTACCCTTTGACAAGAATCATAGTAGGTAAGCCCTCATTGAATTTTCCCCCATTTCTTTCCCTTCTTCTGATTGATTTCTTGCCACACCAAGAAGCTAGACCTCCAGCAGCCTAGAAACAGGGGAAGCAGCACCACTTTGTTCCTGCTGGAAGCCCAGGGGAAACTTGTTAGAGAAAGTGTGCTGCTCCATGGGCCTCTCCACGCCCGGGCTGGGTGCTCGGAGCAAAGGGTAGGGAGGCCCCTTGTGTACAACTACATGTACTAGTGATGGAGAATAATGCCCTGGTTCTGTACCTCACCAGGTCCCCACCCATCATCAAGATCCTTGTTAGCTGTTGACTAGGCTTCCTGATTATCAGTGACTGTGTTGCTAAAGTGAGAGCCAGGCTTCATCCCTGGGATGGTCACCTTATTTCTGAGAGCATCAACCTAGAAGAGTAGTTGAGCAACATTGTGAGACAGTGAAGCCTGGTTCATCCTCGGCTACCTTTGGTGGCTTTTAATTGTTTTGTACCTTCTTTGCTTCCTGGAGGCCTGGAAACCCTGAGTCACTCTCATCTGAGTTTAGTAGGTCTGAGCTGCAGCCCTTGCTGCACCTGGAGGGCCGCGCCAAGCCCAGGCAAACGAAGCCTGACACCAGGGACTGTGGAATGATGCTCTCACTGAAAAGATTTTAATTTCTAAAATGATTTAAAAAAAAAAAAAAAAAGGCTTGACTTGGATGTATGTTATACATTATTGATACTGAATCTCACTTCTCTTGTCTTTCTAATACCCATCTCAGGTATTGTACATAGTTGGTGCTTGCCTAGTAATTGTTGAATTAAATGAAATTGGATTATTAAGGCACACTCCACATCTGATCTTTCTGTCTGTTCTTGCTTCGTTATTCAGCTTAGCATTAAGAAATCTTTTTCATTAAACAAAAAGGAAACAGGGGCTCTGGCTGGTGGCACAGTGGATAACGCCCCGACCTGTGAACCCAAGGGAAGCTGGTTCGATTCCCCAGCCAGGGCACATAACCAGATTGCAAGCCAGATATCCAGCCAGGTCTGTGGCTGGAGCCAGGTGAAAGGCAACCATACATGGATGCCTCTCTCTTCCACTCTGCCTGTCTCCCTTCTCTTCTCTCTAAAAATGATAAATAAAATCTTTTTTTAAAAAAGGAAGCTGGTGGAGCCATTAAAATTTTTTTTACTATGTAAGTTGATGTAGACTTGGGGTTACCAAGTTTAAAACAGACACAGTTCTCTATGTAATTTCTCTCTGTTGACCTGTTTGGAAAGATTCCACTTTCTTAGCACTTCTAGGAACATTTAAGGTATAGATACTTTTACCACAGAGTATAAGTTTGAATCATTAAATACGGTTACATTAGTGGTTCATATAGAAGGTTGATGAAATTCCACATCTCTCCTCTGCCTCTAGATTTCTGACCCTGGGGGTGTTGTTGCCTCATTTGTGATAGGTGAAGATGGGGTGACATTTTCCACTTGGGAACCTCCTTGCTACAAAACATTTTTCTGATACTCATCCTCTAACTACTATGGAGAATGCTTATGGGGCTTGATGTCCTGCTTGCTGTTCCAAGCCCAGGGCAACCCAGTACCTGCTGGTCATCCCCAGGATGTGCCTATGAACTAGCCAAGGAAAAAATGCACCTAGTTTAACAGGCAAGGAGGACCTTATTCAAGATTGTCATAGGGAAACTGAACTCAGCTCAATTCCTGTGTAACCAGAAAGGTGGGAGGGTTTTTTGAGTGCTAAAGTGAACAAGGGGAAAAGCCCTGGAGGATGTTAGGGGAGATTGGCCCAAGTTAGCTGCTTCCTCCCACACAGAGGTAGGAAGTAGGGGCTCTCTCCTTCTTGATAATTACTTTTCAAAGGGATGTCTCCCAGGTTCTTGGGAAAGGCAATGCTGGGTTTCAAAACTGGCCCTCAGGCTGGAGAAGAAGTAGCTGCATTTCAAAGGAACAGAGACACAATTGCAATCACAAATTTTCTAAAGCAGATGCTCTCAGAAAAGGGAAGGCAGGGTCTTAGAGTCAGAAAGAAACCTTTCTCAGGTGAGTCAAGCCAAGGGGAATAGTAGATGCTCATCCACTTACTTTGAGCTGCTGGTCTCCTTCACTAAATACTTGTTGTGTTTGTGAGGAAGGAATGTAAGTCCAGTTTCTCCTTTCCCTTGTGCAGGTCACATTCTCTGCTCTGTTCACAAACTCCTGCTTTCTTACTGAGAACACCTTCACTTTCCCTGGGGACCTTCTCTAATGCCAGTTATTGATGAGTTCATATCTCACTTTCCTTCTAAAAGAGTGTAAAGAGGCTTAAGTCTCATTACCTCTAGCCTTTATAGTCTGAAATTAGCTTCTGGGTTCCTACAGGACAAAGACCATGTCATGATTGAGTTTCCATTTAAACACATCAATGGGTCAGTGAGCACCACTTTGCCCCCAGCAAAGAAGAGCTCATTTGGTGACTCAGCGGTGAAAGCAGTTGACACAGAAAACCAAAGAAAATGTGGATTTTTTTTTTTTTTTTGCCAGTTAAGACTACAGACAGCAGAGGCTGTTCCTCAGCATTCTTTGAAGTCAGAATATTCACCATGTGTCTATGTTAAATGTCAAGAACAATTCACTCAAAATTTTAGCTCCAAAGAAGTCAAGGAAGCAAGTCACAGTATCTTCAGGAAATAATGAGGGGGACACCCTGCAGAGGTGAGAAAACACTGGGTTGTTTCAAGTCTGAGCGAAGTAAGAGCATCAATGGTGTAAACAAAGACAAGCCACGTTCAAGTAAACATAAACCAAACTGAGAAGAATGTGTCAAGAACTTGATAGCAAAGGGTTCCCGAAATGGCTGAGGACTGAAGACTGTGCAGCCATAAAGTGTAGTCAACTTCCCAGAGCCCAGGATGTCTTGGGACCTCCAACACAGAAGAGGACAGCAGTCTGCATTGCATTGTATTGCTGTCCTATGGATCAGTCACTTGCTTCACTGCGAGGTGAAAAAAAAGAAAGATAATTGACTGAGTGAGGAAAGTCTGCTAATAGATTTGGACAGTACTCTGGAGAAGAAGAAAGCAGAAAAGAATTGCTTGCAGCATTCAGCTTGGCTGAGCTTTACTGAGCAGGAGTCCCAGGCTTCCAGGTAGGAGTTCAATGACTGGGTAAATGGGAGGAAAATCGCATTGACTTGTGGATGTTTTGCAAAAATGAAGAGGGTAACTGTTGACTGCTTGTCTTAATCAGTTGTGGCTGATTTGACAAAATATCATGGTCTAGGTGGCTTGAACAAGGGTAATTTATTTCTATTTTAGTAATATAATATACTGGAAGTTGGGATGTGTGAGATCAGGGTGCTGGCATGGTTTTTTGGGGAGAGCCTTCTTCCTGATTTGCAGGTGGCCACCTTCAGAGATCATCTCTTTAGTGTTTCTTCTTGTTCGGGTACTAATCCCATTCATGAGGGCTCCACCCTCATGACCTAATCACCTTCCAAAGATTTAGCCTCCAAATAGCATTGCCTTAGAGCTTCACCATGAACTTGAGAGCGGAAACGAACATTCAGTCTATAGTACCTCTTAATAGACACAACGGGCTAGCTGATAAAGTTAGGTATATAGTTTATGGTCAGGGCCCAGAGAAGATGTCTTACTATCAGTAATATGTAAAAATAGAAATGGTTGCTATTTGATACATGCTTTTTTTCTGGTCCATTATGGATGGGAGAGGGTTGGGATTGCTCAGTTCAGTTCATCACATCTACTCAGATGTGAATAACCAGGGAACCAGAAGGTTCAAACCTTGGAGGGCATCATGTGATTAGATACACAACCCATCTTCTTATTTTATCAATGTGGGCCAGGAAAGATTTAGAGACTCTCATGAATTCAGTTAGTAAGTGATGGAGCTGGGTCAGAGTCAAGAACTTTTTATGCTGATTTCCAATCAAATAATCAAGTGGGTTTGTTTGTTTTGTTATACATACACACACACACACACATTAATTTGCTATGTTCAGGAGGTTAAGCTTTCTTTACTTGGATGACAATCTATGTTTCCATGATAATATCAGCAGTATGTGTAAGGGGTGGAATATAGGAATTTTATATTGATAGAAACATCGTTGCTATAAACACATAATTTACTTTTTAGTTTGCTGGTTTAAAGCATTAGTTCCTGCATACTCCATGATTACTTTTGACAGCCTGGATGAATTTCAAAGTAGACTTCGAGGGTTATAGTAATGAACATTTCTTCTTCTTCGGTAAGAGATTGAGTGACTGCTCCTGAAAATAGCATACTAAGGAGAGAACATGTCAGAAGCCATCTAGACTAGTCCCCTGCTTCCAAGCACTTATGTTTAGACCCATATGAGTCCAAACTTGTCTTTTCAATCCTTGAATAATGCAGACCCACACCCTCTTTGCTGCTGGTTCGAACACTCAAGCATTGTTCCTTACATCCAATGTAAAAGCTTCCCTTCTGTGATGGACAAGCTCATATTTTTGTTGCCTAATCTTACAGTTTCTGTTCCTGCAGCTTTTTACTTTTCCTCTACATTTTATTTCATTGGTGGATAAAAGCAATCATATGAATTGCCCCCGATCCTAGTGTCCAAAAGCCTTGGCAAACTGCCTCTTTTGCAGACAGCTTCTGAACCCGATAGAAATGGTGGAAGGGAGAAATCAGAGAGCTGGTAGAGGGTGACTCGTCCTGCTCCCTCCCTTAAGCAGGCCAAGAGAGAGCCTCCTGAAGGGGAAAAGAGAACAGACATACAAGGCAGACAGGGCAAACATGAGAAACTGAGGAAGCCAAGAACCTGGGAAGCTGCCCTCCTACAGTATGGACAGCGTTTTCTCCCAACAATACGCTGAAGCTTCACCAGCCTCTCATTGCCAAGTCCCCTCCATGACTGGGTGGGTGAGGTGCTCCTTAAGCACCCTTTCCCAGAGGTGAAAGGAGGAGGAGCCATGCAAATGCCGACTGCCAATCCACCACTCCATTCCTTCCCTGTTTAGGTCAGCAGGTGTGGGCAACGGATATTTCATGTGCAAATGTAGGAGCAAGATGAGTGCATGAGGGGCATCTAGGGGATATAATATTTAAAACAGGGGCCCAAAGGAGAACATTTTTCATGTGGAATTATGAACAGGGTGCATTTCTAAATTTACAGATGCGTTTTTTTTTTTGGTAGCCTTACCCAATATGGATCAGTTAAAAAAGGGTCACTGTTGCTCTTATACTGAGTTCATAGAAAGTTTTGATGTATTTTTAGTATCTTCATCCAATGACCTATACTGTCTTTGGCAAGCTAAGAGGCATTTATGGCAACCCTACCTAGAAGTGTGATTATGGTATTTACTTGTCAAATAGTCACATATTCTTTTCCTTCTTTGTTTCTTTCTTTCCTTTTATTTCTTTTTGTGCCTGTATGGCTTTCATTCTGCTGATGTTCGTTATTGGGTAGGGAGGCTGAGGGTTAAGAATGAATGATGATTTCTTCAGCGTTTAATAGTTTAAAATCATGTACACTTAATGAAAGATCTAATCCTGATTACTCTCCCTAAAGTTATAATTTTATAAGCATAAAAGTTTTTTGTTTTTTTTTTGGAATAAAAGTAAAAGAGGCTGAAGTAAGGAACCCCTGGTGTGTTAAATTTTTATTATTTCCAGACAAGGCAAAATTACAACTCCTGTTTCTATTGCTCTTGGGAGGATTTAAAGCCTCCCTACTTACATTTTTAAAAGGTTAAGGAGAACGGTACACAGCTGACATTTGAGTGTATGACCAAAGTGTCTCTCAGTCTTAACTACATGCCTTAAATGTGTCAGATACCCCATCAGCAGCTCAGTGTAGCATATATAAACTTCCCTACATGCCACCTGACATTACGTGACCATGTGAGTTCCTTGTTCAGCGTGTTCTGCATTCTGCCCACGTAGCCATTCTTCTTAGCATTGTGTCTGCTGTGGAGGAGCTACCTACACTGGCCACAGACTGTGTCCACACTCACCTTTCAAATGCCACTATCAGTTTTAGATATTTCAAGTGATTTATCCTCTCTTTGGTGGCCAAAAAGGAGGGCAAGCATTCAAAATTCGTGACATTTCGAGTCATATTGTGCCTAATCTGATTCTTCACTTGGAAGTTCCGAGAATTCACTGTGATGTTCAAATTACTAACATCGTGTTTTCATGTCAAAATCAAGTTGTTGAAATCAATAAAGAGTTTCTGAAAGGCAGGAAAGATCATGAAGAGTCTTGCGTAGAGCAGAAGCCAAGCTGTGGGGAAATTTGAGTCACAGCTGAACCTTTCCTGTTCTAAGTCCTACTCAAAATCTGTAGCCCTGTGAGTCCTCCAACAGATGACTCAGGGTTCTGTCCCTAAGTGTAGAATGTCTTGCCTTCAAACATGTTTAATATGCATTGAGACTCTTAGTGACAGAAAGTGAAGGTGCAATACATTTTCCTGACCTTGGAGGGGATGTCCTGCCAGCACCCCCCATCCTCACCCCTCCATCACTCGCCCCTTAAAATACTTAATAATGTGACAGACCCAGGAATTTTGTGGACTTGTCTCTCCCCTACCTCTGGCACCTTCTAGCAAATGTGGGCATTGAGAGCAATAGCTGTCCATGACCAGATCATGTGGCATCAAGCATGTAACAACTAGAGGTCACCTGGCTCCCTTTGGATTATATAATGGTGGAGAGGGGCACCTACATCGATTATCTTTACTGAGAGTTTCATAGGAGGACTTGGTTAAATAAGTATTGGAAAACTGAAATTGAAAAAGCAAGAGGAGAATATCCAATTAATATTGATTAAATGCAGAAAGTTGCCCTCCCTGCGGGTGGCAGGATGCAATGGAAGAAGTGGGGGCAGTAAATCCTGGGAGCATGGAGGGGAAACCCAGTTAGATGAAATTGTTTTCCAGCTGGTGCTGCTGCCCCTGGAGCTTGGGTGTCCCCACGAAGCTGGGACACAGATCCCTGAGGAAGGTGACACAGAGCAGGTGCTGCCATCTCTGAGGCCAGTACTGAGAATGTGGGGAGGAGTCTACAAATGAGCCACCCATGCTTCTAGGACAGAGGACCTAGAAATCACTAGATTTCAGTGGGCAGAACAGGGTGCTATCTGGAAGAAGCGTATCCATTCTTCCCTCTCGAGTTTGCAGACCCCCTTGGTGCCACCTTCTGGGAATCACCCTCAAAGACAAGACAGAGTTTGCAGAGTCCCAACCCCACCATCATAAAGCAAACTTCAGAAGGCAGAGTTCAGAGCTGGGAGATGATAACTTAACAGCTAGAGCATCTGAAAAAATGGTAAATAACAAATAAGACCACATCTGCCCGACCTTGGAAATTAGGATTCTAATGTTTGGAGTGTGGCATAAATTGGATTTATATGTGGGTTTTTCTGTTCTGGAGTAGGTGAGTGCCCTCATTCATTCATTTGTTCATTCACTCTTTTTTAAAAATAGTTTTTGAAGTGTTTTTTAGTTCTTGTACTTTCCTTTTTCATTGATTTGTTCTTATTGTATTACAGTTATTTTATTTTTTCCCCTATTGCCCTCCTTCATCCCCCCTCCCCTCTCCCACAGTCAATCCTCACCTCCTTGTTCATGTCCATGGGTCCTTCACATCAGCTGTCATCTAAACCCTACCCCTTCTCTCCCCACTCTCTTCCTCTCTCTTCTGGTCTCAATCATTCTGCTTTCCCCCCCTCCACCATGGCTCTGGTTTCTTTCTGTTTATTTATTCATTGGTCTCTGGTATTAGGTGAGATCACATGGTATTTGTTTTTTGCCACCTGGCTTATTTCACTTAACATAATACTCTCCACTTCCAACCATGCTGTTGCAAAAAGTAGGAAGGTGCTCCTTCTTTCTTTCTGCTATGTAGTACTCTTTCATGAATTCATTCCTTCTTTCTAAACTGGTTATTGCATGCTTGCTACATGATACTCACTGTAGCTAGTTGCTTTGTCCTCAAGGCTCTTTGTCACAAATGTGCCCTTCAGTTCAACTACAGCAACCAGAGGGTTAGGAGAACTGGACAAAGGAAATAACATGTAGGCCACGAGAGGACTTTCAGTGAGGGGAAGCTGTTTAATTGTTTCAACTGCTAAAGACCTATCAACAGATGAGTTAAATGAGTAGAACCGTGGTCACTAAAATTAAATATCTGTTTTTAGTTAGAGTAGAGAGAGCATTTTACTATTGTTAACAGTTATAAGACTTCGGATGCATTAGTTGATAGTTTCTCATAGAAGGAAAATTACTTTTTAAACAGATATTGTCTGTGTGAGAAATAAGACTTATTGGGGAAGAAATCAGGGACATTCTAATGGAAAGTCAACACACTGTTCATCAGAGAATGAAACATGTAAAGGAACATGTAAATAAGTTCAAACATGAATGCCTCCTAGTTTAATTCTGGGACTCCTAAGGGGCATTGCTGTGCTTACACGGTGTTTGGTTTCCTGTGTTTTGTTTGACTTATTGTTCATTTTTTATTTTTTAAACAATTATCTTAATGAAAACATCTTTTATTTACCCCTTAGGGTGGAGGCAGAGTATCATTTGTAAAAGTAAATTGTTCAGCGTGTGTACCATCTTGAAGCCGGGGATCCTGCTGAGAAGCGGATGGAGTCTCCTGATATGGACAGAGTGGCTTGGAAAGTAACTCAGCTCACTGGGGGCCCCAGGAAAACCTTGCATCAAAGGAGGCCCTGGAGGATGGCTTTTATTTGAGATGAAACAGACTCACCCTCTTGGCTTCTCCACGGCTGATTGGGAAACTTCTATCCCTGGGGCCTCTGGGCAGCGACCACTTTGCTAGCCATCCTGGCTGCAGCACATCTTCTGGGACACAGGAAGGATACCCTGGAAAATGTGGCCTTCACTTAGCAAGAGGGGCATCGACACAAGTTCTTCGCAGAACGACTCTTCATCACGAGGGTTACTGCTTGTTTGGGTGCGATTGACCACCCATGCTGTGGTCAGTCGTATCCCGAACTGTTGTAGACCTTTCTGTACCTGATTTGCAATGTACAGAAAGCAGAATAAGGCAATGAAAGTTACCACCTTTTATCTTAGAGAGACGTTTAACAGGAAGCTTTCTTATTTCCCCATGTCGATATGAAAGCTAGGCATTTTCTTCAACAAAGGGCTATGTTATTATTTTTTAATATTGCTGAAAGAAATGTCAGGTTCAACATCACCTAGTAGTGGATTCTTTGGTTATAGTGATTGTTCATGGTAAGGACCATGTAGCAGAGTATAAACTCTTTGATGTTGGCATGTAGTTTGATAGCAGTAGGTAATTGTTCTAAAACCATTAAGAAATGAGTCATGAGGCCAAGCCAATTTTCTCTGAAAAGTGTTAGAAATAAGTGTTAATAAAAGTGGATTTCAAAGAAAAGGTAACTCTGGCTTCCATCATAACACAGAAGTGTAGAAAAACCTAGAGGAAAAAATTAATACAAGCCAAACCTTTCAGGAATCACATGCTTTGTTATCCAAGGAAGACAACAATTTGTACAGCTTGAAGACTAGAATTATTGACAACACTTTCAGCAGCTTGAAGCCCACCTCTTCGTTTAAACCACTCTGTATTGTGACCTTATTAGCAACTTTCCTGGAAAAGCATCACTTCCTGAAATTCAGACCCAGTGCCCCCTTGAAAAGCGCTCAGTAAGTCTGAGGTCGGGGGATCTCCGATCTCCATGTCTTCCAGATCTACGTCAGATTGGCTGAGATTCCAGGACCATGTTTGTGACAGTTTTAATTCCCCCACTGTGTCTGCAGATTCTCAACAAGCTACTTTCTTGGCTCATTTCAGTCCTCGAGCCCCAGGCATTTATACATGATCTGTTTTGTTTCATGTCCTGATGAGGTGACCGTCAGCCTTAGCACTAGTTTCCACGCATGTGCCTTAGTGTATATTATCGCACCAAATGTATATTAGGTTTCATCTTTCCTGAGAATTCACAGGGGAATTCAGGCCATTTATTTTCTCCTCGTTCCCATCTTCCTCTCTGATCTTCACCTCCCTTTCTCTATCTTTTTCCCCCCTCTTTTCAAAGGATGAAAAACATTCCCATCTTACTCAGGATCCACTGAGGGCTTCTCCAAAGACTTGGCATGTGTGGGTCTTTCATCTCTGCAGTTTTATCAAGACCATCCCCCAACGAAGGATTCTTCTCGCTACAGTAAGTCTACCTCCCACTGAGAGAACTGCTTTCTCCATTTATTATATCTCAAAAGTCTACAAATACAATGTTTTAAAAAAATTTTTTTTAGTCTTATAAGAAATACCCTGTTAGAAGGTGGGAATTGATGCGAGTTTTCATATCTGAGTGGAGAAACACTGGCCAAGAGAGGGAAGAAAAGACTTCTTATCTCTACAAGAAGAGAAAAATCAAGGAGAGTAAGTCATATCCCTGGAGGTTTAATAACAAATCAACCACCTCAGTGGAAAAGCCTCTCATTTCATGCCACAGACAAATGTGGATACACCCATCTCTGTTACACATGCCCTTCCCTGGCTGAGGAGGAAAATGCCATCATTTCAGCAGACACAAATATGAGCAACTTCTCAGAGAAGGTGACATTTACAGAACACTCCTCTTCTCTGAAGTACGCTCTTCTCAGTTGGCTCCTTCATCAGTAACACATTTTGGGCCAGGCATCACATGGAAGCATCACAGGGGTCAGTGGAACTGTGTTCATGATGCTAAGGTTTAATTCTATAGCCCTGATGCCCCTTCTGCTCCCCGGAAATAATTCGGGATGGATTTATTCCCTTTCCTTCCACTGAAGCCTTCACTCTGCTGTATACAGATAGGACTGTTGAAATGTATGTGTTTTATATGTATAAATGGCTCAGCGTTTTGTACTCTATCTTAATATGGAGCAGAATGACCATGTAACCAAGCTTTCTAGTGCTTAAATTATCTATTGCTAAATTACCTAAAAAATCTCTAAACGAGGCATTCAAGTCTTCAGTCTATTACTGTGAAATAACAAATTGTCCACCAACAAATGGTGCTGTGCGTTCCTGACCTCTCGGTTTGCTAGTTTGGAGAAGCTCTGCAAGACCTCTCATTCATTTCATGAAAATGAAAAAACTCATAATATATGTGTTCAATGGAATTTAGTTGGCATAATTTCTTTTAAAATATTGTTAAGTATGACCAATGTAAAATACAACCATAGAAAATACTTGTGAAAAAAGGACAATAGCCCTTTATCCAACATAGTACATAATTCAGAACCATCATGAACTCCCCTTCGAATAAGATATATTACTACTCTAACAAATTTACAACAAAAACCTTGTTAATGAAGGCTATTTTCCAGGCCCTTGAGATGTGAACATATTTAAAATTTTTTTGGCAACAATATCTATTTGTGGTTGCTTTATTAAAAAAATAACACACAGAGAGGCTCATTGCACTAAATTTTAGATATCTAGTGCAAGGAAGTTTAGGATCACTCTATCATAGTTCAAAAAAGACTTGTAGAAAGCTAATTTTGTGATAAACACTGGGAAATTGGGACTAAAGCTCAAAGTTCTGATAAGCTAATGAGTAGACAAACAGATATGTAACCTGTTGTGTGATGTGTTATAGAAAGCCCATTGTCATAATACCTAATGTTCCGTGAACCCTTACAATATCCTGGAAGTTGTTTACCTGTTCTTCACTTTTTTTTTTTTTTTTTTGTATTTAATTTGAATCTCAGAAGGACCTCATGGGGTATATCCCATGATTATCCCTATTTTATAGATAAAGAAACCAAGGGACCAAAATTAGCCAAAATGACATTGCCAGTAAGTGGCAGAAACAGTACTTGAAAGAGTCATAAATTCCATCTTGCACTGTAGCAACAGCAGGAAATGATTGATTCTGACCAGGAACCTGGGTCACAGAGGCAGACCTCACAAGTGAGGTGTACTGGACCTATGCCTTGAAGAATGAGGACCATCTTAGCCAGTGATAAAGGGAGAAGGTCATTCTAGAGACAGACTACTGGAAACAAAAGCACAGATGTGTAGAAGGGCTTGAAATATTTAAGAAACCGCAGATAATTCAAGAGTTGTGTGGTTGAGATTGAGGAGAGGGGAAATAGTATCTGCAATTTCAAGAGCATTTTTTTTTTTTTTTCCCTCCCAGGCCAAACATGCCGTGATTTTCCGTCTGTGGGTTCTTTTAAGTCTTAACACATTGACTTGTTTTTCATTTTCATAAATATTTATACTGAGCAGCATCGCATCACATGCTACCCCACTTTCCCCAGCTTTGCCATTCTGTAATGCAAAATGAGTGGATGCATGTGTGTAAATGGATACAGATTGTTCATACACATGATCGGTTTTGCTAAATAAAGTATTATTTTTCTCTAGATGCATATGAGTAAGTTGAAAATACTAGCTTAGATAATGAGCAAACAGGCTAATGCACAATGAAATAATTTTCATCCTCAGTAAGCCAAGCTTCTTCACTTCATTAGTTTTTAATTAAGCCTCTGTCTGATTAAGTTCTCCATCTCTTTTTCACAACCTTTGCTTATAAAACTCCTTTCATTTGATCCTTAGCAGCCTCCAAGAAAGGTGAAAAAGCACTATTGTTTGATTATTCTCTGGTATCTTCCTTCTGCACATCATCTATTATTTTTAAGATGTGATGTAAAAAAAATCAGAAAAGCAACTCAATAGGATAAGGATGGAATATTAGACTATATAGAATGTATTCCATCCTTATCCTATTGAGTTGCTTTTCTGATTTTTTTAGATTTAGATGTTTTAGAAACTGTGATGCTCCCAGACCTCGCCCACTGCGTGGGTCCTCCCACAGCACCCGGATTTTTTCAGACACATGCCCTCAACGTGGAGGAAAAAGGAGCTTCTCTTGGCTTCCGATGCTGCCATTTCTTTTTTTCTTTTTAAGACTTTATTAATTTATTTTTAGAGAGAGGGGAAAGGAGGGAGAAAGAAAGAGTGACATCAATGTGTGGTTGCTTCTCACCTCCAACTGGGGACCTGGCCTACAGCCCAGACATCTGCCCTGACTGAGACTCGAACCCGCCACCCTTTGGTTCGCAGGCTGGCACTCAGTCCACTGGGCCACACCAGCCAGGGCCCATTCTGCTCTTACTTAAGGACAAATAAAGAGGAGTCTTGGTGTCCCTCAAGTAGCAATGCTAAGGAGGCTGGAGAGTGGTCCCACAACTGGAAACTCTGCGAGGTGCCTGCCCTGGGTGGGCCACACAAGGGGCCCCTCTCCGGCTCCCTTTTTATGGCATACCTCCTGAGAAACAAGGGACATTCTCCTCTCGTAGGTCATTCTCCAGACCTCCTAGTTCTGACCCCCAGCCCCTACTTGGCTTCCTGGGCCTGGGCTGTCTTCAGAGAATGGGCTTGTCCAGCCCCTTGACAGGCAGTGTCCTGGAACCAGCTCTGCAGGGGCTGGGGTGGAAGGAACGGGGAATTGGCAGTTGTCCCCTGTATGGTCCCGGGAAGGCATGCATGCCTCTGGCCTGGTGGAGCTGGCAATGAGGAGGGAAGACGGAAGCCCTGCGGGTCGGAAGCTTTGTTTGCACCCTCGCCTCAGGCTCTGCAGATGGCAGGTGGGCGTTCCTAAAGCGGCACAGCAGAGCTCATACAAAACATTTGTGGAGGCACCACTCCCCTCCCCCGCCCCCACGCTGCCTTCAGAAGCTGCTTTTAATCTTTTGTTCGTTCCCTGTCTCCTTCATTTCTTATTTACGGAGCAAATGCTCTGAAAAGTCGGGGTTGTAAAGGCTGATGCTTCCCAGAGGAGGTGCAAGGTCTGTCCTGAAAGTATCGAGCCAATATAATTAAAAGTTTTGCCGTCAGGATGTCTTCATGTGAAGGCTGATGGTGCTGGGAGGTGGGGGTGGGGTGGGGGCTGGGGGGTGAGGGGGTAGGGGAGGGGGAGTAGGGGGTTGAGGGGACATTGGGGAGCTTCCTGGGGAGGTGGGAGGTTCCGTGAAATGACCAAGGCAGAAATGAAGTTGGACGGGTTGAAAAGGGAGTTTTTAGCTCAGGAGAAGTTTGCCTATAACCAAGCAAATACAGGTAGGACCTAGGAAGGAAAATTATGAGATGAGATTTTTTTTCAGGGACAAGAAATGAAAGACACTAGACCAAAATATTTCTAATAGAAAATTTGGAAGGCAATTCATGAAATGATGTTATTAGACACTGTCACAGGAGTAAAAATATTTTTTCTAGTGTAATATTTGTAAAGATGCGTATGTGTGTAAATATTTGTGCATGTACTTCGAAATACTGCAATTGATATTCCTTACAAAATAATTCTTTAAGTAAATGCATTCACATAAGCATTTTGAAATAATGAACAGAAAACTTCGTGTTAATAGGATCTGAGAGGCTGACAGGTAGAAAGCAGTAATTAAATGGAGAATTGTCTGGATGAGAAAAAAAAATGAAGTACACATTGGTGGGTACAAAATAGACAGGGGGATGTTAAGAATAACAAAGGACATGGAGAAGCCAAAGGACTTACACGCATGACACATGGACATGAACTGAAGGCGGCATTGCTGGAGGGAATGAGGGTTACTGGGTGGAGGGGGTGCAAAGAAGGAAATATTGAAACAACTGTAATACCAAAATCAACAAAATACATATTTTAAAAAAGTGAGTGGGGATGAGGTTGTGGGGATGGTGAGTGAAGGTTATTTATTCCTGAGGATTTTGTTCCTCGGGGCTGCGGTGGGAGTGGGGTTAAGGTGGGTGGGGGTTGGGATGGGGGAAGATTCCCTTTGTTCAAAAGGAGCTGAGCTCCCGGGGCCTCTCTGTGCTGGGCCATGCAGCATGTTGGTGCAACAGTTGTCTTTACGTCGGGCTTGTACAACAAGGTTTATTTCAGTAACAGAATGTCGGGCTTCAGGTTTAGCAGCAGGGCGATTTGTAGACAGCTAATCAATACAACAGTTCCAACCCCTCCTCTCCTAATTTTGTAATTATCCACAGAGCTATTCCCAGAACAAGCCGGAGCCCTTTCCTGCCCTGATGGAGCTGGTAGAGTTCTATTCCCTGAGTAGACTCACTTGCTCCCTAAATTTTTAATTTATTAACTGTTTCACCTGAAAGCAATCACCCTTGCGGTCAATTCCCCAAATAAAGCATCTGCCCTTTCCATTCAGACAGCTACAAGGCCAGACATGCACTAGGGGAGCAGAGTGATGTTCTCTTTTAGGAAGTAGAAATGTTCGCAGGCACACGCTTCTGACACCAGCCGCTGGGTCTGAGCTGTCACCTCAGTCTGGGCTCCCCTGGCTCCCCCAGCTCCCCTGTGAAGACACAGGTGGCTCCTTCTGCCTTGGTCCTCCCTTCAGTGTTCATCAGCCTTTTCCAGAAGCTGTGTGACATGTGCAAACTCTGAGCTCCTGGGTCCTCGCCATGCTGGTTTTCTGCGGCATCTGCTTGCACGCCTGTTTGTGACTTTAGCGTGCTTTCAAGTCATGTAAAGTCATGCATCCTCTGAGGCCACAGGATTGCAGGATTCTTTGCAGGGAACGAAGACGTTCGTTAGTGAGTTATGTAGGGCCTCATCACTTGGATACATCTCTGAAATTAATAGACTACTGTATGTCAACTGCAAGTGAAAAGTTTACAAAAGGATTAAAAAAACAAACAAAACATTTGTTTTGGAGCAACACCCCCTTTAACCCACTGCAGAGCAAAACCAAGAAAGCAAACTGTGGTCTTCTACATTGGGGGCTGGCCAAAAAAGTCTGTGTGGTTTTTTCCATAAAACGAAAGACACATTTTTCATTTTCACCAATAACTTTATTGATTTGGATATTTCAAGCATGTCGGCTCTCTCCTGCATGGTATAACATCGGTTATTCCCAATTAATGTCTCCATTTGCTCCCTATCAACTTCAACTGGTCTACTCAACCATGGAGCCTCATCCAGCGAGAAATCTTGAGCAAGAAACTTTGCAAACCACTTTTGACACGTTTGATCAGCCAGAGAGTTACAGGAGAAACTTGGTTCTTCCTGTTGACACAGTAAAGAACTGCAGATCAGCAGGTCTGTCAGCTTGCAAGCAGGGTTTATGAGTGATACCTTCTCATGGAAGAGAACGGGGCTTGCCCAGGTGTGGTGAAAGGCATAGGCAGGGTAAGGTAAGGGTGGCAAAAAGCATCATGTCCTTTGTCTTGAGGACTTATATAGTTGGCAGGATGTGGGTGAAGTTATTACATATTGATTGATGGATAAAGGTGGTGCCAGCTTTCCAGGGGGACCTAGCTACCCAAATCTAGGTATGTGTGGGGCTTCTTTCCCAGAGAGTGGAAATGGTACATAGAATTTCAAGGACTCTTCTCCTGCCTTCTAGGCCTTGGGATGTTCAGGACACTGGGCAATTTTAGTAATATTGTTACAGATTATAGAAGTTCAGTCTCAAGGACTCTCCCCTCCTCTGGAACTATCATAGTTCAGCTTGTGTGGTTCAGAATGGCAGGTGACCTTACCAGACGAGGTTGACTTAGTGGGTGAGACATGTTTTCCTTTGCTTCCAGCCTCCTGCATTAAGGTTTTTGTTAGATTGTAATGGTGAGTGGCCTGCCTTTGTTTCCCTTCTGTCTGCTCATTCCTAGCTGCAACCTAACAATCGCACCTTCTCCATACACCACACAAATCTTGTTTCCTTTTTGCATTTCAGCTGTGTTTTTACTTTTCTTGAAGTAATAAAACATAATAGTCCAAACATGTGTATTTTCTTCCATCTTCAAGATGAAAATGGCTATACAATAATTCCCCAATTTTGGTAAGTTTTTAAAAAACACATGCTGATATGACAGCTCTCACAATACAATCTAACAAAATTGTTTTGAGTGAAGTTATAGACAACTAAGCACTACTAGAGTCATTTTACAGGGAAAAAAACCCAAACCAATTTGGAGTCAATATTATACATAGAACAGAAGAGCTTGTCCCAGATGTGATAAGCAAAAGAAGGAAAAATACAAATGATTCTACATATACGTTCACTCTTTAACTGACTAACCATAGGAGCAGTTGAAAGTCATCACTACCTTTCACGACAGTCATGTTTCGTGACCGTAATTATCAGAGGTTTCACAAGTTTTTACGTATACTTTAATAAACATTTTTAATGTTTCAGAGCATTTTATTTCTGTGTATAGATGGTGTTGAAAGAGTTCTTTACACAGCAAAAGAGAGGTGCTTTGAAACAAAGGTACTTCCTCCCTTCTGTTGAATTCAGAAAACTCAATTGAGAAGCCCTGTAACATGTGATAAATAACAGACACCCTCAAATTTAATCTTAGTTGTTATCTTTGCCTCAAATTGATTAGCTGGGGAATAGGCCGTTTGTTTAGGTCCTTGGGGTATAAATATTCTATCTTTCAGCTTTCTCACTAACACAGAGAAGATAATATACAAAGAAAGCATTACCCCAAATAAACCAGGTATTTTAGACAAGAGTGATTTATCAATAGTTTCTGCTATGGACTTAAGTAAGTATTTCCTTGCAAGTTTCATGTGTGAAATGTCGCCCCCATGTGATGATATTTGGGGGAGGGGCTTTTAGGAGGTGATTAGGTCATGAGAGTGGAGCCCCTCAGAACGGGAGTAAGTGGCCTTAGGAAAAACAGTCAGTGAGCTCCCTCTCCCTCCCTGGGAGGACAAAAGGCCATTTCATCTACTAAATGGGAAGCGAGCCACCAACAAACTTTGAGTCTCCCAGTGCCTTGATCTGGGGACCTATCAGCCTTCAGAAATGTAAGAAATAAATTTCTGTTGTTGATAAGCCATCAATCTATGGTAATTTCTTAAAGGACATTTTCCTTTTAATGAATATTTTTCTTCTTAAGAGGAGACAAGTGCTTCTGCAGTCTTATTTTCTGTCCCAAAGAGGTGGCTTATTCTATTTCCATATTTACCAATGGTTGCTTACATCGCACCTTCTTCAGAGTTTAAGGGCTGCTTCTTCAGACGACCACCTTGGCACGCAGCCCTACCTTTAATCATCTTTCACTATCACCTCTGCGTTAAGAAATGTTCTCTGCAAATAACCATTTAGAGGGTAAGGAATCGGTTGAGTTCTCTAAAGGAATTTTGGAGTGCAAATTCAAGGCAAAGTATTGGCATGGAATACAGACCTGGAATATAGAAATTTGTGGATGACTTTCTAGAAAAACCTTATTCCCATTTCTACTTCCAGTATTCTCTTCCCTCCAAGTGGGTCAGATTTCTCCTGCCTTGGTGTTCTATCACTCTATGCAGCATCCATAACACTCAGCGAACACTGGGGGTTTAATCTCGACCCTGCCCAGATTTTAAATTCCACTGAAGGCATGGGGTGATTTTGTTATTCTCAATGCCTAATAATGTAGCACCTTTCAAGGTGCTCAATGAACAGCTGCTGAATCCCACTGAAGCAAGGATTCTTCTGAAATTATAGCCATTCCACACACACACACACACCCCACTCCTTAGAACAGTAAACCTCTAGGTCTTTAAACATCTGCTCCTTGAGCTGTATGAACGTTGGTATGTGCTAACCCCAACATTTCTATTCAGTCTGGTTTGTTTCTATTGCCTGTTCTTCCCTCCCCAATCCATGGGTCATATTGTCTTGCTTATTTGTTTGTTTGTAATTAAAAAAAAAAAAAATCCTAACTGGAGTATATGTTTAAAGAGAGAAAGAGAAGAGAAACATCTAAGTGAGAGGAACATCAGTCGTTTGTGCCCTGTATGCACCCTGACAGGGGATCCAACCTACAGCCTTTTGGTATATGAGATGACACTCCGATTGTTGCAGATGGGGTCAGGATCCAGGCTCTTGGCAGCCACAAAAAAAGAATTGAACAGCCCACACAAACAGAGTTAAGCAAAGCAAGACGCAAAGCACACGAGGTTTATATTAGGAAACGTTCAGTTCCCAAGATATGGAAGCAGGCCACCTGTGACCAGAGACTGGCTCCCTTCTATTGAAAAGTTACAGGCTTTAGAGGGGTTTTCCTTGAGCTGCTGTGCTTGTGATGTCCTGCTCCTCTCCTGGATTGCCCACCCAGGGAGGAAGCTGCAATGCGAATTTATTACTGAGGCAAATGTGCACCTGAGGCTCTGGTGCGCAATCGCAGTTCCTGGCCAGGTGTCACAAGGCAGTTCTCAGAAATCAGGATGCTGGCTGATGACAGCTGCAGTGTCTCAGGACTTCCTCATTTCTGTCACAGCTGACTGGGCCACCTGGCCAAGGCATGACTGCCATTTTTGATTCCAAGCTGGGTTCAGGAGCCCAGTCTGGATTTTGTTTTCTTCTTTTAAAGAGTGTTACATTTTTGTTCTGGCAGACAATTAATTTACTGCAGATTAACTCAATTCTCTGGGGGCTTGTTAACCTGTGTTCAAATAAATTTACCACAGTCTTCCTCTAAGACCAAAGTCGCCCAGTGTCTCAGTGAACTCTGAGGTGTTCTGCTCAGTGGAACAATTCCGGCCACCTCAACTCCCGCCTCTCCCCCCTCTGAAAATCCACCCACCTTATGTATTCCTCTGGAATGTTACTTTCCGAATAATAGCTTCAAATGGATAGAAAGCTTTTAAAACACCCTCGCTTCTATTTAAATGCATGTTTCAAACCAGGCTTTCAAATGTCCAGCGATACAAAAACACCTTTAGGTAAATATCCTCAACGTCAATTCCAGGCGTTGATGGACAGAAATGAACTCCTGGGGTGTTGAAATATACATCTACCCTTTATCACCACATCCACTCAAGCACTTTGCACTGTGAAGCCCAATCTGCCAGCATTGCCCTTTGGACGCGCATGTCATGCTGGATTGGGGATGTATTAATTTCAGGCTGCCAAGGGTGTAGTTAGCTTCTCTTCAGGGTTCTCCGTCTGAACTGACATCTGTTACAGATACCACCTAACAACACCTTTTTATTTTCTTAAAGCATGATGTGACCCAAGGTGGCCCAGGCATGAAAAGCGGAAAGAAAAATGAAACAAGAATGACTAAGATTTCACACCAAAATGAAACTTTAAGGGAATGCATTATTTTCACTGGCGTTTAGGACCGTGACACGCGGGTGCTGAGTTCTTTTTACCCTGCAGTCCAGTTTTCTGTGGGGGCGGCCTCCTGCATGGGGAGCTTTGGCCTTGACTTAGACACTTTGTCCCCTTTAACAAGAAGATCAGAAGCCTGAGGTCTTTGTATGAATTTCCCCTGAGGGAGAAAGTAGCCAGTTATGCAGAATAGATTAAACAGCCTGGGAAGTTAAACAAACAAACAAACAACAAAAAACAAAGTCCATCACCAATTCACTAATGTGATGATTTGATTGAGTGTGCAAATTGGATTTCAGAAGCAGCACGGAAGTGAGAGGTCAAAGGTTAACCTCCCTTGAGTGAGGCTCTCTCCAGGCACCAAGGAACTTGTTTATTGGCTGAAAAGATAGGAAAAAGGGGGAAAGAGCCCCTGGGTAATGCCTACTTCCTGGACTCTAGTTTTCAGCCTCATTTCAAATGTTTTGGGCTTAGCTAAAGCATGTCTCCCCAGATAGAAATTATTAGTGAGTGAAAAAAAAAAAACACACTAGTGAGTGGCTGGAGACATAAAATTTGGTTACGGTAGTCCTTATTGGAAGTTGCCCACACTGGTGTATTCTTTTTCATTGTATTTCAGGTGTTCGCATATCATTCTTGTTTAATAATATTTGGAGGGCATGGAGTTGCCCTGTTTTGAACATTAGGAAACTGGAGACTGGAAATGTTAAGGAACTTATCTGAGATCACCAAGATAGTAAATGGAAGAGGCTTCAGATTTTGAACTCTGAATCTGTATCCCACCTACTGCTATAAAATAATATCGTCACCACAAAACACTGAAAAAATAAAATAAAATCTCTTTATGGCCTTCTGCAATATTTCTCTACTAGAGAAACATACAACAATTTTTTTTTTTTTTTTTACTCAGTAATCTCCTTACTGACATACTGCTGGTCAGGTTGAGCTGGAAAATATCTTGAAATATAATGATAGCACCCAGCCACTGACTCAGATTTATATATATATATATATATATATATATATATATATATATATATATACAATAAGACTTCTAAGATGTCAATTTAAATCCCCAAAGGCAGGGACTTATTTACATTGTATTTCTGACTTAATAATAAACCAATGGGAAAACCATAGGTTTGCTTCACACTATAGGAGGGACAGCAATTTATCTGAGTATCTATAAATGCTTGAAATGCAATACTTAATTTTCCAAAGAAATACCAACTTAAAATAAATTCTAAGTTGAGGCTGCAAACTCAAAGGATATATATTTGCAAATGGGCAATATTTGCACTGCAAGTCTAAACCCTTTCTCAGCCAAGAGAAATGACTCAACTGGTCATCCAACCAGGCTCTGCTTTGGAAGCTCAAGGAGGCAAGAAATGAAGAAGAACAATGCAAAGAACCCCGTCTGGAGGTTTCTCAGAGGCCCAGGGGTGAGGTAGTCTGATGACACCGACTCAAAACTGGTGTAAACATACAGGATGGGGTGACTCATTGTAGATAAGGGTACAGATTCCCCAAGAGGAAAAGGAACTAGAAAGTGAATCTTAGGCACAGGACAAAGAATCATCTGTATATTTGATCTTTTAATCACGCTCCATACTGAGGGTAAAAGCTCTCAGCACTTGCATTGTCAATGCACAAAACCCAAAACATAAGGTCACAGAGGTGATGGAGAGATAGTGAGAATAAAATATGGCCTCTGGCCTCACTTTGACCAACATACAAATGAATAACTATAATGTGACTTTATTGCTATTATTAATAGAGATGGAAATAGTGTTATTTATATCCCAAAGAAGAATAATGCATTCTGATGGTTGAGTTAAAAATGGTTTTATTAACAATGTAACCTGTGCCTTGGAGTGTGAGGAAGAATATTATTTTGACATAAGAAGAAATGGAGAAAAAAAAAAAAAGTTCATTCTGGAGAGAAAGTAGAGAATATAGAAATATTTGCATGTTTGTCCCCTTTGAGAATCCGTTTAAAAAATATTAGAAACCTCTCCCCAGAAAAACACACATGTATTTGCACCCAAACCAAAGTTTACTCTATAATTTCAGGGGCATGCTAATCTTGTCTTAAATTAGATTTACCGTGTGTGTCAGGATCATAGTTTTGTGCTGAATAGGCTTTTGTGACCCTAGCACTGACTACCCTCAGAAGTACATGAAATTATTTTGCTGTTTTAGATCCTCATTTCATCATCCGATGCATTTATGTTTCGTTTACTGCATAGTGGCCTTACATTGAGAGTCCACCTCCTAGACAGAGATCATTTTTCAATTTCAGTACAGTGTTTCCTATCATGAGGTAATTCCATTCATTTTGAGGATAATTGTTGTATTTGTAACATGTGCACAGGCAACATCTGCCTCCAAGTGAGTTCCTATGTTCACTACTCAACGAAGCAATGAAGCATTGGGAATGCAAGACCATTTCTCAAACTGCTGCTGCTAGTTAACATCACTTTATGCTTGGGATGCTGCATCTCCTGCACTTGAAGCCTATTAATCTTGAAAATGACACAAGTTACGTGGTTTTCACAACATGCCCTTAAAGAACGCCGCAAGAAGGTGGGGTGGGAGAAGAAGGGAATTCAGGCAGGGGCTTCTCATTGGATCTCTCAACACAGTATTTTTGGGAGTGGATCTTAAGTCAAGAGATAAATTAGTAAAATAATATTTCAGAATGTAGACTGCCAATCTCTGCAACAAGATAAATCAACAAGATTATCAATCTAGTAGAAAAGCAAAAAGATAGCAATCTCACCAGTAAATTGAAAATAATAAAATATATAAAAAGGAAAATGTCATTTTTTTTTTCTCTCATTTTGTTCCAAACACGAAAAATGAAGGACAATACTTAGTACTTGTTAGGGAGGATGGAACAGAGAGTATAGATTGGTTTACATTTCTGGAGGGCGATTTGGCAAATCACGCCAAAATTTTAAGAAAAAAGTATTGTTGGCTTAGCAATTTCTCTTCTTATATTCATACTAAGGAAATATTATACATTTATAAGTAAGTTTGGAGAAAATGTTCTTTGCTCAAATGTTTAAGGTATTAAAAATTGGAAGCTAAATTTTTTACAATCAAAGAATAATCTGCTTACTAAATGTACTACATGGGTCTATACATAAAAGACCCTGCAATGTTTAAAAATGAAATATGTATGTATATTAACTGTCATGGAAAGGCATGTACAATGGTAAGTGGAAAAAATCAGTTGTCAAGTGAAAAAGATTTGCTACAAAAATTATAAATGTAATCTGTTTTAAAAATCATGTTTATATTTTCTAAGGGAAAAGCTTGGAAGCATATTTTGAAGAATGTCAAGTTGTTATCTCTGGGTAATGGGATTTTAGGTTCCTTGTCCTATTTGCTTATCTGTACTTTCTCAGCTTTTTCAATTAACATATTATTTCTATAATGAAAATATGGGAAATATATAGCATCCCGTAAAATCATAGTTCATTTAATATTTTATTACATAACTTGGATATAGATATAAGTGAACTGTGACTATCTTTCAGTTCTTTTTTTCTTCTTTCCTCTCCACAGCACGTAAGGGAAATCCTTCACCAGGTTCAGAAACCCAGGTGAGCAGATGTGGATGGAAAGTCTAGCATCAATTTTCATGAGTGGAAGCGATGGTGCAAATCTGGTCAAAATAAATGTTCAGATAAGATGGTAATATGCATTACACTGTCCCATAACTAAAAATAAAGTTTTCTAAAGGTGACGAGTAGAAGGAATATTGTAAAATTTCCACTTTTCTTCCAACTCTCAGTGAGGTCAGAGAACAATTTTCATGAGAGCACACAGCTGATATTTCACTTGGAAATGGAATCACACCCCCGACTCTGCAGTTAGGAAAGACAGCAGGGCCTGCCTCTGTGGCCCAGAGTCCTGTGAGCCAGTAGAAATCAGGCTTCAGTTACTCACTTCCTGTTCATCATTCACCAAGCAGGCATTGGATGCCTCTGGGAGACCCTTCAGGGGAGTAAATATCATGATCCTGGTCATTGTCATCATGGAGTTTGGAAATAATTTGACACTAAGATTTGCATGTGATAACAGTTAAATAGCCACAGAGATGTGTATGGTCTCACTACCAACCACTGTGGCAGACACTTTTGAAATGGTTAAGAAGATATGCAGGGTGAAAAAGCTCTACTGAAGCTGAGCCTTCTCTTGGACTTGAATGGAAAGGTAGGAAAAAGATACACAAGGATAAAAAAGAACTATAAATAGTTGGCTTTAAGATGCAATATTTACTGTGTGATGTTTTATTTATTCATTAAAAGTAGTTACGGAATGCCTGCCGTATCCCAGAAATTGCTCCATGCCCTGACACTACCAACAGTTCCCATTTCTATAAAACTATTAAGAATATGGTTATAATAAAACTTTTATGATCGCATTCATCTTTCACTCTGTGTACCTATAAAATGCTTATTATTAGCACAGAGGTCCACTAAAATAAAGTAAGAAATAAAAAGGTATTATTTATATTGTAATGCCTTTCAAATGAGATCATTATAGAAACAATAAATAGAAGTATAGATTCTCCATATGAGTCTTTTTAGCCACCTACTGTGGTATGATGACTTTCAACTTCTTAACAATAAGAAATATATTTTATATCAAACCTCAGCATACACACATAAAGGCAAACACAAAAATTTCTTGAGAATACAAAATAAAGAAGAGGAATTACAAAATTTAGGAAAAGATGAACAATATAATAAATGGTATTAGGACAACTTGTGCATATGGAAAAGAATAACTGTGTCCTTACTTCACACTATACATAGAAATCAGATGCAATAAAGTTAAATGATACCCTCAGATCTCTGGGGAAAGAAAACATACTACTTTTAGTCCATTCCTCTTTTAAATTATTGAATTGTATTGATGGCAAGAGGAGACTGTATTTGGAATACCATCCAAGGAAGCTTGGTGACCTTTTAACTTATCATTTTTTAAGAAGTTGCTGAAAAGGATGCTATTTTTTTTTTGACAAAATAGCCTTCTTCCTTTTTAAATTGAATTTATTGGGATGATATTGGTTAATAAAATTATATAGGTTGCAGGCGTACAATTCTGAACATTGTATTGTGTGTTCACCAACCCGAGTCAAGTCTCCTTCCATCACCATTTATCCTCTGATGCTTTTTTCTGCTTCCCCCCAACCCCCATTCCCTCTTGTCTGAGTCTATGAAATTTGTTTTTTATTTTTTCTTTTTAGCTTAATCTCTTCACCCTTTTCGCTCAGTTTACATTTTAAACCCAATCTCTACAAACAATGTATTGCCTCAATGTTTTGCTTGTTTTTATTTCTCTTTCTACATTTTACCTGATTATATCCTTCAGTTTGGGATTTGGCTTCTAGGGCCAAGAAAAGGACCCTTTCTTACATTCAACCTTGGTGATGGATGGAAATCAAGCTAACAAATCCATTTCCAAGCAGATCAGGGGGCACACATGAATCTCAATAAGCATTTGAGCCTGAACCACTGACTCTTCTATTTTTTTTAGTTTAGCTTTTAGACTCAGCAGCGGTACAGCAAATAAATACCCAAGCCATTGGTATCAAAATTGATATCAGCAGGAATTCACTGCCTTGGGGGTAGGCACAGGGGGTTAGTCCAGTACTTTTCCCAAAGGAAACGCTGGTGTGCATTTAGCAAACACACAAAAGCCCCTTGGAGAAAGTAAGCCCCGTCTCCAATCAGCCCACCCCTAAATGGGAGAAAGAAAGAAAGAGAGAAAGAAAGCTGAAAATTGGTGGAAGAGTTGATTTTGCTAGATGTTTATGTTAATGGGGCATTTGACTTTTGGATGCTTCATAAACCTTGTTCCGCCCCGTGCTATTTGAGGAAGTAAGAGCTGGAATATTGCCAGAAGCCTTAATTGGAAGCAGCTTAGCAGGGGCTGACAGGGTTTCCTAGTGTTTAGCTTCAAACTTATTATAAGGATGCAAAATTATGTGCCGTTTCTTTTCTCTCCCTCTCTAGTTGGTGCCTGTGAAGGGAAGCCTTAGCAGCGTTAGGAAGCACACTCTCGTGTTCCTCTCCTCTGTCCCAGGGCTAGTGCTCTGAATTCTGCAGCCTGCTATTGCCTCTTCTAATTAGCTACGGCCCCACTCCTGCTGCAACAGAGACTGTCAGGAGCTCCCAGCTCGGTTCCCCATGCGTTTTGATTATTGGCTCAAATGGCCAACCCATGCTCCAGTTACGGAGACATGTGGTCAATCTGCCAGCAGTGTGGCGAGCGAGGCCACCAAAATATAGTAAAAATAGCCTGGGGTTGGGGGGCTGGTTTGTAGGGCTCTCCACCAAAGTGTCCTATTTGCTATGGGTCAGATATCACCCAGGCTGTTTACGCTCCAGCCATGGGAAATAGATGAATCTTACACTACCTGCCAAATTTTAGGGAATGAAATGATTTTCATTTTGTTTGTAAGTTGGGCTTTTCAGCTTGAATCGACTCTAGTGTCTCAACTTTTCTATATAGCTTATTACAGTTGGTATTGAAAACGTCTTCAGTTCCTTAAAAATACTAAGTGCCTACTGAGTTCCAGGCAACGTGGTGGGTGCTCATGACCCAATTCCTGCCTTGGGATGATTAATCTGTTTGACATGAACAAGGAATTCTGACAAGTGTGGGAGTTGAAACTCTAGAGGGACCCGGTCAGTGGAGGCCTCCACAGTATTGTGAGATTTTTCTCTTGGGGCTCAACCAAGTTCCCAAAATAAATGTTGGGGGAAAATCCTCTCTTGCTTTCAGCAGAGGGAGGGGAAAAGGAATTTTGAAATACACTAGAGTGCTCTGTTCTTAAGGAGGCCTGCACTCAGGGAAACTAGCTAAGCACAGCCTGACTTGCTTGGGTATCAGCCCAGCCTCATTGGCCTAAGGCAGGGAATACCCAACTCCAGAAGGTTCTGCCATCCTGTACAGGGGGAGAAAATATACTCTGGGAAAGCCTCGTGAGCTTCACAGAGACACAGGCTCCCTAAAAGACTGGGACCTATTTATGCCATTCTTGAACTCTCCTCCTCTCCAAAGCTTCAGCACCCCATTGCTAAAGGACTAGTTAAAGGACTACTGAGTGATCACATCCAGCTCCTGAGAAGACGTGGCCAGGCTGCTAAGGAAAAGAGAAAAATCTGAAGACTCAGAGCAAACATCAGAGTCAGACATGGCAGGAATGTTAAAATAATCTGACATGGAACTTCAAGCAGTTATTAATATGATAAGGGTTTTAATGGATAAAGTACACAGTGTGCAAGAACAGATGGGCAATATAAGGAGGTAGAAATTTTAAGAAAGAACCAAAAAGAAAAGAGAGAGATAAAACACTATTGAACGGAATGGGATAATGCCTTAGATAGGCTGATGTATAGCCTGGGCACGCCTGGACCTTACTCCAATCTGGCTTTTGCTCACCAATGAACAACACACTGCTTTCATGAGGGAATCAACATTGCCACAGATGTTCTTGGGTTTCATTTCCCCTGATGCATCAACAGTACCTCATACATACATAGACAGTCATCTGGCCCCCACATAACTGCAAAGAGGTTGAGAAATGTAGGAGAACCCACAGATGCTCCGTGAGCACCTGCCACTTTTCCACATCAGAGTTGAGGTGACACTTTTTATAAGAGAGTATTCCTACATATTAGGGTTGGCATTTATAGACATCATACATGGGCAATAGGACTATGTTTTAATTTACGCTTTGTCTTTTTCTGCATTTTTTACTTTTCACAATGAACATTTACTGCCTTTATAATCATAAAAATGTTAAAATGTTAATTCTTATTCTGTATATAAAAACAGATGTTTCTGGGACCAGCATGTTCTGGTCCTCTGTGCAACTCGTGGACTTAAGGCAAAGAACAAGAGCCTGGAGGGCATGGAGGAGATTGAAGTGTAATGGACTTGGGCTGGAGGGTTACCAGAAAGAGAAAGGGGAAAGCCAAGTGTAAAGAAAAGTCTGAGAGAAACGAGTGGATTTGCAGAATAACTCCCATGTGCTCTGGGGGAAATGGTGGGGGGCAGATTTGGGGGTTGTTGTACCAGTCCAGCCAGGTGTGGCTTGACTCCTGAGAGAGATCAATAGTCACCACTGTTGGAAAGAAGTGGTTCATAGAAATGAAGTAGCAGAACTAAGAAGCAAATGGTGGCCATAAAACGGAGGCTGCAGGGATGGGCAGAAAATGGACGATATAGACCATGCAATGTACTGAGCTATCGTCTTAAGAAAATAAGCTAGAATTTAATGCCATTGGCACTGAGAAGGAATATACAAGTGTACATGCATAGTGCGTGTACTGCTCTTGAGAGAGAAGGTGTGCAATCATATAAAGTGCTGTGTATGTTAAAAGGAAAGGACATGAGCTGTGTGGAAGATACACTGGTCTTAGGAGGGTGATATCTGCACATGGCATAGGGAAATGTAAATGTCATTTGAATTTATAATATCAGATTTAAACTTGATTCTTTTCTCGGTAGCAGGAAGAGGGGCTCTCCATGTCCTACCCAAGGTCAGAACTGTGTATGGATATTGACAGCCTGAAGTTGAGGCAAAGAAGATGGACCCCATTGTCCAATTTGGGGTAAAGCCTTTTCAATCTAGTGTGCACCAGGGATTCATGAATAAATCTGTTCACATTGCTTGCATCTATGATTTGCCTGAATGTTCTTAAATCATCCAGTAGACCTTGAGCAATTACTGAGGGGGTACATCCTGGCAGGAAAATGCCCTTTGCATCTGGCACTTTAGGGACAACTGGCCAATGTTGCTAGAGAAGTTTCAAAAGATGAATGAGCTGAGAGTCATACGGATAGGTTGGCTGAGGAGTAAATATTAGGGACAATATAACGACTAGTGTACACAGAGGCTTCCCTTCAATGGGAATGTGGGGAGTCCTGCTCATTAATGGAATGTACAAGTACACCCATAGATAGTTAAAAGGCATCCACATCAAGTATGTATTCCTTACTTTTCTTTTATATATATATATATATATATATATATATATATATATATATTCATTAAACTGTTAGCCCTATTGGCTCTTGTAGCTTTGTATAGATAAAGAAAATACAGAGTTTTCTTTAATCAATGGGAGTTAATGTAAGGTTACAGATGTCTTGAGATCTAAGACCAGATCAAGAGGGCAGCTGTGGGACAATAATTGGGTTCTCTCTTCAAACTTATAGTCATTCTATAAGTATTTTTCAAAATGTATTTTATGAAGAGATCTAACTCAGTAGCAAAGAAGTTAGAAAAAGGAGGTCTCTGGTAACTGCAATTTCTTCTATTTTATCAGCAGTTTGTCTCTGTTCCAAAATTTTGCCCTTGAGCCAGAAGGGGCAGGGCAGCAGCCAACTCAACAGAATTTTCTTTGAAGACGGATCACGAAGCCTCAATGGTTATATCTTGAGCATGTGTCTTAAAAATTTCATCTTCACCCCAACTGCCTACCAGGGAGAAAATGGAATTCTGGTCCTTAGAGTGATCCTGGTAAACACATTTTCCCCATCTCATTACACTTCCTGCAAATTTTAGCTCTCTTATAGATTTGCCTTCTGGATACCTGACCAGATCCTACTAAAAAAAAAAAAAAAAAAAAAAAAAAAGACAGTTTTGTTCTCAGTAACCAGCCTTTCAATGAATGGATTTTAGATGATGCACTCTTGGTTAAGCACACACTCCTTTATTCCTCTTGCTGTTATCACAGCCTCTGTTTTCATATTTTGCAGGAAGTTCTGTGATCAGAAGATAAGCTGACTGAGCATGAAGCATGGCTAGGCAGTAATAAAATGCAAGATCTACCAATTTCAGCCACCATGCTTACAATCCTTATAACCAGACTACAGATGAATGATCAAGCTATATCAGCCCTGCAGGAAACAACTCTACGGCAAACATGCGGGGTAATTCAACTGCCAAGAACTGATAGTAAATGGGGGGAAAACATCTCCCAATTATTCTTTAGAATCAACAGAAGGGAGCAAAACTGAGACTATACAAAGGATAGAAATGAGATTATCTTCTCCCTCTGAGAAGCTATTTTGTTGTTCTTGCCCTTTTAAAGAGCATAAACTGAAGGCCTCCTTCCTAAGACCTTTGCCTGACATTGCCATTAAAGAAATGGATTATAAAAGCGCAGAAAGCGCCAGCCCTAGGGGTTCTGGGAAAAGACTGGTTGTGGGGAATAGGAACTGGAAAAAAACTAAGACTGTGTGTGCTGAATTTATCTTCTCTCGTGCAAAGGCTTTTCGCCTTCCCTCCCCCTCCAGCCCATGGGTGGAAGCAATGAACTTCACTGACATAACTGGGCCAGTTGCTTTTTATTTCAAGTATGCTGTCAGAAATACTTGAAAGCAATCATCTGTGCTTAGTAATTGGCTGATAAACTCAATATCCACAGCAATTACAGTCACTGTTCATTCAGGAAATCCTCCATACATCATGGGAAAGCAGGGCAAAATTGTAAATTATTATAATTCTAACCTGTGTAGTGCTAGTTGAACATACTGTTCTGCTGTGAGGAACAAAGATTTAGACACCAAATGGAAATTCAGGCCAAAGAAACATCAGTCCCTGAAGCTTCAAGGGGAGCTGAGAGGGACTGAGACCTGAGGAGGAGGAACAGACCAGGTGACCCTGGGTTATTCCCAAAGCATATTTACTCATGGGAAAAATCACCCAAGGGTAAGATTTCAGGGGTCATAATGAGATTTACAAAAAGAACAAAGCACAGCAGTTCAGTCTGAGATTAAGACAGTAGAAAAGTATTCATCTGAGCATGCCCATTGGACATAGGACTGGGGAAGGAGAAAAGATAGCTAGTGATTGGCAAACACAACATTAAATGGTTCGGTGCCTTCTAAGAAGAGGTAACTGAGTGTGTGGCTATAAGGCACTAGAATGAGAACACTATAGAGCAGAATATTTAGAGTTTTGTAGCATCTAGTTAAACTCTTATTTTTTAATTTATAAGTTAAATATCTAAGGCATTGTGCAAGGTAATAACTCCACCAGATGGTAGAGCTGGAAGTAAAACTTTGGTCTCTTGACTTGAAATTTAGTTATCTTTTCAATATAATATGTGGCATCCCCCCCCCCCATTTCTTTTGTCATGTATTAGTTCAGATTATTACTTAGTAAATATTCACTTATTCAAGTTTATGGTCATTGGATTTGTTCTATAAGTCAACAATTTGGTGGGTTTCTTATCTGTTTCATTTGTGGGACTCTCTGATGAGTTAGATAACATCAAACGTTCCTACAGGTTAAGATAAAAGTCTTATTTGTCCCAGGTGAACCCAAGCTAGGTGCAATCTTGGGATGAGTGCTGCTTTTTGGTCTTGCTATTCAGAGCTTAGGTGTCACTGGTGCAATTACTATGAACCTCACTCTCCCCACTGTACCTGGCCTTCAGAGGACATGTGCGTGGAGCATTGCAGAGATGTTTGTCTTTTTATGTTGGGTCCTCTAGGACTAGCATGTGTGTGTGTGTATCTCTGTGTGTGTGTAGGTGGGATTTGACATGACATATCTTCCTATACATTTCTTAAACCTTTGGGTTTTATTCTCTATGTGTACTATGCCAGGGATCATCAACCATCTCAACTTCATCCAATTAACCCACTGGCAAACCCAAGTTTTAGTCAACCAACCAAGAAACTGGTCACGATCAGCTACACAGGCCAACACATGAAATCCAGAACCTTTAGTAAGTGCTCACATAGCAATACATTTGATTAATAAATATGCTATCTTTCTAAGTCTAAATTCTTAAAACTCATTTCCACACATATGCCAGGATTAGTTTATATAATTAATTTACAATATAAATTAGCAAAATCTGGCCTTTTCTGTTGGTGTGTAAGCCATTTCTTTCCATAATAGTCTTTGATCTTCTCACCCCAAAGCGTACTGATACCTGATGCAAGTTGTGGGCTTGTTGGGAAATGAGATGGCTCGGGTGACACTTAAGAAGAGCAAGATCCACTTAAAGACAACTGTCCCAAAGAGGTTGTCACGTTGTCTTAGAGGAAGGGAGCTAGTGTTTTGTAAGAACAGGAGGGCAGTCTTAGACCACCAAAGGAAGCCCGAAGGTTCCCCATTCTCAGTTTTCTCTCTGGCCACCATATGTCACTCTTTCTATTTATAGAG
This sequence comes from Noctilio leporinus, assembly GCA_004026585.1. Classification (NCBI taxonomy): domain Eukaryota; kingdom Metazoa; phylum Chordata; class Mammalia; order Chiroptera; family Noctilionidae; genus Noctilio; species Noctilio leporinus. The sequence continues at coordinate 401,707 of PVIW01000010.1, forward strand.
TCAAAGGTCATTGAGGGGATCAAATAAGTGTATCTTTATGTTTGTATATATCTCCCTTACTAAATTAAGCTTTTGAGTGCTGGGATTGTATGTGATTCAATGTGAGTCTGTGTCTGGCAGATAGAAGGAGTTAAATCAACATTTATTGAATAATGAAATGGAGAGGTTTATTGACTCCCAAGTGATCAGGCAGGCAGCCGCCGCCAGTGTTCTGAAGCTGGATATGTGTGTACCTCTCTACAGCCCGCTGTAGCTCTCACTAATCTTCCTCTTTCTCACACAGGCCACCGATCATTGGTGTGGCAGAGAGACATGCTCCAACTATGATGGGAAAGGAAGAACTCTCAGTGAGTTTCCATTTGGAGGAAAAAGATGTCCCCAAAGGGGAAGAAGTCACTGACTAATATTTTTTGTTTTTTAGTGGCAGGCCATCCGCTGATGTCAGCACCATAAGCTCCACTCCTGAGTGCTCCTGGGGTATCAGTGTTGTAGTCACCCAGGTTCATGGTCAGCCAGAATGGACAAGGCTGCCTTGGAATTCCTTCTGCAGCTCAAGGGCCACCTCTCCCCAGTTCCACCAGGGAATGCCATTAGGTGTAAAATTACAAACTATGGAGCTTCAATTTTGATGAGTGCCCCAGGCCTTCTGTGAAGTATCCCAAAGAAAAACCTGCCTGGGGGGCTCTTGTCCTCTGTGGGCCACATGGGGTCTCACTGACAGGGAGAATAGAGTCTGTCAAATAAGAGAGAACTTTAGCAAATGATACCGAGACACTGTTGAGGGGAAATCTTTAATAAAGAGCTGGGACGGTGTCTTGTAAGGAAATCACTTAGGTCAAGTATACAGGGTGGGATGGGAATAAGCCAAAAAAAAAAAAAAAAACAAAACGCATGCCAAACCCAGACACCATTCCCAGCCAGCATGTCCCTTGACCATCTGACAATATGCAACTGGGGACAAAAAATTTGCTTTCATATCTTCCTTGTATGAAGTGGGTGTCTTGAGATGACTTTCTGGCCAAAGAGATGTAAGAGGATGTTTGGAGAACATTTTAGGAAATATTTATTAGCTTCCTGACCAAGAAGAGAAAGTGATGAGCTTGATTCTCCTGCCCAATTCTTTCCCCATTTCCTGCCTTCAGATATGGTCTTGGTGCTGGAGCCGCAGCAGCCATTTTCAGATCATGAGGTAACAAGTTTAAGGAGTAAAGGAAATGCTAAAGGTGACAGAACAGGAGGATGTGAAGAACCTGAATCTTCAATATTTAACAATAGCTAAACTACAGTAATTATTTATTTACATCTTTATGGAGTGTGTCTTTAAAAAAAATAAAAAATTGGTAACTTTGGTATGCTATAGGCTCTACATGTCGGATCTTGGCAAAAAGATTCAACTTCCTTGGATCTCAGTTTCTTTTTTTTTTTTTAATTTTATTTTTGTTGTATTACATCCATCCCCTTTTTGCTCCAACATCTCAGTTTCTTTAAATATAAAATGGAAACAATGTCTTCTTCCCAAATATAAACCAAGTGAGATATGCAGGTAAAAATGCTAGATAAATATAGACTATCTTTCCAAGAGAATTGAATATCTTCTGCGTGAATATACTGATGTTGGAACATGAGCTTTTCTTATTAATGTGAGAGAATGGTATCCACATTTAGAAAGCCAGGACTTGTGAGACAGTAGTTATTATACCAATTCTCTCCACAGACTCACTTTGTAATCTTCAGCAAATTACTTAATCTCTCTGACCTCTGGTTCCTCACTGGTGAAATTAGAGTTGTAACGTATTTCCTACCTGTGTACTGGGGCTCTCCTGAAGATTGAAGATCGTAAAATGTTCAAAATCTTTTCAGAAATATACTGTGATATGTAAATGTATAATATTAATATATCATTAGAGATATGTAAGACTAGAATGTCTCCACTTATGTCTAATGTGGAGTTAAAATACTAAACAATTAATTATCAACAACTTGTCCCTTTAAAAGAAACCCTCCTAGGGATTTATTTTTATTTGTGTATTTTTAGGCAGATGAGGGAGTAATATTATTTGAAACTTCAAGATATTCTATCACTTAATTTTAAACATGTATATATTATGTTAATAATAAAATAATAATTATAATTATTATTTGAAAATGACTACCCACTGGCTAGTATGGCTCAGTGGATTGATGTTGGCCTACAAACCCAAAGGCCACTAGTTCAATTACCCAGTCAGGGCACATAACCAGGTTGCAAGCCAGGTCTCCAGGCAGGCCCCTAGTTGGAGGCAGGTGAAAGGCAACCATACGCTGATGCTTCTCTCCCTTCCTTCCTCTCTCCCTGCAGTTCTCTCTGAAAATAATGAATAAAACCTTAAAAAAAAAAGAAGAAAAAAAGAAAATGACTATCCAGTGACAGAGCAGTGTGGGCAGGAGGTAAGAAAATTTGAGAGAACACATAAATACAGAAAACTAGGAAGATACTCACAGAATAAAACATAACAGCAATTTGAAAAAAGAAATTAGATTTATTTGCCCTGGAAAGAAAAATGATATTTTAATTACTGTATCAAGAAACTGCCTAAAGTATTATTGTATGTGGGAAGGTTAATATCCACCCCTATTTTCCTGAGGCTAGAGCAAGAAGATTATACATATAAAATAGAAATGACTATTAACTTTCCAACATAAAATAACACTTCGCCATGAGATGGATTACATAATTAGATTTCCAAGTGCTGGGTTGGCTTAGAATTTGCAGTGACCTTCTCAATTTTGCTTGACTGCTACGTAGAGCACTATAGCATGAACACTTCGTGCTGTATGTGAGGAAAAACCCTGGATCCTGTTATATCCACATATTGTACAAGGGCTCGCTCTTCTCTAATGTAATTAGTGTTATTTTCAGTACGGGCTGACAATGTCCCACAATAGAACTAGAGCTTCCTCTCTCTCTCATCTTCCCCCAAGCACTGTCCTCTCCAGACAGAGATGTCTTTCCAGATTTAGCTGCCCTTTCTTCCAAAAGAGCTGACAGCCCCTGCTCTGACCATGAGCGTTATTTTTAGACCTCCCCTTGCTTACTGTTACAAGTTTTGATAAGGTCTTGACCACTGGTACAATTACCGGATGCTGCTGCCTGACTGTATTCTTATCAGACTGTTTCTAATAAAGTTTATACTTTTCTTATTACCTTTCTGTCGACCTTACAATCAGAAAACGCTGTCATTGTTAGGAGCAAGAGGGTAGATCAAAGAGAAAATACGAATCCTCTCCAAAAATGAATCAAATTCAATCCTTAAAATGTGATTACTGCCATTGTTTTAAGGACAACCAAAAAATGACTAAAAAACAAAAATAAGAAGTCAGCCCTTCCATTTGAAACCATTCAGTTCCTGGTACCAGACTGTGGCCTTCTTAGTGAAGGGAAAGATCAGGGGAAAGTATCTGACTGCTCTCCTGTGTGATCTGGGTCACTAGGTCCAGACACTGTCATTCACTCTTCTTTAGCAGTCTCGTTGGTTTTCATGGCTCTACTTGGTTCCCTGGTTTTCCGTTCCAATTCGATTGCATCCCCCAAACAGACCAGTTCAGAGTTTAAGTGCAGGTGCCATTACCAGTCATCAAGTGCTCTCACAACTCAAGTAACAAAGGTCCTTTCTCAGTCCGGACCTTGGTGCCTCTCCCCAAAAGTGCCAGTCAAGTAGTGCTTGCATTGCCCAGAACAACTTGCTGCTCTGAGCCTGACCCTCTTCCAACTGGGAAATGTTGCGTGGAAACCCCAACCTTATACATTTTCCAACCCTTCTTACCTTTATGCATCATACCCATCTATTTGGGTCATTAGAGGTCTTGACTGAAGACAGTGAGGAGGATCTGATGAACCAGCAGGAGTATTGCAGACTAGGTGGAGATGCTCTGAGGTCTGTCCCTCTCTCCCTCTGTGTGTGAGATCATCCTGGACAATTCTGACACCCGCTACCAGGAATCAGGCCTGTACAGCTCATCAATGTTAATGGCTGGATAAACCTTACAGTTTGTTAAGAAATGCAAAATCTATTAGAAAAGGGTGAATTGGTTAATGCATGTGTTAGGTTCTAAATTTGCCTGAATCAAACCTCTTAATGGACTACTTATTTTATGCTCTGTGCCCATGAATAATTAAGTCTCCTTAGATGCACCTTTAAGCAAAGCAAATTACTTATTAGTGGTGTTTGGGAATTGACATGAAATATTCTGTCCGACCTCAGAAGTGTCTCTGTTGTCATCTTTAAAACAATTCCAAGTAAGAGTGGTAGAAATCTCCTTATTACTAGAACTGAGACGTCAACCTGGAGAAAAGCCAAGTTTAGATGTGCAGTATTAATTTTACAGCTGAAGGCAGTTTGTAGAAGAAGCAACAATGAGGCCACATATTAGTGATTATTGCTGCTAATTTTGTGGTCTATGGAGCTTAGTTTTAATTTTTATATCCTATCCAATGAAGCATATTAAATATTCATATAAGTTACTTCACATGAGACTTATTATAAGGTAAATATCATGCCCTAGGGGAATAAGATACTTGTGCCCAAAAAAATTATGACCAAAATTTCTAACTGCTAAGAAAAAATGTATTTTCTTTTCTCCATCAGTGGCAACAGGAGGTAAATTTCTATAATGTACATACAACTGAATTTTCCACTTCAAAGCTATTGTGCCAGATTATACTTTCCCTATTAGGTAGTGCAGCCATTTTTCCAGGTCTAGTTGTATAAGAATATAACATGATTGAGAGAGACATTGTTCCTTTGAGGAAATTAACTTTTGACTAAAATCTGCTCTACCATTTTCAATACAAGTTTTCTTAAGAGCTTTGGCTATTACTTGCTGAGATTAAAACCAATTTCTTATAAAAGGAAATTGTTTCAGAGCGGATATAATTTTTTTGCAGTGACTGGGAAACTGCCTTAAGTAAGGCATGCAGAAAACAAATTATTTGATGAATGGATCCTGGTTTAAGCACTGTTTCTGTCAGCCACCAGGGACCCTAAGGTGAGAGGAGTGAAAGTCCTTGCTTTTTCCTTCCCCTCCTGAAACTTGCCCAGGAGCAAGGGAGAGAACAAAAAATTGAAACACAAACCCCATACTCTATGAATGTTGGGGGCATCTGTAATATGCATGGTAGGTGAAGAGAGAAAATGAATGATGAAGAAACAGTAAATGATGTAGTGGGAAGTAGGAAAGTCAAACTGAAATGTCTACAAGAGGACAAGACTCATGGGCATCCTGCAGAAGGTTGAAAGGCTCAGGAATTATAGGAGCCAGGTACCATAATACAGAGGGGCAGGGGTGGAAGGTGGGATTGTTTCAATGTTGGCCTTAGCAGTATTCACTCATAAATACCAGAGGAAAAGAGTCTCAGTACAGAAATGAGGAAAATAGGTCATAATTAAGGGGTTGGGGTGGAGGTAGTGGCTTCAGCAGTTATTTAGGAGGCACCTGTGGGTGCTGGGCCAAGCGAGAGTAGCCTGAGGGGAAAAGGGGGGTCAGAGGTCCAATCTGAGAGTCAACATTGTAAAACTGTGAAAATAACACCCCCAAATACGCAAGGTTGCTGAAATGATGAAATGCATGATTAAATACAGAGCACTCAGAACAGGGGCTGGTCCAAGGAAGCCCAGGACGAATGTTGGGTATTTTGAATGGCGACTGTTATTTGGTAATATGGAATGCATTCTTCGATCAGAAAATAAATGTTCTTGATAGCAGCCTAGGGACTTTCTTCAATCATGGCTCTTGAAGTTCTGATGGCCAATCTAACTTGGACCTTCATATCCTGGGTAAACCTGAGAGAAACTTGGAAACTAGCCTTATCCCTCCACAAAGATGGATATTTAACTAAGGCTCGTATGAGTCATGAAAATCCTCTCCCACTAGCGTAAGCTCTGTGACGTCCTGAAAGGCAAACGCATGCATGAGATGGGGGGCGAAAGGCCTAGCAGAGGCTTGTCTAATTCAACCAATTTTGTATTCCTGAAAATCTTCATCTTCTTCATGAGCAGCTCGAATATTGGAAAGATGGCCTTTGCCCAAGGCCATGGCATAAAGGAGTTAGTTTCCAAAGACAATATTACAAGAACAAACAAAGGCCAAACTCAAGAGATCTTGCAATCAAATTGGAAAAAATAAAGGGAAACCACTCTAAAATGTGAGCCTATTCGTTAGCGGTTTGCTTAATAATCGAGGGGGAGGGGCAAGCAAGGAGGTGGCGGTACCATTGCCCAAACTTCAAGTCAAAGGGGAGAGAGAGTCAATAGAGCATTTCCCCCCTAAAATCTCAGCTTTGAAATCAGTGGCTCCCAAGTAGATTTTCCAAGCTTTCCCTGATTTTTACTCTCTATAAGCTTCCCCCCAAATTTATTATTAAAATGAAGGTCTGGGGTCAGGCCTGTCCAGGCCGTCATCTGTGGAAGGAAGAGTAAACTGTACTTGCCTCCTCCCCACTTCTTCCTCTTCTCCAGCCCCTCAGTGAGGCATGCGTGAGGCCCCCCCACCATTGAAATTGCTCTTTCCCGAGGTTGAAAATTCTGCTGCAACTTCTGAGCAGCATTTCTTCACTGCCACCTCATCTGCCTCCTACCTGACTGTTAATGAAGCCACTTCCCCTATCACCCCAATGGTAGCTCCTGTTCCTCATTTCTGTGGTGTTTTACACAAGTTTTATTTCAAGTGGTAGGTTCTGCTTTATTAGTGTCCTTGGTTTCTTTTCTGAGTCTTCTCAGCCTTACCCTGTTTGCCCTTCCTAAACACTTTTGCTCCACAACTCAACAAGTTCCTTATTTTTTGTCACACCCCAACTAAAATTTGACATTTAAGGCCTTTTTGAACTTGCTCTAGCCCTCAAGGATAGCTCCTATCTCTAAAATATCACCACGTTTTCTGTATATTCTGTGGGGGACTTGAAAATTGCTTTTTCTTCATCTTGTTATTCATCTTTTGTGTATAAAAGGGACTCACCATGGAGCTATCCTCTGTTTGTTGGTTTCCATGGGACCTAACACTTTAAAGTGCCTACTAAGCGTAGAAGCCTGAGAATGGTGAGCAGCATGAGATGCAGCTCACTATAGCAGGAACCGTTGGCCAGCAAGACTATTATTATTTCTCTTTTTCAGCCTGAACAGGTTATTCTATACTTTATATTTTTGTGTGTCTTTTGTGTCCCAGGGGGCTGCCTGGAATATAGCACCTGGTCAATAATACTCATTGCACTTAACTCAATTAAGGACCCTTTTGTGAGAAGGTGAATTTCCAGAGCTATTTGAATAACACAAAAATGTTTTTTAAAAAAGGAAAAGGATGACATTCTGACCATGTCACTTTTGTTTTTTCTAGTCTGTTTTAAAAAGGAAAAGAAAAAGTGGGAACATGGTAGAAGAAAGTGCCTAGATAACAAACCAATTAAAATAGATTTTTAAGTGGCCATATAGATAATTATGAAAACTCCACATTTTTGTAATAATTTAGTCACATTATTTCAATTTTGCCTTTAGGACAAGCTCACAGGATGCCTTAATGTATGTTTCCATTTCAAGGAATTTCAAATGGAAATATTGCTTCCTATGAGCTAAGAGATAAAATTCGAGAGTACATCTCAAAGAAAATTCACTATTTTATTCACATAAGTAGAAATCACAGTTTTTAAAGATAGCATCTACCCTCAAATATAAGAATGCGGTAAAAAACAAACATGGTTTCTAGTTTTATACCTATTTTCACCAAAAAACCAACTTATAATTGCCCTGCCAGGTTTTATGTAGTAAAAGAGAAAAGCAATTATTTTCAAAGGGCATTTGTTTTTCAGAGCGGTTATCAAGAAACAAACACTAGTAGGGGCATAATTTCCCTGAGATTGAAAATATAGAAAGACTATAATTGCTCAAATACAGTTTGAGAAAGGTTTGAATTGAACAGGAAACATAAGCAAAACAAAATGAAGGAAAAACATTGAAGAGAGTTGGGGCTGGAAACAAAAGAAAAGAGCTCAGAACATTTCCCTTTGGAGTTCAAAATCACCAATTTAAGTTTTTATAATGCCTGATAATGAATACAAAGAGATAATAATTTTTTTTTTTTTTTTGTCTATGCAAACTACATGTACACCATACGAATTTCTTGAGGTCAGGAGGTACGTATGATCTCTTTCCTCATTTTCATCCCCTAGACGTAAGATCCATGGCATATCAGTAACAGTTGAATCTAGTAGTCATTGATTGATTGTCGCACTGGTTACCTGAACGACCAGCTACATATGTTAACAAACTGTCACGGGTTGAGTTATGTCCCTCAAAAGACGTGATTAAGTCCTGACCCCCAAGCACCTTAGAATGTGACATGTTATTTGGGAATAGAATTGCTGTAGCTGTAGTTAGTCAAGATGAGTTTGCACAGGAGGAATGTGGGTCCTCCATCCCATGTGCTGGGGTCCTTGTCCTTGGACAGAGAACCAGGAGGAAGGTGGCCATGAGGGGAACACCTGGTGAAAGTGGCGGCAGAGACTACAGCAATGTGTCTACACACCAGGGGCCGTCTTGGCTCCCGAAGCTGAAAGACACTGCCATCACCCCAATTTCAGGTTCCCAGCCTCTGGGACTGGGACAGAATACATCTTGTTGCTCTAAGACACCCAGTTTGTGGCACTTGGTTATAGCTCTCCCAGGAAACTAGTCCCCAGACTTAATCTTCACTATAGCCCATGTGGTTTCCAGGGCTCTTCGTTACTTAATTGAAGGGGAAACTGAGTCTCTAGTGCAACCTGTTCCCAGGCACAGTGGTGGAGTCAGGGGGGTCTGACTCCAGAGTTGATATTCTTAACCCTGTGCTACACAGGATGTTACAGTATGTTTGCTGGCCAAGTAAATTAGCGCCCGGACATAGGATTGCTCCATAGGGTAGATGCACACACAAAATCCTTTCTTCTCAATATTTTGTGCTAAGTCATATTTTAAATCAAACAGCAAAACTTCTTGCAATGGGTTTTATGACCTCTACCCCCCCCCCCCCAGCTTTCTCCTAATTATTCGCTAACCAGCTGATCTGCTCTCATTCCCTGGTAGTGGGAGGCCTTTGTATCTAATTATTGTTTAAATCTTCATGTATAGAAACAAACGAAAAATGGCAATGTTAGAGCTTTGAGCAGTTGTGTACCTCTAAAAAAAGGCTGTTTGTGTTTTTTCTTGAAGAATGACTGCAAGGCTCTAACAAATGAAATGAAGATCGCTGTTGGCCACTGAGTGGCCTCGTTTCCCTCCTGAGCATAAAGACCGTGGGCATGAACTTTGGCAGACAGAGTCACTGATCTCTGGTCGGAGCGTCTGCTCCTCCTGGTCACCTCAGTTTGGGAAGCAGTGTCCCTGCTTTGCTAGAAATCCTTAACTCCAGAACTCTGCACTCTGCATACAAATTTGCCAGTGGTTTTGAAACCATAGGACATTTCTGTCTAATCACTCCCTCTACACCAGGACCCACGCTTCCGAGTTGAGGTCCTCAGGGTATGGCAGCCTGGAAGACGGCAGCAACGAGATGACCCCTACCAGGGCAGTGGCTCCCCGCTGTCCTCCAGGTGAGCAGAGCGACACTCAGAGGTGCAGCCTGGAGCTCCAGGAACAGCTGGGGACACGGCCAGAGCAACCTCTGCGGTCCTTTTCCAGCATCAATGAGCAGGTGTGGCAGCAACCCATAGCCCCTACAGCCTACACTTGAACATTTCAAAACCTAAGCAGCATGGGGGCCGCAGGAGCCTTAAGTCTTCAAATGAAAAGTTCTTTCCAGGGCAGATGACAGGCCTCTCAGGGAAAGGTTGAAAGGGAAGTGTAAGCTCCATCCTGCAAAGGTCAAGTCACCGAAAGCTTTTGTCAGGTGCAGGGGGGACCCTGGACTCATTTTCCCAAGTCCGAGCAGGTGTGGGGTCTCCAGGGCAGAGTTTTACACCAGCCAGGCCTGCCTTCTGCCCCGGGAGCAGGTGGCTGCTGACAGCAGCTGATGGCTGAAGTCAGGGCAGGTCAGGAAAGGGGCTTGTTCCTTGAGGAGGAGCAAGTGAGCAGGGACCAGAACCACACAGCAGGGACTCAGTGTCGGGGCGATTATTCCACCGGGAGCTGAGCCTTGTTCTCGACTTTCTGGGCAGCTGGAGACCATCAGCCACTCACTCTCCCGACTTCTCTGGGATTTGCTTTTCTTCTTGTGGAAAATAAGAAAGTGGCACTTTTAGATTCCTGACTCCTCTGCATCTGTGAAACGGACACAAAATCAGAGGCCACACAGCAGGGAGGGAAGAGCTCATTGCAGGGCAGCTGATGGTCCTGTCATCAAATCTCAGCTCAGGGGGTCATTCAGTGACATTGAACAAGCCATTGAAACTGTAGTCCCCCGTTTGCAAAATAAAGACGACGTTCCTACTGACGTGCTTATCTGTTATGACAGTTAACAGAAATAATGCAGGGGACACAATCGACAGGCCTATTGATAAATAGTGGCTTTTATCACACTCTCTGGATCTGTTGAGTCACTCCCTCTAGACCCAGGGAGATGAGGCTTGTGGCAGAAGAACCAGCCTCTGAGTGGCCACCCTTTGGTCACAGCGGGTGACTGTAGATTTTTTATGCATAGCTTTGACCAGCATCCAGTGTGATGCCTGGCTGACTCCAGGTTTCCGTAAACAAGTGGCGGTTGAAAGAAGACACCAGGAAGGAAATGAATGAATGAACACTGTGCCCTTCAGGCACCGGGCTCTGAGGTCGTTCATCTCCCCCGACCATCCCAGCAGCCATCATGCTCTAAGGTGATTGTGGCCTAACCACTCATTAAAATCTTTTTTAAAACTGTTATTCTTTTAATGTTTAAAAATTATGTATTTATTTATTTTTAGGGGGAGAGAGAGAGAAGGAAAGAGAGAAAGTGGAACCCATTTGTCATTCCACTTATACAGTTTACTTTGTTAGCCACTGGAGACTTAGCAGGTCATACAACTCCAGAAACCTTGTAGGAAAAGACTAGTGGTCACCCGGCTTAGGTGTAGTGGCCATCTCTAGACCAGTGAACTCTAGGCAAGGGTCTGGGATGAATGGAATGCCTTGGTCAGGCTCACATCTGTAGTGCGAGGGCATGGTCACACTTAACATAAAATCTTCCTCAATCAATATGTGGATGAAGAGAAGGCCCATTGCTATTTTAAAAGAAAAACAGGGAGTGAATGAAAAAAAAGCATCCCATTAGTAGCCTCTGCAGGCACTATTTGTCGATTAGAATCCTTTTGGGCTGACCTGAATCACAGGAACACCAGTCACACTGGAATGGAAAAGGCAGAGGCAGTTACAGTGGTCTGAGTTAGAATTTCCATATACGTTGATTGGGGCTGTCTTTATAAAGAAGCTGGCCCAAGTAAGTTCTACTAATATTAAAATGGGCTTCTACACTGCACTGGAATCCTTGCTTTTATCTTATGAGAGTATCTTACATAAGCAAAAAGTATAAAACAAGTGAATTATTTTTTAAATGACTGTGATTGACTATCCATATATCACCGTTCCATAAGAAAAATGATGGTGAACATGGTATCTTTTCTTTCAGAGACAGGGATCTTCCCAGAAGCTTTGACAAAACAAAACAAAACAAAAACAAACAAACAAAAAAGCAATATACTTCTCCCTTTTGTTCTTGAGGGTGTTATTCTTCGAGGGTAAGTTTATAAGGAATGATACAAGTAAAATACTAAAACTTATTTATCGGGATAAACTGTGTTACCCAGGCAACTGAAGAACACATTCAAAATCTGTTTTGCAAAGAAGTTATAACATCTATTCTTCAGACTTAAAGATCTTTCCCTCCTGTTTGGATGATGTTTAAATACTTATCCAATATATTTACCTAGCTCTACAGTGCATTGTATTTTCACCTATACCATCCCCTTTGAGATTCACAGCAACTTTGCAAGGCAGCTAGGGAGGGCATTGTTATTCTCATCTACCAGATGATGAAATTGAGGTTCCAATGAACTGATTTTCCAATTTTCACAGTGTATTAATCTTGATTCTTGCACCAATAAGAACTCCTTTTTGCTATTAGGAAGCAAAAGAATATATGAAAGGACATTCAGTAATTCATGGGATATTTGAGGTGGCTAAAAACTCAGCCTTTATGGGTAGAAAGCCAGAATATTGCCCAAGTGGATGCCACAGAACCACTCCAGTGAAGGTGAAGGCATGATTATTACTTCTGGGTATGGACATTACTTCTCATACATGTGACATGGGGCAGGGCACAATTCTTCTGAAGGTGTGGTCCATGTGGCCTTGGGGATCTGAATGTCTTCAACAGCATCCTCACCAGAGTAGATTCTGTGCCTGCAATGGGCTGAATGTTCATCCTCACCCTGCTTCAAATTCATATGTTGAAATTCTACTCCAGGTGACGGTGTTAGGAAGTGGAGCCTTTGGAAGGTGATTAGGTCTTGAGGCTGGAGCCCTTGTGAATGAGATGAGTGCCCTTCTATAAAGGACTCCAGAGAGCTCCCTTGCCCCTTCCACCACATGAGGACACAGTAAGAAGACAGCATCTAGGAATCAGGAAACAGGACTTTACCAGACACCAGACCTGCTAGCACCATGATCTTGGACTTCCCAGCCTCCTGAACGGACAGCAATACAGATTTGTTGTCTCAAAGCTACCAGTCTATGGTATTCTGATATGAGAGTGACTCACCTACTGCTGTAGATCAGTCTTCACTGGATCAGTGTCCCCTGAGTATGTTTTAGTGATAGAAACAAGAGCAGAGAATTCCTGTGCACACTGCACCCCACGCATGCGTAGCCTGCCCCATTATCAACATTCCCCACTGGAGTGACACATTTGTCACATCAGACCAACCTGCATTCATGCATCACCAGAGTCTATAGTTTCTGTTAAGGTTCACTCTTGGTGTTGCATGTTCTGCAGGTTTCAGCAAATACATTCACCATTATTTTTAAAAAAGTAGCATGGCTGCCCTAAATACCCTGTGCTCCCTCTAGTCATCCCCCCTCCCTCCTCCCATTCCTGGTGACCAAGCGTTCTTTCTATGGAATCCATAATTTTGTTTTTTCCAAACGTCATATAATTACAATCATCAATAAGTAGCCTTTTCAAAATGGCTTCCTTTATCTAGGGATCTGCATTTGTTCCCTTCATGTCTTTGTAGCCCTGAGTAATGGTCCATTGTCTGGATATACCAGTTATTTACCCCTTCACCTACTTGGGGACATCTTAGTTGCTTCCATGTGTTGGTGCTTACGCATGAAGCTGCTCTAAACACCCAATGTGCAGGTTCTTTGTGGGGACGTAGTTTCAACTCCTGTGGGTGATTAACAAGGAGTGTGACTGCTGAACAGTGTGGTAAGAAGACGTTTGCTTTTGTACGAAGCCACCGGGCTATTTTCCAAAGTGACTGGACTCATTTGCATTCCTATCAGAAATGAGTGATATATATATATATATATATATATATATATATATATATATAATACCTTTAAGTTGTTCATTGCACTGGGTCTTTCCTCAGTGTGAAAACTTAAAGATGTTTTATCCTGTTTCCATGCAATATCAAAGGAAAATCAAACCTATCTGTATTTCATTGCTTTCTACGCTGCCAAACCACTTTAAAGAAAAATCTTGGGTATGCTTTCTCCCTTGCTGCTTATTACCTTGAAAAATAGTACCTCCATCTGGGAATTTCTTTCCCTTTCTACGAAGAAAAAGATATGAAGCGGTATTATTGACGGTACCGATTATCATGAATTATTAGCTCTCACTCTTTTTAATTTCCCTTCTACATGGGACATTATTGAGCACCCTTCCACAAGGACTCCTTTTCTTGCTTGTGGGCACTGTTTTTCTGATTCTGTTCTTATTACTCTGTTTATTTCCTCTCTTCTTCCAGCCTTTAAAATATAATCCCTTGGAGATATTTTTTTTCTTTGTTTCCATTCTTTATTGTCAACATTGTTTATCTTGGTGATCATGTTTCAATTCTTGCAAATCTGTGAACAAACCCAAAATATTTACCTGCGGACCTAGTCACCCACCAAATTTCAGTCTAACTTCCCCAAGGGAATATTCAGATAGGCCCCCAGATGTAAGTAAGGCCTGATGTATGGAAGGGAATTGATAGTTTCTTCTCCTAACTCTCTCTTGTTCTGTACCCTGTATTTCTGTGTGGGCAACCCCCCATTACCTGCACCCCAGTCCTCTAGGCACCTGTGTGGGAAACTGCAGCACTTTTTCAAACATGTTCCCCGTTTGATCCCATAAATTGAATCACTTGACAGGTTAAGTCAGATATGCTACTATAGCTCTTTAAAAAGTCTTCCTTTCTTTTCAGTATTTCCAGAACCTTACTTTTCTTCTGGTTTCTGCAGGCAGTGTCCGGGGACACTTTCTCGGGTGAGTTTTGGCAGAATGCGGGCAGGGCAGGAAGCAAGCCGAGTTGGGAAACGCCCTGGGGACATGGGCAAAGGAGGCATTCTGCTGGTGTGTAGACCAGGTGTTTCCGAAGGCGTGGGCAGAAAGCTGGTCAGGTGGGGTGCCTCCTGTCCCCCAGGCCCAGGGCTGCAGACACAGGGGCAGAGCACCGAGTGACCCACAGGTTAGACCTTTCATTTTCTACTTCTACTTTGTTTTCCAAAACTAAATAGAACAGGAATGTAAGCATTGCTAGGATTTTATGCGTGCCTCCACATGGGCCCTCCCCCTTCCCATACTCAATATACCTGTTCCTTACCTGTCTCAGGTAACAGCAGGGCAGGTTCCTACTGGGGTGGGGGCAGGGTGGGGGGCTTGTGAACAGTGGCAACCTCACGTGTTCCTTTCCAGCAACACAGTGCCTGAGTCCTGACAATGGATTTACAGCTTATTTTTTCAAGCTTGAAATAAATAAGTCTTCACAAAATAAAACCAGTAAAAATCAGAAGAAAATATGAGTAATTAGACACAAGCAAACAAAAGAAAATGGAAGGACCCATAGTCTCATTATATGCTCTTTGTCACTTATACTGTCATACAACATGATGATAATCCAGCCGGTTAGGACAAGAACTAGGCCTCAAACACTCTACATTCACAAGAAGGCTATTTGATTTTGGGTATATTTCCACTTTAGTTAAGGATAAAACTTGCCTTAAAGTGTATATTATTCTTTGAAGTATTAGCGGAAGCTAAGATGTAGCCATCATTAGTGAAATACAAAAACTAAGCCTAAATAATGTAGTTAATTGTGTAAATATATGTGTTTATAGTGAAAGCAAAACTGGTTTATTGTACTATCAAAAATACAGTAAATACATATTTGCAATATTGTTGATTTTATCTTTTTAATTTCTATCTGAATTAATAATATGACATAAATTTAATAAATATAGTACAAGTATACCTTAAACTTTCTACTGAAAGTAGCATACAGACAATGTCTGGGGACAAGTGTCCTTTACCACCTGAGGCAGAAAACTTGCCCCAAGTAAGCAAATTCATCACCTACATTAGAGCATGTGATTCAAATTCATATGGTGTTACATTTGGAATGAAGTGATATATATATATTTTTTTCTTAAACAACATCTTCAGTTTGTTTTTTGGGGAGAAACATAGAAATGTTTTAGAAATTCTAGAAATCCCAAAATAATAAAAAGAACATAGGAAAATATGCTTCTCCCTTAGGGGCATAAGAAGCTGTATGAGAAACCTTTAAGGAACAGTATTTCTGGGGGAGTCTTCTGTCTGTAGGCTTTCCCCTCTGTTCAGTTTTCTGCATATTTGTGTGTGATTGTATTTTGTAAAGCTTTATATATTGTAAAGCTAATATATGTAAAGCATATATTAGTAATAAAGAGTTTTAGCTTTAGAGAAACTGCAAAAAAAATCAAAAAAGTTTAGTAAACATTCTGATTTCTAAATTGTATTAGAAATATCAGCATTAACTCATAATACATTTTTTGTTTTAAGAAGTATTTCCTAGCTTAGCCACTGGAAAGTCCTGGAAATAATAACAAAACCAACAGCATGAGCATCCCATTGTCTAGGCTGTGGTCTAAATGCCCTAAAAAATAATGTACTGGTTGTAGATATTCAAGAAGAAAAACACCAGCTGAGCCTAGAACATCTTATTGTTTCCCAAATTAAGAAAATTATCAAAGTCATCTAAAAGAGCCTAGAGCCAATCGATTAAAATACATGGACAAGGTTATTGCCATATACTCAAATGGGACCAATAATGTTTCCAAAAAACCTTTGGTGGCCTGTGGAGGATCCTAGAGAATCAACTTATTATTTTAAAAACTTATAAATAAAGGGAAATAAGAAATAATTTGACTGTACCGTATAGTATGCACTATATCTCTGAGTCATGAAAAATGTTTGATGAAAAAATATTATTCATAGAAAAACCAGCCATTAGACTATGAATGGAAAAAATGGGTCCAAGCCATGATCAACATGCCAAAAAGGCAGTGGTGATTTTTATACTACATCACTCAAGCTGACAATTTCTAAACCAATAGATTAATCTTAACAAAAGACAGTCAGACACTGTATATCTCTTGACGTGATTCAATGGAAAGTATAAACCATCACCTATGGAATCTTCTTTCTAAAACAAACAAGCTAACCTTACATAACATCAATCAAATACAATCAGCTAACTATGGAATGTAAGAAACTCTAAAGGACAAGTATCCCACTTTCTTCACAAACAAATTTTGAGAAATAGGAGAATGAAGAAACCATAGATTAAAAACTTGAGAGGCATATCAATCGAATGCCTTCTGAGGCAATCTAACCAATTCTAAGCAAAAACAAAACCCAATTAAATTATGAGCTAGTTGGGGCACTTTGATCATTGGTTTGATAATATTAAATAATTATTTTTTTATTGTGTTTTATGATAGCAGTGTGGACATTTTTCAAATCTTAATCTTTTTGAGAGATATCCTAAACATTTATGGAATGTAACTAAAGGGTATCTGAGATTTGCCTCAAAATAACCTGGGGTTGGAGAAAGTGAGTGGAGTTTTAGAAGAAACAAGATTTATCATACGTTGATTATTGTTGAAATTAGTAATGGCTTTATGGGGAGTTTACTTACACTAAGCTCTCTTCTTTTGGTACATTTCTAAGTTTCTGTATTTATGAAACAGGCCTACAAGCAGGTATAAGTAATCATTTAATGATCAACCCTATGCCCATCACCAAATTTACCAATGAACTTAACAACCATCAGCTCAGAGCTCATGGAGGGCAGTGCAGGTTAGTTAAATGGGGTTTTATGGAGGCATTGCTATGCTCCCAGGTTCTCAGTTCTAACTTGTTGTCTCCCTGTCTGGGTGGATGGATTTCTTTGTCGTTCTGCTCTTTCATGGAAACACTAGTTTTCAAGTAGGCAGGCTTTTTAATTCATGTGTGGAAGCAACCAACGGGCAGGGATGCAAGGCTTACCCTGACCCCTGCCACATCTTGGCGAACAAACTTCTGTGAGTTTGAAAGGGGTGCTGATACAGTCTTACCTGGGGTTGGCCCCTGTGGGTTTCCCCTCCTTTCTTGCAAGCTGGGTATTTCCGAGAAAGTTCGTTATATTTTATTCAACATATTGAGGCATGTTGGCAGATTATCTAAGCTGCAATATTTCTAGAAGGAGGAGACAGTTTCATATTTCATATGGCTTCCAGATTAATCTTCTTGGAACACAGGCCTGTGTAAAATGATGAATTATTAAGTGATCATTTGTTTCTTATTTTCTATTCAATAAAAAATATAAAAAGTAATCTCACCTAGCTTTCAAATTCTTCTTCTACTATACAGAAGTGGGCAAAGATAGGTTTACAGTTGTGAGTACATGAAACACATAGTTTATTCTTGTGTTATTATTTATTGTTGGATTATTTTCCATAGAACAATGGTAAGCCTACTTCTGCTCACCCCTATATAATTCCCACATTTATCTATGACTATTTTCCACCCATTGTTTGTTTTAGGCAGATTTTGTTTGCTTCTCACATGTGTCCATTTCCCTTGCTCAGGCCCATCCATCTACTTGGGGTGCCCATCCCTTCATCTTTTTCGACCCCAATCTTATTTTCTTCAAACTCATCACCTCTTCTGCAAAAATTTCTCTAAACCTCCAAATGACAATCATTTTTTCTCTTTGGAACTCTCTCTTCCTTAGGAACTCATTTTGTGTGTGTGTGTGTGTGTGTGTTATGGCTTTCAATTTTTACCTGTATTTTGTCTAATTTAATATTTCTTATTGCTTAACCTTTTCAACGTCAGGACCTTCTGTTTATCTTGGCATTCCCTAAATTACAGACCACAGTGTCTTTCACATAGTGGAACTTAATTTTTTAAGGCATAAACAATTATGTTACAAAAAAAAGATTTTTTTAAACAGCTATGCATTTGAAAATCAAAAGGCAAGTGTGAATTGAAGTCACCTGTGTCACCATGATGTCCATCCATGAGACCGCAGGTTATCTAGATGAACTTGAGAACAGCAAATGTCTTTAGTGTTTGCTTTAGGAAATTCCTACAGATCAATTTATTGGAGAAGAAGCATTTCACTTTGCCAAATGGTTCACTTTTCTCAAGGTTTCCCTATTGGTACATGCCTCCTCAGCCTGGTGTTCCTCAATTTTTCATTATTATATCAGAAATTTTGCTCACTCCCTATCAGGGCCTTGCTTTGTAAGATCCATCTTAAATTGATGGAGGCCAGATCCCAAAGCCCAGAAACCATTCCACGTCTAAGTTCTCCCTTCTGAGACACTTGTAGGACAATCTAGGTCCTAGTCTTCAATTAATGCTGCCTGGTGGCATTTAGAGAGTTTAACAGACCCTATAAAAGTTTCAGTCAACCCACATTGTATGTTATTACAAAAGCAAATAACAATATACATTAAATTCCTCAGATCTAAGATGATGTCATTTTTAAGTTGATATTCATGGCATGGATCTCAGTCCTTCGAAAAAAGGAACAAAATTTTTCTTGAAAAGCTATGTTCACCATGGTAAGATCTTATGTAGGATTGACCTTTAGAAAAAAGCCTTTCACATAAATTTCAGCTGTTTTTGTATTAATAGATGACACCAATCTTGTTTCTCCCTCACTTCATTTATTGACGAACTGTTGATCTAATGGTTGTTTCTAATTCACAGAGTCATTGCTAAGTTAGAATGCTTATTTTTGTTCATTTCATATCTACTTGTACTGGACATCTGTTTGAAGCACTCTTGTTATTTTAAACTTCCTTCTGAAATATAGAACAATGATCACTGTACTTTCATTAGGAAAGAAACAAAGCAAGGACATAATTTCTATGAGCTGCAACTCTTGCATTCTGAACTGAACTGTGAAAGGGTTTGTGTAAATTTGTAAAGCACTCTACACCTGTCATTTTTCAAATTCTAGGACAGGGCACAGTGAGTGACACTTGGGATGAAAGCAACAGTGTTTTTTTGGGGGGTGTGTGAATGAAGGACAATGTTTAGTCTACAATTAGAAAGCTTTCACAATGTCTCTGAGAAGTTGCTAATATTAGATCCTTTTTCAGCAACAGGAGTCATCAAATACCAAGGAAAGAGACCAGCAGCTGAAGGCTTTGGGACAGGTGACATCATTTGTGGAGCCAAGGAGTGGGAGAGGAGGCTGGGCTGGCAGGGCCCTCATAGATGGTGGTGCCCCTTCTGAGCGTGTCCCAGGGTCATGCAGTGGCGGATGTCTAGAGTGAGCAGGTCAGGGTGGGGTAAGTAGCCAAGAAATTTCATTCCAACTTGGGTTTGCTCGGAGACCTGCAGGGCTCTGGGGACCTCAGGTGGGCAAACCTGCTTCCCACCTGGCTCCTCCTGCCCTCCTGGCTGGTCCCTGGGGTGTGCACAGCGCTGAGTGGCGCTGCTCTGGAGTCACCACGCTGAAGGCATCGGAAAAGACCCCATCTGCACAGATTGCAGCCAGGCAGGCACAGCCACTGCAGACAGCTGTCTGCTAGGGAAAGACAGCCAGAGCAGATTAGCTGAAAGAAAGAAAGATTTGGTTTCCATGTCAATGACTTCAATTAGGAAGAACAAAGGAAGAAAAATAGAAAGTGTTGTTTATTGTAAGGTTGTTTCCCAAATGGAACTTTTTTTTTTTTTTTTCCTGGGAATCTTTTGTCCTTGTTTCTTAAGCTCTTTGTAAAGAGATAATTGCATATGAAATCTTGGCCATGTATGAGTACGCAAGGAGATTACATACACACACACACACACACACACACACCCCTTCAAAATCAACCTGCAGTGCCCTAATGTCCCATCTTGCATAAGGAAGGACATTACATCACAGAGAAGACGGGGAAGGGAGGTAACTTCAATTCTTTTGCATAACAAAAACATTCCTTTTTGGTTAGACAGCTAAAAACATGGGTTAATGTTAGCAGATCATCCTTGGAAGGGTGTGGGCGGTATGGATGGATGGTGGACGTCTCGGTGAAGGAGCCGGTCCTCCTGGGCTCCCCAGAAAAGGCTGCTGAGCTCCTTGCTGCTTATTTGTGGAAGCAGGAGGGGGTGGGGATTCCTCTGCCTTTGGAAGCATTTATCTTCTTTAAAACTGGTGAATGGCACACTGTTATATCTCAGGGACAGATTCATCATGAAATAGTGGCAAGTGACAGGAGTGCAGTTAGCCCTCACTGACAGAGTCAGACAAAGCAGAACACAATGAAACCGTTTACGGAATCATGTGAGAGAGTCTCTATCATTGAACCCCCCTCCCAGGATACTTCCTCCTGCGTTGCATTGCCATGGAATGCAATCACGACCCGTCCTGGATTCTATTTAATTTGGAGAGACCTTCATTAGAACATGGTAACATTCAAAAATGTCCATGCTCTGGAGTGCCGAGGACTTTATGCGGATGAAGTAACAGCAGTTAGCATTAATTATCCAAACATTCTGAAGTTGGATTAATTTAGTGGTCCTTTTTATGTCTTCACTCTCTCGGAATAGCACTGTTTTAAATAAAGAGCACATGGCTGAGAAAAGGAGCAGTGTGCAGTTCCAGAGATAAGTAATAATCCGAAGACGTGGGGTAATTACGGAGGTGTGGAGTGGGAGGCTGAGGTGGCAGGAAGCCTCGGAGATAGAAGACCTTCATCTTGATCCTTCAAGTCACTGGTTTTGTCATATGCTAGGGAAAGAACCAGAAGGTCTGTGCTTTGAGCTTTGTAGGTCCTCATCTCGGTAATGAACACTGGTGGAGCCTATCATGTGTTGGGCAAAGTTCTTAGCAATAGCTCCTGCAGTCCTACAGGGGTGGGGCAATGTTATCATCATACCCATTTTACACATGAAGAAACTGAGGCCTGGAGAGTCTAAATACCTTATCTGACATCAGAGAGCTACCAAGTAGCAGCATCAGGATTTGCCTGCTGGAGTCTGACTGCAGTGTGGGCTCTGACCTGCACACAGTGCTGCTGAAACCATGGCACTGGGGCCACATGGATGAAGACTGTAGGTTCCCGATCTGTGTTCTAGCGGGGCGGAGAGAACCTGGGGCTGGAATGATGCTGAATGCTGATCCCGGGTAGAGCACAGAGCTTTTTGGGTGCTGAATGAAATCCCATCTGCTGAGGACCCGTGCGCCAATGTTTTGTGTCTGACCAAAACCTGTAGGCTGACCATCTTCCTCACCTATGTTCTCCTCCCCCAGCACCTGGCAGGTACCCTACCTCCTGGGTACCTCCTGGGGGCTCCACAGCGATATGTGTTGAGTGAATGGCTGGCATTGCTACCTGTTGTGAACTGTTGATGTTCCCCAGCGAAGGGTTTAGTATTTTAAATGTCTTGAGAAAAATCTAATTTTGGAGCTATCCTTTATTTTTAAAAATTTTTAAATTTTATTTATTACATCCAGAGAGAAAGGAAGAGAGGGAGAGAAACATCAAATGTACAGTTGCCTTTCACCTGCCTCCAGCCACACACCTGGCTAGAGACCTGGCTTGCAACCTGGTTATGTGCCTTGGCTGGGAATCGAACCGATGACCTTTGGGTTCACAGGCTGGTACCTTATCCACTGTGCCAAGGGCTTTGGAGCTGCCCTTTTAACAGGCTGTTTTGAAGTTCCTTGTTGAAAGGGGGCCTCAGTTCCCAGCTCATTTTCAGCAGGGGCTGGAGAGAAAGAACCTTGCAGACAGAGTTGCCCAGGCCTTTGATGGGCTCTCCCTCCCAAGGACACTAACGAGGCAGCAGTAACTGGGTCTGGGTATGGCTGGTGCTTAGGTGGAAAAGGAGGAGACTGACCCTTGCAAAAGAGGTTAGCTTGCCGTCTGGCAGGGATGGAAACTGTCAGCTTTTTGTCACCAAAGCTGCCCCGAGTCACTCTTTAGCTTCCCTGTGTTAGTGACAGTTTTGTTTTGTTTTGCTTTGCTTTGCTCTGGTTTCATACAACCCGAGGAAGGATCTTTTTCTTTCCTTAGAAACGTGTGGGGCAGTGATGGACACCCTGCCATGCTCTGAGCTCCTCCTCTCTGTCTTTTGCTCATTGCCATGTCCTTCTCCTCCCTTCACCTTAAATGCCTTTCATTTCAGTGGGAAGTGGCAAGGCTCGCTTCCCCTTCTGCATTTGTCATTGTTCCGAGTGTGTCTACACTCAGTAGTGCTGACTTGGACGGGGTGGGGGTGGGGGGCAATAACATACTCAGATCTATTGGGAAACCGCATTGGGACGCCCTGTGCAATCAAGCCCTCACCTAAAACAGGCTGATGCCAGGTGGGGACTCTCTGGCCCTCTGCCGGCCTTCCAACCCTGTCCCAGCCTGTAGCAGCGTGACTGGCAGTTTTTTCTCCCTCAGGCTCAGGCCTGATTCTGTCGCAGGTGCCCAAACCTCAGGCCTGGAAACATCCCAGGTCAAGACTCATAGGTTTCCCCCTGCCCAGCAAGGCTACCCCCTCGGAAGCTACAGGGGTATTTTCCTTTCAGGCTGCGAAGAAAAACAAGGCCTGTTTCTTCAGTGTCTCCTCCTCTGTCTTCTTCTCCTCTCCCCTTCTTCAAAATGAATATTATCTGATTACAAACAAAGAGCTCTTCTCTTTAAAAAAAAATTTTTTTTGAGTGTATTGGGGGTGACGCTGGTTAATAAAGTTATAGAGGTTTCAGGTGTATAATTCTGTGTAACATTCTATTGTGCTCACCACCCAAACTCATGTCTCCTTCTGTCACCGACTATCCCTACTTTTCCCTCTCCTGCCTGCCTCAACCCCCTTTCCCTCTGGTCATCACCTAACTGTTGTCTGAGTCTGTGAGGTAGTTCTTGTTGGTTCGTTGTTGTTGTTCATTATTTTTTTCTGTTGTTCTTTTCTTGGTTATTCCCTTCCCGATTTACATCCAGTTCCCCAACTCCAACTCCACGTTCTTCTAACAGCTCTCTGGCTGTTTTCTGTACCCATGAGTCTATTTTATTTATTAGTTTATTTCGTTCATTAGGTTTTACGTGTAAGTGAAGTCATAGGAAACTTGTGTTCCTCTGACTGGCCTATTTCATTTAGGGTTGTGTTTTCTAGGTCCATCCATGCTGTTGCAAGCAGTAAGATTTCCCTCTTTTTCTCGTCCTAGTAGCATCCCATTGTGTAAATGTACCACATCTTTTTTACCCCTTAACCTACTGAGGGGTACTTGGGCCACTTCCAAATCTTGGCTATTGTAAATAAAACTGCAAAGAACGTTGGGGTGCATCCATTTTTTTTGAATTAAAGTTTCAGGTTTCTTCGGATATATTTTCAGCAGTGGAATCACTGGTCACAAGGAAGTTCCATTTTTAATGTTTAGAGCAAAGTCCGTAATGTTTTTCATAGTAGCTGCAGCAACCTGCATTCCCATCAGCAGGGCCCAAGGATTCTCTTTTCTCCATTTAATACGTTTTACACATCTCGCGTGTAAAGAGATCATACCATTTTAGGCAAGAAAAAGAGAATCGATGTTTTCAAGCACAAGAGCCAATAATTACAGTGATTTTCTATTTCTTGGATCTCTGATTGCCAGTATCTCCCGATGGCTTCAAATGTCATTTTACTGCTTCAGATACTTACAGCTTCATGGATGCTTTTGAACATTTCGGTAAGTATTGACAATTTGTCTTTGAATGGATGACAGTGCTATTGTTTTATTCAAATGGGAGAATATGTCACATTGGCTTTACAGAAAGAGAGGAGTACTTCAGGCAAACACAGTTATGGCAAAATGTAACCTGGAGAGATGCACTTGCCACTGGATCACCCAGTGCTGTTTCCTTGGATGGACATCTACACCAAAGTACAAAGGAAATGGTACAGGGCAGGTGTTTATCCTCTTAAAAACTTAATGGACCCTGGTCGGTGTGGCTCAGTGGATTGGTGCCAGCCTGCAAACCCAATTCCCAGCCAGGGCACGTAACCAGGTTGCAAGCCAGGTCTCCAGCCAGGTCCCCAGATGGAGGCAGGTGAAAGGCAACCATACACTGATGCTTCTCTCCCTTTCTTCCTCCCTCCCTGCCCTGCTCTCTGAAAATAGTGAATATAATCTTTAAAAACAAAACAAAACATAAAACAAACGAACAAACAGAACTTAGTGGAAACTGAGAGAAGACACCGCTGTTAAGAAAAATAGAGAAAAGAAAAGCAACTCCAAGTGCTATATGCTACCCTCAACTTCTTCAAGAAGTAACTGCCCTGTGACCCCAGGAGGGATGGAGGGCTCCTGCAGGTTTGCGATTCACAAACCCACCTGTTTGGTGGCCTCCCTACCCCGTCCCCCAGCTGATGGCACTCCCCTCAGGCTCTCCCCGAAGCTTTTCCAATTGGTGGGGCTGGTCAGCAGAGGGAAGAAGGAAACATGTGTCTTTGGTATTTTCACTCGTGAAGGTGCAACTGGAAACCTATATACATGCCCTTCTATTACTTTTTGAGTTGTTGGCTGACCTTGTCAGGGAGTTTTCCAGATAATATTGTTAAGTGACAGTGACAATTTTGATGCTAATGCTAACTGACTTTTTTTTTTTTTTGGTAAATTATTTTGGGAAACAGGATTGCTAGCCTTCCTGGGTATTAGGCTCAATCACTTTCTTTTATTTTTTTCTCCATCTTTCACTTATATGTAGAGTTTTGAATCCAGACACTCACTCTGTCCCTTCTGATATATGGAGGGTTTTTATTTTAACCCCTGAGTGGTGATTTCATGGCAAAATGATTTCTCACTTGTAAATGCTAATAATGTTTCAGGGTAGAAATGTTTAGCAATTGTATTTTGATTTTTCTTGTTTTTCTCCCCTCTCCACCCATGGCAATTCTATTTTTTGTTCTTTAGGTACATTTACATGATACCAGAATCTTTATTTACTAAGAGTTCATCTGCTCCAGCTGCTTATTCTCTACCCAGAGAAGTTCTAATCCTCTGTTTGGGACAACATAATCATTTCCATAGCAACCAATTGTGAAGTTGCAAAGCTTCAAAGGATTAGACTTCAGGTGGAGAATAAGCAACTAGGGGCTGATGAACTTGGAAGAAATAAAAGGAGTGCCATTTACATGCAAATTTTAAAGGTGGAGGAGGGGAGTGGAGAGGCACTGGGCTGACAGAAATGAATAATAAAGAAACAGCATTGTTTTAAATAGACTTCAAAATAATTCTTTTTTTCCTTTTGGGAATCTACGGGGCCTTTTGATGCAGCTGTGTTTTGATTTGGCTTGTTTGTTTGGCTTCATTCATTCATTCCTTTCTGGTTTCAGTGGGCTGGATTTTCAACACCAAATCTGGCTATTAAAACAGGCAAGTTTATGATGTTAGTGTCCCTTTGGACATATTCAGTGGGGGTCCATGGGGAGCGAATATATATATTTGTGTGTGAATGTTTAAAGAAAACCTCAAGAGGAATTTTCTAGCTTTCATCCTGAACGTGCGGTCAGAACAATCAGCATTAATGTCTGGGTCTCCCCGTTTCTACTAAGGGAAGCAGGACACACACAGGACACTGTGAGGTTCCATAGGCAGAGATAGGGAAAATACTGTGATGCTTTTCCAGGCTTCTAGAAATTTCAGAAGTAAAGGAGGGAGGGAGAATATCATTACGATTCTCTGGTCATTTTGATTCCATCTTTCAACTCTCATTATTTACTCTCTTTCCTGTAATGAGCAAAGCCAATATACAATCTTTCCAGATTTTTCTGAATCCAGAATTCAAATTTATTTTTACCGAACAGCAAGTGGGGTCCTGTTGCCCTGTTCACCCTTTAGGCAAAGTTTACAGAGGCAAAGATTTAATGATCAAGGGAAGGAGTTTTTTATTCAAGAGCTACACAATTTTGGAATAACAGCTTTCCACGTACATTAATCACTTAAGCTTAGCAATTCAGGCTAAAATCTTTAACTCCTGAATTCCCCTATTATACCCCCTGTTAGTTTTCATTATCTTGTTTCTATGCGATCAGCTCACCAACTAAAACAACTTAAGATCCAAAAGCTGCACAGTTTTGGAAGAATGGCAGCGTCTGCCTCAGAGCTTGTCCCCTCTAGAACACCCAAAGAATAACCCTGCCACCCTCTGCCAGGCCAGCCTGACCCTAGCACCTTAGGCTGAGCCCAGAATTTCCATCCTTTGGGAAATGCAGGCAGCGGCAATCATCCAAGGACCCTTGAGGAAAAGAGCCAGAGAGCCCTTGTTTTATGAAATCTTCCGGCCCACAATTCCTTGCACACCAGAAGCATTCAGCTTCTCAGCCAATCCCATTCTAGACAGTTTACCAGTTGTCTCCAGCAACCTCCTCCTATCACCCTTTCTTTCGCCTCCCCCGTGATCTGATCACATCTCTCTGCATCACTCTCACTGACTTCTTGTGTTTGATAGAATGTTGGGGCAGTAAGGACCCATGCAAATAAGTTAACCTGGACGTTGTATCAGAAAGAAATGGCGCTGGATAAAGTTACACAGAAAAGGAAGACTTGATTCAAGACTATTGCATGCATTGGTGGAGGGAAACTGAACTCCCCTTGAAGCCAAAGATGAGAAGAAGGCTTTTTGGTACTGGAGTGAGCTGGTGGGAAAGCACTGGAGGATGGTCATGTGGGGGTGGGTCGCTGTGATTAGACCATCTGTGTTTGCTAATTGTTGTTTATTGAACGTAGATTGCTACCCCTGCTATAGACACTGGGAGAGAGGGTGCTATCTCTCTTAATAATTACACTTCAAAGGGAAGACTCCCTTCATCTTGAGACATTTCTGGGTTGCAAAACTGACAAGAGGCTGGGGGAATATTTATGTACGTTTAAAAAGGATAGAGAAGGAATTTAGAGTTATAATGACATGTTTTCTAAAGTAAATGCCGGGGAGCACACTGCGCGGTATGTCAGCTGGCAAAGCGCCCATCTCCCTTCTCCGCCAGCGCCGAAGATTCTCAACTTCATCTACTAAGAAGGGTTTGTTAACTACCAGTCAGGCACACTTTTCTGCTTCACAGGTGAATAAAATAAAGCTGGGAAAAATTAAAGTGAAGACAATCTTAAATTTCATCTGACTCTTGAAAAACAATAAACCTTTATTTTCAGAAATCCACTTAGTGCAAGAAACCACCCTTAATCTAGGACTTAGGTAACAGGACGGATGCTGCTCTTGTTTACCTACGACAAGAAAGGTCAGACACAGACTCTCCAAACTTCCTTTCTTTGCTTCATGCGTGATTAGCTGAACTATTTTGATTTCACAATCAATTGGAACAAAATGCTTGATGAGCAAACTTGGGTCAAGTTTGGGTCACCGAGGTCCCTGAACTTGACCCTCGCTGAACCTGGGTAGGCACACCAGGTCTCCATCCCAGGACTCTCAGGGTAAAACATTTTCTGATCTACTGTCAGCTCGTACTACATTTTCTCCTTGCTCTTCCCCATTCTCCATGTCCCTTTCCTTTTAGTCTTATTTGCTCCTACCTAAGAAAGAAAAGTCCTTTTCGGCCTAAACTTTGAGACCCTTGAAGCTCATGGGTGGAGCTTTCTCCAGGTTGTGGTGGCCCTCCTCCTGCCTGTCCCCCTTGCAGTGATCCCCTAGAATAAAGTCTCTCCAAGGTCCAAATTTGCTTTAACTTGACAATGACATGTATACATTCAAATAGATTTGTTAAAAAGAAGTCTGAATGAACAACTTCAAATCCGCTTCAGTGTTCCCCCCTATTCCCATGTAAGTCTGTCCCTCATAGCAGAATGAAGCCTGGTTGGTACAAAGGAAAACTCAGGCCCCACAAAGAGCTGAATGTAGGGTATGTATGGTCCTGAGAGCAAGGCTCCCTCAAAGGAGACCTGAGACAAAGGTGGACTAAAGTCATATTTTTCAGGAGGTGATTCTAGGAAGCACCTGAAGGGGTTGGGTGAGTGGGGCCGGGAGAGGAAGGAAAGCTGATCTAAGGCGGGTGAGTGGTAGGTTGCCATATGGGAAACTAAGGATTAATTCCCCTGGAGACTTCTGGGAAGTTCAAATCAATGAATAATAAAAATGCTGAGCCTCATTAAAAATCAGAGAAATAATAATTACAAAGAAATGGCAATTACTATGAGCAACAAGATCATAAACAATAAATTAAAAATAAACAGAAGACATCTGACGATCATAGCTGGGTTGAGAAAGCACAGAAATGAAACACTGCGGGGCAGGGAGGTACACACAACAGCTCTCAAAGCTTCTCTAATTCTTAGAGGCTACAGTTGTGCGTAACGTATGCTAGCATGTTCCCTCTAGAAATACAACTCAGAGAACCCTTGCAGGCTGCACACATGGAGACTAGCAAAAGAGTGCACTGCAGTGTTGTTGGTGTAATGGGAATCTGAAGTTACTGAACTTCCCAGCCGTAGAAGAATAGACACACTACTTTTGGTGTTTTCATACCATCAAATCCTGTACAGCATTTAAAATGAGTTTTGTGGATAAATAAAAAATGCATTAAAGATTTAAAATATGCCTACTGTTGATTGCTTCTACTGTGTTCTTCAATTCAGAAATTGTATTCTTCATTTTCTCCTGGCTCTTCCTGATAGTTTCTAAGTCCTTCTTAACGTGGGTATAGTTCTCAGTACGTTCCTTGTAGTTTCCCTGGAGTTTGTAGTTTTCTTTGAGCTGGCTGAGCTCATTGAGCTTCTCTATCATCATTATTTTGAATTCCATATCTGATAGTTTGCTTGCCTCTGTTTCATTTAGTGATTTTTCTGGGGATTCCTCCTTTCCTTTTGGTGATGGACTGATTCTTTTTTCCCCCATTTTGGGTGTCTGTTGTTACTTGTTTTTGTCTTGGATTAATCTGCTTTGATTCCCTAATATATAAGTATTTATATATATTACTATTAATAGGCTATACTAACAAAAGTGGCCTCTTGCTCTTCTCTGAAGGGTACCCTGACATTGCCCACTGGGAATTTCTGCACCACCTCCCAACCCCCCTGCCTCTTCCTCTGGTACAGGAAATAACGCTGGTGCTGAGCATTGTTGGAGGAAGAAACAGACGGACTCAGGAGGGTTACCACAGGAGCAAGGGAAAGAGCAGCTGTGTGGGTGAGGGTTCTGAGGAATTTGAGGTGAGATTTAGGGGTGAGAAGAAGAGCTTTGGGGAATAGCCACCAATAGTGTGAGAAGGGCAGTGATGGAGTAGGGTTTTTAATGAGGCTTTGTTGTAGAGTACTCGTGTGTCCATTGCATTGGCATTTTTGTTGAGATATCATTGAGTTTCCTCCCAGACTATTTTACTAGAGATAAAACTCATATTTCCACATTATATTTTAGCATAAATTTTAAACTCTTAGGAGTGAGTGTTTACAGATACATTTTCCACATTTTCCCCAAGTACCAGTATCTTCTATCACTATGATCATGTTTGTCTTTATCAGAAGTGGTTTAAAAAGTTTCCAATAATTTAAATAAATATTTCTGATTTATTTTATCTTCAAAGTTGATGAAAAGAAATGTATCTAAGTAGTCAAAAATACTTGGTACATGAAAGCCTAAAAGAAAAGGGAAGACATTCCCCTGCCTACAGATATAAATACCAATCCACATATTTGAGCTCAATCCTGCTTCAATGAACTGAAAATTGCATATACTAAATTTAATTTTACTCAAAGGTTTGAATCACTTTTTCTAAACATCAATGCCTTTTCAAAGAAACTGGCATGGGAAAAAAATCAGACATGAAAAAGTCATTGAATTTCAATGAACAATTCATTACACAATTTCCAATGTGGAAGCAATTATCTTTAACTTTTCTTAAAATTGAGTTTTATCAGAGAAACACAAATGATTATAGTTTTAAGCCATCTCATGGCCTTTCAAGAAACCCATCTTATTGGAAATACTCCCATTTACTATGATACCACCTGTGAGCTTTTTTAAAAAAGCACTTGGTCTCACACACAAACATTCATACTACTTGTTGATTCTGCTTATTAACATTTTAAAGAAAAAATGTGATTTATCAGCTACTCATATTTTTTAGTTCATTTCAATGCCATTCCTGTAAAATACAATAACTACCTTCATTCAATTTTCATGTTTTCCTTGTTTTTGTAAATTTTGTGAGGCACTGTTGTGTTGAAAAGGGTGAAGAATCTGAGCTGGGAATGAACAGTGTTATTTTAAAGTAAAAACCTACACACTTTTAACCATACATACAAATTAATTTCTAACTTTTGAGAGCAGCTGCCTAGCTTTAAAATGACCATGGTCAAAAAAAAAAGTATGGTAAAAGTTGAAAATAAGGCAAAGAAGCTAGGTGGCATGTACTTTCATTGTCACATGGAGATGGGGGGTACACAAGGACTGTCTAGAGAGTTAACCAGCTGTTTATTGTTGACAAAGGGACTAGATTTTAGTGCAGCTAAACATTAACTCATAAAATTTTGTTGAGTGGAGATACAAATAAAATAAGCTGTCTCTGATGGGACAAGATCAGCCCCAAATTTGGTGGCTCTATGGGACACATACAAGTTTTGTATCTAATCTGGGAATCTTACCATCCCATATATACTCCAGTTTCTAAACTGGATTTTTGAATGAGTCATAACATTTCACTGGTTCTCTATTAATTAATAAGTTAATTAAAATCATTTTAAGTATGATCATATTTGTGCAGGAGACAGAATTGTCTCTTTCTCAAAATTATACTTTCATTTTCTCCAGAACAATCAAGATCAATGATAAAGATAAGTTAAAATAATGACCCAAATAAAATTTTCTATAAAAAAGGAAGTTTTAAGATTGGATGGAAATTTAGAGGAATAAAAGTCCCATTTCATGAACAGGTGGGATATTAACTGGGAAGCAAGGAAATTTGGTTGTATCTGCACTGCACCACTAATGAAACTTTTAAGTTTCCATCAGTCATTTAATTATTCTAGAATGTCTCATTTCTTTCAAAAGGGGGCCGTCTAATAGATGTAGCTCTCCATTTCAAGAAATGGAGAGAATGAAATTACCTTGGTCATAATAATAATGAAAGGATGAAGGATAATAGAAATGGGATTTAATAGTCAATAAGTAAAATGCAAAAACATAAAGAAGCAACAATATGTTTGGAAGTTAATACTAATTTGTTGGATGTTGTCTTTAAGTGTTGGAACATGAAAAATGAAACTCAAAGAAATACACAATAAAAATAACTTGATGATTACCTTTAATTTTAAGATATTTTAATTTAAACTTCAGAGAACAAGAAAACATTTCACAGAAAATAACATCTTTTTAACAAAAATGTGATATTTTAGCAATAAGTCTAGGAAAGAAGATTTTGTATCAGACAGAACATTTATTTTAGTCCCCATGTATTTTTGGTAAGAAGCTGGTTTTCATTATTTGTGGACATTATGTGATTATATATTTTATTAAGTAGGATAAGAATATGAGATTAGATTACTTTGAACTTTTAAGATGGTTCACGCCAGAAGCCCAGCCCACAGGATGCTGGGGACCATGGACAAGGGAAACTTAGTAATATGTAGATTGTGTGTCCATAGAGAATGCGCCTTCCTATGAAGCAGGGCAATGTGGAGTGGGTGTGATTTATATGTTTTTAAAACACTATGGAAAATAAGATAATAAATATATACATAAATAGATAAAACTTAAAAAGCAGAGGGGTTATTCATGTATTCTTAGGTAATGTCTTTATGAATTTCTATCAAGAAAGTTATGTTTCCAGAAAGATGCTCATTATGTCCTGAAGTGTCTGAAAATGCTTCTCTGTGGTCCTCATACAGATAAAACCATCTGGGTGAGGAGAGGATTCTTTCCCCCTAAACGGAACCTGTGGCCTGCTGGCATTAAATGTCATGAAGGAGAAGTAGGAAACCACAAACACTTTGAAAATAGTTGGACTTTTCCTAGGGAAGCACTGTTGATCTAGATATAAGAAGTTTAAAATCTAGGTGATTTTGAATGAACACCTTGACTTTAAAAAAGAAAAAACAGGTTTGTGATTTGTTGAATAAAACAATTGAGCTAGATGATCACTCTAGAATGTTTCAAATCTCAAACTTTGTCTTATGACCATGTTTTACATAAATCATTCCAGAATCCATTCACTTAGTAAGTTTTAAGTAAAAGTTTAATGGATAACGTATGGCTATTAAACAGAAATTCCTTCTTAAGAAAACCTACATTTTGCTATAACCATGTGATTATATGGTAGATTTTGATGCTTTGAAATTATGATAGAATATCAAACTGTAATATAAGAAAAGCCTACTGATGTTTAAATATAAGCCAATGGAAATCAATGTATGCAAAGACTTTGAGAAAATTCTTACCAATATTTAGAACTTTAGATTTTAGTATGATGTGAATTAAACTAAAAAGTTAAGGCAAAATAAAATAACCACTTGTGTTTTCTTTTCCCTGTGCTCACTATTTACTGGGTGAGGGTTTCTTACCATCAGACTATCAAGATCAGCATTGATCCTACCACTGATCAGTAGGTCTATTTACCTTCTCTGATTCTTGCCTCCTCCTTGATGATGCAGAGACCACAAAACCTGCTTCTGATCAATACATATTTAAATGAACATAAAGAAGTGTTTAGTTCATATCAGAAATTAAGTGGTGCTTAATGAATTACTTTACAAATCTGTAAGTGATGTGGCATACATTATCATCAATCACTAATAGATGACAAAATGGAGACCTTGAGTGGTTTTGAGATTTTCAAAAAAAATGTTAAGATGATATACAATCCTACAATGATTGGCTCAAATGCTTCTTGACTCTGGGGCCTTTGATGCTTCATTTTCCCATGATGTGTGGGAGGTTATTTCTAGTATACACTCATATTTTTAACCTTTATTTGTTCAAAGGTGTCAGGATGTCATAAGAGAAATTATAACTATTAAATTGAAATGAAAGTTCAATACTTTTATCATTAGAATTGCACTTTATTCTGGATAGTGCAAAACATACTTATAAAAATAGAATAATCACACATTTGTTTGAACTCATAAAGAGCAAGGTTGAACTAGAATATTAAGGATTTTGATTCAAATATTAACAACATATCAGAAACTATAAGTAATGGGAAAATTCAAAACAACAAATAAATAATGTAAAAACATTGTTTTCATGAATATAATTTCTATGTAGAAAACTGTTTTCTATAAAACAAAATTTTCTATGAAAATTTTAGATGCTCAATGAAGTAAGCATAAACGAAAATAATGTTAAATCTTATAGATTTTAAAAATAGAAAAAGAACTTAAGTGACATCTAAAATATAAATAATACATGTAACATAAAGAAACAAAGCAAGAGATGAACAAAAGTGTCCCGAGGTACTTTCTAACTCTAAAAGACTTTATTTTATTTAAAAAAAAATTAAGTTTTTTTAATTCATTATTTTTAGAGAGAGAAGGGCAAGGAGGGAGGAAGAAAGGGAAAGAAACATCCATGTATGGTTGTGTTTCACCTGGGGACCTGGCTGGGGACCTGGCTGGGGACCTGGTTATGTGTCCTGACTAGGAATCAAACCAGTAACCCTTGGGTTTGTGAGCTGGTGCCTATCCATTAAGCCACACCAGCCAGGGCATAAAAGATTATTTTAAGATATATAAAAATATGGTATACCTTGTTTTTGTTTTCTGGGTTTTATTTTATTTATTTTATTTCAAAATTTTAAAATTTTATTTATTTATTTTTAGAGAAAGGGGGAGGGAGGGAAAAAGCGAGAGAAAAGTCAATGTGTGGTTGCCTCTTGAACACCTGCAAATGGGGGTCTGGCCTGCAACCTAGGCACGTACCCTGACTGGGAATTGAACCTGAGACCCTTTGGATCACAAGCTGGTGCTCAATCCACTGAATCACACCAGCCAGGGCAGGGATTTTGATTTTTTATATGCATTTTGTCACTAGATATAAAATCCACCCAAACATCATTATTATCATCATCAGAGAATCCCTTAATGGATATCAAAGTATAGTTTGCAAGTTTTTGGAAGTATGCACCTCCGATATATTTCACTGGGAATAGACATTAGCTTATATTGCCCGTATGTCAGCACACAGAATAGACTGGTTTAAGGGAAGAAACAAATCTGCCTCCAAGGTCACAATAAAACATGAACAGTGGGAGGTCTCAGACCTATTTAAAGAGCTTCATGAGCTTTAAAAGCCATTTTCTGTGGATTGTGGTTGTCTCCCAGACAGTCCAAATTATTTTCTGAATGTTGACAGTTCTAAAAATATTGTAGCAACAAAATAAACTTTAAACGCTATTTTATAGAACAGCAACAGAAAGAGTTTTCTTCAAAATGCCCATGAACATTGGAACTCATTGTCAATGAAAGGCAGAAAGAGTGCGGAAACTTACTTGTTGACTTGAAGGTTTGTTGACATTGAGAATACAAGAGAGCTACTGCAATGGATTAATTTATGTCACTTTGGAGGGACCAGCTGCCTCTGATTTTGTTCTTGAGTTATTCTTCATATGAGGGAGCAAATAAATGTAACATGTTTTATATGTGGAAGGTAGACCTCTCTGTTCCTTTTGGTTTCCAGAGAATTCCTAAGGACCTAGACAGTGGAGGGGAAAAATGTCACATGAAAAGCTATTTTGCAACACAGTGGGAATTCATACCTCCCACCAGTTTATGAGATTCCAGTCTGAAATCTATAAGCAGGGAAGAAGTTGAAGTGAGCCTTAAAGATGGATTCCACCAAGAAAACTGTGCAGCTGGCATTAGAAAGCAAAAGACAGACAGACCTCTTTGGTGTGGCTTAGCTCATTGGAGCATCATCCTATTACCAAAAGGTTGGGGGGTGAGTTCCATTCCTAGTCAGGGCACATACCTAGGTTGTGAGTTTGATCCCTGGTGAGGGCAAGTAGGAGAGACAACCAACAGTCTTTCTTTTTCTCATTCTCTAAACTCAATAAACACATCTTTTAAACAAAGAAAGCAAAAGACACTTTATGGACCAAGCCGAATGGTCGTAAGTTAGACGGGAACCAACTCTTTTTCAGCCTTATGAATAAAATGCAGTGTTAAAGCTCTGATTTATAGATGATCAGGTTTGTAAATAAAATATAAGACCTTTATCCTTCCAGATATAGTGTAAATTGCTGGTAAATGTTATATTTAAACTATATAAATATAAGGTTTAATAAAATTATAGATGACAAACATCTATAAATTCCCTAAATAAGACCATAGAATCTCTGAGCTAGAAAAAAAATTATAAATCAAAGCATTATGAAGTAGAAATTAAGAAGTTTGAAAGAAGTTTTAAAGATTATTTAGGTTATGATATTCATCTTAGTTTGAAATTTTCTTCATACTCTTATCTCTACCACTACAGGGGGAAATTCCAGACTTCTGCTTAACAACCATCTTCCTTACCAAGACATTTTTTCTGCTTTTGGGTTCAAATTTTGTATAAGCCTGTATGATTGGTTCTTCAGATTTTTATTGAAGTGACTTGAAGAAGTGAGTTGACATGTTCTGTGAAAGAAACCTTTGCAAATCTGAAGTCTATAATGAAAATATTGTGCCTTTCTTTATGTATTTCTTACACCTAAATTCACATATTTTCTTATTACTGTACCTAGGTAGTTCTTAAAGAAGGAAATAGTGCAGAAAAATGATTATTTTTGAGAATCAGATGGACTTTTTGGATATCAGCTCTTATATATGGAGCAAAGAGTGAGAGAATAATAATGTAAAAATGCAGCTATAGCTTATCACACCAAAATATTAGAAAATCAAAGTCACTTGTTGTCTGAGACATACAGGATGGATTGAATAATAATGACATGGAAGTACGCTAAAGCTAAGTAAAATTAACTGCAGGCTGAGCATACCTTACTGATTAAGAACTGAACTCTGAGGTGAGACTGTTTTGATTCAAATTCTGGATCCATTATGTGGCCAAATAATACAAATTTGGCAAAAGCATACACATTTTAAGCCTCTGTTTACTCACGTATAAACAGAGATGATAATATTCCCCCTATAAATGAGATAATGCATGTGAATTGCACAATGCAGTACCAGGCATACCATAAAAGTTCAATAATGCTGACATAGCCAATAACATTCTAAGTGCTTTCCCTCAGGTAGTCATTACAACAATATATTGAGATAGGTGTCATTGTCATTCTCCCCACATTATCAGTGAGAAAACTGGGCCAGAGAGAGGTTAAGAACTTGCCCAAGGTCACAAAATAGTACTTGGAGAGGTTGTGATTTGAGCCCAGGATTCTCTGCATACTTTTAACTATGATGCTATAAGCTATGATGATAAAATTATAGACTTACATGCCTAAAAAGGCAGTCCTGGAATTGAAGTTCTGATTCTAGACTTTGCTCTTCTTCAGTCACTTTGTGAATTAGGATGCATTTCTTAACAACTTAGTCTATTTCTTCATCTATAGATATAATAGTCTGGATGGAATAGTCTCCAAATTTTCTTCAATTCTAAAATTCCCATATATCTATAATTTTTTCTTAGTGTTTTTCTCTGCATCATGCCATGGTCCCAAGTAGCCTTTTGGGTACTTTGGTATAAAGCTGTAAAAGTTAACAATTTAGAGGAAATAATTTGAATGTTGACATTTTACTCAGCAAATTCTATACATCTTGGACTACTATCCTGAATATCATACTTACTGTGTTTGTGCTGACTTATTTATAATATTCTAGTTAAGCTGTATGATGTGTAAATATACTGAAAAAGTTAAACTGTTTTTGTATTAATAATATCATCTGGCTATTTACCTATTGGCTGATAGAATTACTGATGTTTAAAAACAGGTGATATGATCTGTTAGGAGTTAAGCAATAAATCTACTTCTTTTGAGTGGATATTGTATAAACATTAGCTAGCTCAATAGTCCTTACTCTCTGGTTAGTTCAACCCTTGAGATTAAGAACCTGGTGCTGCGTAACTGCCCCCGCCCCCACCTCCCCAAGTACTGTGATTCCCTACCCAAAGATAAGGCTTCCTCATCTTGCCTAAGAGTGTGGTAATGCTTACTTTTGAACTGACTTCATACAAGATGCTAGGTAATGTGACAGAGAGCAATGAATGAGAGTTAAGGGAAATAGAGGTGAGATAAGCTAAACTGTTTCCAGTGGTATCAATAAA
The DNA here is from genome assembly GCA_004026585.1 of Noctilio leporinus. NCBI lineage: Eukaryota > Metazoa > Chordata > Mammalia > Chiroptera > Noctilionidae > Noctilio > Noctilio leporinus. The sequence continues at coordinate 439,353 of PVIW01000010.1, forward strand.
AAATGGACAAAGATATAGACTTATAGACTTGAAGGAATGCATGTGCAAAACATCTTCCTGATTTTTCCTTAATCAGAAAAAGATGGAACCAAATGCAATTGTTGGAATAGATTTGGCTAAGCTGAAATAAACAGCTCAGGGCCTTCAATGCTAATTTTTATTGTTCTTGATTAATTAAAATAATATGGTGTTTGTAAAGTTAAGTTCTCAATCCACTAATTCATTAAAAAGTATGTGTTCACACTTACTTTTCTAGGATTTAGGGGTATAGAAGAGAATGAAATAAATGCAAAGTTCTGTGCTTATGAACCTTGTCTGTGTTGGATAGTGGTAAGTGCTGCAGGGAAAAATAAAGTAAAGAGGATGGTAGGAAGCATCAGGGAGGAGTAGACACATGCAGGAAAGACAACCTGCTACACTGACATTGAGCAAAGATCCCAAGGAGGGAAAAGAATAAGTCTTGTAACTGAGAGAGAGTCTGAGGCAGAGGAAATGGCAATGTGAAATGGAGGCTTTGGGGAGGAAAGTTCAAGGACAACAATTCCATTGTTGGCGAACTTGACTGATAAGGGGAAGGGTAGTAGAAGGTTAGGTTCAAGTGGTGGATCAAATTGTGTAGGACCTTACTTGTAGGTTCTTTTGATGACTGGGTTTTGTTTTGCATGAAAAAGGGACCCACTGGAGTATGTTGAATAGAGGAGCAAAATGCTTCAACTCACATTTAACAAGATCATTTCAGTTGTTGGATTAAGAAGAGATGGGAGGGGGGAAGGGTAGACCCAGGAAGAGATCCATTCATCAGGCTTCAGTAATTCACATGGGAAATAATGGACACAGCTTATTTGGGTTTATCTAATTTCCTTATTTCAAAAGACCTTTAATGTATTGCTCCTCCTAGAAATTTTTCCCTAGTCACTTGCTATGTCCATGGTCTATTCCTTCCCTTCATCCACTTCGGGGTACATGGTCCATACTTGAGATTTCTCCTTCCCTCTCTCTCCTGTACTTGTCCAAAAGAAGCTCAATCCTGATAAAAAGGCAGCTATCTCTTTTCTTCCCACCACTTTATCTCTGGCACCCTGAAACTATTCTGGTAATATTGAGGGGCTCTATAAATATTTGATGCCTGAAGAATGATGGGTGCTTGGTGGGTGGAATTCTGCAGCTATGTAAGACTCATTTTGAATCTTTAATTTCTTACAGAATGTCCAGAATTGTTTAGGATGGTATGGGAGCAACCAGAGAATACCAGCTAACACCTCCTGGTTCTGATGATTTTTGACTACAGCTTCCCTTACAAGGGCTCCTGCAAGGGGGATGGTCTCAGCCCATCTCACTTCAATGGGCAGCAGCTGCCTGGGGGTATCTAAAGCTGATAATGGTGACAGTTCCATGCAATTGACAGTAAAAAATATGGTGGTTCTGATGTCCATCCAGGAACAACCCCCTCATCACAGAGCTTGTGGCTACATTAAATCAGTACAGTTCAGTGTTCCTCGAGGACAGCTCTGGCCTTGTGAAAGGTAAGTAATTTTTTCAATACCTTGCTTTCCAAGAAAATTCTTTGCATTCCCCAATGTGTGGTAGAGAAAGCAATGAATGTAATAGCAAAACACACAGCCACATTCCAATCTGTCTTTTCCATTCAATTTTGGGGAGGGTGACCTTTTACGCTTTTGTGGGGGCTCTTTACAGATCATAATATGTGGAGTCTGTCACTCCTTTCTGACACCATCTAAACTTAGGTAAAGCATCCACTACATTTTTTTTGTTTCTGTCCATAGGATTCAAGACTTAAGCTTCAGCAATAGTCCAGGATAGAGGAGTTTTCTTTCTCTAATCTCCCTTCCACTAAGTTATAATACAAACAGAACTATATTTGTTAGCTCTATGTTAGTTAAAAAATATGCATATTCTGTCTGGAAAAATTCCAACCATTGTTAATATAACAAGAACAGTTTGCATAACTTTGATGTAACTTGGCAGTCAAGGAGAATGTACTAGAATGAGCATGTGTGAACAATGGTGACTTGTGGGGGTGGTAGACACTGTTGAATGAGCATGTGTACTGTGTGGCCATTGCATTCAAAATGACTGAAGGAGTAGAGCAAGGAATCTGCATCAGATTTTGTATTAAAATGGAATATTCTTCCATGGAAACTATTTGGATGATTCAGGAAGCCTCAGGTATGGCAACTGGTGATTGGCAGCTTCATCACAACAACATACCTTCTCATGCATCACATGTCATGTAGAGTTTTTGTTGAAAGATCAAATCATCCAGGAGATTCAGCTCCTAAGTGCCCATATTTTGTGCCCTGCAACTTCAGCTTTTCCCAAAACTAAAATCACCTTTGAAAGGGAAGAGATTTCTGATGGTTGATGAGATTCAGGAGAATACAATGAGTTAGCTGATAGCTATTGGGAGAACTGTGTGAGGTCCCAAGGTGCCTACTTTGAAGGGGACTGAGGCATCTTAGTCTTATGTACAATGTTTCTTGTATTTTCTTCAATAAATGTCTCTATTTTTCATATTACATGGCTGGAAACCTTATGGGAGACTTCACAAATAAAATACATTAGAAATTGTCCATCACAGGTGAAAAATTTGAGCAGCCCTTCCTCCTTTAGATTAGAATAGTTTCCCAAATTTGCTTGATTAAAGAATCATCCTGGATACTTGTTAAAGATCTAAACAAACTCAAAATATGGAAGTCCAGGCTCCTCCCTTGGAGGTTATGATATTAGGTTATTTGGGGAGGTGGGTGGAAGGGGAGCTGGGAGTCAGCTGTCACAAATGATTCAAAGAATCAGGCAAGTTGGGGAAGTTCTAGATCAGAAAGTAGGAAAGCTGTCATTTGGGTCACATGTTTCATTTTCTCATTCACTCCCTCTGGAGAATGGAAAAACCATCCCTTCTTTCCTTCCTAGTGGTTCTGTTCTGGGATACAGAATGAGGCTGAAAATGTGTAAAGAGGGAATGACCAGTGCAAAAAGAAAATTAGTCAATGGTTAAATATCTCAGGAGCTCACTTTAAACTTTCAATAAATGTGAACTTCCTGCTGTCTTAGTCAGTTCAGGCTGCTACAGCAGAAGTACCAGACTGGGCCATTTATAAACAGCACAGTTGACCTCTCACGGCCTGGAGGCTGGAAGTCCGAGATCAGGGTGCCAGCAGATTCAGTGTCCGGGAAGGACTTGCTTCCTAGTTCATAGATGGCATTTCTTTTGCTGTGTACTCACATGGGGGAAGGGGCAAGTGAGCTCTCTGGGGCCTCTTTTATAAGGTCACTAATCCCATTCATGAAGGCTCCACCCTCATGACCTACTTACTTTCTATAGGCTCCACCCTAAATACCATCACACTGGGGTTAGGATTTTAATATATGAATTTGGGGGTGGGAACAGAAACAGTCAGTCTCTAGCAGTCATTGGTTAAATTAACATTTGGATAAGTAATTCTAGCCACTCTGAATGGAGAAAGTAAAAACAGTCTACTAATTGTACCATTGGATGGCTGTTCGGGAACTGAGAGAGCACTCCCCCATGTGTGGGGAGGGATGAGAAGTTCTCTGGTCTAGGAGTCTGAAGTCACCCCTTCTGCAGTAGAAGGAAGGGTTCATGAGGAGAGTCCAACCTGGAGAAATACAACTGGACTTTGAGATTTTGGAATGCAGTTGATTTTGGCTTGTATCAAAGCAGGGAAAGGTGTAAACAATTGGAGATGGGGAGGTGACTGCCAGCCTCTGACACAGGATGCTCTTTCTTCTTTGACCTGGAGTGCTAGCCAGCGGGTGGAAGAGCAATGGCCAAGGACATCCATGAATCAGCAAGGGTCCAACAAAACTCGGACCTCTGCTAGCTCCAAGATCTTTCATTTTCTTCACCTACTAGTTCCTATTCAGTCATGGAGGGTCCATGAGAGGGGCAGTCACCCTCTAGGTTATTTTATGGGAGTCGGTTTGCTTTTATAATGTGTGACAGAGATATAAGTAATCTATGTACATGTATGCTCAATGAATATTCATTAATATGTGTATACATGTATATACATACATATATATGTACCCATGGCATAGTATCAAAATAATAACTTGTGCATATATTGTTTTCTCAGAGCTTTCTACATTTAATATTACTTCATGTAAGGCCCTTCTGAGATGGAAATGATAATTATGTTCCTTTTCAAAGATGAAGACCAAACATACTAGCCTGTCCAAAGGTGACACAACCTAGCATGTGGTTGAGCCAGGGTTCAGATTCTCCTGTTCTGAGCTTGAAGTCTATCCTCATTCCTGGGTGAAAAGCTGCCAATCTTTTGTTATCTAACCTTGTGTTGGGGTCAGTCACAAGGAAACTTTGACCAAGAGTCAAATCAAGTCTGCTTTGCCCAAGATAATATGGGAAAATCCTCCACTTCCCCATGCATTTGGCAGGTATTAGTGTTTCCAGACCACAATTTAAGGGCACATAAAGTATTATCTTTGCTTTCCTTAGTGAGGGGACTTATATAAACTTATTTTAGTATCAACTTTCCCCAGGTTAACAAAGAAATTGAAAGATTAAATTATGAAAACTAATTTAGACTCTTCATATGCATATTTAGATATATTAGTGTTTACTGATTAATAAATTAGACACAAGTTAGTTTAAATCAAACAAATTGCTCATATATTCATTTAACTTTAAATCATGAACTACCTTTCTATATTTAAGGCAGTGATATAAAAAATAAGGGATAGATAGCCCTGGCTGGTGTGACTCAGTGGATTGAGTGCTGGACTGTGAACCAAAAGGTCACCAGTTTGATTCCCAGTCAGGGCACATGCCTGGGGTGCAGGCCAGGTCTCCTGTTGGGGGCATGTGAGAGGCAACCAATCACACATCAACGTTTCTTTCCCTCTTTGTCCCTCCTTTCCCCTCTAAGAAATAAATAAAAATCTTAAAAAAAAAAAAAAAAAGGGATAGATTGAGGACTATAAGAATAGAAACATGGGGTAATGCAAAGAATAAATGGAGAAAATTCCTTTAAATACATTTTTGAATATATATACATATGATTATTTCATCTGTTTTCCCTAAACAATTTTTAACAAATTACTTAATTGTATTGCATTTATAGTTCAAGTAGCAATGAAAATATCTCATCAGGCTGATCTAGTTAAATCTTAAGTTAATATTACCATGCTGGACTCTCAGTAAAAGTTGACACTCATGAAATCTCCTTAGTGACCCATTCTGGCTTTTGTGGGCCCCTGGCACTTTTACCTTAGTGGGTACCTTCCCCACAAAAATATTGAAAATTATAATTATGACTACTATTATAAAGAGAAATGTGTTGGGATTATATATTAAAACATTTTCACTGACATAAACATTCCATTTTTTCTCTTCTGGAAAAAGGCAGGCCTCTCAATAGAAGATGGTAAAAAAATAAATGCTACCAAGACGTGTCATGCATTTCCTGGTATCCCCCAAATATTACCGGAGACACTCCCAGAAACTCAGTTCTTCTTGCTGACACAGTAAGGAATTACAGATCAGCAAGCCTACTAGCATGCAAGTGAAGTTTATTAGTGCTAAGTTCCAATAGGAAAGCAAAAGAAGGGTGGCAAGAGCAGGGTGGGCAGAGGCTGGGTGGACAAAAAGTGCAGCCAGAGGTCAGATGGCCAGGGGCCCCTCATGCAGCATAAATTGCTAAGAGGGACAAGAGCAGAGAGAGAGAGTTCTTTGTTTTGAGGACTTATATAGTTGGTGGGATAGAGGTGAAGGAGTTACATATTGATCGATGGGTAAAGATCATGCCACCTTTCCTGGGGAGACATGACAACCCAAACATAGGTATGGGTGGGGGTCTGGTAGCCCAAATCCTTATCTTGCTCCAGACTCTTTTCATTTTGCATATGTGACAGGGGACAAGCAATTAATCCAAGTTGTTTTGTAGGCTTTTATTCTGGGCACTGTAGGCTTCTTCCCCTTCCCACTTCTAGACCTTGGAATGAACGCACAGTCTCAAGGTTTTCCTTTTCTCAGCGAGTGGAGATGATACACACTGACTTTCGAGGGCTCCCCTGCTGCACTAGGATAATTTTGCTTACGTTGTTCAGAATGCCTAGAAGCCTTATTGGACCAGGCTCAAGACTACTGGGTTAACAGATGAGACATGTCTTCCTCTGCCTTTAGCTTCCTGTATTAAATCCTCTGTTAGATTGCAGTGGTGAGGGCTCTGCCTTTACTCCCCCTCTCACTGCACTCAACTGTAACACAATAATAATAATAACAATAATAATAAATAAATAACAATAATACATTACTACTGCATTATGAAAGAGACAATTATGTTAAAATATATTAAAACATTTTCATAGACCTAAACATTCTTTCATTTTCTTCTGATTTTCAAAAAAATGAAGACATTTCATGGGTCTCTGAAGGGATCCCGGGCCTCATGGGTCAGGTAGCTCTGGGCACCTCGCCTCTTGGAGCTGCAGCCCAGATGATTTCCTCTGGGTCTCTCAACGTGCAGTGTCCTTCTACTCACCTGTGTTGGCTCCCTTGAGGCCCTGCGCCCTCCTCGGTGGGGGCACCTTCCTCCTCCACCATGGAGACTCACCTCAGCTTTGACTACTTCGGTGAAATTTTCCTGAATCCGGAGGTAGAATTAATCGTACAAGCCTGTGTCTTGGGCCTTTGTGTGAAACTGCAAGAGTTAAAGCAAACTCTAACAACCTTATTACTGTTAATACCTTATATTATTGCTTACAGCCTTTAGTTTTTGATAAACTATAGTTTAGAATAATTTTCAAATACTGTAAAATTGCAAAGATACAGCCTTCCCACATATCCCTCACTGTTTTCAGCTGCTCTTAATGCTGTAATTGTGGTGCATTTGCCAAATCTAAGAAAATGACATTCGTACTTTACTACTAACTGAACTTCACACTGGATTCTGATTGCATTGTGTGTCTTCTTCTTTCCTTCAGTTTCAGGATCCTGTCCAGCAATTCATACGGCATTTAGTTACCATGTCTTACTCATCAGTTTCTCTGTCCCCTCTGCACAAAGACCAGGGCTTAGTGTAAAGAGATGCTAAATATAGGTTTTGAAATTCATGCTCAATGACTTGCTCAGTCCTTTTTTTTTTTTCTGTAGCCATTTCCAGAGGCCTGCCATGTTTAATATGTTCACACAAAGAAAGTAGTTGGCAAGTCACAGACTCTTACTTAAACTGATAAATGGTTATTCTTTGCGGTAAGTACAAATGAGACTCAAATTAATGCCTTTTCCTGTTTATGGACATTAGTCCAACTTGATCTTTATAGAACAGAGACTTAACTGAAGCTGTAATTGAAACTCTGCCTTTTAATGGTGCCCTCAGGGCCTGTCCTGGGATTTCTCATTCATCAGATGTTAATTCCTTCACCAGCAGACACTGAGTGTTCTAGGCTTGTGCTGATCCTGGCCTAGCGATTTGTGACATTGGGGAACTGATAGGATGGATGAAAGAGAAAGTGGTACAGAAAGACTCCAAATTAAAGGACTGATAGAGATAATAAGTAGGGTTGCCCTATGGAGCAAGGCCCCAAAGGCCTTCAATAGGGGAATATTCATATAAATTATGAAACATTTATATAGGGGATTATTAAACTATCATTATAATTTTTAAAAAAGTATTTTTAATGGTTTAAGTTTTTGCTTTTTTGAAACAGACACCTAATATTTATAAGAAAATAATGTTAACATAAATGTGCAAAGTAGAACATAGAGAATACCCCCACCCCCACTCAATCCTTTTCCTATTTGTGTGGGGGATTTCTAAGAGAGACAGATAGATTGACAATGGTCAGAATAGAGGAACAGATAAAATGTGTGCATACCAGTCTTCAACAAAATTGAACTATTTCATACGCACTGTTCTACAGTGTTCCAGATTTTATGTGAGCAATCCATTTATTTTTGAATATTCAACTTATTCCAAATAATTAAGTTCTGTTGAAAGTTTAGATGTTTCATATTTTCAATCTTATATATAGCATACAACTGAATAATGGTTAAAATCAACTTGAGTTTAAAAATATAGGAAGGCATTTTTTAAAATGACAAAAATGTTGAAATATTTAATACTCCACTTAGTACTATAAACTACATGTATTTAAAAATCAATGTTTATTGTTTGATGTTTTGACTTTAATGTTGAATATTTTAATATGGAAGATATTTAAAATGGTGTACTTAAATTAACAGTATTTGGAAGAACAATAACTAAATGTATTTATTTTCAATTTATCATTAGTTTCATAAAATTCTTTTTATTTCTTTTTTTGCAATTGATCTCTAAAGCTCTTTTTTCTATATAATTATTTAATCATGTATTCACTGATTATTACCATAAGATTCTTTAAACAAATAACAATATAATAACAATAATAACCATTTAGTATTATTCTATACTAGAGGGCTGGGCTCAGGGTTTTACAAACTCTACAAGAACTCTCTAGGTATTATCAATCTCATAGTGTTCCAAAGGTCACAGAGCTAGCAAATGACCCAGTAATTAATATTGAGGCCTCTAGGCCTACACATAATAAGCCCAGACTTTATTGTCTTTCTTCTGCCCGTTCCCCACATCCTTATTGGAGATGCATTTTCCACCCATTTGTCATATGTTGGTATATAGCATATGACTCAAGTCAATGTGCTATACGTGGTAAATTTGACTCATGGTTATTTTACCTATTATTTTATATCTCATCCATTCCCATTCTCTCCATTCTCTATAGAGCCAAGGCATCACATGGGCTCTGAGGACAGAATTAGATTAGGGAAGGTTCTATTATTTAGCATGAATTTGCTTAATAATTTTCAGCCTCCAGTTCCCAATCTGTGAAAGGATTAAATTGGGTTTACTCACATAATCCAAGATAATCTCTCCATTTACTGCACAGGTCTTTATTTTTGCCATGTAAGGAAACATATAAACACAGGTTCCATTGATTAGGGTGTGGGCAACTTTGGGGCCATAGTACACTGTTCTCCTCATTAAAATTCAAATCAAATGCCATCATTCTCCATCTTAAAACTTTCATACACACATATACATACTCTTACATGCATTCATGCACACAGATACAAGTTTAATGGATTTCTAATATCTGTAGACTAAAACTCAAAACTTTTTAGCATAAAGTTGAGATTCTTCAATGGTTCAGTCCATTATTAATCTTTCCTAACTAGTTTCTCTCACTTCTTCATTCACCATTTCCAGCATTTTCCCATCTGTACCAGCTTCTTACTGTTTTCTGAATGAAAACTTTAAAGCCTTTGCATATATATATATTTTTGAGATTTTATTTATTATTTTTAGAGAGAGGGGAAGGGATAGAGGCAGAGAGGGAGAGAGACATCAATGTACGGTTGCTTTTCATCTGCCTCCAGCTACAGACCTGGCTGGAGACCTGGCTTGCAACCTGGTTGTGTGCCCTGGCTGGGAATCGAACCAGCAACCTTTGGGTTCACGGGCTGGCACCTTATCCACTGTGCCACCAGCCAGGGCACCCATATATTTTTATGAGCTAGGAATTTCTCTTTCTCTCCATTCTCCCCCCCCCCCCATATATGATCTTCAAGAATTAGTTCAAAACTTTTAAGTTTGATGTAGTCCCACTAGTTTTTTGTTTTTTCTTTTTCCCCTTGCCTGGGGAGCTATATCTGATAAAATATTGCTATATGTCCAAAATTTTGCTGCCTATGTTTTCTTCTATATTTGTATGGTTTGGGATCTGACATTTAAGTCTTTAATCCAGTTTGAATTTACTCTTATGTGTGGTGTAAGGAGGTGGTATAGTTTCACTTTTCTGAACGTACCTGTCCAATTTTTCCAATACCACTTAAGGAAAACATTAGCAAAATAAAAAGACAACCCACAGAGTGGGAGAATGTGTTCACCGATACATTTGATAAGAGGTTAATATCCCTTATTTATAAAGAACTTACACAACTCAACAGCAAAAAAATCAAACAACCCAATTAAAAATGGGAAAATGACCTGAAGAGACACTTCTAAAGAAGACATACAGATGGCCAATAGACATAGACATATGAAAAGATATTCAAAGTCGCTAATCATCGGAGAAATGCAAGCTAAAACCACAATGAGATATCATCTCCAAAAGCAATGGCACTTGAGCCTCCCAAAGATTTAGGTGCCTCACCAAGAACTAGGTACTTACTGTATGTACTTCCTTTTGTTTTTAGTAACAGTTCTTCTGACCCTAAGATGCGGATCAAGCTCATAGGGAATAGCTTGTGTGATCATCTAAACCATCTTCCTTAAAAATAACTTGGCCTTCAGGCTTTGTTCTCAGATCAAGCTGGTATGTTTTTTCCCCCTTTCCCTGAGATTTGAGTCATTTTGCTAAATGCGTCTCAGCCATGCATGGAACTAGATTTCCGGGAGAATGGCGACTTAGACTTGGCAACTTTCAGATGTGAAGTGAAGAACCTTTGACTTACACATTTTCTGAGAAATCCACCTTTTGTCTAAACAATTCCTGGCAAAGTTTCAAAGCAATTGCATGTGTAAGTAATTGACAGGGACAATTTAGACAGAGGTAGGGTGTACCTGAATTATAGGGGAAATGGCCTTATTTCTCCATTTAGCCTTGCGGCAGGAACTTTTTAAACCTGTTTGATCCTGGGGGTTCCTCAATTTCTCAGTGTTTCTTTTATCCAGCCATTCATCAAAGACTTGGGGAGGCTCAGGAAGCATGTGGCTGGAAGTAAAGATACTAGGTTTTGTTTGTTCTGATTATTTCCTTGTCGCATATGGAGAGAGACAGTCATTCAGGCAGGAGAAGTACCGACCACCAAGGTCTTTATAGATCCCACTTGCACTTGCATCACAATGGGATGCAAACAGAAAGCTATTTGTTTAAGGGATCCAGACATTTTAACTGCCACCAAACTGAGCCCCTTCTAGAATGAGAAGCAGGAGCTGTTTCATTGCCCTCAGCAGCTTTCAACAACAATTAAGAGCAGGAAGTGAAAAGCACTGAGCCCAATTCCAAGGGCAAAGGCAATAATTAATGAGATTAGAAGACACTGCTTATTGTTGTCATTTTTTTGGGTTCTGATGACTGACATCGATAGGATACTCGCTGTGGATTTCCCACTTGATTTCAACACGCAGCTTCGGCACACTAAGTGTGCAGTGTGGCCTTTGGAGATGTTTGGTTTTATAACAGCAAGTTATGATTTCCTAGACATATTTTACGAGATTGAACAGAAATGATTTATTGGAAAAAATATAGAATTGGTGAGCAATGGCATGCTGGCTGAGAATTCTGGGGAACTTCCCATCACTGATATTTGAAGTGTTCGTTGGTACAGGGTAGCTGGAGTTGGATTCACACCTGTTGGACCAAACATGCTCCGACTGGAGCTGGCACTGGACTGTCTCCACCATGGACACTTGGTGTGACTTCAGACTCCGTCAGTCCTGGTCCAGCTCTGATCACCTGTTGTTCATGCAGACATAGCTAGGGTCTGCTATGGAAAACTGACCACTCAGGTGTTGTTAGCATCCATCTCACAGATCCAGGGTCCTGAGTCTACTTTGCGGATTATCTAAGGGAGATTTTACCATCATAAACAACTTATTCCTGCCATCCACTAGGCTGATTTGCTATGGACTTAGCTGCCATTCTGGGAGTACTCCAGGGATGAGAACCAATATGGATTTTAATCCAAGGGGTCGAGGACAATTGGCCTGACAAATGGTTTTTAAATGCAAACATAAATTGGTTGTGCAGCTGAAGCAGATGCTGTGGGTCCCGGCTGATGTCCCTTTGGGCTGCCCAACTCCCAACACCTGTCACTCTCTGCCTGATGTCTTGCTTTGGTGACAGAACCTGCACAGCCCATGCACATGGCAGATTGATGTGTGGGGAGGTGGATCCCCACCTCCCAACCAGTGGCTGAAGAACCCAGGAATTAACTCCACACGGTCTTCGCACCTTGCACCTGGAGGTACCTCCAGGCTCCTGCCCACAGCTGTGTTCTGAGCTATAGTGAAATGAAACTTCAGTTGCCCACAATGACTATTTAGTTGATGACACAAACTTTGCTGTTGACCTTCCACCTCCTGTCTTCCTTCCCTGCTTCCAGATCTCCTTGGGATCTTTCAATTACATGACTTGGACTTGATGCCATCTCAGGCACCAAGAGTAGTCATCATCTTTTGCTTTCTATTACCTTTCCAGACTCAGGGTATGCATGCATGGACGCAGGGCTTATTTCTGTGTTTTAGAAGGCAGCCATGGGCCCAGGCTGTTGGGAGGATGCACACACAGGGCTTCTGGTTCGTGATGGGGCCCGGTCACTGAGCAGGCCCAGCTCTCAGGCTAAATCCTAGCCCAGGCTCCCTGCATTCCATGCTCCCCAGTTCAACATCTTTATGAGGTGCATTTTGACAAACAGCAAACACACTGCATGCACCACTTGGCAGGACTTTCTCCTCTGTCACCAAATGTCTGTTCCCTAAGCAGAAGCGGGCTGCCTGCATGAGGCTCATTGGAGGCCCCGAGTCATTCACTAAAGAGGCAGTTAGGAATCAGAGAGCACAGAAAAGCTCAGGGCAAGGCTGCTTCGTTAGTGCCTCTGCTGATGAATCAAGACCTGCCACTCTGCTGAATGCCTCGAGCTGGAGTTGGAGGCAATCAGCCCTGTGGAAGCTGCTTGATTGCTTCTCAAAGTGGCAGTTTGCTTTTGCACGCTGCACTTGTCCTTGTCAGATGTGGATTGTGACCTTCAGTAAGGTCGGTCACCCTGCCTCCCACTGCAGATCCAAGAGCACACTTTCCTGGAATCCACTGTATGGAGACAGTTACACAGGCAGAACCAGTGCAAATCCACGAAAGCATCTCAATGACAGCGTTTGTCTTTCTTTCATCTTTAGTTTGGAACAGGCACTCCCGCTAAATGTGCCCAACACTTTATTTTTGCCTCCATTTTTAGGGTGTTCATCAGGAAAATGAAGCGTGGCCCCCTGCCCTGCTTCAGTAAACAGCCACATCATGGTAATAAGAAGCTTTGTGAATAATTTATAACTTGCACACAAAAATTTATCTGATTATGCTGAGATGGCACTTTACATGACAATGCATATTATCCAAGAGAGTTTTTTATTTATATTTTTCCTAAATTGGTTACTGGTTATTTATGCAAATTGAAGAGAAATAACTACTACATTATTGTACATTATCACCTTTACATTATTTGTTAACCTACCTCTTAATCTTTCAAAACTCAACAGGAACAATATAATTATTCTTTGCCAGTCATAGATGATGATGCATTCAAAAGCATTTTCCTACATGGACGAACAAAACGCACAATAAAGATAATATGCTGTTCTGTGCTCCTGTTTTCCTAGGTAACGGGTGTTTTCAGGGTTATATATCATCAGTGACTAAAGCCTACCTGGTGCTTAATTTTCCTTTGCTATTGGGAAACTATATAATACATACATTTTGCTCCACGGTCACACAGCACTTTTATCTCCTCTTGGTTTTGTGTCAAATCTGAAAATGATGTTGCTTTTATTTGTGTCATGCTACGAGTCATTGGTTACAACTTGGGTTCTAACCTGATGGCTTGAGCCACTTTGAAAACTAATCAGAAGATACAAAGGACAGAAATAATGCCTTTCTCCAAAATGCTGGGATAGATTACAGTCTGGAAGAATGTGTGAAGTAAGGCTTCAAGTTATGATAGTGTTAATGAATGGGCTGTGATGGGCTGTACCCTCATGTTTACATGAGGCGATAAAATGATAAAATTCATTTGTGTGGAGGTACAAGTGGAAGATGGGCTATAATTTATAGTTCTCCTATTTTTCACTAGAATGGGTGAGTGAGTTCATTTGTTTTCTCAAATCATCAGTGATTGCAACATACTTTCCTCATATCATTATGATTATTATTTAATTTTATGTCATGTCGGTTTTGGCATATTTCCACCAGAATTTGCCAAACTTGGTCATTGAATCAAATAAGCATGTATTACATGAATTCATGTGTCACACCTTCTGTCCCTGATCACTGTACCAATTACTGGAAGGGTCATTGTTCAGAAAATGTGTAGTATACAACCTTGACATCAGCCTTCAAGGATTTGAGAACTAATTTGTAAGCAACACTGACTTACAATCCATTAGCATAGACATCCCTACTATTTGCAAAGAGAGAACATATTTTTAATGTCCTCGGTTGAATATTTTCCCATAGAAATGGGAGTTCAGGTGAAAGCTAAACTTCTCATTAGATTAGAACCCAAAAACACTATAGGAAACTGACTATGAGATTTGCAAGGTCTATGGATGGTTACTTGGAACCTGTTTTTTTTTTTTTTTTTTTTTTTTTAAGAATCCTTCCAAGCCTTTAGAATCAAGCAATGATCTGAAAACTAGTGTGGGCCAGAGTTCTGAAGTCAGTGGAGGCTGCCTTCCATTTGCAGTACAGCTGAGCAACCCCAGAGGCCACTGGGAAAGCTGCACCACACCAGGACCCATCTCTGCTTCCTTCTCGTCTCAAGTCAATAACAAGGTAAGGTTGGAGGAAGAACATGGCTGGCTGCAGAGTTCATACCTCTTCTTTACAACCTAGCAGCATGCTGCAGATTGAGGGCGCTGGTATTTAGCGATGCCTCCAGTGTCCTGAATGTGGGATCAAACCTGTGACCTTGTGGTGGCACTGTGAGTGGAACTGGTTTGATTGACAGAACATGTAGGGACCCATTATTTTATCCGCAGGGACCTGCACTCTTGGCCTGAAACCATTTGCACCAACATTGTCTTTAGAAATTCCACTAGGCTGACATTTCTCTGTATATATATTTTCATGGATATTTTAATTGGAAAGCAGCCACTGGCTCTTCCTAAACTCCTTAACAGCTGTCAAAGATGAAACTTTTCATTTCATAGGAACCTGGGGTGGATTTAAACCATGCCATATTTCCTACTTTCCAAATCATCCCATCGCCCCATATTAGCACATTTCCGCATGGCTAGGAGGTGGCAGACAGCCCACTAAGAATTTTCTGAATAATAATGTCAAGAAAGAAGACACCTCTACAATGAGCAATGGCTGGTGCCATCTCCCTCATGAGGAGAAATTTGATTTCATAATAAGGAGAGAACTCTCTTGCATTGGTGAAAAATGGTTGAATAATAAATTTGTGTATTTTATCTGCCTTTTATGTGTCAGGAGTTTCAATTTCTATGGAAAGGAATATTTTCCTAGGCCTCTCTTAAGTGATGAAGCATGTCAAGAGGTTCAGAATTATCCCACCTGTAAGGAAAGTGCTGAGGGGGCCTGGATTCAGAGCTAGGAGGCTGTTCCTCGTCTCTTTGTGCTGGGCATGCACAAGCATCCTGAAAGCAGCCCTGGAAGGGATTGATGTTGGCCCAATGCCAATTCTCCAGGGCAACAGATGCTCCTCTAAAGAGTGGCATGTGTATGACTTTGATCCTTCTATTATGGTTTAGTTGTGTATGTGGCATGAACACAAATGTCCTTGTGGAGGCTAACAGTAAACAAGGTGGGACTGGGCCAAACTCTGTCATGCAGGACCTCTAGAGACAGACCATTCCTTTCATAATTGAGCCCTGAATATGCAACTCCATTCTGGTTAAATCAGTACTGACTCCATATACGCAAGAGTTAACTAACTGAATCTTGCCTTAATGATTTTTTTTTTTTTTTTTTTTTTTTTTTTTTTACTCAAAATTAAGGGGATGCTAGAGGATCTAGTGAAACTTCAGGTCTTGGACTTTCATTAATTTATAAAATTTTCATTTCTATTGACCAATAACAAGAAGTGACATGTCAAACAATGACAGAATAAACAAGAATTCAAATTTTCTAACATCTCTCTCTTCAGGAAGTTATTTGGATTCAACTTGAACTAAAATGGAACAGGAATATATGTATTCTGTGACAGGGGAGGCAAACAGGAAAAAATATTTTGACAGTGATGGAAATTGAAATTTATAAATTATTTCACATTTAGTTTTCACTTTTCATATATGGAGCTTATGAATCTTTCCTCCCAAGAGAAAGAAAAAAAATATTGCAGTTATAGCCCATGATCACAAGGGGGGTATGTCTGTGGATACATGTGGATACATGTCTTACCTTACAAGAGGTAAGAGGTGGAGAGTGACAGAGCATATTTGTGAGAGTAAACTAAGTTTGCATGTGAGTGGCCCCTGAGCAAAGCACTGACACCTTGTAGCAATGAAGTGATGTCTCTTTTTCTACAAGAAGAGTGAAAGTAGCCTTCTGGGTCAGAGAAGCTCTCTTCTTCCTTATGGAAGATAGTGAAAAAGAGCACTATCTCCAATAACTTTATCTTTATCTTTTCTGGCTAGGGCAAAGTTATCTTTGGTAGTGCCTTTTGCCATTTCAAAGCATAAATGAACTGGTACAGAATTTTGTCTGTTGTTGACCTTTTTCCATTTTCTTCAGACAATGGTAGTGATGAATAGGAGATTAGAAAGGACAGGGATAAGGTGAGAGCAAGTAGAGTCACAATCATTAAATAATGATAGCATTATTGAATATGCCATTGATTGAGCTTCCATAATACACAAAAGGTATCATTCACAGCATTATACTTCTCAGAAGAACACTGCTGGCATTTTGTCCTTATCTTACAGATGACCAAGACTGGATCCAAGGACAATACAGAAAAATTTTCAAGGTAATAAACCTGCAAGAGGCATCTAGGGTTTGAACTGCTATTAGATCCCATGTTAATACTATTTCTGTGGTTCTTTCCTATTCTTACTGGTAAGTCCTAGCTTCCCAGAAAAGCGTTTCTAGTCATCATATCCAAGTAGATATGATCAGGGCTTTGCTCTCACATGATGCCACCCTGGCCTCCTATATCTCCTGGATGTCAGCCTCCAAGAGTGGCTCTTACCAATGAGCAGTGACTTGTTGAGGGAAAAAAAAAACAAGTACAAAGAGGGAAAGGTAACAACAGGCTTGACCCGCCATCAAAAGTAGGTGTTCTGTGATACTTGCTAGACTAAAATCCCTCCTAATTGGCCCCTCCATTGTTACCAAAAGATTGCAAGGATTGATCTGCCACAATACAACCTTTTCTCATGCACCACCTTTTGCTACTTAATAGGTATTGCATATTTCGTCAATGAGAATGAACAGAATCTAACAGTTGTATTGTTTGTTAATCCTATTTCTTCAGAGACATGCCTGCACCTAGTCTCTTGCAGTTTACTAAATTCTGGAGCAGAAGGTAAAGACAAAAACCAGTTAAGAAAGACAAAGAAATGCACAGGCAGGCTTCTTACACAAAAGATTCAAGTCTCATTCATCCACTGGCCTGCTGAGACCCACCCATTAGTTGTTCTGTGGCTCCGAATGAGGTTTCTGTGGGTGCCCCAAGGAAGTTCCTTGGGGTGTTGTGTGTGATTTCAAAGAACTGGTTTTTCTGAGGCCGGATCTCTAAACATGAGGAGGAAGGGAAAGAGGTGCAGAACGCTATGGCTGAGGACATGTCTTCTCTGCCTTGGTTAACACTGTAAATCATTGTATTTGTGAGAATAAGGGGAGGAAGTGTTTGGTCAGTAGCCCAGAAAGCTTTGTGGAGGAGGTAGAAAAAGGAGGGAATGTCAATGTGCAGATGCCGAAGGAATGTTCCTTCCACCTTAATTGGTGGAACATCACCAAGGGGTCATGGCCAAAGGCAGCACTTCCTAGTGTACTCTCACTGTTGTTTACATCAGGCCTACTTCAAAGATGTGCACAGTCTAAGTCAAAGCACCCCTGCTAAGCAAATATGGCTTTAGGTCAAGTCTGCAAACTCATCATTCCAACTAGTTGGAGTTCAGCCACAAAGAAACTCTAACGCAGTTACTGATGTCAAGATCAAATAGTTTGAGTCTGACATACAGGTTCAGCAACTGGGCATTAAGTTGTAAATTTATATGTAGATAGACAATGCAGAATTCATAGGTATGTACTCACATCTCACTGTCAACTTGTCCTTGAACAAAAGGATTCCTAAGCTTCATTTCTGAAAATATAATCATTAAAAAATGATTTTATTCATTTATTTTCACAAGAGCAGAAGGGAAGGAGAAAAAGAGAGGAGTGGGAAAAAAACATCAATCTGTGGTTGCCCCTCATAAGCCCCTGACTGGGGACCTGGCCCACAACCCAGGCATCTGCCCTGACTGAGAATTGAACCTGTGACTCTTTGGTTCACAGGCCAGTGCTCAATCCACTGAGCCACACCAGCCAGGGATGAAAATAAAATCATTTAATTTAACACTGTATTTAAAGCAAACAAATCATTTAAAGTTGCACTATTCTAAATCACTCCTTACTTCAACTTATTTTGGGGTTGGAAATTTGATTTACACTATCTACCATGAACACCAGATTTCAGAACACAGCAATGACTGGTGTAGGAAGTGCAATTATTTGATTTCAGATGTAAAAAGTCATGTTACAGGGATCATGGAAAGAGGACACATTCCATTTACAGGTATTTAACTGCAACCTGTATGAGAAGCATAAAGGCAAAAGAAGGGCTTCACTCAGAGATGGACCAAGAAAAGAGCAGAACAAAGATGAGCCAGGGATTTAGAAGTTTCAGAAGCAACTAGAAGAGCATCATGGTGCAGATACAACCTGCTCTCTGGGCACGCACATCTCTGGTGCTCTCTTCTTGTAAAGACACCAGTTCTATTAGATTAGGGCCCCACCCTTCTTGCCTTTTCCAAATCATTACTATACTTATAATCAGCTCTTGGCTTTCATCAATAGTTTCTGACTGGTGGATGTCTAATTCCTCGGGTCTTTGCCACAGGACAGCAATGCTACACGCAGGAAGGCAGATTTGATACACATCAAATGTGTGCCTGCAAGATGTCACCCCTAAGCAAGGCTAATAGTATAAACAACCCGCAGGCTATTTTTAGACAGGTGTGGGTAAACCTGCCACTTCTAAATGGCAGTACTGTGCAATCCCCTGTTGTGAATTATAATTGTCACTCACTTGAAAAATATCATGAATGTACCATCACCTACCACAGTTCATTGAAATCCCTATGCCTTCTGGATAAAGATGAATCCCAGGAGCGGGTTAAATGCAGGCCTTACGATGGGCCTTCTGTGGGCCTTCTGTGTGCCTTCCATGCTTGTTCCAGCTCCTATCAGAAATTCTGGGGCTCTGTGTTCTGGCTTCCTGCTCCTGGAGAGTGTGTTCTTTGAGAGGCACGCAAAACATTGCCCTCCACCTGTCATCTAAGTGCCTGGAGGCAGGAGTTCACATTTTCTGATGCATGCTGACTCCTAAAAAAAGTGCCACACTGCACACCCAGAGGAAGTCTTCCTGTGGCTTGAGTTTCACAGAAACAGCCCCTTACCACAAAGTGCCTCCTTTGTGGACATAAAGGAAGTATGTATCGTTTATCAAAGATTTGCAGGAATCTCATGACCAAACTTATATCAACTAGCACAATCTTCCTCAGACCCCTGCTAGCTCCCAGATAACTAGGGTGGTCGATCACCTTTTAACCCTCCCATTTCCCCTTCCCTTGACATAAAAGAAGCCTGAACTCTTTGCTTTGGTAAGATGGATCTGAGAATTGGTTGTCCCATCTTCTAGGTTGTTGCCATCTTGGTCCATAAACCTTTCCTTACTCCAAACCCTGGTGTTTTGAGTTCTGGTGTTTCCATGTACTGGGCACAAAGGCTTCAGACCTGCCATAGGTTGCATATCTAGGACTTCTCACCCTCCTTCTACACCTAAGATGTTCTCAGGCCCAATGAGAGCATGTGGGGTGAACTCCTTGCGGTACCTTATCCCAAAGAAGATTCCCTCAGGAAGAGTACTGATTTCCCATAATGGTACCACAGTCTACACCTGTTTATTTTGTTTACTGCTCTGCTTCCAGAACCAAAAGAGCTTCCCCAAGTCAATTAAGTCAATTGTCAATAAGTATTTTCTTACATGATGCATAAACACTCAGGCTGAGTACATTTTTCCTCCAA
This sequence comes from Noctilio leporinus, assembly GCA_004026585.1. Taxonomy (NCBI): domain Eukaryota; kingdom Metazoa; phylum Chordata; class Mammalia; order Chiroptera; family Noctilionidae; genus Noctilio; species Noctilio leporinus. Next base: position 459,438 of record PVIW01000010.1, read on the forward strand.
TATGCAAAGGTTCCCAACATGCTACACAAGATCTAATCTTAGGATTTAAATATTAATTTTAAGGTAATTTATAGATTTATCAGTAACTAGTTCTTTTTCCCTAGTGTTTCACTGTATATAGGTATGTTATGATTATTAGTGAGGGACATTGTAGGAAAGCTATGAAGATGAGATGCCTTCAAGGAAGAATTCCAGGTACTAAGAAAATGATTTCTTAGAAATTTTGCTCTACTGGCTTTGACTAAAGCCAGGACATTCTCTTGGCTCTATTACAACACTGAAGGAATGCCTGAGGCGGACTAAACTTTCCTGGCACTGATGTCATTCCTGGATCACTTCACAGGGTAAAATTCTTAGTAAAGACATTTCAAAGAAAAAGACTTTTCTCACCTGGCTCACCATTTCTCTAACTTTCTCTACAGGAAAAGTTAGTGTAAAGTTATGGTGAACTAATGGGACACGTAGAAGGATGTATTCAATGTAACGCCACATGTGTGGCATCTTCTTCTATGTTATTTCACCCTTCTTATAGAAAAGAATGTCTCTAGAAGCTCTTAAGTTATTCTTCCTTGCAAACATTGAACTTCAGTGTTTAAACCCACCCAAACCCTTTAAGGCAACAGAGAGAAAGAAATTTACCTTCTGTTTTGCCTCTGAGTTTTCCCGGTGGTGCATTTAGGCAGGAAAGTATCCTGACAGCTTTCCCCAGAGCGAAGTGAGCAGATTGGTGCAGCACACTGCAGAGCCTCTTCAGAAAGGCCATGGCTCTGTGACTTTAGAATAGTTTGGAATCACCTAGAGGGCTTGTTAAACACAGATTGCTATGCTTCATCTTCAGCTCTTAGAATCAATAGGTGTTAGGGCCTGCAGCCAGTTCTTAAGTGGTGCTAATGTTGCTGATTGAGAGCCGCATTTTGAGATCTACGGCCCTAAGCTATCTGGAAGGCCAAGTTTGTATTGCAACTCTTACAATTGGCAATAGATTCTCTTTTAATTTGCCTGTGTATTCTCAGGGTTTCTCACCAAAAACTCAGAGAGAGCTTTGCCAACTCAGGATTAGGAACAGTGCGTAAAACCTGACCAGAGAAAGAGGGTACTTTGTTGGTCTGACTCTGAAAACATAAGTTTATTCCCTTTATGAGTAACCCTAACAAAATGGTGACAGTTTTTCATACACATGTTGACCATTCTGAACTTGTAAAATAGTGGCCTAAAAACTAGAGAATGTCACTTTTCCCAACTGTACCTCCTTTATGAGGTGGGAAGTGGTGGGAAAATCTAGAATTTCACCACACGAAGGAGCTACTAACTACTTTTGATTGCTCTGGGAATTTGAGAAGTCACCCACCATGACATCCCTCTTGTGGGGGAGTAAGGCAGGAAGGGGGTTTGGAGCCAGTGTATATGTTATAACAGATCTTTCAAGCTCACTTGGGTATGCTAATGCAATGAGTCATAAAGAAGTGATTGAAAAGTGGGTCAGACTTCCACCTCTCTAGCTGGGGTATCATCCTGGTGTGTAATGCCTGGGAAGGACCATGTGTAAGTGGGAATGAAATCAGCTTTTGACTAAACTCCCTCTGAGCATACCTGGGAAGGAATTTAGGCCAGACCTATCTGGGGGGAAGTCAAGCTTCTCATTAAACAACCCTTATTTCAGGTACGTGAGTTAAATACCTGCAAAGCAAGAGTGAAGTCAAGGTAGAAAGTGGAACGGGGTTCAGTAGAATTTTAAGTACACAGATATCCTTTTTAATGCCAGTGAAAATGACAGCAGGAACACCTACTGTATTATATGGAAGCAGGGTGATGGCAGAAAGCAGAGCCTTGCTTTTGTTTGCACAAGTTGTATTTGAGCAAGTTAGGCATTTCTTTAGACCTAGAGAATATTATTTAATCAATTGCATAAGTCAATCAACTTGAATCAGCAAATGAAATGATTCATGAGGAAGGGAGGAGGGGAACAGTGCTTCAAGTTAATGTGGTTTATAAACCTGTTCATCTCAATTTTTCTGTGTGGGAAATCAGTTAATCTATCAATCAAATGGTTGCTTACCACCATGGCAGAGACTCCAGACTTTCATTAACTAATTGTAGCACCTATTCCAGGCCATTCCCTACTGTAAAGATACTGCACATTCTGGATTCATGCTGAAGCAAATGCAATCATTTTGGACTGCCTCGTTTTTAAAGTGAAAATGTGTTCACGTTACAAAACTGCTGTAGTAGCAAAGCATTTCTAGAGAAATAACTCATCTTTAATGCTTTCCGGAGGCTGCGTGGCCCAGAGGGGCAGCGTGAAGCACATGAAGGCATTAGAGTAACCATTAAAGATCAAGGAAGGGCTTTCCAATTATCAAGTCACACTTAGCAGACAATGGGCTGAAATAAATGAAGTGTGGCTTGGCAATTTCATATTCTGAATCAAAGGTTTTTCAGAAGAACAAGGAAAAGGGGCCTCCCATATGAAAGACCCAGGCATTTGTCGTTGTGTTTGAGAAAGATGCTCACCCAAACTTCCCACCACCTTCTTAAGTGTCTCCATGCCTTTAACAGTTAATAGAAGATGCTTCTATGAAACTTCTCCCTCTGGTAAAGAAGCCAGAGTGCACTTGCAAGACCATTTCCCACATTCCCATCTCAGAGCTATTATTCCAAAATCAGGTACATTGTGTCCCCCAGCAATGGGAAGTCAATAAACTTCAATGAACTAAGATTGTGCTCCCTCTGTGCCTAATTTTAGTAAAAAAGAAATTCACAAGAAAATAAGCGGTAAGAAAGGATTTAATTTTTCTGCCAAAAGACTAACCTTCAAGGTATATTCTGAGGTCAAATAGACACAGACCAATCATCTTTATCTTTTATATTTACAACTATAAAATTGCACCACCATTCTGGAGACTCCAAAAGATGCCACAAGGCAGTGCAAGATGCTCACCCATCACGGAGAGATTCGACTCTATTTGCCAGCAGCATCTGCTAAAGCAGAGAAGGGGGCTAATGTGTTTTCAGAAGATGTCTAACAGCAGGAGAAAAAGACAAGGGAAATGGCAGGGTAGTCTCATTGTCATGAAATAGTGAGCGGTAGTTCATTGCAAAGAACTCCGAAGTCTCTCAGTAAATGTTTCTTTAATTATACTGCGTTGAAAATAAAAGGTTGGTTAGCATCAGTTAATTAGGGGTTAGATCATCTTCAAGATGGCTCCCAGCTTGTATTCTCTGGTGGTGCTGCCTACCTGAGGAAGGCCGGGCCACTCTCAGAGTATGGATGGGAGGAGCTTGTTTCAAAATCTCTGGAGGCATTTTGAGTTCTTAATTAGGTTTCTAGTTCTTTCATTCAATGAACTTTCCCGACAATGATATTAAAAAATTTGTCATCCTTGCCAACTAAGATCCAATGGACATGTATTCAATTATTACTATGCGTGAGCACCAAGAACATTCATAAACTCCATTAATTTAATCCTCACAAAAATCGTATAAGAAAATAAATAGCATTTTTAAGTGAGAAAAATTAGCCTTTGTGAGTTAAATAACTTACATTATTTATAAAATAAATGATGAAAAGAGGATTTGAAACAGGTATTTTAAAAGTTTTAACTGTATATATATTTATATTTAACTACATATTAAAAGTTTTTAACATATAAATATATAATTAAATATTTATATATAACTATATATATTATAATTGTGGTGTCTGTTTCTCTACACCATTTCCTCCAATAGAGTATAGCAGAATTTGGGGCTGAAAGCTCCTCTCTTCATAAAAAAGAGACTGCCCTAGCAGTTCTTAGTCTAGAGCAATGGATAGAGTCCCTGCCCTTCCAGTTGAGTCTTCTAGTTATTTCTCACTTTCAAAGGCAAAGGACTTCTTTCTCTCTCATTAGCCAGAGAGTCGGTGTTGAATAGCTCTTCCCTGTCATCATAATTACATCCATCATACGTTGAAGTTTTCTATGGTTCTTCTTACTTCTATGGTCACTTTAGAAGCAAAATAGCCTTGTTGGAGCCCTTGGATGCCTGTTGAAATGTGCTATGCTCAGCACTCTACTCATTGCTCTGATGAGAATGCAGTGCATGTCAGCTCTTTCAAAGAACACCCTTGGAAAACCCTTATGTTTCCTGGTTCAGGGTACATCCTCATAGCTTGACTCAACATTGTTGAGTATCTTTTGTAAGCTAGAATAGGCCTGGGAGACAGTGACATGAAAATGAGTAAGACACTGCTGTTAACTTCCATGAACTCATGGGAACGCAAACTAACAACCAAAAACTTCAACCTGTTAAGTGCTTAATGAAGGTGGGATGAAATGCTATAAGAGGATATATTATGATGTGATTAATTCTGGCTAGGGAATTTCGGAGAGGGCTTCAGAGAAAAAGTGACAGTTGATTTGAGCCATGAAAGATTAGTCAGTTGTGCCAAGCAGAAACAAGGAAGAGAGCTATGTAGAAATAAGAAATAATATCAACAAATTTGGGAGGCCTATGAGGATGACTAGGGTGTTGACCATGGATTGATTTGTAGGCTCGATCATTTTCCTTTATTTGGATCACAGTTCAAGCCATTCACAGATTTATTAGAGATGCTAAAATCCTCTTTGGACTCTAGGGCACTTGCAAAAATAGTGTCCTTGGCACAGCCATGAGGGGGACCTTGTCCAGGGAGGTCCTCCCAGTCTCCAGTGAAGTGAGTCTACCAATGCATGATCTGCCTGGGGCAAGAAAGAGCTGGCAAGTCTCTCTAGAGGAGAAGTGCCTCAAGCAAACTCTCCCCTGGGCTTTTATTGAGTTTTACACACATAGGGATGTTCAGTATACACATATAGCTTATCCATCAATGTCAAGCAGGACTGATTACAGAGAACAGACACTATTTATAGGATAGTAATTCAAGGGGCACAGAGACCCACTTCAGGTCAGGGTCTGCTAGACAGGATGGCACCAAGTGGGTACAAAAGCTAGGGTGCATAAGTTTGACCTGAACATCTGGCGTGTGCTAATCTAAAAGCAGAGCAGACTTCAAAGGATATGTATTTCTCAAGGCCTAATTCACTCAGGGACCCCTTGGTGTCAGCACGGTTCATGTCAGCCACCTGCATTCCCAGTTTTCCAGTCAAGTCTTACAGGCCTGTCCTACGTCTTGCTTGCACAGGGTCACAGTCTCCTACACCACACAAAGTGGTCCCCGACACAGCCAGACATTCATTCAACATCTGCAGGTTACCAGCGACCACAACCCTATTATTGATTGTTTTATATGCTGTGGTCATGCTCAATGCCTGTCCCAGGATAGCATCAAATGAACATTTATTAATTACTATGCAAGTCAAAATAAATTAATGTAAAAGTGTTGTTTACATTACTTTTACATTATGAAATGTAAGGAGATTATTTTGGTGTAAAGACATATAGCTACATATCTATTAGCATATCTCTATCATAAGTTCTGAAATTGTTTGAAAGTTAAAGCTAAAAGTCAACCCTGCATCTCACCCCACATGCTAAAATGGTTTTTGTTGCACTTGCAAAATGACTAAAAGGGAAGACTGTTATACAACATGTTGACAACATTTGTAAGTCACAGGGCCTGGAGCTACATCTCAAGGTTAGAATACCAAATATGGGAAACAGAGCCAAGTGCTGCTTATTCTTAAGTGCTGTCATAGTGCACACAGCAGGCAGTTGGCTGACTTGGTACCTCTCTGGTGTCCCTGTCCCCTTGGAAATGTGTCTCTGTCATCGTAGGGGACCTCACTCTAGCCTGAGCTCTAGCACAAAGTTTCAGAAGCAGCTGTGTTCTGACCTGGCAGCTTTGATCCAGGCAGTACTTTTTTCTAGCCAGTCCAAGCTCATGGCATTTCAGCCTGACCCATCGAGATGATGACTGATGGCTGGTCACTTTTGTAATGGAAACTGGGTCCCCTGTGCACCAGGTTCCCACCATTAACATTTCTCAGCCCTCTGTGGGATAGATTACTGACACTTTTCATGAGCTTTCTGACCCTGTCTTAAGCTTTACAATCCATGGTGATGAATTTATTGAGTGATTGTGACTATGTATGAGTCCTGTAACAGAGATAAATGGATATTAGATGTTGACAAAACAGGAAAAAATTATTGTTCTCGACACCTTTTGTTAGCAAATGCATGATTCACTATAAGCCTTCTTTAGCAATTTATCTATAAATCTTCTTTTCTTACTTAATAAAATGCCCCCCATTGCTTCTCCCATGCCAACACCATGTTTTTGCAATACATTATTAAAGCCATGTCAGGCTCCAACTGCAGTGTGCTAGGGGTTTCAGAGTAGCATTATTTTACTTTCCACTCTGAAAAAATGCTCAAAAGGTTCCAAGGACACATTAGCTTCACTTTTGCATTGTTCCCCACAACTTACCTGCTGAGCAACTGGAGCTTCCTAAAGCTTTGGAGGAGAACATATTTCTTTCACTAAGTCCTCATATATTTCCAACAAAGTTTGGGGAAAACTATAAAAGAATGGACTGTAAGATTTGAAAAAATGGGAAGTTATTTTTCTCAAAATTAAGTTCAGGAGAATCATTTATACAGGGTCTTGGATATAAAAAAGATGGAACGTTATTGTTTTTTTTTGTGTGTGTGTGGCTATTTTGCCAGCTGGCTTTAAAGAACCATATCCTCTATTTTATTTTCTTTTTACACTTCAAAAAAATATGTTACTTTTTTCCCTAATCTTTTTCTTCCTTCTAAAACCAAGGCAAGAAAGTTTTCTGGCAGAAATAATTTCCAGTGAATCTGTGTACCACACACAGATTCTCTTGGCTGTAATCAAGAAGAGCATGACAGCCATTCTTCTTCAGGTTCATTGCCTAATTAATTTGGGACCTGCTTTCTATGTCCATGACATAGAAAATGGAAACATAAACTATCCTCATGTCTTCTAGGTGAAAGTTTAAAGCCAAATCACCATAGTCAGCATGTATCAAAGTATGACAGGCTATAGGATTAGGACTTGATCATCCAATCTAGTAGGTCAAGGGATTAATCTATCTATCTATCTATCTATCTATCTATCTATCTATCTATCTTAAAAATAACCCAAGGATTCTTATATGCAGCTATGTTGGGCCCACTGAACAAGGCCTTGAGAGATGCATAAAGTTTTGGTTTTGGAGATATGAAGAAATAACACTGTAAGGAGGGTGACAGCAACTCTTTGAGCTCTAATAGTGATTTAACCAACTTGAGCTATGTTGGGTTAAGATAATCAGCAGGAAACAAGAATGAAAAAAGAGTTTGAAGTTAGATAAGGTGGGATCTAAAGGCTTTACTAACAATTGTGATTTTTTGTTTTTCTATAAGAAGGAAGCTACTCTACAGGTTTTTTTTTTTTTTTTTTTTTTTTTTTTTTTAACATGACTTAATGAGAGCTGTTCCCCCAGAAGATAAATTTGGCCCTAATGAGTTGGATAGATCAGGGAGAAAATAAATCAGGAGGAGGGCTATCATTGTAGGAGACACTTAAGGTTCAGAGAAGTGGTAATAAGGACCTGACTCAAGGAAATAATGATTCCATGAGGTAGAAGGAGGCAGAAGCAGGAGACCTTCTGGTAAATTGGAGAGAATAATTCCAGGTAAGTTCAAAACTGCTATGAAGAAAATAAGGGAGGAAATCAAGCAGCTCGGCATGCCAGGTAAACATGTCACTCACTCAAAGCCTGTTATGCTGATATTACACGACAGTGTCCCCTGGGTCGTTTTCCCATTACAAGAAGTTGCCGGAGCTGATAAACCCCATGACTAATTTAAAATGCAAGTGCTGCTCTGTCTTCCCACGATAGTTTATGTTTCCATTTCCTTTAAGTCAACAGTATAAAGAATTACAGTCAAGCTCAATATCAGAAGCTTGATTCTTAGAAGCAGGAAGGGGGTTGAGAAAGGTCTCTAGCGATAAAGCAAATGGGGATCCTCAAATTCTCATTGGCCATGGAGGGTGGGATACGGCTATTGGTGGTGAGGCCTTGTCCCAGGTCCTGTGCTCTTAGATTAAGTGAGGTTTTTTGATGCTGAGACCAGTGAGAGACATACAGATACCCAAGAAGACACATGTCCCCAAAGGGGACTGCTGAAAATTTCAGGTCGTGAAAATTTCAGCTGGAGGAGAGGTTTCACAAGTCATTGAGTGACAGCCCTGGGAGGGGTTACAGAGATCATCTAGTTAAGGGTCAGAGTTTCAGTGTCAGGCCCACCTGGGCATGCATTCCAGCTCCCCATTCTGTGCGATGTGCTGCCCTTAGTTTGTTACTTGCTATTTCTGAGAGCCAGTTTCTCTATCTGAAAGATGGAGAGGGAGCTGTCTCACTGAGTCACTGCGAGGATTGAATAAGTTCATCAACCTTACATTGGCAAACACCCAGCACACAACAGCAATTCCTGGAAAGAAAACCAGGGGTGGGACACAGGTCTCCTGGGTGGGGCTGAGGCTCCCACCACACTGCCACCCCTTCTCCACTGATACTTCCACTGGAAATGAACTAATCCAGAAAACTGCCTTTAATTATATTGACATCTCTTTCTACATCGGATTGTTTCCATCATTACAAAGAGCCCATTAAAGTAAGATCAACACAATCAATCACTTTGAAAAATATATTGAGTACCTACTTCATGAAAGGAATACACTTCTGATGACAGATGAAATGTCATCATTAAAAACTTAATTATTACCAATAGCCCCACAAAATATTAATCATCATTATAATTTTTAACCATGATTAAGGGGCACTGTTCTGCAGCCAAGTGCTCTGGAGTTTGATGTGGGGGAGAAATCGGGCCGTAGGTGAGGGCCCAGCCAATGCTGTTAGGTCTCAGGTACAATCTGATGGGATACATTCTGGGTATTTAAGACAGATCTTCAGAGCATGCAGTTTATCCACTATATGAAGCAGTTTTGTTTTTTTTTTTAAAGTATCAATAATATGTAGTAGAACAAATATAATGTCAATGTAACATCAGAATTATTAGGAGAGAGGAGGGAAAGGGAGCAATGGCAATTAGCAGGGTGGCCATTCTGGGCCAGACTCTTGGGAGAGATCATTGCCTTTCACCCTTAGGGCAACTCCAGAGGGCAAGTGTACCTACTACTTTTACTCACATTTTGTGAAGGAGGGAACCGAGGCTCAGAGAGGAGTTTGCCAGTCTCACAGATAATATGTAGCAGGCCTGAATGAGAACTCACATTTCTTTGACTCAAACTTTCATTTTTTGTTTCTCTTAGAAATCTTTTTTTTTCTTTTCTTTTTTTGGTTAAAATATAATGCACAACTGCAGAAAAGCACACACAAGAAATTCATAGCTGGATGAATTTTTATAAGGCAAGCAATTTTGTCACCACCATCTAGATCCCTAGGTTTGCCACCTGCTGCAGAAGTCAGACCTCCTCCCCACAAACATTAAGTACTCCCCCAAATGTCATAGTATTGACTTACCTATGGAATCCATTAGCCAAAATGCACTCCTATAGTAGACTTCAGTTGATCACATCTTCTGAAGTTGAATATGTCTTTAACATCTCATTCAATATATTTAATCCTTTTTATTTCCCTTAAAACTTTACCTGCTGAATAACTTAGGGATTTTCCCCTCTTCAGAAGATAATTCCATTTTTCAGGTGCCCCCTCATATAAGGGAGGAAGCAACATGTAATGTTTCCTCTTCCTTCAGAGAAGATGCCTGTGTTTTGGTTTCCTTTTTATAATATTTAAAGACTTTACTATTTTTACAGCAGTTTTAGGCTTAGAGTGAAATTGAAATGGAAAGTATAGGGATATCCCATATACTCCCTACCTGCCTTCACACAAGTTGCCTACTTTATCAGAGGGTTACATATGTAACCACTGGTGAACTTACATTTACACATCATAATCACCCAAAGTTCACACTTTCCTGTTATGGTTCACTCTTGGTGTTGCACATCCTATGAGTTTGAACAAGCATAATATAACTACATGTCTCCATCATTATAGTATTATACATAGTAGTTTCACTGCCCTAGAAATCCTATGTGCTCTATCTAAATATTCCTTCTCCACCCTCTTAAACTCTTGACAGCATTAATCTTTTTACTGTCTCTGTAACTTTGCTTTTTCCAGAAAGTTGTATAATTGGAATCAGATAGATTGGCTTCTTTCACTTAAGGTTGTAATATGCATTTAAGGTTGCTCTATGTCTTTTCATGGCCTGATAGCTCATTTATTTTTAATATTGAACACTATCCCATAGGCTGGATGTACAATTTACTTATTCATTCACCAACTAAAAGGACATTTTCTGTGTTTGCAGGTTTTGGCAATTATGAATAAAGCAGGCATAAACATTTACGTGCAGCTTCTAGTGTGGACCTAAGTTTTCACCTCCTGTGGGTTATTGAATTGTGTGTTAAGAGTATGTTTAATTACTGCCACATAATTACTGAATTGTGTGATAAGAGTATGTTTAGTTTTGTAAGAAACTGCCAAACTCTCTTCCAAAATTGCTGTATTATCTTGCATTCCCACCAGCGGTGTGGGAGTTCCATTGGCCCCACACCCTTGTCACACCTGGTTTTTCACCTTATCCCATTTTGGCCTCTTCAGTAGGTATGTAGTCACATTTAATTATGGTTTAAATTTACAGTTCCCTAATGACATGTGATAGGGAGCGTCTGGCTTTCTTTTTACTACTTTAAAAATAGGTGTCATGTTGGGTAAATCCCTTCATCATTCCAGAGCTACATTTTCTAAGCTATATATAAATAAAGAAAGAAATAAATCAATACAGCTAAGCTAGATCTCATGCATTCTTTTAATGAACTATGACTCCTAAATAAATCCTGTCAGTGATATCCATGTATGATTTTAGCCTCTTGCATGGTAAAAAGGAAAAATAGCCCTTTATATTTCTGTAAAAATTAGGAACAAACAAGTAGATTCTCTCTATCTGTGCCTTCAGTTTTCTGGGACACTGAGATACAGAGGTTTATAAAGATGACTGTCCTTTAAATCTGTCTCTTTTCCAATTCTTTACTGTTATTAGAGCAACATTCTAGCAAGACTCAGACAATGAAGCTAAAATCCAAAAGAACAACTAAGTAGGGCATCAAATAAAGCTCACAGGCATCCATCACAAAATTAGATCAGTGTCTGAACGAAGACAACCTTCAGGTGTTTCTAACTCAATACTGAATAAAAAAATGCCCCCAAAGAATTTATGGGTACCATCTCTTATTCAACAAATCACATGAGAATGTTAAAGCTTAACATGGCGCTACTTTTCTTTTTAATATTCTAGCAGCATCTTTCGTATCAAATTCTCCTTATTCTCTTCCGTTCACAAGTGACTAGCATTTTCCTGAATTTCTCAAATTCCCTATGAACTTTACCCCATATTTCAGTGTCATTTCTTTCCCAAATGTGAGGAGGACAGTTTCTCTAGCACATTTTGATGGACAGGGCAATCCATTTTGTTTTCTAACATCTCTATCAAAGTGACAGAAGATTCAGCAGCCGGGGACATTTTTATTACATGAATGAGGTTTAGATAACACTTTGATTAACCGTCCTTAAGATCAATGTCCCTAAACATACCCTTCTCAAATCAAGAGTTTACTGTATGTTTTAATACTTTAGAGCCACAAAGCTTTTCTTATCCAAACCATGTGTAACACAATTTGGAGCAAAATTTAATGAAATAAATGTTTAGGTAATTTATCGGAAACCAAAAAGTAGCTGAAGATGACCCAATGGCCAACAAATAAGACAGAGTAAAAATAAAGGAAAATAATAAAATAAAATGCAAAGTTTCTAAGGGTCCTGTGGGCAGTCATGTGGAGCTCATGGAATCCAGTGTTAACTTGGACAAGAGAAGGGTACATAACGACTCTCAATCACTTTGCCTAGCAGTTCAATCCCCCTTCCCACCCACCACTCTTTCAAATAGAAAGCCAGAACTAAGACTCCACTTTAAAAAATATCTTCTGACATAGCTCTTCAAAACCATGTTCGCTGAGTAAAAGACATTCCTTTGATGTGACCATTCGTTTTTCTGCAAATATACCATAAATCAGTAGCAGGCCCCACATGTGTTGTATCCTTCATAGCTGTCTGGACTCTCACATAAAATAGCAGGCACGCCATGTCCATTGATGAAATTGTTAAAATAAAAGTAAATTGAATAATTCAATGTAAAAGGTATAACAAAAGTACACCGAGTGCTGGTGAAGCTTTGTAAGGTAAAGTACACAATTTTTAACGTGGTGATATCATGATAGTATTTCTGAATTATTAATCTCATTAAAAAAATTGAGAATGTAATACACTACAATTTTTCTTTAAAGATATTGCTTGAGTAATCTGTATGCCAACATAGTTTTTTAATCTCATGGTTTAATTTTTTTATTGATGTAAATCAAAAACAAAGTAAGTCCAGTCACAAAGATTATTAAGACCAGTGTTTGCTAATGTTATAGAAAGACTATTGATCAAGGCCAGAAATTTTGAACTGGTGCTGCAACAATTTTTAAAACATGCAACACCTGACTGTTATGCAGGGGCACTGACCTCCTTTTTCTTAGACTGTCCAATGAAAATGACAACATCCAATATAATAATAGTCATTTGTGTGAATGAATCAAAATTATACCTATTTTTGTCAGGTCGGCAACAACATATTTTTGGTGTGCTGCAGAATTTTAATAATTAGTTTATGGGTGCCATGAGATGAAAATGGATGAAAATGGCTGAGCTACGACATGCAACATGAGAGGCTCCCATGAAATCTAGGCAGTGCTTTGGTGATATCCCGGAAAAACACTTCCTCAGTTTCCAGTATCTTCCTGTCTTCAGCCCAAAACTCAACACAGCGACTGTGAGGGATGGACTTGAAGGCTTCTTGTTATTAATCAAAGGGGCAAAATAAGCTGCTGGAATAAAAGGTGAATGACAATGGCAACCTTTAAAATAGAGTGAAAAAATCAGCGATTTGTATAGGTAGAAAACTTCAGGGGATCCAGAAAGAGAGGTAGGGAAAGACATTAGAGGAAATGCTCTCCTGTGTTCTGACAAGGGGAGGATCAATTTCAGGTGGCGTTAGGGAAAGGCTATATTTCTAATTTTATGGGTTTGATTGTCAAAATAGCTAATCTTATTTTCATGAGTGATGTAAATGTTGACTATAACCTCAGATATAGTTAATTGTTCTCATTCACTATTCCTATGACTTGATACCAAAACCTAGCTGTTAGTTATAGTGTTGGGTCAGTGCACGTTCTCATGCATAGAGTTTGACAGAGGTTGGGAAGAAATTGATCTCTCTCTTGTTAATTCATGTTGTGAAGCCCCTGGTATTTCCCTGACAAATACATGAAGTTATTTCATAATCAGCCCACTGCCAGCACTCTGTGCACCCTTGTTATGTTTTCCTAGGTTGGATAATTAAATCATTGTTGATTTATTTGATGGAGACAGTCAAGCCAAGAAATTCAAATGCAGTAATTAAGATTTGCCTATAATTTTATTACTTTTTACAGTGAGACAACTTCATCTGATAATTTTGATTACAAATGACAATGGATACTCCCTGTTTTATTATTGCATCTGGATAAAACATGTTGGATCATGGCTATTTCAGTCTTTTCCTTTGTGTTGTGGAGGAGCTTTTGACATTCATTTCATTTTTACCTTCCCTTACCCTAAAAAATGAATGTTCAGACAGCCATTGTGCACAGAGTGAATTTGATCAACTGAGCCCATCCACACCACTGAAAAGTCAGCTGCAAAGTACTGAGGCTCATGTATCTAGACCCCTCACTTTATCCATTATCTAAAATATTAAACTCGTATCAAATATTATGCTTTAATTTTAACTAATGGGTTTGAAAGACTCTTACTTAGTGTCTGTTCATGTAAATTATGCCAGCACAGGAATTCAATTCAATTCTTCATGTTACATGAAATTGATACCAAATGAGCCAGTGATTCTGCAGTTCTAGTTTTCCACTTGGCTGTGAGATGTCAGACTTGACCTTTTAACAGTGTCTCTCTGTCAGGAGCTGAAAACAGCAGCCTAAGTGAAGGCCAATAATAACAATAATTCAGAAAGCTGAGAATGGTACTTTAAGGAAAAAAGGGGATCTGGCTGGGTAGTTCAGTTGATTAGAACACTCTCTTGACATGACAAGGCTGAAGGTTCGATCCCTGGTCAGGGCACCTACAAGTATCAACCAACGAATGCATAAATAAGTGGAACCACAGTTGGATGTTTCTCTGTTTTTCACTTCGCTTTTTCCTTTTTACTTCTCTCTCTCTCTCCCTCTTTAAAACCAGTTAATAAATTTAAAAGTTTAGAAAAAAGGAGCAAAGAAAACTGGGTGGAAACGGTTCTAATTTGCTTTGCTAATCAGCAAATAGACTGATGTTTCTTTCCAAACACTCCTTCAAAATGGCAAGACTTTTTAGCAGTGATGTAGCTAACTGAGCAGGCAACAGTTTCACAAGAGCTAATTTCTTTACTTAAAAAAAAGTAGAAAATAAAGGAGGAGCATATGTTTTTGTGTTTTTTGGCACTGAGAGGTGATGCTGGAAAGCTCTGATTTCAGTCATTTTTCCAAGTGACTTCTGTGCTGTTCCCAATCTGCATGTTTTCACTGTGTGTATCTCCCTGGTGTGAAACTGATTAGTAGCAGCATGAATCTGTCACCGAGAGTTACAGTGACTGGGATGTACAGGGACTTCAGCCTATTTTTGCAGAGCCTGTGCTGTGCCCACACACCCCTTCAAATGTGACCCAGGTCTGGAAATGATGTGCTTTGATGTGTCAAGGTCCTCAGGGACAGAGATTTCTTTTTAAGAAAAAAAATAAAATAAAAGCAGCTTTCACCCCCTAGTTGTCTTCAAACAAAGAATGCACAGGTCAGGGAGATTAAAATGCCTTTCAACATGGTAGTGAATATCCACCAAGCTGTATCTGAAGAAATAACAGAAAATGCAAACAATGACACAGTGACAGCTTAAATGGTCTCAGAGATGTCTTTTATTTACATAATATTTCCAATTATAAAACTATTTATATAATACTTCTAATTCACAATTAGAAGTATATTTAGTTCTCATTCGATAATTATATAATACTTTAAATTTGAACTTAGAGGCCTTTACATGTTTCTTTTGTCATATATTTACTATTGCTTTGTAAAACTATAGGTCGAGGCAAGGAAGGGGAGCAGTTTAGACAAGAACCTAGTATGAAGGAACCCTGGACATGGACAACAGGTGGGATTGACTTTGAGGGGAATGGATGGGTGGGGAGGGGGACAGAGGGGAGCAAAAAGGGGATGGATGTAATACAACAACAAAAAATATGTAGGTCGAAGCTTTATACTAAGGTTTGAGTTAGCTTAGATTCTAATGACATTGACAGCTAGTGTTGAAAAGCTAATAGTGCCCTTTTATAACTAAACAAAAAAAATTCAAATATCTGAACAATTTTGTAGTCTATGTACACTAAATGTATTTGATTAAATAAAGTCACTGAATATTTTAAAAATTATACTTAAATTTGCTGAAATGTTTTACAAAATAAATAATGTAATTCCTGAAAATGTTTTTTATAGAAACTCAGACTGCTCTAAATTAAAAAAAAAAAAAATTGGCTAATGTACGCATAATAGAATGGCTAGTCAATTTCAGCTAGTGGTTCAAGGAACAGAATGTGGAGTAGCCAGAAATATGCCATATTTTGTTTTGAGAAGAAAAATGTTGCTCTTATTTGAAAATAAAAAATGTGCAACAGTTATAATTCACACCTATTGTGCACTAGTGATCCCAGGTGTACTGAACCTCGGAGTCCAAGGCTGAAGTCTACACATCCCTGTCTTTTAGCAGCTGTTCACAGGACTGAGAACCACTGACCTGGCTCAGATGTTTCTTCCTGTTTCTGTGCCCTTTTTTTTTGCTTACTCCTTCAACTCCCAGCTGATACAATTTTAGCTGTTTATCCATTATAATAGCCTTTGCAGACAACTCTCTTCTGCAGTGCTTATCATATCTACACGGCATTAGAATTATTTAAGCACATCATGTTTCCCTTACTGGATTGTAAGACCATCCAGCTCACGAATGATCAGTGTTTGTACCTGACGTGATACATGGCAAAAACAAAGATTTAAGTAGACGAAGGAACAATCATGCATCTTAAAATTTAAGAAGACATAGGTATGTGCTTTGGACAACTTCAATGACTTCTATGGGGTTCAGGGCAGACCACCCCTTAATATGCCACTTTGAAATATTGATCGGTTTGAATTAAAGTTATTTAAGAAGCAGTTGGCACGAGAAGGACGTTCTGCCCTCCTTTGTCTCACAGAAAGCAGCAAATAAATCTTCCACAGGAAGGGTACCCTCCACACACCTGGAGGGTAGAAGGTGACTTATCCAGAGATAGGGAATTCAGGGCCAACAAGACTGTTCCTTCTTCACTAATTGCTGCCCCAGTCCAGACCCCTTTGCTTTGTCTGTTCTTCACAAATTTATTGTTTCTCCGTCTAAACCCCATAAATGCTGCCTGCTTTGGTGACTGCTCTGAGCCTTGTAGTTCTATAATTTCCTTTCTGCACAAAATTAAATTTGCTTTTCTCCTGTTAATCTGTCATATGTCAATTTAATTATTAGGCCAATAAAGGTACCTAGAAGGGAAGAAGAGAGGTTTTCTTCTTCTGCAGCTTGAATTGATTAAACCCAATGACGTATTTCATAGTGCCACTTCATGGCACGACTCCATGTACTGTACACTGAAAGGCTTCCTAGAGACCTTGTGAGTCCTGATCCTGAAAGTCTGGTGCCTGTGAAGGGGATGCCTGGACTTGGTGGCACTTATATTAGCTCCCTCCTGTCAGTTTTGTCCCCAAGATCATGGCCCTAAAACTCACGTGACACTCAGCATACATTTAGCACCCCATCTTGAAATCTCCAATATAATCCCTACTTCTATCACCTGCAGTTTAGAGAAATGGGCCATGTTTCTAATAGTGTGAATGTATTTGTGATTTCTTTCTGGTTCTTGGTGAGGTAAGGCAGATACCACACCCTGGAATCACTTTTCAAGTTGGTTAGCCATCCTCTGTGACCAGTTCCCCGGTGACTGTGATGGCTGCCAGCCACGGAGCCACCAAATACCAGGTCAAGCGTGTTCCAGCTTGGAGAATACTCCCAGTGAGCCCCACTGAAGTGGGATGGGAGGTGGTGACTTGGGTGAAGCCTGTCAAGTGTTCAGGATCAGGCATGTCCTGCATTGACATTGTCTCTCTCTGCGCTTTTTAATGAGATGTGTCCTCCAGTTTTCTTCAGGTGCCTCTTTGCCTCAGGCTTGAGTTTCTAGGTTCTTACCCAGCTATGGAATTCTCTGCCTTCAGAAGAGAACAATACTGATCTTGCTAACTTCTAACTTGTGGGTGCTTTGGGTTGAAAGCAGAACCATGAACTCATAAAATTCTCCTCTTCATGAGGAAGAACAAAGGTATGTGATGTAACACAATTTTCTTGGCCTGGTTACATACCCCAGATTGCTGTTATGTTACCTTCATATGTAGCATTTACAATCATGAATTTCTTTTTCACATCAATGCCTGATTATCATTTACTATTGATATTCATGTGTCATCTTGGGGGTGTGGAGGGTGGTCATTCAAAGACAACAAATCCTTCAAAATGAACTAAAGCAACTTAATGCTCTCACCAGAATTCTGGAGGAAGTTGGTACCGAAGGACTGGAGAATGCTGCCTCTTGTTTTATAAAGAAATATAGAAAAAGAGCATTAGCAGAGGTGATTTTATGTGAGGCAAAATTTTCTCCAATTTGCCATTTAGTCTACAAGTGATATATTTTATGAAGGTGAAAATTCTTTAAAAGTAATTCTGAACTCTTTTATTCTCATAGTTAGTGCAAAGAAAAAAGACATTATATATATTTGGAGCAAATATAGGTTCTCATAATAAGATAAATGTGACTGTTTTAAATAATTTATGAGGCTAGTCCATGGTCAATAGTTTACTGTAATTATATGGCTTTTGGTTTCCTGAATCCTGCTTTTCTTTCATTATTTCAGTAAAAAGCAGAATGTACCATAAGGTTTTCTGCATTTTCATAGGTAATCTCTTCTATTATCCAAACTTAGCTTTTATGGACCACAGTAGTAATTTTTATCTACCAAGGAAGCTTTAACTATGGATTATTGTTGGATTTTTTCCCCCCTTTGCTCAACTTCTGTAGACCCAGAAAAATAAAACATCCGGGAGGATACTCATCTATTCTACTTTCAGAGTTTCTGTATATTATAATTATAATTCAGACAGTTATACTACCATGACCCTTAACGTTTTCTTGCATTGTAATTTGGATCATTCCTGGAGAGGTTCAACTGTGCAGAGAAGTAAGCAAAAATAACAATCAGTGGTTTAGTTCATGAACCAAGTCTGGAATAGGCAGCCAAGGGTTGGCCTGGAAAATTGTGGAAGTTGTCAGAGACCTGGCCCCTTTCAGCTTCTGCTGTTACCCTCAGAACATTCTCCAGGTTGCTGCATGTTCTAAGATGGCTGCATGAACACCACCCATCACATCAGCATCCCGGGAGATAGGCAAAAGGCAGTAGGAAAGACAAAGGGTGCTCCTGCCAGCTAAGTCAGATCTTTCTGAGCAATCTACCTGAAGTTCTGTCACACTTCTACACACATCTTCTTATTTGAAAGGCTAGGAAATGTCTCCTTGATGCAGTGAGGTTATGTTTCTTTATCAGGAGAAAAGGGAGTGGAGGTAGTATATGGCTGCAAGGATTCTCCGACATATAATTTTATTTTTATTACAGGGTTGCCACAAAAAAGTGATATCAATATCAATAACAATGATATCAAAGATGAAAAACACATGGATGGCATCAATGGTAGCTATACCTGAGTATCAGAAGAAAAAATAAGTAAACTTTAAGAGGTAGCAGCCAAATGATCTAAAATGAAAATACATTGAGTAAAAGACCAGAAATATTGTAATTAACAAAGCACCACTGAGCAGAGAGACAATTTAATAGGTCAAATGTGTGCAATTGGAGGGAAAAGGAAAAAAAATCAAATAAACAGTGTCTGAAATTTTCCAAGTATGATTAAAACTATAAACCCACAGATCAGTGCCCATAATTATCAAATTGCTTAAAACCTGTGAAAAAGAAGAAGAATCTTAAAGACAGCTGGAAGGCGGGGAGAGAATATTCAACACAAAGGAATAGAAAAAAGGTGACAGCAGGTTTCTTACTGGAAACAATGCAAGTGGGAAGAATGTAACCAATGCAAGTAGGGGGAAAACCTGCTAATGCAGAATTAACTAGCTAGTGAAAATATTTTTCAAAAGTTAGGTGAAAGGTGAAATTAAGGCTTCATTTCATATACCCAAGCATGGAAAGAATGCATCACACTACAAGAATTTTAAAGAAAGTCCTTCAGCCCTGGCTGATGGCACAGTGGATAAGGCACTGGCCTGTGAACCCAAAGGTTGCTGGTTCGATTCCCAGCCAAACCACATAACCAAGTTGCAAGCCAGGTCTCCAGCCAGGTCTGTGGCTGGAGGCAGGTGAAAGACAACCATACATTGATGTTTCTCTCCCTCTCTGCCTCTCTCCCTTCCTCTCTCTCTGAAAATAATAAATAAAATCTTAAAAAAAAAAAAGACACAAGATGGAAACCTGGGTCTACAGGAACAAGAGAAAAGTAAGGAACACTATACATGGAAATACATGGGAAATATTAAAACTTTTTCTTGTAACTTTAAAAACCTGTTTCTATTAATTTTTTATTTATCATGTGTAAAAAGAAAATATATGACCACAAGAGCAAATAGACTAGAAGGGAAGAAGTAAAACTATAACTGTTGGCAGTTTCTTATACTGGACCCAACATCTTGTGATATCACCTGGAGGTAGGTTGTGATAAAGTAAGGATGTATACTATAAACTCTAACCACTAAAATAACAACGGAGAATTCTGCATACCAAAAATGACAGTGGAATATTTTTAAAGTATACCATTAAGTCAAAGAAGGACAAAAAAGAACGATGGGAATAAAGAACCAATAGAACAAGTGGAAAACAAATAGCAAGGTATTAGAAATACTAGATCCATAATTATAGTAAATGTAAATGATCATATACCCGAACTGAGTTGCAGAATTCGTCAGACTGTGATATAAAACAATACAAGAACCAACTACATGGTGCTGCAAAACAACCTACTGTAAACCAGAGACACAAATAGTTTAAAAGTAAAAAAATAAAAGAATTAAAAAAAAAAAAGAAAGAAACTACTACACAAAATACACACTAAACCAAAGAATGCTTCAGTGGCTGTTTTGGTAGTAGATAATAAGCTAGCTTTAAAAGCAAAAGGCTATAAAGGATAAAAATGTCATTTAATGATGATAACGAAGTTGGTTCCTGAAAAGATAATAATAACCTTAAACACGTATGCATGTAATAACTGTAAAACTTATGAATCAAAAACTGAAAACTGCCAGGGGGAAGAAAGAAATAAGGCACAATTAAAGTAGAAGATTTAATCTGTTCTCTCTCTTTCTGAAAATGGTACAAAATAAGAAAACTGCAGTAAACCTTTGAAGAACTTAATACTATCAACCAATTAATCAAATCAGTGTTATAAACTACTTTAAAGCACATTGATCATTAATGGGACATAAAATAGATCTAAAATAATGGAAAAAGTTTTAATTCTTACAAAGCATGTTGTCTGATCATAATGTAATTAAGTTAAAAATTAATAAAATATATTTGGAATATAGCCAGACATTTGAGAAGTAAATACATACTTGTAAAGAACTTATTTCAAAGTGTTTTTAAAATAAATAAAAATAAAAGCCTAACATTTTGAAACTCTTGAATATAACCAAAGCATTATTTTGGGGGAAATTATAGCATTAAATACTTATATAAGAAAGAAGAAAAGTCTTACATTAGTGAACTTAGATTCCACCCGATGTCATTATAAATGAAAGAGCAAATGACACCCAATGCGAACAGAGGTCAATAAACAATAAAGATCAGGATGGAGTAGTGAAATAGGAAACAGAAAAACAGAAAAAGCTAGTTCTGTGAGGTCAATACAATTAGTAAACCCTTAGTTACAGTTATCAGGGAAAAAATGGAACAGACTACTGGCACAACATAAATACCTTAAAATAATTACCTTGAATGAAAGACGTCAGACCAGAAAGATCATAGTCTGTTGAAATTCATTTACAAACTTCTAAAGTAGGCAAAATAATCTGTATTTAGAAGAATAATGGATCAAAGGGTCTGAGTGAGGGGGAGACAGGGCTTGCAACAGGCCGAGAACAAAGTTGGGGTGGATGTGTGCTTTGTCTCATTGCTATGGTGGGGCGGTGGGTGTCAACATGGATGCTATTTCTTGTATGTCAATTAGCCCTCAACAAACATGTTAGTATAAAAGGAGTGGCTGTATCTCTCTTGAATCCTGGTACAATTTCCTAAGTGGTGGGGGGAACATAGACCACCCAGGGTGGACCTCAGGAACCAGTGGACAGGCCTGCGGAGCTGGTGCTGCCACATTCACTGCCCGTCTGGAGCCTGCCTGGCAGAGCTTAGCTCCAGAGGGACCTGGTCTTGGGACGGGGCAGACATTTTCTATTCATCACCAAATCCTTCTCACCGAACTGTGAAAACTGTCACTGATCAGATGAATCTATTCTAATTTTCACCGAAACCTTTGTACTCATTCCCTTTATAGACAGTTGTTTCACCTTCTCTTACTTTGTCTTTAGGTTGTATGCACATTGTCAGAGCCCACTACTTTATTTTCTTTTTCCCTGACCCCTTTTCTGCCTTAAGTTTCTTCTTCCTTTTCCCCATGCAATATCATCCACAGCCTGTTATTTATCTTCCATCGGCAGTGGCTTCCTGTCTTTAGTGCTAGGGCCTTCACAAGCTTTCCTCAAAAACAATATTTGATAAAATCAGCTTTTCATTCCCAGTGTGTGTTCTTGTCTGTTTTCTCACACCAGTGCTCTGCTGCTGAATCTACACCAAAAAATAATCCTTTTTTTATTTTACACTGTCGAAAATGCCATCTTTGTTTAAAAACGTGTACTTTTAGTCAATTAAATGTGTCATGCATGTATATACACTTAGAATATGGAGATAATGAAGCAATTATAAGTACTTATTTTTTGAATATGTTGTGCTTTTAGATATATGGTTTATTTTAGAACCCCTCTGTCACAACCATTTCATATTCAAATTATCAGTGACCTCATACCAAGCATAGTGTACCATCTTTATTGGCAAAAAATTGCAATATGCTATGGGTAACCTCAATCTTAATTTAGATACTATAATATAAACATACATGTATATTTATACACATATATAAACATATATACATCATATTCTTGTTTTTAGTTCATACTGTAAGTTTAGCTGCCAGCTCATGTTTTTTTCCAGATAGTTTTTCTAAAATGAGTATTAAACAGATTTACTTTTACAACTCAAATTATATGGTATCAGCCAGGGTTCTCCAGAACCTATTAGCCAGAACTAATAGGAAAGGAAGAAAATTAAGGTACTTGCTGTCACTGTTACTGAGGCTGAGAAGTCAGACCATTGTCCACCTGTGAGCTGGAGACCTAGGAAAGCTGCTGTGTGACCCCTGAGAGCCGAACAGTTGCTGGTACAGGGTCCAGGCTGAGTCTGGAGGCCTGAGGGCCAGGAAAGGCAGGGGCCAAAGGGGGGTGACGTCTGAGATCAGAAGAGGGTGGAGAGAATGCAATCTGCCTCTGCAGTTTTGGTCTATTGGGGCCCTCCATGGATTGGATGAGGCCCCCCCATATTGAGGGAGATGATCTGCTTTATTTGGCCCCCAATTTTCTTGCTAGTTTCTTCTGGAAACACCCTCACACACGTCTGCAGAAATGTTTCAGCAGATACTTGAGTATCCTGCGATCCAGCCCAGGATAACATGTAAAACTATCACACATAGCATTTATTATTTATCCTTTATCTATAGATGACTATAAAAATGCCGCGGTGAGTTATCCCCACAAATTGTATTGTTAAAGTTCTCAGGAAGAAAGACCAATATGAACACTTACTTCCTTAACCTATAAGTTAATCCCCATGATACATCAATTTTGACTGATCTTATGATTTGTTTGCTATTTTTTCACCTAACATATTATCTATTTTTTTTGTTAAAAAGTAAAGGGAATCAATGGGGTCAGTTATATAAAATACATACCTTGGATATTTTTGTAAACCAAAGTTCTTTTTGAATAAGTCTGAACAAATCCTTAGACACTTGTTTCTGCTATCTTGACTAGGAACATTCCCATTATGTTGAGGAATGAAAACATCTACAGATTTTTTTTGAAATTGAGATACTACAGTCACATGGTGTTTCTTCAGAAATGAGGTGAATATTTATCTTTACAAAAGTAAGAGCATTTTCATGAGAAACAGATTTGCTGTGTAAATCCCAATAACAATGATAAAACAGGCACATATTATGAAAATGCCTGAAAGAGAAAAAAATGGAAGAAGAGATAGTTTCTACCTATTAAAAAGAAATATTTCAGATTTGAAAATCAGTGAAAAATTTTTCAGCGTCTCAGTGCATAAAATATCACTGAGGTTCATCAGACAATAATTTGGTTGGCTCAATAGAAGGTGAGTAAGAAGGTTCAGTCCATCTCTGCAGCCACAGGAGACGCCATGTGTAGGTTCTGATAACTTAGAAACATTGCTTTATTGAAGATTCAGAGAGAGGCAAAAGTGCAAATGTGACACCAGGATATTTAATTTGCAATAATCTCTTGTAGTGTTGAAATCTCTAAACTGTGGGTGACACCAACATAGTGTTGAGATAAGCCTTTGTCCTGCCGCCTATGTGAATCTGGGCATATCTTCCTAGATCTGTTCCTTATCCACAAGATAGCTGAACCTTGCTATAAGTGATGAAGTTCAAAGGGGCATTTATCAACCAAGTTAATCTCTCTGTCCTTTGAAACTTTCTCAGGGAAGTTATTCATGTAATAAAGAATTGTCTTGAGTTGCCTGCAATGTGACTGGCATTGAGGAGGCCAGTGGTCCTTCTTTGTTGCCCCATTAACGAAGCACATGGACTTAAGGAGTCTTCTGGAACTTTCCTACTCATTCTCCAATCTTTTTTTTTTTTTTTTTCCTAGAACACCATAGACAGTCCGCCACTTACAATGGTTCCATTCATGATGTTTTTACATTACGATGGTACAAAAGCAATACATATAATGCTTTTACACAAGATTTTAAACATTTTATTATAAGATAGGTTTTATTTTAAATAATTTTGCCCATCAGTAGGTTTATGCCAGTATTCCGAGCATATTTAAGGGAAGCTAGAATAAGCTATAATATTTGTAGCTTCAGTGTATTAAGTGCAGTTTTAATATAATATTTTCTTATGAATGGTTTATTGATGCATAACGCCATCATAAGTTGGGTGGCATCTGCACATTGAAAATTTATATGAAATGAGTGATCTAATAAAGGAACAAAGGTGAAAACAATAGGGCATTTTTACTTTTTCCACTTGTCCTCACTTTTGAAGTCTTTGAATCAATGTGGTTTGCTCTTTTCCCTAACCTGCTTCTACTCATCCATTTTCTGTTATGCGCTCTGGACACAGGCATACATATGTATGTTGCTTTGAAAAGCAAGAACAAAATTATATTTTCCCAAAGTTGTGTAGCCCCTTAACTCTCAGTGACTCTTATTTCCCTGACCCCCGATAGTAATTTGGTTCTTCCATGGTTTTTAACAGATTTTTTTCCATCTCCCTGGAGCACTATGAGAATTGCCTTCTTTTATGTCAGATTCTGTAAAAAGCACCTTCAAGGTCCAAGGAGGAAAGGTGCTGCACATGATACAAGTAATCTCATAACATTGCAGCTCAGGAATATTGCAATGAATACTGAGTACTATCTGTATAATGCGGAGAGCTCCTCTGAGGACACATGTGACTTCAATTTTCTTGTGTAACTAAGCTTTTTGGTTCATAAACAAAAAGCACGTATCCCCTTTTTAAAAACAATTGCAAGGATTATGTCTCTGGGTCTTGAAAGAGGTCTGCAATAAGGACAACTGCAGAAAAATCTTTAAATGGTATTGGGTCACTTTTAAATTTTTTGTTATTTTATTTTTTGATTACAGTTTGTATTCAACACTCTTTTGTATTAGTTTCATGTGTAAACCTAGCAGGTAGACATTCATATAGGTGGCAAAGTGTTCCCTCCCAAGTGCTCACCTGGGACCATGGAGTTAATTAAAAATTGTTGACTATATTTCTTCTGCTGTACTTTACATCCCTGTGTCTATTTTGTAATACCAATTAGTACTTTTTAATCCCTTCACCTTTCCTCACCCAACCCCCCAACAATAGTCCTCTCTGGCATCCATCAGCCTGTTCTTTGTGTTTGTAAGTCTGTTTCTATTTTGTTTATTTTTCTTTAGATTCCATGTACAAGTGATATCATATGGTATTTGTCTGGCTTACTTCACTCAGCCAATCCCTTCCAGGTCCACCAATGCTGTTGCAAAAGGTAATATTGCATTCCTTTTAGTGGCCAAGTAGTATTCCATTGTGTAATTTACCACAGTTTTTTCATTCACTCACCTACTGTTGGGCACTTGGGCTGCTTTTATACCTTGGCAATTGTAAATAATGGTGCAATAAACATGAGGGTGAGTACATTTTGTTGTGGAGTGTATAGGAGAAAGTGTTCCGATATAGAAATTTGGAGGCATGGATTCTTACCTCCTTTTCATTTCTGGGTTACCGTATACCTCCAGGAGAGTGATGGAGCTATATAAACTTGAGCTCCCTAGGTGAAGCTAAAGATGAAGACAGCGAACTCCTGAGTCCTTTCTCACACTCTAAAGTTCTTTGAGGAAGGAATCCATGCGTCTAAAAAAAATTCCTAGTCATAAACATGGTACTGTGACTATGCCAATAAAATGGTAGATACTCAATACATATTTGTTGAATGAATGTCTTATAAAATATAATCAGGGATAGATATTTGTGTAACATTATTTAGATCAAACAATTTCAGGGTTGACATCAGGGACAGCACTTATCAGTTCAGAAGATGACTGAGAAGTTGATATCATAAAGACAATCTTTTTGGGAAAGCAGTAGAAACTGTCAGACTATGTCCTATGAGCCAGCTTTACACAGATGCTGTGTGGAGAGATCTGGGAAAGATCCCACGAATTGCATTCCAATATTCACCATAAAATGGTATGCATTTCTAACTGGTTCTGCGGCTGTGTTTGAGTGAACTCTACGGGGAGGGTTCTGAGTCATCAGCATGCAGAATGTTGAAGCCTACAGTGAGCAGGCTACAACTCTGTTCAACAGTAATTTGGTGTAACCCCATTTTTAAATCTTCTACAAAAGGTTGTTGCAACTTGGAGGAGTTGCCAAATAGCGATACACCATTATGTTTTGAAAGCCTTAAAGAAGTAAAAGGATTTCTGCACTCATTATGGCTGATTTAGGGCCTAGAGTATGACCTATGTTTTAGTCTTCTGGGTACAAGATAAGGCAGAAAGACAAAATGATAGCAAGCAAAACAGTGGACACACTTCATTGTTTCTCATTTATTCCTTCTAAATTTTCTTTATCTCTAAGAAAAATCATAACTTGTGACTGTAAGAAAGATGTAGCTTGAGAATATTTATAAGAAAACCATGCCTTGGCTGGTGGCACACTGGATAAGGCTCTGGCCTGCGAACCCAAAGGTCGCTGGTTCGATTCCCAGCCAGGGCACATAACCAGGTTGCAAGCCAGGTCTCCGGCTAGGTCTGCAGCTGGAGGCAGGTGAAAGGCAACCATACATTGATGTCTCTCTTCCTCTCTGCCTCTCTCCCTTCCCCTCTCTCTAAAAATAATAAATAAAATCTTTAAAAAACTTAATTGAAAAGAAAACCAAAGGCCTGGATTTTAGGAAATCTAAAATAGCCTATTCTAGACATAATGCAAAGCATTGATAACAAGAAAATATCTAGAAATAATAAAGAATAAAATTTATGTGACCACCTTTCATTTTTTAAAGGAGAGATAAGTTCAGACATGACCTGGGAAAGAAAGACAGACTTAGGGCCATTTGGGGAACATGTTCTGAAGGATGTATTTCTGAACACCATCATGAGAAATTCTGAATTAGAAAACCTGTTTTTTCGTTTGTTTGCTCTTTTATAGTTTTCCAAAATAAATGGCTGCCATGTCCATGTCATGTTTTCTATTACTATGAGGAGCTTCTCAGGTGTGGGTAAACCACACCTGGCTTAAACAGTACAAGCAACTTGTCCCTCCCCCAATCCAGTCTGGAATGCTGCCCTGGTCAGAGTGTGAATAAGAGAGTGTATGCTGCTCACAGCTCATCTGTGCGCTTCAGTGCGGACTATTGTTTCTGGTCCATTTCATAAATCCTGGCCTCTATTATAACTAATTTCTCTCTCTCCATCTAAAATTCTCCAATTGTGAAAGTAGATCATTCTGAGTATTTTTTTTTTTTTACTTAAAGATAGCCATGCTCATGCAATGATTTTAAAGTAAATATGACTAGAGCCTGAGAGATTACTTTTTCTTTTGCTAAAGAGCATTCAGAGACCTTACTGTGTATATTAAGAATAATCTAAAACATAGAATTTTAAGAATCAGAGACATACAACATGCTACATTTTTTTTTTTTTGCTGCATGTTTTTATTATAGTCACAGAATAAACTTAATCAGAGCAATGATTCTAATTAATCTCTAATCTCCCTAGAGATGTATCAAAATATCAGCTCTTGATGCCAGCGAAATGCGTCTAGGGGAGGTGACGTGTGATGACTTTACTTGATCTTTAGTATTGCCGCAGGTTTCTCTCTAAAACACTTGGGAATAGCCCCTATATATCAGTGGAGGCGGCAACATAATACAGCTGCATAAAACCTATTCTCATGTCAAGATGCTAAAGAGATTCATTTGTTTTCCTAATGGCTCTAGTTCAGCAGACCATGGCCCTACCAAGAAATGCCCTGTTAGCAAGGCTGTCATCCTACAATGAGCTCTGAAGGCAAAAATGATGATAGAGCACAGACTTCGGCATTTATTGGAGAAGAGCATTTTGCCTTTATTTTTGAAAGAATTCATAATTTGTATTCCATTTTTCCTTTGGCTAGAATGGGCTGAGGTTTGATGCAAGGTAAAAACTCATCCAAGTAAGGAATTATACACTGGAGAAATATTTACAAGATGCCCTGTAATCTTTCCAGCTAGAGTACATTAGATTTTCTTCTCATATCCAGGCACTTAAAATTGATACACTGAATATTTCCCTTTCCCCAGGTCACAGTATACGAATAATATCATTTAGCTTACAAATTATACCTTGGGAGTCCAACTTTATGTGGTATAAAACTAAAGATGGGTTGATTCTGTTTGGGCAATTTACAGACCAAACATCTCTGGTGCCTGTGGGCCTGCAGGAATAATGAAGGCAATAGGATTAAATGGCAGTCTCCTGTTTGAAATTCCTCTATGCTTCCCATTTCCTTACGTGTAATTCAGATTCTCACCCCAGCCCACAAGGCCTGGCCCAATCTTGGCCTAGATGCTCTCAGACTTGGTCTTGTAGCAGGTTTCCTTTTTATTACTGTCCTGGCATCCCTGCCTTCTTGATGTCCTTCATGCACATCAACCTTGTTTTGCCCTCGTTCGGGTGTGCCCTGGCCATTTTTCCTTTGAAATGCTCTTCACGTAAAGTTTTTCCTTGATTCAATCCTTTATATTAGACAGGTAGCAGTGAGAATGTCTTCTCTTGGAGGGGTTTTTTGACCACTCATTTCAAAGTAGTAGTTTTTCATCCATTGATTACCTTGTTTTGCCTTAAAAAAAAAATAATTAAAATAACAATTAGGAGTCTTTTTATATTTGTTTATTGTTTCTTGCTTCCTCACTAGAATGTAAGCTTTGTGAGATCAAGTCCCTGTCTGTTTTGTGGCTAATCCTGAAGCAACACTTTTTGATCCTCTTTGTGCAATGAAGCATTAAGTCAAGAAATTAAGCAGGGTTCCATTGTAAGGACAAAATGAAAGTCAGCCCTGTGTATTCTCTCTCTTAATGCACTCATGCTTCAATTTCACGTTAAATTCCATGAAAGGCAATATCAAAGGGCAATTTCAATTTGCTTCAAATAGAAATTAAAGATAGAAAAAATGTGGAGTTTTTTCTTTTCTACATCCCTAGAGCCAACACTGGGGGACGTGGCCCTATTTGAAGCAAGGATTGATCATGTTTCCAAAGTATGGCATTTAACATGAACTTCCTTGTTGGTTTTATAAATCTGTGGACTGAGAGAGGTCATTCAGATTTCTCACAAACACTTCTGGACTATTGTGATGTCCATGAGATGAAGTAAATTAAATGATCCAGGAAGATTGGTGTAATATGCCGCCAAAGGAATTCTCTGCCATTGAATTTCTGTTCTTTTTTTTTTTTTTTTTTCCTGTTTTCCAAATTGATCTTTTGAGATCCCAAAGTTTTTCAAATTCTTCTAATTTTTGTGTTTATTCTAAGTTATAATCAATGAAACCTCGACCCCAACATAAAATAATTCACTAAGGAAAATGAAAATAATACAATAAAAATGATCAAAGATGCTAATGAAAAAGATCTTTCAACATGGGCAAATATATTGATATGCTACTTTCTAAGGCCATACTTAGTTATTATTTCAACATTATATTCAATTTAAGGCCAGGGAATTTTATTCTATTTTTGATGAAAACTTGGGATATTTGTGCTAGTTAAAAACAAATAATAACAAAATTTCAGCACCTTGGCCTCACCTAACAATTGCCTTGTATCTGTAACCTTCCCTTGTAGTTAACCCTTACTAGCTTTCTCAAATCTTTAACCCTACAATACTTCTTTACAAATACCATCTGATTCTGGCTCATGTCTCCCCCGCAAAGCCAGCATTTCATGTATACACACTTACTCCAGTTGTGCGCACACATGGAAAAAGAGCGTTGTGGTTCTGCATGCAGCACAAAGTTCCATCTGTCAGAGACAATGCGTGATGACTCAGGAATGCATCCCTCAGGAGCTCAAGATAGGGTCTGCTGGGGGAAATAAAATATCTGAAAGGTAGACCTGGGCACACAGAGAGGATGCTGTTATGTTTGAAAATCGTCATATTGGATATAAACCTTAAGCAAAGATAACACAGAGCCGGGATTTGGGAGACATGGGTTAGCTACAATAAAGCCCTGTGACCTTGCACCAGTGACTTAATGCTGCTATGTATCAGTTCTCTTAAGTATCACATGAGGTGCTGGCCCAAAATATTGCTGAGAATATTTTTAAATCAAGACTTCTGTGATGGTATAACTACCTGCAGTGGCTGTACATTTTTATACTTTCTTTCATTATTCTGGATACTTGGACTTTGGGAAGAAGTAGGGCAGAGATTTAACCATCTCTGGTTAAATGGTAAACCAAGCAGTCTTAAAAAGTCTAACTAGAAACAGTAATACATTATAGATAAATTATTAAGTAAATACCTATAAAAATGCATAAAACTGCTTTCAAAATGGTTGAGAAGGAAAGAAATTAATAAAACTGTCCATGGGCAGGAAGCAAAACAAGGACACAAATCCAAAGAATGGAAGAAGAACAGAGGTTGCTTGCCACTTAACTGCAAGCCAAGAATTTAAAGTTGACCTGGACTAATGATGTTCCCAAACACCTAGGAGAGGTCAATTCAAATGATCTCTACAGAGAAACAGCCTTCAACACAGGCCTCAAAATGTTTTTATAAACAAAGTTTCAGTAAATACGTATTTTCTGTGAAAAAGATGTCGAAACACAAGAATATATAGTTTTATTATTGCAAAGTATCAGTAACCAAAATCAGCAAGACAAAACCACAGCAACATTTGGAGTTTGGGATCACTGGCCATAGAACATAAAACATAAAATAAGTAAGTGTATACTTAAAGAAGGAAAACATGGGATAAATAAAGAGCAAGATATTAGGTAGTTAAGAGTGTATGAAATGGATTTGAAACAAACATGGCAATAAATATTACACCTAGGGAGGAAAACAAAATCCTTTGATGAGTTAAACAGTAGATTAGGAAGAGCTGAGCAGAGCTTTAGTGACTGAGAAGATAGAAAAATTGGCACAATATGAAGCATGTATAGAAAATAGGTGGAAAATACCAAAGAGAAGAAAAGGTATGAAGGGGTAAGTGAAAACACCTGACATTCATCTAGTTGGTGATCAATAAAGAGAAAATAGAACAAATAAGAGATAAATAGTTGGAGAGAAAGTTGCTGATGATTGCTACCTCACCTCAATTGCAGGATTCACAATGAATCTCAAGTAGCATCAATATAAGCAGCATCTAGCTTTATATTCCAGACCAAGAAAGCATTTGAATGGAAGTCAGAGAGAACCTCCTTCAAAGTAAAGGCAAATAGACCAATACCTGACTCTCCAACAGCAATAGGAAAAGTCAGAAGAGAGCATAATAATATCTGCTGAGTGCTGATAAAAAATAGCTAATAATTTAAAATTAAACACCACATAAAACTATGTTTTCATTTGGGAGTGAAGTAAATTAATTTTGAATAGCCCAAAGTAAGCAAGCGTACCTCTACTGACCCTTACTTATGCTATTTCTAAATGATGTACTTCAGGACTATGATCTTCAATGGAGATTATTAGGTAAAAAGCATTATTATAATTTAAAAAAATTATAAACATATTAGTAAATTAGTTGGTGATATAAAATAATATATCTCATAGGGAAGGTTTGAACTAATAGAATTGTATTAAAATATAGCATAATGATAAAGTAATCTGAGATGATGCACACTGCATTTAAATTATTTTAAGATCTTGACATTCTTCTAAAAGAGAATACATTATTACTACTAACATTTATGTTTAGAATGTGGGTTAACACTAAGCAGCATGTGTAGTGCTTACCATCCACTAAAGACCAGATAACTAGTAGTTATCTCCTCCATTGTTGAAAAGAAACAAAAAGAGCAAATGGAAAAAAATAAGCTATTCATAAGGAGGCAGGAAATAAAGTAAATAGAAAAAAAGATAAAATAAGAAGTTGGGAGTAAATCCAAGCATAAGGTAATCACATTCAAGTTGAAAGACAAAGTTTTTACTGGCTGGAGTAAAACACAATCCTTAAATAAATAAGTAAATAAATAAAATAAAACAAAATCCTGCTTATTAAAAGCCATAGTTATTGGCTATTACTCTATAATACTCATTTCCAGTATACGAGGCTATAAAAACCCTTAAAATAAATACAAGGAAAAAGATTTATCTACAAAAATGCTACTGTAAGAAAATTATAGTATCTGACCAAAGAGATAAAAGTGAAAATCACACCTAAAGATCCAAGACAGTCATCTTATGAAGTTGAATTTATTATTCAGATAGAAGGATCCCAAACTTGAATCAATAATGACACTGCTTGAACATATATAAAGCAGAAATTAAAGGCATTATTAGAAGGAGAAAATTTTAAATCCTTACCACGGAGGGAGATTTTAGCACTTCTCAATAATTAACGGGTTGAGCTATAAAAAGCATCAGCAAATATGAGAAGTTTTTTGAAAATGTGGTTTAACAGACATATAGAATCTGAACTTCACAACTAGGGAACCACAAACTGAATACTTCTGAAAACTGACCATATTTAGTCTATATATTAAGTTGTAGCAAATTGTAAACACTCAGTCTACTACAGATTGTTTTCTCTGAATAAAATGCAGTTAAGTTGGAAATCAGTACCCAAACAAAAAGATTTACTTAACTTGAAAATGAACAATAAAACATGCATACTTCCAACTTGTGGTTCAAAAAGAAAAATAATAGGAAATTAAAGATAGTTACATCTGTATATTAAAATTACATGATGAAACTAAAAAAGAACCCAAAGGAAAAGGTATAGTTTAGAATGCTGGTATTAGAAAAGAGGAGGTGCTAAGTATTGAAGGTAAGTGTTACAGACTGTCTAATATAACACACCTAAAGAAAAGAAAAGAAAGGTTGGGAACAAGCACTATATGAAAGTTGTCTTTTTAAGCAATAATAATATAATTGAAAAGCTCTGGTAAGATTTACTTATAATAAAAAATATAAAAGCTTATATAAAATATCAGAAATGAAAACAGGGACAGTCACTGCAGATGTACTAGAAAGTAGTAAAACATTATGAAATATTTATGACAGTTAGTTCGAAAATTGAGGCAAAATAGAAAATTCAAAGAAAACAAATGCTGTACTGTATTTCACTAAAAATACTTCTAGAAATCCTCTATAGTAATGAAGTGTTTTATTTATTTAGATAGGACCATTTCATGTAAAGTTTATTCTGAAAAATTAAGGTCTTTATTCATGTCCTCCAGTTCACCTTCAAGAGGGGGTGAAGAAGTGTCAGGAGCATTATGCTACATAATTTGTTCTGGGTGACACACTGAATGACCCTTGGGCCAAAGACATTTGTGTTATGTTGCCTTTCATGGGAAATGAATTTCATAACAAAAATCAATGTATTGGGATTAGTAAATTGATGAAAATGCCAGCATTTAGTGAAAATGTCCTTGGCATGTGGAGTTTCTATCAATGGTGGATTGCTTGTGAACTAATTAATAACGGGAAGAAAATGAGGGTGGCTGAAGAAAATGGCCAGGGCTGAGCACATCCAAAGTGCAGTGCAGAGTGAGATCTGGGAAGAAGAGGAGCTAAGATGAAAGACAAGATGAACATCAAAAGACACTGGAGTTGGCATTTGGGCACTCTTGGTGTCTGGAAGTGTTGGGGAGAGGGCAAGGAAAATGAGAGACACAAAAATATTGAAAGAAATGCATGTTACCTTTAACTCTTGTCTAGGAGCAGACACAATACAGCCTCTTTTGCTGGAAGACTCAGCCTAGAAATCCAAAGCCCTGAGTATTTTTACTGCCTATGGGATCCGCACAAGACCCTTGGCCTCTCTATAAAATTGTGATGCTTCTAGGGGAAGCCCCAGGATGACTTTCTGTTTTACCTTTCTGTTTTTATACATTTCAGAGTCACTCACCTTAGCCACATGTACATCTTCTGATTTCCAGTTCCCTGTTTCTAACATACAGGTTTCAAATTTCCAGATTCATTGTTGCTGAAGTTACACAATCTTCTGTCCTGAAGTGATAGAGTTAAAAAATGTCAACTCCTTATTTCAACTCTTATGTTGCCTTTTTGAGTTATTCGTTAGCATTTCCACATTATCACATGCACTTTACAGTCAACAATTAATCCTCAAAACAGCTCTTTTAGGGAGGCTCTCAAAAGATTTTATAAATACTAATGACATTCATCACACACCTCCTTGGGAAATTATGCAAATAATTTCCCTATTGTATGGCTAGGATTCTATATCATGTTTCAACTTCATAAACAGAGAACAGTCAATAGCTCATGTACTAATTAAGCTTCTGTTCCTTAGTTTTATTATGATGTGTAATTGTTTATTAGTCCCAGGAAGATGCTTTGCCTGGATGAGAACTGTCAATTTCGTAAAATGTATTGACCAAGACTTAGACCTGGATGGAAAAAGCACACGTGGCATAGAATTGACACTATTTGTGAAATGCAAGCTCATTATCTCTTACTTTCAGGCACGCTCGGAGGGAACAAATTAAGTAAAATTCAGTACAACAAAGAGGAGTGCTCACCTGATGATAACAGGCACACAGAAAGCCAATGGCTACATAGGTGGCTTCTTAGCCGAGCGCCACCCCTGACATGAATAGATGTTGCTTGAATTGAGATCCCAGTAAATGTCTACACGCTGCTCATTTTCTACCAAGAACTGTAAATGCACCAACACCACACTGTTTAATAGGCCTCCTACAAAGACATTGCACAACTGCTCCGTATTTTTATTTAATTTTCTGTGAACGGATTTTAAAAAATGTGATTCTGCTGTGTCCCTGACAGGACCCTGTAGGCCAGTAGAAACTGCAGGAGTGCATTGTGAGGAAGCCGTGGAGCCAGAGAGGAGAGAAGGAAACAAAGACAATTGCATCCACCTCTCAGTCCCCTGCACAGTGGCCTGTTCTGCGCAAGATGCTATGGTCTGGGCTTGGGTGCCTAGCCATGCCTGGCCTTCACCTTGGATCAGATTCTTCGCCTATGGCTATTTGAAAAAAGTAAGACTAGCCCTCTTACTCAGTGTCTTAGTTCATTCAGGCACAGACTGAGTGGCTGATCAAGAACAGAAATTTATTTCTTACAGAAGCTAAGATCTAGGAACCCATAGTTTTGGTGTCTGGTCAGGGTCCCTCCTGGGGTCCTCACAGAGCAGAAGGCGGCGAGGGCTCGGTGAGGTCTGTCGTAGGAGGCCGCAGATCATCTCCCAAGTGCCTGACTTCCTGTTACCATCACACTGGGCGTTAGATTTCCACACTGGCGTTTTAGTGGGAATAACCATTTTGTATGTAGCACTGGAGCACTGTGAGTGCCAGGCAATGCATAGGAAGCTACATTATCACCTTGCAAGGGGCTGCACAGGAAATGTTTGATAACTTATTGAAATGGTCACAGCTCAGGAAACTGGTATTGGCATTTCTTAGAACTTCAGATATTGCTGAATTTGAACACTAGTCAAACTACTAAGGCATTCCTGAGTGATTGGATAGTTTTGATATTTGGTACACTTGCATGGCCATATCTACACACATACACACACAGGTGCACCCTTAACCATCATTATTGTAGTACGTATTTCACAGCATGCTACAAATGAAGTGGCGTATTATTTATAGGTGTCATGGAGGTGAGATAGAGGGAAAGAAAGGTTTCTCAGATGGGCCAGCTGGCATGGTGGCTGTCACGGGGCCAGCAGACTCAGCGTGCTGTGCATCAGCTGGTACTATCTGTGCAGAGTTGTGTTACATCTCAGCCAATGCTGTACCCCGAACCCTAGCACATACTGAAAAGCCAGCATTGAGCTTTCTGTCCTGAGAGCAGGTCAGACAATGTTTCAGTGCAGGCAAAGGAAAGCAGTTTGGCTTAGTGCTAAGTACATCTTTGTACAGTCCCTTAATTGGTGACATTCTTGACCAAATAGATATTAACCTTCCTTCACCCCACACAAGGCTAACTGGCCAGCATTGAGACAAGAGAGTGAAATTATTATAAAAGGAGATTATTTTAAAGAATGGATCTTTCTTCTTATTGTGGGCCTTCAGATAGTCAAATACCTTTATTTTACATACTTTAATTCACCTTATTGAGCTGAAGGCCTGGAAGCTTTTTTTTCCCCAAATGAGCTCATGTAGAAATATGTTGTATGATTAGGATTTAATTTAAATCAAAACAGAAGTGATTGAAAGCAAGAGATGATTTCAAAAGCCTGCAGGAATATATAGAATTCTGTGCAAGTGGAATGTGTAATATCCAAATATTGAGGGAAGCCCACAATGCATTGTGGAAATAAATCTGGATAGAACAAGTCTAACTTCTTTAGAGAGATGTAATATAAGTCATATATTTCCATTGATGTCTAGAGAATTGCGTAACAATGTCCACAGAACTGTCTGTGACTCAGATTTAAGGAAAAGAACTCTGTTCCTATGAATGTGTAGATGCTGCAAAATTTCATTCTGGGTAGTGAAAGTTCCTTTATGTCTTACATTGTCAACAAAAGTTCCTGTGCTTTAGTATACATCATAGTAGAAAGGCATCTTATTCCAGATTGTTTTGTGTCCAAATAGCAATGTTTCTGGCCCTCTTGGAATGACATGCCCTTTGGATTACTGAGCTCCAGAGAATCCTCTGCACTTGGACAGAAGACTGGGATTTAGTAGGCAATATATATGCCATGCTTACTGAAAATTGAAATGTCATCTTTGAACTTTATTAGAGTACCTGTTGGATCCTTGAAGTGGACATCATAAAATAAGTAAACATACAGTTATATCTCATTTGTTTGTCTTCTGCTAAACCAGTAGTAAACCAGGGATACAACTTTAAGAAAATATTATTGATCACAGATCACACTTTTTGCTTAATAGTATTATTTGCATAGGAAATAAACACTTAACCTGCTGAATGTTCATATTCAATTATGCTCTTGCAAACCCACACAGGCATACACACCCAAGAATGAAAAAAAAAACCCTAGAAGTACAAATGCAGAGTTTGGTGTGCTCTTGTTACCATAGAAATGCTTGTTTGTGTTAATGAAGCTACTTCAGGTGATTAAAGTTGTTAGTGGCTCTAGAGAATGAAAAGTGGACGGAATTTGTTTTGTCTGTCACCAGTTTATCTTGGTGGGTGCCCAGAATTTGAAGCTGTTGTACACAGACATTTGCTTAGAGTGCTGTGTTAACAAGATTATCGATCTATTTTCATGTAGGGCAATTAGCTGCACTCCGTTTCAAGGCCACAGACGGCAAGCATGATCATGATCACTTGTCTTACAAATGTTGGCCCTGCATCGCAGGAAGAATCTGGAGATGGAAGGAGGTGGGGTAAGCACTATTTCCCGGTAGGAAAAATAGCTCAAGGGTACCCCTGCTGATGGTGGGTTGGAGGTCTCAGAGTGTGAGAACCGGAAGGGATGTGAGAGATCATCTTCTTCAGGTCCCTCAGATGTCATCTTTGTGAGTGAAGGACAGCCTCTAAGGTGCAGCGCAGAACACGAGAAACAATCCTATGATAATTACATAACAGATCTGATGCCTTTGTAAGCCTAAAGCGCTGACGTTTATTACAGGGTGACAACCTCAAGTGAGCGTAACTGTAGGAAAACTGGGGATGAGCTCAAATGTTCCATTTCCAAGGAAACATGCAAACTGAAACATATTACTCTGTTCATGGTTTGATAGGTCTGTGAGAGTAATATGGATCTATTCCTTGTAAAGCAATAATAACACATAATATGTGTGATTATTATGGATTATGATAGTAACATACTATAAATCTTTGGCAATGTCAATTCACAAAGCATTTGCAGCTTCATGTTTTCAGTAAAAATATTAGTAGTATCAAGTCGAAGAAATGAAGTATCTTTTAGAAAAACAGACTTATGAAATGTTGCAAAATTTTGTGGTTTTATTTTTTAAAACAGGCACATCTGTACTGTGACAAATTTGATACCATTGCTCTCATTCTCTCCACAAGCTGTGTTGATGTCTGAAGAATTAAATAAAATAGAGACTGAATTGCTCTGAAGCACTCTAGACAAAGTGGAACCATGACTGCTTACTTCAAATGAGCTTAATTAACAACAGTTATTGTGCACCTAATAGGTTTAGTATTGTATAAGGTACTGAAAATCAGAGGTAATTTTGTCAATTCATGACCACTAGAAATAAACAAAATTCACAGGCAGAGAAGAGGCCATGTGACCACAGAGACTGGCCCAAGGACACGTGGGGCCACCAACCCTGAAAGAGGCAAAAGGATTTCTTCCCAGAGCTCGTGGAGGAGGTGTGGCTCCTTGACCTAGAACTTCCGGCTTCTATCAGTAGGAAAAAAGAAGTTTCTGTCGTTTAAGCCATCAAGCGTGTGGTACTTGTTATGGTGGTTCTAAGGAAATAATACATCCCTTCTCTTGTTTATATTCCAGTTAAACTCTTATACATCTAACTTTGACATTGCAAGGTAATGTACCCTTTCGTGGCTGAATTTCAGAGTTTACATTTTGGTTTTATTAATGGTTCCCAGGCATGGAGGTAACTGATGTTTTCAGAACTTATGATAATCAAAAATGCCAGAAATGAAGACATTGGGAAAATATGGCTAAATCTCAGAGGTAACTTTTTAATAAGTAAAGCCATCAGAAAGAGAGATGGATATATATATATATATATATATATATATATATATATATATATCTGTATAGTGGGTAGCCAATAGATATATTGGCTGTAAGGGCTATATTAGGTTTGTACTGAGGAAAAAGCTGTAGAGAAAATTCTTCTAATTAGATGGAAAATTGGCACAACAACCTTTGAGGTCCCTTTCGTGTCTAATATTATTGGATTGTAAAATGGAGATCCTCACTAACTGAAGCAGTGCCTGTGTCTGTTCCTCTCTGACATCATGATGTGATTGTATTTAATAGCCCCTTTTAGTTATAGAAAGAACAGGTTTGATCAGGAGTTGGCAGAGAGCTCAGTGGAGTTGGGAGAATTCCCCCATGAGCAACCACCATGGCGGGTAGACCAGGAGCAGGTCCTTTGGTCCCCGAAGAGCAGGTAGTTCAAGTTGTTGACAAGTGACTTTGCCTATTTGCCTGAGCGAGTCTTTGCTTTGTTCTGGTTGTATTTAATTTGAGTATCTAATTAGTAGTGGTCCTTGAGATATCTCAGCTTCTGAAATATAATTGGCAGGTAAACATTTCACACACACACACACACACACACACATATTATATATATATATATATATATAAATTGTCTCCTCTGCTGAGAGAGAATTTGCTGCTTTAGCAGTTTGTTGATATCATAAAATTTGAAAATGTCCTGGAGTCTCTGTGGAGAATAAAAGGTTGAGTTCTCTTGCGTGTAGGGTCAGTTCCCTTTATGGTGATTTTGCCAGAATAAGACTTGTTTTGAAACAGCCCCTGGGGCTCCCTGTGGAGCCCTGAGTGGTCTCTGGTTCAATAAAAGCCACCTAAGTCCACCAGGACTCCTAGGAAGCCCCTTCCAAAAACTTTGCGAAACTAGGGTTCACCCAGAATATCCCCATCTCACAAGAGACAGGCTGTGGTACAGGTGACGTCATTTGAGACACCTCTGATCACTTTAAAATACACATACATCTAAACTGCTTTATTGTCATAGGGTCTTCATTCTTGTACATTAGACATTTTGCTCTGGCTGTAATCCAACATGAGCACATTTAAAATGCACATTAAACCCTAGGAGACAGTGTGTGGCATTCATACATGCAATGTACAATTACTAAATCAAATTACTTTCCCCGCTGGCCTGACCCATGGACATCAAGGACAGCTTCTTTGATGGGTCACGATTAGAGGGAAGGGGAGAAAGAATTTTTGTGCATAGCAGGAAACTGGTTAGTTACATACTAGTGAAGAAAAGTTTGGGAGGCACAGCCATTTCCATATGCCATGATTTTTCATGTGATAACATGTGACCAGCCTAGTAACTATCATCCATATCTCTTTAATTTCCCCAGCAGCTGCCAAACTATCCTGATATCACAGTATATCTGCTGGGACAGTTAGCTGTGGATATTTCAAACTTCTGAAGCCTGAAAGTGAGTATGGGGCCTATTTATTAAACACCTACCATGTTTTTCTGTGGTAGTCAGAAAGGGCTTTGATGTGGGCTTTGTTGTAATAGTTACCTTTAAGAAATTTTTATTTCATTTATAATTGTGGTATCTATATATCTATATGTATAGATACACACATACATCATGAAATTTACCAGCCTAACCATATTTAAATGTAGAGTTCAGTAGTGTTAATTCACACTATTGTGCAATTAATCGCCACTACACTTTCATCTTAAAAAATGAGTATTCTACACCCACTAAACAGTAACTCCCCATTCTCCACCCTCCCTTCCAACCCTGGCCACTGCCACTCAATGTTCTGTTTCTATGAACTTGGCTGTTCTAGGTACCTCATATAAAAGGGATCATGCAAGGCCCTGGCTGGTAGCACAGTGGATAAGGCGCCGGCCTGTGAACCCAAAGGTCACAGGTTCGATTCCCAGCCAGGGCACATAACCAGGTTGCAAGCCAGGTCTCCAGTCAGGTCTGTGGCTGGAGGCAGGTGAAAAGCAACCATACATTGATGTTTCTCTCCCTCTCTGCCTCTCTCTCTTCCCCTCTTTCTAAAAATAATAAAATAAAATCTTGAAAAAAAAGAAAAAGGGGTCATGCAATATTTGTGTTTTGTATCTGGCTAATTTCATGTAGCATAATGTCTTCAAGATTCATCCATGTTGTAGCATGTGACTGAATTTCTTTAATTTTTAAAGCTCTATAATAATCCACTGTATGTATATATCACATTTTGTTTATCCTTTTATTTGTCCATGGATGTTTTTATTTCTACCTTTGATCATTGTGCGTAATGCTGCTGTGAACATGGATGTGCACCTGTCTCTTTGAGACTCTGCTTTAACTTTTTTCCGTATATGCCCAGAAGTGGAATTGCTGGATAGAGCTCTGCTTTGTAACAAGATCGAAAATGAAGGTTGAAGACATGCTGGTGCTTCTGGATAAGGAAGCAAAGTTGAGGGAGGAATGGGCTAGGGCTTGGGGCAGATTCAGGTTCAAGGTTGGATAAAAATGCCTTTTGTACACTTTCACCGAAGCACTCAGCACAAACACTTCAGGCAGACAATCTCTGTCAGTTTCTCATTTAGTCTTGTCCCTCCACAGCCTTAAGAGGTGATACGTTATTGTCACAGGAGAGGAAGTACTGCGTGTGTGTGTGTGTGTGTGTGTGTGTGTGCTTGGGGGAGTGACTTACAATGTCCCGAGTGACAGCACCTAGATTCCTAGCCCATTCATGCTACTTGCCAACTGTGTGTCCACTGGAAAATGGCTTCTGTGTCTCATTTTCCCATGGGAATGATAACTGTTTGAGTTGTAATCAGGTAATGAATGCAAAGATTTTTAGAACAGTGCCTGCACTAAGCATGCAGCCAATATTCATTATAACTATGAACTAACTTCCTTCCTTCCTTTCCTTCCTTTCCTTCCTTCCTTCCTTCCTTCCTTCCTTTGTATCTTTCTGTCTTCTTTTCTTCCTTTTCTGATCACTTACTCTGAAGTTTAAGTGATTGAACTAAGCTGTTCATAACTTTAATGGAAAAGAGCTTTCTAAAATTTTATCATGCCTTCTCCATGTTAATAGATAATGAATCTTACTTTAAATCAAAGTTACTCATGTGCAGACTTAATTAATTGACATTTTATTTAGTAAACGTTTATTGAGATCTACTACGTGTCAAGCAGTGAGCTAGGAATAAAGATACCATTGTAGCCTAAGGAAGACAAGGTAATATGTTAAATAATAGCACGTAGAAAAGAAAAGAATATCAAATAAGAATATATTTCAGAAACATGCAATTCAAAAGAATAAAAACCATCTTATTTTTGGGGAAGCCTAACTTGACTCTTAGGCAGTTGTTAGAGATGTTTTATTCACATTCCCCCAACCACCTCTGTGTAGTTTGCTCTTGTTTCTATTTCTAACTCTGTCCCTCAACCCAACACCACTTCCAGGTTTGAAAGAAAATAATTTGCACAATCATTGCCTCTGGTCGCTCAGAGCAGCGTCTGGTGGTGAGAGCTGTGAAGTGGAGGAAAGGGAGAGAAAACAGCTCTTTCCTAAATTCTGTCCTTTCCCTTACCCCTTCAGAGCCTTGACACTGCTTAATTAACCCACCGGCACTTAGGGTAGTAACGTGAGTGTTGGGGCTGATTCCCTAAGCCCACTTTATTTGTCTTTTCTTTGCTGTGCAAGAGCTTGCCGGCCTGAGGTGTCTGTGATATGCAAATGGTGCCCTGAACCGTTTTACATTCAAATCAGCCCTGGGAGAGGAGCGTGGGAGCTGTCAGCTCCGCTGAAAGATAGCAAACCTCGGATGTCAAGGAAGATTCCGAATTTAATTCACAAAAGCTGGGTATTTGCTTCCTGGCTCTACCGATTTCCATCGGTGTGTTTGATTTATCTGTGATGATGTAAGGGCTGTTGGCACGATTTTCACCTTGCAGAACCTGAGGTTGATGAGCCCCGAAGGACGGAGTATTGGACGACTTTGTTCAGCGTGTAGCTGGGCTGTGTTACCTAAGGTACATAGAACATGTTAGAACCGCAAAGGGGTCTAACAGGGACTTGGTGGGGATGTGCCTGGGAAGAGGAGTGAGCTCCATTCCATCTCTCTTTCTGCTGAAGTCTAGAGGGAGTGAGTCTATAAGGATCCTAAGTGGAAAGAGGCCCTCTTTTGAGCAGAATGACACCCAATTTGGGGACAGGCCCCTAGAAATGCCCTGTGCATGTGAGGCCTGAGCTATCTGAGGCTGGTTCCCATGCCCAGGCCCCGAGCATGCAGGTCTGTTCTTTGTGACTGTGGTTTCCCATACTCTTTAAGAAGCTGGCCTTGGGGGAGGTAAGACCCCCAAAATGGGTCCGCTATAGGGAGGCTGTAACAGCTCTCATTTCTCTCTCGCAACTTCCCTTATGTTGAGAGATGAAGTCATGTAATGCAGGAACTTCAGTGACTTCGTCTTTTACTATTGCTTCTGTATGTTTAGGCCACTCTCCAGCTAGGTATAAAAATGTAGAAGGGAGAAAGTGTGCTTCAGACTTCCCTTTTCCAAAGTGCGGGGGCATCCTGGATGCCCAGTGCACTTGCAGTACTTGATAAACGGCTCAGACTGGTGCCTCTTCCACCAGACCCACTGGTCCACCCCCTCTCAGGAGATGTCAGCCTCCTGCACCGGCACTAATCTCTGGGGACTGGCA
Source organism: Noctilio leporinus (assembly GCA_004026585.1). Lineage (NCBI taxonomy): Eukaryota > Metazoa > Chordata > Mammalia > Chiroptera > Noctilionidae > Noctilio > Noctilio leporinus. The sequence continues at coordinate 503,090 of PVIW01000010.1, forward strand.
CAAGGTTAACTCTGGGGTGACCGGAATAATTACAATGTTCTGAGGCTTCTGAAAATATCCTCTGCAGCAGGTGTGATCTGTTGTCACCTGGTGCAAACGGTTACACCTGGGAAGGTAGGCATGCCTCGGGGGACGTCTAGCAGAGCAGGGGGAGATTCTAAAACTACTGGATTATTGGGGTGACATTGGCTAAGAAAATTGTACAGGTTTCAAGCATACAGTTCTGTACTATTATACATCATCTATAGGTATTATATAGTGTGTTCATCACCCAAAGTCAAGTCTCTTTCTATCACCTCATATCTCCTCTTTACCCTCTAATAACTCCCCCATCCACCTTCCCCTTTGGTCATCACCGTACTGTTGGTCTGTGCCCATGAGTTTCTGTTTTGTTTTAAACTTAATCCCTTCCCCTTTTTCGTTTACCTTCTAACCACCTCCCCTCTGACAGCTGTTATTCTGTTCTCCATATCTGAGTCTGTTTCTATTTTATTAATTTTGTTCATTAGACTCCACATGTAAATGAAATCGTATGATACTAGTCTTTCCCCGACTGGCTTATTTCACTTAGCAGAATGTTCTCCAAGTCCATCCATGCTGTCGCAAAAGGTAAGATGTTCTTTTTTAAATTAATGACTGAGTAATATTCCATTGTGTATATGGACCACCGCTTTTTTATCCACTTGTCTATTGATGAGCACCTGGGCTGCTTTCCAATAATGTCAACAAAAATAAAAAATATAATAAATCGACTGGAATTAGTAGAGATGGCATTCTCCTGTGATGCAGAGTGAGACTTAGGTGGAGAAGAGGAAATCTGATAATGTGCCATTAAGGATTCAAGAATACAAGATTTGCATGCTTCTCTTTCATGGAAAGGTCAGTTAACCTCTGGGGTTCCAGGTGCAGTCCTTGTTTACCTCTGCTTGTGTGAAGGCACATGGTGAAATCTTTTCTCAGGGCTGACTGCTTGGGACTATTACAGCTGAACCCTTCACCATGGCAACTGTGGCCAGAGGTGGCCTTGTACACTGACAGAAAGGGGCAAGAGTGCTTAGGCAAATGTACTTGACTGTGTATCTCTAACAAATATAAAGGGTTGTTTGTACTATAGACAGGGTTGTTTATATTATAGAATTAGATGAGCACACCAGGCATGTGGCTGTGGCTGCAAAGATTACACAAACTTTTTGTGTTTTTGAGTCTCAGAAGATCCTTGACATAAAAACTGGCAGGACCAGTATATATTTTTTAACCCCAGTATTGAAAAATTTTGGTAAACAATTCCTAGCTGACTATTTTCTATATTCTTCACAACTGAGAGCCAGGGCCCCAGGAGCACTGTGGAGAGATGTTGGAGAGGGAAACATACTTATTTTCCTAGCCAAGGGCCAGAGGTTAAGATTTAGATATGTTCGTGGAGGGTTTTAGGTGGACTGTTTTACAATCAGGAACAAAGGGTAGGTGGGAGTTGAGTTTAACAATTATAATACATGTAGACATGCCGTAGAGTTAAAGGTGACTGCTATGCATTCAGGTCTCCTTGCACAAGACTATCTGGAAATACAAATGTGCAACCCTTTTCTTTAACCTGCAGATAGAATGTTTATAGTTGTTGGATTCAGGGAGTTCACTGGTATCGGAGATTTTAGCTTTAGATGCCAAGTTAACATGAAATAGTCTGACAGAAAGAATTGTTGCGCTGTGGTCTGCTACACTACTAGCTGGCTTATCCTGGTGGTTTTTCCAAAAAAATCAGCAGCAATGCTGCTTTGAGACTGTGCTTCAGTCATGGGTTATTTCTTCTCATCCCTGCTGGAGCAGGGATTGGAATGCCTAGCAGGTCTTCTTTCTGGACTGTGGGGCTGGCTGTGCTGTGAAGATCTGCAGGACTCACACATATGGCTGTGTTGGGACTGCTTGTCAGAACTGCTACACAGCATTCAGGCCCTTTTGTAGACAACGCCAGGAGGTTGAGAGGCCATGGACTTGCCTCACAGGAATTTACCTTCTGTTGTGTAACTCAATTGCATAGGCATGTTTTCCTGTAGACAGTCTTCAGTTTGACAATGACCATTGACAGTTACGGAGACCAAAACTGGACAGGTTGCTTTACCAAGTTTCTGGCCCGGAACCAACACTTCCTTTTCCAGGTCACCTGTTTGTCTTAAACACAACTGTTCCGTGTTACCAATTCATATCAACTGGGGATTCCGAATGACTCCCAGGTCTTACAAATGTATCTGCAATTTCACTTCATACTTGGGTATCTCTGGTAGAGGAAATGGTTCTCTTTTGGACAAAAACTTTCATAGGCCATTCTGCCATGCCGAGTCTGGATGCAAAAGTAAAAGGCTGACATAAAGTTTGCATACCAAGAGTAGATCATGCCTGGCTGGTAGCACAGTGGATAAGGTGCCGGCCTGTGAACCCAAAGGTTGCAGGTTCGATTCCCCAGCCAGGGCACATAATCAGGTTGCAAACCAGGTCTCCAGTCAGGTCTGTGGCTGGAGGCAGGTGAAACACAACCATACATTGATGTCTCTCTCCCTCTCTGCCTCTCTCCTTTCCCCTCTTTCTAAAAATAATGAAATAAAATACTTAAAAAAAAAAAAGAGATCATTTTGTAGGGAGTGATTTTACCATATACTATACTGTGATATCTACAGTTTGAGGAAGTGAACATTATTAGATAACACCCCCAAATCACCTTTTGTTTCTTTCATATAACAATCCCCTTTATCCCAGAGTTAACCATTATCTTTAATTTTTATTGCTCTGTAGCATTCAGTCATATACCTACACTAATATTTATCATTGTTAGAAATGGACATTAAGTAGTGCAGATATGCTTTGCTTTTATTCCCAATATAGATACAAGCGTATTAGTATATGTATCCTATTTATGTGAATACATTTCTCTAGGGTGCACCCTCATATGTTAGATGGAGATATGTTGGACCACAGGTTATGTTTATGTTTACTTTTGGAAGGTAATGCACACAGCTTTTTTGCACTTCAGTTGCATTGTTACCTTTCTTGAAATAATAAAGCATAATATGCTGAAAATGTTATATACTTTCTTCCATCTTCAATGATAAAATGGCTATGGAAAAATTCACCAAGTTTGAAAAATTTAACAAATATGTACATTGATACGACAGCTGTCACAATACAGTCTAACAAAATTGTTAGGAAATGAAGTTAAAGACAACTAAACATCACCAGAGTCATTGTATAAAAAAATAAACAAATGAACTTTTTGACTAACTCAATATCTCATTTTCCTTTCCATCTCTCTTACATTAAGCAGGGAATTTGAACTAAATCAGCCAGGCACTTTTTCAGGGGGAAGAATACTCTTTCATGACAGGCTAAGCTCACTGCACAGACACACGTGTGCACACACTCACACTGCCACACAGGTTCTCCCAAGCAAGTCTGCTAGTGTAATTAAAGGCAATGTGTATCAAGTGTTAATTACACATTACTGTGCTCTTCTGAGTGGTGCACAATTATCAGGGAAGCAGCGCAAACATCATCATACCACAAGGCTGCCCTTCCTACCATGAGCTTTAGCAATTTATATCAGACCTTCAGTTGTCTATTAATTATGCATGCATCTCTATACATTTGCCATATGTCTGAATGATTGGATATGTGCCATATCACGAAGGTTATGGAACTGAGGGTATGGAAGTCAAAGGAACCCAGTCCCACCCTTTGCTCAGAGCTATGCCTATATCCACAAACACCAAATGAATACACACAACGCTGCCGCAAATAGCCACAGTGCTCAAAATATGCCCCTTACTTGTAAGTGTTTTTATCATGGGACATAAGAAACTATCCATGCCATAAATCAGGAGGTTATAATCTCAGGTCTGAAATAAATCAGAAGGCTAGAAGGAAATATAATTAAAATTATAAAGAAAGAAAAATTTATGATTCTTTGAACCCTACATTTTCTTACCATCCAATTCTTTGGTACTACTTGTTCCAAGTTAGAATGAGTGACACCTGAAAAAAATTATTGGCGTGTCTGATCTGATAGATATTCATAGTACTTCTCCATTGCTGTAAAACTCTGAATCTGCAAACTCAACACAGAATAGATTTATCTTCCTGGCCTATGTCTGACCTTCCAGGGCTGTTCCACAATGAACTATTAATAAAGCGGTACAGTTGGCATAATTGCATTGAGTGTCTTCAAAGAAAACTCTTGTTATAGTATCTAGGAAATAATATATAACAGCAGAAATATAGAGCAACTGTTCCTTGTAATAAAAAAACAGGGATACTTAAGTTTTTAAATGGTTCTTAGACACTTGGCATATGGCCTAAAGCTCACACATGGTTATTATTACTTAGGAATTTATTGCAACAGGTTCCACATGTACCAAACAACAAACCACTGTGTAGGTAGGTGAAGTTCAAAGTGCTTTTGCTGATACAATCTTTACACTTTAATGTGTGTCACAATCACTTGGAAGGCTTCTTAAACGCCACAAATCTTGGATCCCACACTTCGTGATCCCGCAGGTCCGGGATGAGGCTGTGAACTCACCTGTCTAACAAGGTCCATGGTGCTGCTGATGTTGCTGGTCACTGCTGTCCAACATAAGCATTGTCTTATCAGGGGTAAAACCCCTGTCATTTCGGCTAGTACCATTGCTGGCACTCAACAATAGGTAATTACAATAAATAAATTTATTAATGAAGAGTAATGCTGAAAGTCATCAAAATACCTGCACACTTTCATTATAAGGAAATTTTAATAGGCCACCCTAGAATAGAAAGTCATCTGTATTTTGGTTACAAAACCAGCTTACAACAGGCTCAGATGGTTCCATTAAAGCAAACTATTGGTTCTGCCTCATTAACAAAATTTATTGCTACTAGATTTGTTATTATTATGTTTTCAGCAGTTTTATGGATGTTGCTACATCGGATGTTTGCTCTCCATTTCACTTCCATTTCAGAAACTCCGATTTTCCCATTCCAACTGTGGGAAGGGCTCTGAGGTTCCTTGCAGAAAACAACTGATGCCAGTATTCTTATGATGTTTTCCCTCATTCCTTCCCATCAGAACCACATACTCACTTTGCAGAAGTCCCCCAGAAAACCCTCAACAACTTGCTCCAGAGAGCATGGAAAATACAAACAATTTTCCGTCTCTGGGTGAATTCTGTCCATGGTTGGCGGAGGCTGTTATGTGCTGGGTACCTTGTGAGGGTCCTTATATGCATGACTTCATCTGTGGCTTCCGATAAATTTAAACACAGGTGATATTTTGAAGCTGCTTCCTGTCTGATAAGAAACATGACCATGTCACAGCCATGAAAGGGGGATACAGACACAGGCTTGAGATTTGCTCTCCCCTGGCTCAACCCAGTTGTCTTGTTTTACAGACGAGAATACCAAAGTGATTTTTTAAAGTATGTTTGATTGATTTTGCTGTTATAGTTGCCCCCAATTTTTTCTTTTTGCCCCCTTCCACCAGGTATCCCCTTTCCCTCCAGCAATCCTCCCATCCTTAGTTCATGTCCCAGGGTCATGCATGCAAGTTCTTTGGCTTCACCCATTCTGATACTATTCTTAATATCACCCTGTTTGTTTTGTCCCTAGTAATTATGCTTCTTCATCCCAGCACCATTGCCCCCTTTCCCCTGCTTCCCTTCCAGCTGATAACCCTCTAAATGATTTCCATACCTATGGTTCTGTTCCCATTCTGGTTGTCTGCTTTGTTTTGTTTAAAGACTGTGTCGGGTGCATCTTCTCCCTTGGATCTCATAAAAGCCTTCCCACCCCTCCTCTTATCATTTTGTTCATCTTTGTATCTCCAATGTCTGCTTCAGCCTTTGGCACCTGTGAGTGACATAATAGATTTATCTAATAAACACTCAATTTTTGCTACTTAACACATATTAACACTTTGTGTTTTGATCTTAATCTCCTATCATCTCATTTGGGGTCAGTCTTCTGATCAGCCTAATTTTACAGATGGGGGAGCTGGGTGGGGAGAGTTCATCCCTTGCTCAGGCAACACACTGAGAAAGGAGCAGAGGTGAGCTTTCCATCCGGTCATGCAGAGCCCTTACTCAAATCACCACGCTGTGCTGCTGTTTGCTAAGTGAGGAGATGCTTAGGAGCATCAAGGATTTTGGGCATTTGCCACTGTTGACATCCCCCTGCCTATCTAGCAGTTACTCATCACTCACCAGCAATGCAATTACCTCCAAACTGTAGCTCAAGGATCTGCCACGGATGATAAGCCAGTATTGAATACCATCACTGGGAAGATGTGTCTTGGAAATGTTGAGTCCTATATTAATTTAAGTCTCTCCAAAGCTCTCTAAAGCAATCCTTTCACTTCAACTCTGTTTTCCCTATTTCTTCCCAAGAATTAAGGGTTTCAGAAGTGTCCATTAGCATGCAGGGGGGTTTGGGAACCAGTTTTGTCTCCTGGGAGGGGATGCTTTACCATCTAGTGGGCACTGATGATAGGTGTATCATGTGTTCAGTGATGGAAATGAGTCCACTCATAGACACAGAAAATTGATGCTGCTTGCAACTGGGTAATACGTTTGAGCTATGCTTTCCTCTCCCAATTCGTTTTTCTTTCTGACATCAGAGCAGCTTCTCTTTCATCACTGCTTAGGAGGAAGTATTTGTAAGGGCAGAACACACAGCAAAAAGTTTCAGAGGAATTATTGATTTGTGTTTTCTAAGCTCTTGTAGAATAGCAGAAATTTAAGACAGGGAAAGGAAAAAAATATTGTAGGGAAAACAGATGTGGATGAAAATAGCAGGAGGTGAGCCAGGTTTTCTGAGTCCCTTGGGGGAGATTAGAATCCTGGAGAGAAATAGGTCTCTGGGTCTGAGCATCAGACACTGAAACCAAGAAGGTAACGGATGTTACGTCTGAGAAGACGGGACCTAGAGGATCCTTGAGAGATGTTTGTACTGCAGGTGTGACACTGGGCAGACAATGGAGGGCTACCTCACCTGATACACATTATAGACAGTGACAGACTAGTAGTTGTTCTATGCTTACATTTTTGAGGAACCACTATATGGTTTTCCACAGAGGCTCTACCATTTTACGTTTCTTTTCTTTTTTATTTTAACTTGATTTTCACTTGCCACTTGCCTGCAAGTATCATTTAAGTCTAGTTTATGATGACAGGTATAGAGAAGCCATAGTAAAATTTGTTAACTAAATAAATAAAGGAATGCCATAATGTAGGAAATATTGCCTGTCTGAGAAAGCTACAGGCATAAAAAATTTTAATTTCAAAATATACTACAAAGCTATAGTAATCTAACAACATGGCACTGCCATAAAAACAGACACACAGACCAATGCAGTGGAATTGAAGGTTCAGAAATAAACCCATTCAAATACAGTAAAAAATTTGGTGAGAGCCAAGAATACTCACTCTTCATAAACGGTCTCTTCATAAATGATGGGAAAATTGCGTAGTCATATGCAACAGAATTAACTTGGACCCCTATCTTACACCCTTAATAAAAATTAACTCAAAGTAGATGAAAAACTTTAATGTAGTACCTGAGATGGTAAAACTCCTAGAAGAAAATATAGGCAGAAATCCCCTTGACACTGGTCTTGGCAATATTTTTTTGGATATAATCCCAAAAGCATAGCAACAAAAGCAAAAATCAACAGTGAGACCTTAAACTCAAAGGCTTATACATTGAAAAACAATCCACAAAATGAAAAGGAGGCCTATAAAATGGAAGAAAATATTGGTAAACTCTGTATGTAATAAGGGGTTAATATCTAAAATACATATGAATCTTATAAAAACAAAGAAACAAATATCTGATTTAAAAATGGGCAAAGGACATAAATAGACGTTCTCCCAAAGAAGACATGCAAAGGGCCAACAGGTAACTGCAAAGATGCTCAGCATCACTAAACATCAGGGGAATGCAGATCAAAACTGCAACATGATGTCACTGGACCCCTGTTAGAATGGTTATTATCTATCTCATAAAAAGATGAGGTAATGAATACTGATGATGACATGGAAAAAAGAAAGCCCGTGGCACTGGTGGTGGAAACATATGGATGTGTCTCGAAAAATAAAACTAGAACTATCATATGATCCGGCAATCATACTTCAGGGTATATACCTGACAGAAATGAAACCACTGTTGGAAAGAGCTATCTGACCCCATGTTCACTGTAGCATTGTGCACAACAGCTAAGACATGGGAAACAATCAAAGTGTCCATTGGATGAATACATAATGAAAATGTGGTATATATACACAATGGAATGTTATTCAGACATAAAAAGAAAACTACCCTTCCATTTGCAACATCATAGATGAAACTGGAGGAGATCGGGTCTAAGTGAAGTAAGTTAGAGAAGACAAAGGCTTTGTGTGTGAAACCTGAAAAAGCTAAACTGACACAAAGAGAGTGGATTTATTTCCGCCTGGAGTGGAGGATGAAAGAAGTGGGCACAGGCTTGGCAAGGGGCACAGACTTCCAGTTATAAGGTGGATAGTTGTGGGTTTCTGATATACTACATATTGACCATAGTTAACAAAACTGCATCGTGTACCTCAAAGTTACTAAAAGAGTAGATCTTCAAGGTTCTCACCATAAAAGTGATAATTGTGTTAAATAATGTGAATTCATAACATATTCATGTACCATCAAACCATGACACTTTACTCCTTAAAGTTATAAAATATTACTGCCAATTATGTTTCAATAAAGTTGAAAAAATTATCTGACCTATCTGGTCATAAGTATTTTTTGTTTTTATCTTAATTCTGTAGTTTCTTCAGTTGTTGAAGAGAAGTCTAGTCCAACTGGTCGAATAGATCCATTTTCTCAAAAGGAAACTTTTTTCCTACCTTAATGCTTACAGGGTTTTCTCTTTATGCTTTTAACTTAAAAAAACTTTCAAGGCTGTGTCAGGAGATGGGATTCTTTTGTACTAGTTATTTTTCTTAGTTGGTTGTTAAAATTTTTTTTCTTTTATTGATTCTAGAGAGAGGGGAAAGAAGAGAGAAAAAGAGGGAGAGAAACATCGGTCAATTGTCTCCTACATGCACCTTCACTAGGACCAAACCTGCAACCCAGGCATGTGTCCTGATTGGAAATCAAACCCATGACCTTTGTGAGATGGCACCCTGAGGTACACTAGCCAGGAACATTTTTTTGATTGAGGAAGTTTCTAGTTATGGTTTCATCCAATTATTCTGTTTTATTTTAAGAAGAATTCTTCCAACCATGAGGTTGAATCTATTAACTTTATTACTCTTGGTTAAAGGATTGCTCATATTTAGTAATCTATATTAATTTTTGTATCATATCTGAAGTATTTGTGATGGATTCAACTGAATCTTTGATTTAAAAAAATATTTGGGTAGATGAATCTCTGATCTTTATCTTCAGGTCTGCCTGAGGGATCTCTCTCAAATGGACATCCTGGTTTTTCTTATATTTCAACATTCTTTTCCTAATTTCAGTCACTTAAGATTCTCAAAAATGAATTTTATCCTTGATTCTAGCCTCCCCTTTAGCCTCCACAGACAGCCCTCAGCAGAACCTTGTTTTGTTATAAAAACATGCTCTAGAATTCACACACTTCCCTTGTCTTGACCAAGGGTGCCTCTTGCTACAGAACTCACAATATGGAGGAAAAGGTGAAGGAATGCAGAGGCTTCTATGTTAGCACCATTGTGTTGCCAAAACTTTGAAACTATCATTGGGGCCTTGGAAAAAAATTAGAGGCCTCACCAAAGGAAGCTTGGGCCACTGTTGACCCACCAACTGTAACTGGAGAAACTGCCCATCTTGCTCTATCACCTTCTTCATTCCATTTCTTTGTTCTATTTCCCCTTTTGCTTCTCTCTTACCTTCCCATGTCCCCTATTCATCCTTAATTTATTTTGGCTTTATATTAGCTTTTAGTTTATTACTTGAATTTGTATAACATGTGTTATTTAAATCACATAATTTTCCATCTTTTTGATGATTTTAGGTTCAATATTTAGGAGTGTAAATAACCACGTTATCTTGTGTATAGTCCAAGAGGCCTCAATTTGGTAACTAAATTGCTTCCTTTACATTTACTTTTTCCAAAAATTTTTCTCTAAATCTAGGTAAAATAAGTGGAGAAGGACCCCTCCACTGTCAAACATAGACTCATATATTGACATTTTCTTTTTTTTTTTCTTTCTTCCTTTGTTTTGGAGATTTTATTTATTATTTTCAGAGAGAGGGGAAGGGAGAGTAGCAGAGAGGGAGAGAGACATCAACGTATAGTTGACTTTCACCTGCCTCCAGCTAAGGACCTGGTTGGAGACCTGGCTCGCAACCTGGTTACGTGCCCTGGCTGGGAATTGAACCAGTGACCTTTGGGGGGCCTTATCCATTGTGCCACCAGCTAGGGCTTTCTTTTTCTTTTGTGGGGTGGGATATGACTCAGGAATGAAAAGTAAGCATTGCCAAAGTGGACTGAGTCTATTAATGTTTATTAGGTGATTGTTACAGCATTGACTCAGTTTTGAATGATAATGCTATGGGGAAGATTCGCCACTGTATTTATTTCCTTGATCAGACTTTGTCCCTGCCAAAAACTTCACCCAGACTGACTCCCTCTTCATCTGAACATGATGAAAAAGGAACTTGGCTAATCACTAATGGAACATGATCTTGAATTGATAGCTCTGTGAGAAGATGGTCTTGCTTTTATATATTATATCATTATATATTTATATATATTATGATAACGCGCTTATTGGAAACACTCATCTCAGAAAATGTTTCAAGTAATGAAGAAAAGTGACTTTGATGGTATAAAGTCAGTCATTTTAGAAACACATAACAAAAAAGTGTTAAAATATATTGAAGTGTTATTTAACTATTGGTCCACTAAACTATGCATTACAATAATAGCTGTTGTATGTAGCATCATTATTTTAAATTACTGGTGGAATAAACACATTTTTATGAATCCATAAATAAGTAAATTACTTGTACCAGGGGTTATTCTGTACTTTTTGTATAGTTTTGAGCTGCATTGAAAAACAATTCTAGTGGTCTATTTATTCAGAGTAATATTTCCAATTCTTATGCTATCTGAGTATAAACACTTCCTTGGTTAGTATTTTGATAGGAATCCTTGCACCTAAGATCGAGCACACTGCCTTTCTTACATATGAGTCACCATTAAAATCAAATTGATGATTGTAACTTGTGACTATGAAAAGTCAGTGCTTAGAAATGCATAAAGTCTTCAGCAATGCTGGAACATAGATATTGTTGGTAAATATTGCCTATCATCATCATTATTAGGAGTAGTCCTATATTGTATGTTAGTATTTGTTACATACCTCTACTTTTTAGACTTTTTTCTCTATTTAGTCTGCAACTGCATTTCACACAAAGCTAGATCACCTACATTGTCTTTAATCTGGAACCGGGGACTGTGCCAAGCACAATGAATGCATCCAGTTTAATTTAGTTCATCAGACATTCATTTCATAAAATGACAGATTAAGCCATTGTGTGTTGATAACAGAGCCTAAACTTCCTCCCAGCAGCTCTGGGCTGCACATAACTTCTCTTCTGTTTGGCACTGTGATCTTCTGGGCAGAGGAAGTGCGCTGAGAAAAAGCCATGTCTGTTGGGACATTTCCAACATTTTTGTTTCCCTTCTGATTTACCCTCTCACTCAGTGTGATGGTCACACAGCCCCAGGGCTCTGTTCCTCTTCCCAGACTGCTATTCAATTAAGTTCTTGCAATGTGCCCATATTCATATTCTCTGAATTAAATTGTGCTTCACTGAAACATGGCCTATTGTAACAATAACAAAATGGCAGAAACGATTTCTCTCCCTCACCCTTCCTTCAGGGGTCAGGGAGATCCCAGGTATAATTTTAAAAAATATAGATAGATAGCCACAGAATACTAATTTATGCAGTGGGAATGTTGTATAGTGTGGGTGTTACAATAATAGTGATAATAATGTCTATTAATTATTAATAATTTTCCAGGCATTTTGAGATATATTATGCATATTATCTTGTTCATTCTCATAATAATACCTTGTAAGATAGATATTATTATTCAGTTCAGAGAGGTTAAATCACTTGCCCAGAGTCATATGACTAATTAAGAGGAAGAGTTGAGTTTAGAGCACAAGTCATTTTAATTTAAAAGTTCATTTTCCTTCTATTCTGCAGTATTACACATCTATTTTAGGTTGTTTGTTTTAATACTTTCATACTTTTGTATGTCTTTAATTTTATAACTTTAATTGTGCTTCCAACCACATACTTGGCTGCTGATTTTAACTTCATTTACTTTTTTTTTTCAAAATTAAGTCCATATTTTCTGAGCAGTATAAGCTTCCCAGCAAAACTGAGGGGAAGGTATCAAGATTTCCCATGTACTCTTTGACCCCACACGTGCATGGCTTCCCCCATTATCAACCTTCCCCACCAGAGTGGTACATTTGTTACAATTGGTTTATCTGTCACATGGACAACACATCATACTCATCCAAAGTCTATTTGCTTTATTTTGAAATTCAGAAGCATCAATTGTGATTATCTTTCCATTTATCCATCTATTTGTATATATGTATCCATCTTCTTCTTCTCCTCCTCCTTCTCCCTCTTCTTCTCCTCCTCCTCCTTCTCCCTCTTCTTCTCCTCCTTCTTTTTCTTCTCCTTCTCTCTTCTTCTCCTTTCCTTTCTCCTTTTTCTCTTTCTATCTATCTATAATATCCTTTTTGTTGTCTTATAAAACTGAATGCACCTCTTCATTTCTCAAACTAACTTTTGTGTTTTGACCCTTGTCTATGTCTAGCCTCAATAGCTTCTGGACTTTTTTCCTCTAAAAATGTAGGCCATTCTAGTTGTCTTTATTATAGACACACCTGACTCTTCCTCCCTGAGTAGGAGGATATAAATGATATTACTTGAGTGCTATCCCCAACTTTAACCTAGGTTTGACCCTCTGTCATTCAAACTGTGTCTGAAAAGTCCTCAGTCCATGTCTTATTTTCTCCCATTTCCTAAAGCAGGCGATATCACTCTTCCCAGTCACCTTTGAGTCATCTTGCCTTTTCCTTTTTCCTCAGATGCACTATTTGATCTGCTACCAAAGTCAGATACTTTTGCTTTCAAAATGCTTTTATCTCTTCCTCTTAATTTCCATAATTATTTACCCAGCTCAGGATTTTATCATTTTTTTTTACAAAAATCTTTTTAACAACCTTCAAACTGATCTCTTTGCCCCTTGTTCACATGAGCAATGGGTTATTCATTTTGTTGTTTACATCCACCTCCAGCCCCTTGTTCCCATTTTACCCTTCTTCTTCTTTTCTAATCTTCACCTGAGGACTTTTTTAAAAAATTGCTTTTAGACAGAGAAGAAGGGATAGAAACATCAATGTAAGAGAGAAACATTGATGAGTTTGATGAGTTGCTTCCCATATGTGCCCCCACTGAGATCAAACCCACAACCTAGGTGTGTATCCTGACTGGGAATCAAACCTGCAGCCTTTTGGTGTATGGGGTGATACCCCATCCAACCAAGTCACACAACCAGGACCCATTTCAGGTCTTGACCTTCTCTTGAATCCCTACTAATCTTATTCTTTCTACACTATATTTTGCTCAGAAAATATCTTGCCCTGTTAAGCCCATGTTTTACATTCTGTTGTGATGTTATCTTCTTTTGACATCTGTTAAAATTGTCAGTCATTCTTCAACATTTATGTCAAATACTGCCTCAGTAAATTATTTCAGGGTCCCACAAGTAGAATTCCAATTCCTCCCCATCATGGTTTTGTAGTAATTTGCACAGACAGTCTAACGTTATAGCAAGGCTCTGTTAATTTATATGCAAACGTAGAATGTAAGCTCTACAAAGTCTGAAAATAATAAAAAGTCTTCTCATTTCCTTTTTCAGGAACATAAGCGCAGGTTAAAGTACACACCTGATAGTAATTGTTGTTAACTAAAAGTCCTGACCCTGGGAGTCAATCATCTTACATATCAACTTCTGCTACAAAAACTTTTAGAGTGATATTTACTTACTGCCTCCTCTTACTCACTTCCTACTTTGATGCACCCATTGGGAAAATCATGGACTTTAAGCACATTCTAACGCTACCTGTATAATTGAACAGCTAGTGATGTTGGGCCACGATTATTTAACTCCTTTTAAGTGGTGATTTGTTCATCCAAAAATGGGAAGTTTGGTTGTTGTGAGGATTAAATGATGTCTCTTTTGCTCTGCCATCTCTTATGCATTCAAAATCTGGTTCCATATCACTATTATATATGAGTATTGAAGTTTTTCTAGCATTCTTCCAGGCAGAAATTTAGATTTTCTGTTTTTATTTTCCAATGTTTTATATTTGATTCTTGAAGCTTTGATTCTAGTCCCCTAGAAAGGTGCATCCCACAAGGTGTTATTCCCACAAGGCCATGCTCACAGCAGCCTGTGTTCTTCTCACTCTGACTCCAGCTGTGAGTGCTTAGTAGCCCTCTGACCTGCCTATCTACACCTCAGTCACTTTAGTGCTATATAATCAAAGGCAACTTTCAAACAAAAAGCAAAAAGTAGACTGCAGTAAGGGCCACATTTGTAAAGTGGCTCTTTTATCAAAGCGGAGCCAATGAGACTTGCACAGAATGAACCCTCAATCAGTGTTGAGATGACAGTTGGATGCTCATCCTATCCCAGTGTCTAACTGAAAATACAGTAGAAACATCACCACAGGGACTGAGGCTGAAAGGGCCATGGGTACGGTGTAACCCAGCCCTCTAATATACAGATGAGGAAACTGAGGCCCACAGAGGTTAGAGGATTTACCTAAATGACTTGAAGTGAACACTAGCCAGAAAAATTACTACGGATAGTATGTAGTATTTCAGGTTTATGATGGGTTTTTGTGGGCCTGTAACTATTGAAGGAAGGAATGTGGTAAGTTCAGAAAATCCACTACAAACTCATCTACTAAGGGGGTAAAATGAGAACTGAAGAGTTCAGGCAGGATTAGAAGCATATGCAGAAAACAAACGGAGAGGTTCAGGAATAAATGATTACAACAAATGACTAGGGTGCCACAGGTAGTGTTAAGCATATTGGTGTTTTTCAGTGAATAAGTGAGTTTTTTTTTTAAATGGCCTGAACTTGACACAGTTCTTGAGAAAACAATAGTTCATGGTAAAACAAATACATGTACAGAGTTCCTGTGAACATTCTAGACTTCTTGCAGTAAGAGAGAATGTAAATCCAATTTAATTTATAAACCCATATTTATTTATTTATTTAAACAATTTATTTTAAATGTTGTTGTATTACATCCATCCCCTTTTTACTCCCCTCTGTCTCCTTCCCCACCCACACACTCCCCCTCAAAATTAATCCCACTTGTTGTCCATGTCCATGGTTCTTCTATTAACCCATATTTAAATGTAGTTCATCATGAGTGCCTCCCATGAGCAGGGTATATCCAAGGTGCATGTGCGTGTCGACATACATCACAGCCCAGTTTTGGTTTCTAAGTTGTTATATGTTACCCTGGTAACTGAAAACATCTTTTATAGTTTATATACATTTTCCCATGAACAAGTTTGTTTTTACCTAAGGAACAAGGAAATTAATTGTTAGGCACTTTTTACTTGTAGCACTTGTGACATTAATGGGAGGAAGGGGAGAACCACAGTGGGGAGGGAACCACTAGGGAGCATCCAGGAGTGTAGGTTGATGTCCATGCGGTGAGTGTTCATAACCCAGAAAAGGATGTGAATGGCACATAGGAGGTGCGTGGCCCTGACATCTTCTCCCCTCACCCCCCAAGCATAAGCAGGAAATGCTCTGTTACCCCCTTGCAGGGGCCAAATGACTCCTCCCCTGTCCCCTGCTGCAGGTAATGGCTCACCCGTGCAATTACCTGCTTTTGTCTTCTCAGAGTCCAAGATAAATTATTTCAATCTCTTTGCAGGGGATGTTTGAAGCCAAAGTTATTTTTAGAGAGAAATATATTTTTTTCCACATAAGAGGCAGAAGTTGTTGCTCCTGGGGCAGCTGTGAGAAATTGAAAGGCACTTTAAGTCTTTTTAAAAAGGCAGATTTCTGATGTTTAGCTGGAGATCAAAGAGAAATGCAGGAAAGGAGGGGAAGCGGAGGGCAGACCAGGATGGGCAGCCTACAGCCTTTGAAGGCACTGCCTCCAATTTCTGATCTTTGAACTCAGCAAATTATTTCATCAGGAGGAGCTGGATTCCTTACCATCGTGAAGCTAATAACCAGAGAAAGCTGGAGTGGTCTATACCTGCCTTCAGAAAAAGAAGGAAGGCTACACTCTAGAACATGATTAAAGCAGACACACTTTGGCTTATACCTGTAAACATGCTAAAACAGATAAAAACCCTTTCAGTTACTTCGGGGGTCAAAATCATGGCTTTCACTGAGCATCTTGCAATTCTCCCAGCTCCCAATGTGTTTTTGGTTGAACATTATCTTAATCACTAGGTGCTGGGCTCCGTCTGCCTGCATTTTATTTCCAATGTCTCTACCTGTTAGCTGTGAAGGATTGGGCAACTTATTAAGTTCCCTGTGCTACAATTTATTCAGGGATATCAAAAAACGGTTATTATGATTCGGACTGATTCGGAAAGGTTGTGGTGAGGATTAAATGAAATAAGTGTCTGTTGTATTGTTCTCAATAAATATTAGGTATTATTTATGGCATTCAGCAGTGAGACGACTTTCTTTTGGAATGAACCTATTTTTCAGTAGTGTTACAATGCTGCCCCACACTTACTTTATTACCCAAATGTACTCAGCCGAATTTACAGATTAAACTAGCGCTCCCCACTAAATTACTAACAAGTAATCTAACAGAGATGCTGGTAGCTGCGAGCCATGGAAAACAGTCACTGATTCCTCCCTCACTGCTGTCCTTTAATTTGGAGAAGGAAGGAAAAAAAAAAAAACTGTACACACACCATGTACACACACAGAAGTTATGGTATAGAGGCAGTTACTTGTGGGCTAGTCCGTGTTCCCCATCCATCAATGAGATCATGGTCCACTGATGTATTGATCTCAATTACATTCCAATTGTTTCCTAAATTTATCCTACCTGAAACCCTAGAGATCGGAAATCCATCAGGTTTTATTGCCTTGACCACGGAGACACACACATGACATAATTTCAAAGCAATGTACATGATGTCAGGAATTTCATAGCACTCTTTTGTGCTATGGGGAAAGAATCAACAGTAAGAACAGGCACATATTTTAATCCTTCCCATTTCCATCTTCATCTTTTCCTTGGCTGACATGTATTGATCATCTGCTAATATGTTAAGGTACATTTTTTTCTTCTTTATTTTCTCTTTCAGTGGCTTTGTCAACACAATGAACTCTGATGGTTTCTTAAATGTTGTGGTAAATTTTAAAGAAAAAGGAAGGGTTCAAGATTGATACTAACTATGCATTAAAGGGAAAGAATGGTATTTTCATTGTGTTTTTAGGTATTTGAACCCATTTTGATTGAAACCTATAATTTCAGGGTAATAATATATATGACATCCAATTTGTGTGTAATCTGCTAAACATGTTTTGGTAAAAACTTTGAAGTTCTCCTTTCTTAGCAACTTTCAATATTGTACTGAACTTTGGACTTAAATTTAGGTGCAAGTTGAAACTTGATATATCATTATAGTGATTATGCTTTAAAAGTCTCAAATATATAAATTCAAATCATATCATCCATAAAATAATCCCCTTAGGATTATTGAATAAAAGTTTTTGATCTAGGCCCTTTAAGTTTTATAGCAGACAAATGGTTTTATGAGCCATGTCAAAATCATTGTTATTTTTGAGTGAACTTGATTTGACTACAATTTATTCTATTCATTTAGATTCTCTATTGTCTTAGCTTACATTTGACTTTTGGTTATCTTCATAAACCATACTCAGTCTCAGATCATGAAGATTTGCTAACATTAGAGATATACAAAATATTGTGTTGCAGTCTGAAAGCAATTCCAAGAGCAATATTTTGGTCCACAGTGACATTACTGAAATAACAGAATAGCTCTTGTAGGTAGTTATTGGGTTAAGCGGGAAGAGTCACTTGATTACATACATTTTGGAAGAGTTGTTAAGAATGTGTGTCAGTGCACCTAGACCTTTCAACATCCCTTTTGAACATAATAATCTGTTTCTAAAATGGGACAGACCTCTGAGTTCTAACTAAAGGCAAAGTGATTATGTTTAGGCACTAAATTGCTAATGAAAACAGTACTTCTACTGACAGTCAAAGGTGTAAAGATTTTCTTTGAGTTTTTAGTACTAGACACAATGTTTGCTAAATATTTGTTAAATGTTTGACAAAATAGGAAGGACACTTTCTTAGGCACGTTTTTGGGGAAGGGGAGACATCTATTCTTTTAGGAAAGCAACTTTAATTTTCCAAACTTCCTCCTTCCTTAAACTCTGAGTGTACCCTGTGCAAGTTTCTGTTTTGCCACTTATCTCAAACTGTTTAAATTATATGTTTAGGTTTCTGCCCCTCGCACTTGATCCTGGAGCCTTTTAGAACATGGATCATATTTTCTTTCTTGCAGTATCTATAAGATCTTATGCAATGCTCAGCCTACAGTATATCCTTCATAAATACTTGATAAATGAATGAGTGATGATTCACTGAGAGCAAGCCATTTCAACCAATTTATTTTAATCTTCAAAGAGAGGAATATAATAAAAACACATCACAGATGAAATATGGAACTAAGAACACAAGTATTTTCTTTGTTATAAATGTGTATGTCATGAAGTTCTTTGAAATTAAAAGAGCCACATCTTTGATGAGAAGTTGCCCATCCACCTTGAGATGAAGCAAACTGCTCTGCAGTTCACAGGAACTTTGAGAGGGAAAATGAATATATATAAACTTTGAGGACTTGTAATCTTGGTTTTGACATCCTAAAATCTTGGGCATCATTACTCCTATCCTTAAAACAAGTAAAAGCTAAACAAACTGAAAAACCAATGGCTTCTTCCCTTGTTCTTTCAGAGATTTGAGGTTTCAGGACAAGACACCACTTCATATCTGGAGGGAGAGGTGAATGTGAGAAGTCAGGTCATCTGCTGGCAGCTGAGTGTGGACTGGCTTGACCTGGAAACCTGCTGCAGGAAGTTGAGGTGTTGGAAAGCCAACAGAGGTTCATGGGGTTGCTCCAGGAAATCCCCAGGTTCTTATAGTGAAGATCCTAGTAACATCCCCTCATGGACCAGGACAGGGTAGTGGGAAAGAGATTGCAAAACATGCCCAAAGTGTTTTCCATATCAATGTCCTACTATCTGGGAGAAAAGGCTCTACCAAAGCCTTCTCCAAACTGAGGAAGGGCATACTTCCCACTCTGGACTCTTCTAGCTTTCCTGTCAGAGAAACATCAGAGGAACACTGAGAAAGTCACAAGTATGAAACATAGGTCCCTGAAAATTGACTTTTAGTAATTAAATATAGAAATCATCCTCTTTCTCAGATATTACTGACAAGTATGATAAGTGTGCATTACAGCAAGACAAAGATTCAACTGAGGAGCAGTACTTAGGGAAACCTAAGTCAAGAGGAGAGAAAGCAACTTACACCACAGGAATTTGAAACTTCGGATAATTACAGCTCCAGCAAACATTAAACCCAACCCCTAGCCAGACTGGCATAGATCCTCACTCTAAAAGTCTACTGACCGCAGTTTTAATGCAATACCAAAAAACAAACAAAAACCAAAGGATACTAAAAGGAAAGAGAAAATTCTCTAGGAAGAGATAAAAGAAGTATTAGAAATAGACTTAGATATGTCATAGAATTGTAATTATCGAACAGAAAGTTTAAAATAACTATGAATAATGTGTTGAGGGCCATCTTGGATAAAACATACAGCAATGAGAGACTTGTAATATAAATAGAGAAGAAGAAACCAAGAATCAAAAGAAAAATGACGGAAATAAAACAGAGTACAACAAGAATAAAGAATGGCTCCATGGTTGCATTAGTAGACTCTATATGACCAGGGAAAGATTCTAAGCTTAAAATTACATGCGTAAAAATGTCTTACCTGAAATACAAAGAAAAATACATTAAAAAAAAATAGTAAAATAACCCAAAGCTGAAAGGCAGTTTAAAAATATATAATAAAAATATATTTAGCCCTGGCTGGTAGCACAGTAGATAAGGTGCCGGCCTGCGAACCCAAAGGTCGCAGGTTCGATTCCCCAGCCAGGGCACATAACCAGGTTGCAAACCAGGTCTCCAGTCAGGTCTGTGTCTGGAGGCAGGTGAAAAGCAACCATATATTGATGTCTCTCTCCCTCTCTGCCTCTCTCCCTTCCCCTCTCTCTAAGAATAATGAAATAAAATCTTGAAAAAATATATATATATTTAATTGGAATGCCAAAAGGAGAAGAAAAATAGAAGATATAATAAAAATATTTGAAATAATAATAGCTGAGATTATTCCAAAATTAAAGATAGATAGTAAATAGCAGTTCCAAGATGCTCAAATACCAAGCAAGCTAACATGAAAAACTATATGTAGGCATATATTCAAACCACAGAAAAACTAAAGACAAAGAGCTTATATTTCAAAAAAAAAAGGTAAGAGTAGAAAAAATTACTTATATAGCGGAACAAATCTAAGAATTACAGACTTCTCATCAGAAACAACAGAAGCAGGAAAAAAGTGAAATATTTAAAGGGTTAAAACAACAACAAAATAAATACCAATCTAGAATTATTTGTACAAGTAAGACCGTTTGTCAAAAGATAAGGAGAAATAAAGACTTCTCAGAGAAATAAAATCTGAGAGAATTCATCACTGGTAGACCTGCCTGGCAAGAACTGTTAAGTTTTTGAGGAAGAAGGGAAATGATATAGAAAGTAACTCAGATTAACAAATGGAAGAGTGTCAAAAATAGGATTAACAGTGGCATAAATAAAAATATTTTATTTTTCATTCATAATTGATATAAAGAATAGCTGTTTAAAGTAGTAGTAGTAACCATACATTAAGTGATAAAAAATATGGATAAGTGAAATGAATGACAACAATGTCATAAGGAACAGGAGGGAAACATTGGAACTATTTTGTTATAAAGTACCTGCATTACTCAAGAAGTGATACAGTATTTTATGAAAGTAGAGTATATTAATTTAAAATGTATATTAGAAACTAGGAACATTTTTTTAACTATAAGTGATAACAAAAGAGCAGTTAAAATGGAAACATAAAATGCTCAACTTAAACCAGAGGAAGCAGAAGAAAAAAGGAAGGAAAAAAGAGTGAATGCAACAAATAGAAAATCACTCAAATTATAGTTGGTACTAATTCAACTATATCAATAACCACTTTAAATGTGAATGGAATAAATACGTCAATTAAAAGACAGGGATTATCAGAGTGGATAAAAACAAAACAAAACAGATCAGAACAAAACCCAGGTATATATTGGCTCCAAGAAACCCACTTTAAATATAAAACTCAAATAAATGAAAGTATGGGGAGATACATACAATTCTTGCACAAATACAAAGAAAACTGGAGTGAACTGTATTAATTTAAGACAGAGTAGACATTGGAACAAGGAACATTATCAGGGCTAAAGGGACATTCCTAACAATAGAAAGATCCTAAATGTGTATGCACTTGATCAAAGAATGTCAAAATACATTTTAAAATATAGTGTAACGGAAAGGAGAAATAGAAAAATACATTTTTAGTTGGAAACTTCAATATACCTATCTCAGAAGTCAATAGATTAAGCAAGCAGAAAATCAGAAATAAAGTTGATTTAAGGAACATTATCAATCACCTTGATCTAGTTAATATTTATAAAATATTTCACTAAAACACAAGAGAATACATACTTTTCAAGATCTAAAGGAGCATTTATCAAGATAAGCTGCAAAAACACACCTTAACAAGTGTAAGAATAAAAATCATAGGAAGTATGTTTTCAAAGTACAGAGAAATTAGTAACAAATAGTTGAAAAATCCCCAATAGCAGGAAATTAAATAATACATTTCTAATTAACATGTGGGTCAAAGAAAATGTCTTAGAGAAATAAAAATAATTTGAACTAAATAAAATTAATACAACTATGAGGTTTTTAAACTATTTTTATTGAGATGTTGCTAAAGTAGACTTTAGAAAAAAATTTGTAGTGTTAAATGTGTGTATTGGAAAATAATAAAAATGGACAATCTATAGTCTAAGCTTCTACAATGGGAAACTAAAGAGAGAAGAGAAATTTAAGTATAAACAAACAGGAAAGAAATAAAAAAAAAACAGAACAAAAATTAATGAAATTGAAAACAGGAAAACAACAGAGGAAAATCAATGAAATTGAAAGTTGCTTCTTTGAAAAGATCAGTAAAACAGATAAATCTCTAGTCCGGCTAATGAAGAAATTAAGAAATGAGATACCAATGACTAAAATTGGAAACACAAAGAGGATCATTACTACTAATTCTATGGGCATTGAAGAAATAATAAAAGAATGCTACTAACAACTCTGTGTGCACAAATTTGATAACTTAGATGAGCTGGAAAAATTCTTTGAAAGATACTGACCAAGAAAAGTCCCAAGAGGAGAAATAAATCAGCTCAGTAAGGCTGAACCTATTGAAGGAATTGAATCAAGAATGCCCTCTGAGAAGGCAAGCAGATTGTGCTGGAGGAGCCCCAGGAGGCTGGGAACCTCCAGTGGAGTGAGCAGAGTGGAGGGAGCAAGGGCAGGCTTATATAAAGTGAAATAAACGGAGTTCCCAGGGACATGATCACACACACCATGACATCTTTTTAAGTCATAGCAGGTATTTATTCCTATTGAGATGGGAAGCCACAGCGGGTGTGATCAGAAGAGGGACATGATCTGATTTAGAATTTGCTCTGCCTGAGGTGTGGGGAACAGACTGTGGGGAGGGGCAGGATTAGCAAGAGTGGAAGCAGGGAAACACATTAGTTAGTGACTGCAATTTGGGTGGCCCATGACGGCTAGCCGGCTAGACGATTGATTGCAACGTTAGTGTTGGAGGAAGTAGAAAGTGTTTATGTCAGGGCATCTTTTAAAGGGAAAGGTGAGTACACATGCTGATAAATAAGAGGTGAGGTATTAAAAAAAGGGGTCAAGGATGAGTCAAGGATTTCTGTATTGATGCACATTTGAATATATATAACTTTTTTAGACATATCAGTAAATGTGAACGTGTAATCTCTTTTGCAGCAGTGATAAATACATAGATGATTGTAAATCATTTACTGTGAGGACTGGGAATGCTTCCTTAGTATCCACACCTTAGACTAGCGCCCAGGATGTAGTGAGCATCATTGAAATGGGTTTAAAAATGAATGGAAATCAGTGATAAGTGAGGAATATTCATGTCTGGGTTGAAAAACACGTAGCACAAATTGAAACAGCTTGAGTTGAAGCTGGGAAGAGTTCTGTGGAAAATAATTTATTAAGGCCCAGTCTTCCACGTCTTGGGCTATTTACCATGCATGAAGGAAGACTCCAGAGCAGGGAAGCTTGCTCACCATTTTCAACCACTAGTGACCTTAATAAGTGTGATGTCAGAATGTGCCTGCCATATGCATAAATTAACTTTAGTTTAAAATTGGGGTTTTGGAATATTTACTTTTTTCAGCAGGCTGAAAGTAGCATAATTAACATAACATTAACCTTTCATCAGCAGAGACTTCAGTGTTATATTACTCAGACTCTCATCTTCAAATCCCACGATGGGTTCCTGCTGCCTTTTTTTTTTTTTATTAACAATGACCTTTGGGGCTCTCTGTCATTTCCTTGTCTAATCTCTCTCTCCCTCTCCATTTATTCTGTTTTCCATTTGCCCCTCCAGTTTGGCTTCCACTGCCTTTAATTATGCTTTTATGATTTCATTTCTGTTCCTCATGTTTTTTTTTTTTTTTTTAGTTATCCCAATTTGTAGTTCTACCCATAAGTAGACATCAAATCCTTACCTAGCTCAATTTGTAGAACCTGTTGATATATCATCCTGAAAACAACTTAGGATGCAGATAGACTGAATGCATATACATTTGCTCACCTTTTTCTTCTCCCTTAATGCATGCATAATTACATTCATGTTTATGTTTCCTTATATGTATTGCATTATTAATTCCAAAAACAGAAATAGAAGATTTTATTCTGTTCTGAATAGTCCATGGTTATAGAGGTGAGACAGCCATGAGGCTGAGTTACTAAGATCTCTGAATATGGTGAGTATAAGTGACAGAGGATTATAGCATTAGTTAAGTTCATAAACCCTTCTTCATTAGAAAGGGGCCTTGGGTACATGGTTAAAGTCCAATGGCAATGAACCCATATTTACGCAACCCCATCAAAGATTATTTCTCTGGTCTCTGAGAGGGTAATTGGATCTGAAATACTTGGCATTTGTTGTCACCACCATATTGGTTCTCTATCTTGCCAGATAAGGGTTATTAGTGTGAAAAGGCCAAGTGAAAATTTATGAAATTGCATAAACCCAACCAGCCAAGACAACAAATGGAAAAACAATATTGGAAAATAAATGGAAAAGCAAAGGGAAAAACAATATTGTATATATGGAGGATAGCCACCATTAAAAACATAAATGTTGTAGGGGTGTTGGTTCCTTTATATTTTCATTTAACTTGCCACTCTGACCCACACAAAAACTGAATGGATCTTGGAGAATAAGTGTAAGCACTATAGGACTAGCCAAATGGAAGGCGTGATCAGAGATGCAGTGTTATTGCTAGCAATGGTGGGGTAGGGATCAGGTACGGTGAGTGGCCAGTGATTTGGTGAATATCCAAAACCCCTAGTCTCAGAGAATGATGTGGAAATGACTTTATAATGGTTCAGCTGAAGCATGAACTCAGAGAGAAGACTTTGAAAAAATGAGTGGCATCCTTCAGAATACAGTGTTTTTAAACATCCAAGATTTCTACATGGTACAACATTCTCAATGAAATCTTGGGAACATAAGCTGGAAGTGCAGTGGCCCACATACCATCACTCCACATCAGCCTGGGGGATTTTGTGCTTCCAGTGAGGACAACTTGGAACCCTTGGATGTGCAGCTCCCAAAAGGGGTAGGCTCCTACTGTATTAGTCTTCTTGGTTTACAGTAATAAACCACTGCAGAATGGGTGGCCCAAGTGACAGAAATATATTTTCTCACAGTTTTGGAGGCTAGAAGTCTAAGGTCAAAGTGTTCTCAGAGTTCATTTCAGCTGAAGCTTCTCTTCCTGGCTTATGGACAGCTGTCTTCCTGTGTTCTCACATGGCCCTTTCTCTGTGTGTGGAATGAGTACTATCTCTCTGGTATTTTCTTCTGTTCTTATAAGGACACCAGTTCTACTGAGTTAGAGTCCCACCCCTATGACTTAATTTAACCTTAATTATCTCCGTAAAGGCCATATTTCCAAATATAGTCACAACTTGGGGGAATACATATCCATGCACGGCACCAGCCACTGGAAATGTCAACATTCCCATGGAACCACAAGTTATGCTGCTCCTAGCACACTTTAGATTCACTGTGTCCAGATACCCCCAGGCTGGAAGAAGAGTCACCATCTGATAGACATAATTGATCCCAATCAACCAGAGTAGGAAAGGCTTTTAAACAATGTTAGAGTTAGGAATATGAGCTAAACCTTGGTGGGCTCCTTGCCTCTACCAAGTATGCCTTTTTCCCCTACCATGGCTGCGAATAAATCCCACAGAGAAAGCAGACCTTCACTTCAGATGCTAAGTATTATGTGGCAAACCTATGAGCAAAGCTTAGAAATCTGCCATATGCAAGGATGCCCATTGCAGCACTATTTCCGTGGCACAGAGCAGGAAGCAACTTGGGATCTTATGCTCACTGAGAGAACAGGAAGGAAGACATTGTTGGATGACACCATTGAGCAATATGGAGCAACTAAGAAAAGCAAAGGGTTAGCTGAACACAAAGTAACATGGGTAGACCTTAAAAATTGTGCATCGTGAAAAAAGTAAATGGTAAGCTAATCAATATCATAGTAATAATGAAAACAAAATGTGTTTTTCTACCAAAAGACAACGCACATTTTAGAACCCACAGACCCCACATCAGAATGGGGTCCTATAGTTTAAAACCCCATTTAGTTGTCAGTGAAACAAGTGTGTATTTATAGATAAAAGGAACAACAACAAAAATGGAAACAATATTCATTTCTACCATCTGCGTTCTAGCAGCCGCATGCTTATGCACCCAATAAATGCTGCTTCTGAAGCATCCTTTATTCTAACACTTGCAACATTGAAGTTCATGGTAGATTGAGCTGTCTGGCAGTCCCAGACATCTCAACACATTTTCCAGATGAATAACTGGATGTAGGCAATGACTGTCTGCATCCTGCTTCACCAACTGCTTATCATCCACTTTGCTTTTGTTCAGACTGTTGACCTGCCAACTTGGCTTTGATTTTCTCTCAGAATTCTTTTATTTTTTTCAGTTTTTCCCAGTAACTTTTCCAGTTCTTGGATAGTTTTAAAGAATGCAAAATTATATGTAAGGTCAAAGAAAAAATGCCATTTTTAAAAGACTTTCTGAGAATTATCACCATCACTAGTCATAATATAGTTTATTCAAGAAATTAGGCTATAAGCACTTATTAAAAAATGAATTGTTAAAAGAAAGTAACATTGCTCTTCTGCAAATACTATCACAGAAATGTGTCCCTGTCATTAATTATACCAGAATATGAACATCCTAGTCCCCTCTGTAGATACCCCAAAGAACCTGGGGTTAGTACATGAGGGATCTCTCTGATCACAATGGATGACGGATTATTTTTACCCAGTATGACCTGGAATGGTTTAGGTATGCTCCTGTTTATATATTATTCTCTTGAAAAAAGCAAAAACAAAAACACAACACAACCTCTTTGAGAATGTATCCTTAAGAATAAAACAAGTTCAATACTCAATTTTTAGCTAATTTACAATGACCTGAAATGTTTCTCCTTGTTTGAAATAAGAATTCATATCCTGCCCTGAATCAAGGCTTTTTATTCAATACATTTAATAATAAAAGACATTCAAACAATTATATAACTATTGGAGCAGATTAGTAAGGAGAAGTGGAGCGCATTCAAGGAAATAAAGTGAAAGGCTATAATAGTAGGAAAAATAAAAACAGGAAAATATCTGATGCACAATATTATTTCAAGATTAAATATGTTAATTAGCAGGATCAAATAGTTCTTTCCTTTAAGCTCAAGATACTTTTTAGTTAGGTGCATTTAGCTGTACTCAGTGTATTCATATGAAAACAAAAAGTTAATTTGGGTTTGAAAATTCAGAGTTACATGTAAAAGAAAGTTCAAATATGAAGAGTTGATCCCTTTTCTCCTGAGATAATTTTTTTTTGAATTAAACTTTTACTGAATTCTATTCTGCTGAAGTTCCCAATTTTTACATGGTCTTTAGAAATATTGAGTTTGCAATGAAGTTAATTTGGTAGTTAAAAAATAATGAAAAGAAATCTTTCCTCACCCTCCTCTGAAATGGCTTCACAGCAGACAGAACAGCATGAGACTGTGGGCAATGGATTAGCCATCAAGAAATTTTAGTTCTGAATTTAGCTTTGCCTGTAGTTAATAATGTGTGAGCCTGGGCAAGCTCTGACTCACTGAGCTGCAGCTCTTACACCTGTTAGATAATCATGTGGACCTAGGCCAGAGGTCCTTAACCTGAGGTCCACACACCACAAGGTGCCTGCCTGTAGATTGACCCTGAGGGTGAGGAAAAAGAGAATGTGACCACAGACAGAGAATTACAACTACTGAATTTTAATGAACTTCCAACTAAAATGTACCATTTCTTTCCATTTTTAATGTAGATAATAAACCACAGAGGTATTAGCAGTACCTGTGATTATATCAGTAAAAAACATATAATTTTATATCATATGAAGATATCATAGATCTTTAAAAAAGCATCTAAGCTCATTACAACTTTAATATTACAATGGTTATTAGACCTACTAGTGTATCTTTTCATTTATGCATTAGTAAATAAAGATGAATTATGACCTATTTGAATACATTTTAAAATGATTCCACATATTTTATGTTATGTATTTAAAATGTATGCAAACATCATACTGAAGAAGAGGCCTATGGACCAGAACATAGAAAATCTCTAGTCTCACCTCTAGCATCTAGTGGCCTTTTAAGTTTCATCAAAGGATCCTTTGTTTTCCCAAAGGTTAAGGAAAAAATCACTAGAAAACAATTAACGTTCTATATGTTGCAGATTTCTTATGTGACTTCCTTAGAGCAGGTGACTAATTCTTCCCCTAATCCAGTTCCCTTTTTTGCTGTGGCATTTTACCAATATGATATACGAGGAGGCCTTTTCAGAAAGCATTTAGCCACGTAATATGGAAAATAGAAACATTAATTGAAGAAGATATGAAATACAAGAAACATTGTGCATAGGAAAATGACATCTAAGTCCCTTTCAAAGTAGGCACCTTGGGACCTCACACAGTTCTCCCAATTGCCATCAGGTAGATTGTTATATTTTCCTGAATCTCACCAATGATCTGAAGTCTCTTCCCTTTCAAAGGTGTTTAGTTTTGGGAAAAGCCAGAAGTCACAGGGCACCATATTAGGGCTGTAGAGGGGCTAAGCCAATTGGGTTATTTGATGTTTTGCCAAAAAACTTTGCACCAAACATGATGCATGAGTAGGTACATTGTTGTGATGAAGCTGACAATCACAAGCTGCCCATAGCTGCTGCCTTCTAAATTATCTGAATAGTTTACTTGGAGGAATGTTCAAGCTTAATGCAAAATTGGACACAGATTTGTTGCTCTACTTGCTCAGTTATTTTGAATGTGACATTCACATAGTACACAGGCTCATTCAACAGTGTCTACCACCCCCACTGAATAGTACAGTGAAGTCATCATTGTTCACACATGTACATTGGCTGCCAGGTTACATCAATGTCATGCAAACTGTTGTTATATTAACAATGGTTGGACTTTTAAAAGACATACCTCATATAATAATATACATAAGTTCTGTCCTGAAAATATCAACCCAATGTCAAAATAATTAAAACAGTTTGCGTGGTCGATGTTTTCAGGACAAGCCTGTATGTCAGCAGTTAAATGAAAATCAAATTGTAGGCATCTTGGGAATGGCTCAGTAAGGACACAATTTTATCCAAAAGAAGTCTCTTCTATAAACATTTTATAAAAGAGAATGTCTCAGTTGGGCCTCCTTCTGGTCTTTTCCCATCACGCCAAGCACTGGAAGAATAGAAACAGTGGTAGTTTTTTATAAGGAGTAAACCACCCCAAAATAAGGAAAATTCTTCTCTTTTGACCCCAGAAAGTAAATGATATGACCAAGCTCCAGGTTCTACCTTTGCAGAGTCAGGATGATCTTTGTCCTGAGAGTTGATGTTGGAGCCCAATAACAGTGCACACTGGTACACAGTCAAATAATGATCGTGGGCCATCTAATATATGCTAAGTATATGTTATGCATCTGACACAGTTCCAGGTACTTTGCATCTATTGACTCATGATATCCTCACAGCAAACTTATGAGAAAGGTGCAATGTTGAAACTTATTTTGCTATAAAAATACTGAGCCATTGGAATGTTAGGTAAGTTACTTAAATTCACAAAAGAGTAAGCAGAACTGGAGATTGGACCCAGAACTTCTGCTCTGGGCCTGTGACTCTAACCCATCCAGCCCACGCTCTCAGGAATCAGACCTTGCTCTTGTGTCCCTGAAGTGGGGACAGGGTAGCAAGAAGAGTGGAAACTCACCCCCTGCCCCCAAACTCCTTCAAGTTGTTCGAATTACTTCCACATTGTTCATGATGGGAATGGGTGAACTGAACTGAAGACTCCTTCTTGCAACATGAATGAAAAGGTGACTCTCATGGATCATAGACTTAAATTAAAACACAAGAGTAAAAAACTCCTACAATATAACATAGGACAAATCCTAGATAATCTTCGACACAGTAAAGCCTGCAAACTTGGAAGGAACCAAGATGTTTTTCAGTATGTAAATGGATAAACTGATAGGTCCAGACAATGATATATTATTCAGCATTAAAAAGATATGAGCTGCCAATTCATAAAAAGACAAAGAAGAACTTACATGCATATTACCAAGGAAAAGAAGCCAGTCCGAAAGTGCTACTCACTGTGTGATTTTCAACTATATGACATGGAAAAGGCAAAACAATGGAGACAGTAAAATGATCAGTTTTGGCAGGTGGGTATGTGGGGGAGAGATGAATAAGTGGAGCACAGAGACTTTTTAAAGCAGGAAGAATGCTCTGTGTGATGTTACAATGATGGCTAGTTACAATGATGGCTACATGTCATTATACATTTGTCCAAACCCACAGAATGCACAACACCTTAAGAGTGGACCTTGATGTAAAACATGGACTTTGGGTGAGTGTGATGTGTCACTGTGGTTTTGCCTTGGTGAAAAATGTACCCTTCTGGTGAGTGATGTTGATAGCATGGAAGCTATGCATGTGGAGGCAGGGGGTATGTGGAAAAACTCTTACCTCTCTTCAATTTTATTGTAAACATAAAATTGCTTTAGAAATAAAGTAAAAACAAGCGAAAACGAAAACAAAAACAAAAACAAAAACCCAAGCCAAACAAATAAAAATGATAGTCCTCTCTTCTTGCCCCACACAATTAGGCGTTTTCCATAACAGGAAACCCAAGGAATTCTAGTGCTTAGTAGTTTCAGTGCAAAGCAGACACCTGAAACCACTATGATATTTCAGATTATACTACTTGTTTTTTCAGTATTGGTATTATCTCTATTATTAATTAAAAAATAAGTATAGAGTTGTCACTACACTTATTGGGGTCAACCTGAAGGTTGGAGTCAGATGAATGGGGAATAGAGAACTGGGCACTATGCACTAGTTAGGCAATATCTCTAAACCTCAGTTTCTTTATTTGCTTAATGGACATATTAATGTCTACTTCAGGGGATTTTTATAAGGATTAAACTAATCAAAGCAGAATATTAAAGAGCAGAATGCTTGGATGCTAACAAAAATGCAATGTTAGCATGATTAAATAATAAAGTTACTATAACGTTTGATTGGTGCTTTATTTATATTTGGTTTTGCTCTTGTTCTTCTTTTTTTGATGATATGAGGTACTTATTTATACTTAGCCAACTAATCAAGAAATGGACTTTGACACATCAACCTGATCCATGGACTACTAATATAACTGAAGTAACAGAATTGATACTATATTTTTTAATGAAATGGCACTATGTTCTGAGGAAAGCAGAAGACAAAATATCTGATATCTAAGGGGGACAGTTAGAATAGTAACATACATTTCTGTAATAGGACCTGTCTGGTGGAGGAGATAGATAGCAAGCTGTTAGCTTCCTTCCTAATGCCTAAACCTATTCCTTCATCAGCCTGAATCCATCACCAATGAATAGTCTCAGCGTTTTCAACTACTAGCGTAAGAATGAAAGGAAACATATATTCAAGGTTTTCTCACTGTTATAATACAAACATGGAGATCACAGGGATTAAAATGACTACATTTGCAAGAATGGCTTATCTGATGGATTAAACAAACTGGGAGGTGTTTATCTAGAAAACAAAGCTACTTATTCAAGAGGCAGCTCTCGGCAATCTGTCTTCACCCAGTTTTGCTCTGAGTTACTAATGCTCTCTGCTTACTCTCCATTCTCTGCTGACTGTGAGAAAAGGCTGCCTTTCCTCTAAATCCAAAGCCTAGTTCTGATGCTCACAGTGGAAAACACTTCTTAGAAGGCAACAAATAACAACATAGAACAACCCACTTCCTCATTTAGACCATCTGAAGAAGGTTTATAATTCTAAAACCTTTGTCTTTTTTTTTTAACAATGTTTTTTTTTAATTTAAAAAAATTTAAATTTTTTTATTATCTTTCAGAGAGAGGGGAAAGGAGAGGGGAAGAGAGGGAGAGAGATATCAATGTATGGTTGCCTTTCACCTGCCTCCAGCTATGGACCTGGCTGGAGACCTGGTTTGCAACCTGGTTATGTGCCCCAGCTGGGGAATCGAACCAGAGACTTTTGGTTTTGCAGGCTGGCACCTGATCCACTGTGCCACCAGCCAGGGCTCTAAAATCTTTTCCATTCTAAGCCAAAGCAGGTTGTTAAAACAGATATAAATTATGCAACATATTTAGGAGTCATAAAATCCAGGTAGCTTGGTGGTTGTAAGATCTCTGGAAAAGACAACTTTATGTAAGAAAAGTGAATATCGCTTCTGAGTTAAAAAACCCACATGTCCCCAAACAATATCATTTCAGGTTTCCAGGATCAAGAGTAGGTATATTGTCCTTTCTACCGTGGGCACCATTTTGAATAAATCCATCTGAATATTTCAAAATAGAGATTGTTCCAAAATCATTTTAAGCATCTGAAGATGAGAGCTGAGGGTCTTCACACTGGGCACGCTGGTGTGCTAGAAAGCACATGACTCTGCATTTGTTGCAGACAGATTGAGACAGCCTCACTCTGACGCTGCCTAGTCAGGGCTGGTGTGCGCAATGTAGATGGGTAATTGCACAGCATACTGTCTTGAATTCTGTCTCAAGCTGTTTATATTCCTTTTTACTAATTCCACCCAATGTCTTTATACCTTCGATTGCATTAACAATGAAGAGGCAGTTAGAAGGCCAAAGTCGATTTTGAGTTATTACATTTATTCATATTCGTTAACAATTATTCAAACTAGAGAGAAGACAATTCAAAATTAGGAATGAGAACCTGTTTTTCTTATGCCCCAAAAGGAAAGGTTCACACTTGATGTCAACTTCAGGTGATTTTGTAAACCCTACTGATTCTATTTTAGGTGACCCCATTTATTCACTCATTTTACTGTTCATTAAACAAAGATGTGCAAATGTGTTTTATGAACCAGCCATGGGAAATTCAAGGGCACAAATATGCCGTAAGCCCGATGTCTCTTGTCAAGGGACTTTTGATGTTATGGGGGAAATGCCCAAGCAAATAGCAAGTAGAGTTTGGTGTGACAAATTCTGTAAAAAGACACAAAAGGATGATATGGAACAAAGCCTTTTTATCTCAGATATTGCTAATCAATCACTGACTATCTTGTAATCTCTGGTCAAAACTAAGTGAGCTTAATGTGTTATCAATAGTATAATTTGAGTGTGTCTCAACTCCAAAGTGTTTACAGTAATAGCCTGCAGTGTGTCTGTCTCCCATTAAATTGTGCAGTACTTGAAAACTAGAATGATGTCTTCTCTCCTTCAAAAATGTAGTGCAGAATGCAAAGCCTATCACCTGTTGGGCAATAAATGAATAATTTTGAAAAAAAGTCAATCAGTAAAAAACAGTGAAGATTCATTCTTTTATATTGGTGTTCTATTTCTCCAGAATCCTCATCTGACATACATATGTACCAAAGAAAGACATTTTGGGAGAAAAGGGCTGTAGCCCATCACAAATCATCAATACCTAACGAGGCAGGAGGCCCTGTGCTTTATTGAGCATTTCTTGAGTTAGTAAGGAATCAGACCCTGGTTCTATTCTACTAAGGGAAAATTAACTGAGCTCTTACACCTTTGTTGTTCTTGTCTGTAAAACACTGGTGATCAATAAATCACAGGACACCCAAGAACAGAAGAAAAAATCACGTTAGGCATCACTGAAGTCTGGTTCCTCTGGGTAGCCTAGATTCTCTATTGGAGGAGTAGACCTCATTTCTCCATTTTTAGCTTCTTTGCTCAGGGTTTCAGGGGCCATAAACCTACCACCTTCCTTGAATGGGGAAACTAGGTAGGAACACATTTCTGAGAGAAGATGATGTATTTGGCCTCAGAGTGAAGGTCTGGGAAAAACAGAATAAGGTAGTTCAACAGACCCTACACCTTCCAGAATTATAGATAACATAACTTGTATATGTGTTCAGATGGGTAGAGAAAATATAAAACAGTGTTTGGTTTAGGGCTCTGAATACTGCATATTGAGAAATATGATACCACATTTGTTTAAAAGGAGGGTAATTTATGTGTGCGTATGCATGCATGTGTATATCTGAGTGAATGCATGTATAAATGAATGTGTTTCTACTTCCCTATTTTGAAGCTAGTAAGCAGGAGAATAGCATTTCCTTTAGAGGATTAAGGCTAAGTTCACAACCCATAAAAATAGCAAAACTTACTATTATTGAGCATATACCTACTAAGTACTATAGATGTATTATCTTACTTTAGGTCTGGCTATACACTTTGCAATGTTCCATGCAAGATGAAAATGAGGACTATTTTGTTTAAAAAAGAAGGGAAAAGTCACCATGAAAGGTATTGAAATAAAAAGGTATTTCTGTTCATCCACAGTCTCTTTCTCTTGACACATCATGCCTTTTTAAATTTGCTATTTAATGTTATTCTAACTAAGAAAAATGAAACTTTTCAATTATTAGTATGAGTTTTGCCATTCTTCTTCATATTGTGCACCACCAGTTTTAAATGCAAAGAAACTTGGCTTGTTTGATCAACAACCAAATGTACACAATCAGTATTTTGTAGCTTGTACATGAACATACATACCCTTTATTCTTGTCCTAACAGGGGAAATGAGACACAGCACCGACTTAGCTGTTTTATTTCATTTGTTGATATGTATGCTTTCCACCAATGCTATGTTTTTGGCTCACTGATGAGTGAGCAAATATGAGAAAAATAAGAACTCTGTTTTATCCTATCTTTCCCTTTTTCTCTGTATCATCAATTTCAGCTTTAGAAATACTAGTAAGAAAGGAAAGAGTTCTTTGGTCAACTAGGCTTCATTTAGAGCATGTTGACTTCTTTGTGTTATAATTAAGCTTGGATTCCAAAATTGGGTGGTTTATTGCCCACACTTAGATGTGGATGTAACAGGGTCACTTTGTTCTTGCTTTGAGATTTGCTCACCTCCCACCCCTTATAGATCCACCCGAGTTCTTTGCTCATGGGTGTTAAAAATGCTATATGGAAATGGAGCAAGGAAGAGCACACACATATATTGTGCATATTTTCTCTGCTCATATTAGTGAATGCTCCCACCAGACTGTACTTACAAATGTAAGTTGTCCCATCAGACTATACTTACAAACACCAATTCAAAGATAACATTTATAATAATTACAATATGTAACAGCAAAACATTAAATCAAGCTTGGGGCCCCTCTGAGAACAGAGCAGCTGCATCAGTCCCATGACAATGAAGTTATTCCCATCTTACATATCATGAGGTAGTGCAACTCTGCTGGTCTATATGGGCACTATAGCCACTATGTCCATTTTATAGATTGGACACTGAGGTGCAGTTGGTAAGTCCTGGAGTGGGGATTCAACTTCAGATAGCCTAGCTTCATAGCCCATATTTTAAATCATTATTTGCCCTATCTGGTGGCATATTTTTGAGCATTAACTATAATTGTATGCCAGGTACTTTATTCAAGTATTTCATTAACTTTTGGAACATAACAATCCTAGGTGTCAGGCTTATCTTCCCCACTTTATAAGAGGAAACCTGCAGTTCAAATAGTATGGACTAACCGTCAAAGTTACCCAGCTCCTAAGTAGTGGAGCAGATTTAAACCCAGGAAGTCAGATCCAAATCCCATTCTACAAGCAAGCTAAGGTGCTTCTACAGGGTTGTGTGATGCAGGTGGAAATGCAGGTATTCAACATAATTATTTTTCTCTACTCATTAAATTTATTTATAGAAAATATGTACTTTTTGCATAAGCTTGCTAAGAGAAAGAAACTTAAGCCTAAAAAAGGGTAGGACATATCTTATATGCAAAATACTGACTGCTAGGGGGTGGCTGGATCACAGATGGGTGTTGTGATTAGTTCTTGACTAGGGTTATAGAGTGGTTGGTAGGTCCTGGTAGGAAAACAGCAAGCAAGATCTTTCCCTACTTTCCTATCTTGCACACACTGTTGCCTACTTCTGTACTTACTCTACACCCTATTCTTTTGAGTGTTCCATCACATCACAGAGCTAGGAATCTATCTTAGCTTAGCATGAGAAGCCAATCTTAATCAGGTCTGGGTACTGTAACAAATTACCATAGCCTGTGTAGATTAAACAATTAAAAAAAAAATAATCTTTTACAGCTTTGGAGGCCAGGAAATCCCAGATCAGGTGCCAGCATGATCAGGTTCTGAGAGGACTCTCTTCCTGGTCTGTAGATGATCATCTTCTTGTGTCTCATATAGAGGAGAGGAGAGGAGAAGAGAGAAGAGGAGAGAAGAGAAGAGAGAGGAGAGACAGAGGAGAATGCTCTTTCTTGTCTTCCCTTTTAAGGGCACTAATCCCATTATGGGAGCCCCACCCACATGACCTAGTTATATACCAAAGACTGTACCCAAATACTATCACATTGGGAATAGGATTTTAACATATGACTTTGGGGAGACACAAATATTCAATTCATACCATTTTCCTTTTATAAGAAAATAAAAACTATATGACTCATTTTCTCCTTAGTGGAACCTGACAAGTTTTAATAGGAGTCTGTTACAAGTGCTTTTGTATACAGCCATTCTTAGAAGAGCTGCTGATAAATGACAGTTTCCACTTTCAAACACTAGTACATATGATTGTAAATAACTGAAGACTAGGAGAATCATGTGCAATTTTTCTTTAGTAAAATTGTGTTAGCCAACCTGGATGTAATCACTTAAATTATTTCAAGTTATATTTATAAGGATTGATATGCACTGCAATCCTACAAATGTTATGTTTCCCCCTCTGACTTTGCTTTTTAAACTAATAACTACATTTATTCACTTAACTACTATACATTTAAAATGACAGTAATTTAATTTGGGAAGTTATATCTTAATATTCCAGGAAACTTAGAATTTTTTATGATTAGAAGGTGTCTTTATCTTAATAAAATGGTAATTAGGGATGGACATGTTGGCTCTGACTTTTGCTGATAAGCTCAATTCTATGCCACCCTGATCCATAGACCTGATATGCCTTAAATAACAAATGAGCTGGATTGCAGAGTTGGATTAAAATAAAAGGAGGTAAAATCGGTGTTTCGTTAAATTGCTTAAATAAATCAGCTCAATGGCTAATATGCATTTTGTAATTTTATAATAGTTTTACACAATTGATATTTATTTTTTTAAAAAGGAGCAAAAGAGAACAAGAGGCATAGAATCATAAAACAGACTGACTGCTGTAAGAGGGGAGGAGGGGACTGACTGAAGGAACATGAAAGGATTATTAGTCAAAGAACAAATATGAAGGACACATGGACATGGACAATACTGAGGGGACTGATTATGGAAGTGGAGGTGGGCTGGGTGGAGGGGAGTGAAGGGGGAAAATGTGGGATAACTGTAATAGCATAAATAATTATACATATATAATAACTTCTAAAATAATAAAATAACATTAAAAAGCTCATTCCTTATGTTATATGGCCTGAATGTTTCCCCCAAAATTCATATGTTGAACTTGTAACCTCCCAATGGGGTGGTATTAAGAGGTGAGGCTTTTGGGAGGTGCTTAAGTTATGAGGTTGGAACCCTTGTGGAAGGGTTTAGAAATTTATGAAAGAGGATCCAGAGATCCATATCCCCATCACTGGGTGCAGACTCAGGAAGGCGGGTCAGGCACCTACTATGGACCAGGGAGAAGGCCTTCGCTAGAACTCACCCTACTGATGCCTTTATCTTGGCCTTCCCAGCCTCCAGACTGTGAGAAATACATCATCAGTTATAGAAAGAGTTAATGGGTGGGAGATCACACCCTTACTAGGTACAAAGAAAGGTATGTTGTGAAGGAAGTAAAAGGACCCAGTATGTTTGTTCCACACTAGGCAAGCATATTTGAAAAGGCAGAGAGTGGTAGCAGGAGCAAAGTGGTGTCAGGCGGTGAGTACCCTCTCAGGGGGCTGACACTTGTTTACCCCACTGGGAGAGCCCACTCTTCCCTCCAGCCAGAGTCCTTCCTCTCTACTCACTGTTTCTTCTACTAAACACCTGCAAATGTTTAAAGGGTGTGTTTGCAGTATACGAGGTCTGTCCTGAAAGCATCTGCCATGCAAACTGTTTTAATTATTTTGACATTGGCTCAATACTTTCGGGACAGACCGTGTGTGTGTGTGTGTGTGTGTGTGTGTGTGTGTGTATGTTTGTGTGTACTGTAATTTTATGTATATATGTGTGTGTATATATATATAATTTCTGTTCTGCAGGTTTTCATTTAAATAATATATTCTTCAGAAATCAGTTGAATTTGTTACCCATAGACGCTGAGGGAGAGACAGATGGAATGTTAGAGGACAGGATACCCAAGAAAGGTCTTGATTCAAGGGCATGCACTTGCTCAGAGCACAGACTTAAAGCCTGAGGGGTCCTGGTACAGAGCATATTCAAGGAGCATGAGCTCTATCCAGGCGGTGCTGAGGAAAATGATCTATTACAAATCCTGATTAGAAATCAAAATAAGAACATATAATTGCAAGCATACATGAAAATCCTTTTTTTGTTCTTAATGGTTTTGCATAACAAAAGTATGAAACATGGAAATAGGTTACATTTTTGGAGTTGAACTAGTAACACCCACTCCTACATGAACAGTTCAGTGGATGGTAGAAATTAATAGTAATATTGTGAATATAAAACTAAACTATAATATTAGCTGAGTACAAAAGGCAATTTTGAGTTTCATCCCAAGGATTTATGACTACTTCGTTATAACAAAATTATTATTTCAAGCAGTCACTGTATTATCTGTAAAATAAGCCTGTGCACTGAAAGGGGAAGATGCTTAGTAAAGGAAAGGGGCCAAGAAACAGTCTCTGGTAAATGTGAATATTTTGGTTCCTTGAGAGGAGTTGGTCATTGTTTAAATGGGTGAAATATTTGGTTCCTTCCCTCTCTCTTCCTGTCTCTCTTTTTATCTCTCTCCCATTTTATTAAAAGACTATTCGCATTGAAAGATGATTGGAGTGTTTATATATTACTTCTCAAGTATATATTACTTTCTGCTCTGAACTTGAAAAATAAGAGGACTCATTAGTTGTGAAGTAGTCTTCAGATCATTTGAGTACCCTCATTGGCAACAATAAAGCAAAATCCACTTTGACATGAAAGCACTGGATAAATTATTTTGGAGTGCCTTAATTCGACAATGATTGCTTGGGTGTTATTCTCTAACTTGAAATTAATTTTAAATATAAAGACATCTTAGATGGTGGCCTCAACATGGTTCCCTCCTCTTCTATTTCCAGTGGGTTTATAAAACAACCTTCTTCTAAATTCTACTACTGAATGAGTTTATTTTGCTGAAGTAAAGGAAATAAAAAAGATTTCTACATAGACTTTGACTTAGATAGCATCCTTCTATAGTTCCAGACGACTTCTAGGACACATAATGACAATGTCTTGGTATTTCAATTAACAAATGATTGTCGAGAAAATAAAAAATCATATGTATCCTAGAATTTATCTGAAACTCTTCCTGTTAAATTTTATCATACAAACAAGAAAGTACCAGCATCAAAACTTGCAAAATTTGTGTCAGTGGTCTGGAAGGAAATACCAGAGGTAATAGGGAACATTGTTTTAAGAAATTCTACTTCATCATTGTTCTTGATAGTACTGTACAATACTTTAAGATAAAAAAAGAAAAGAAAACTTGAATGATTGTCAAACAAGATTCTGAAGAGCAGCTCGACTTAGAATGAAAAGTATTTTGAAATGCATTAATAAATAATTTTGCTTATATTTTCCTATTATATATTATCTGGCACAATAGGTGATAAAATATATCTAAAAGTATGTTTCAACAGACTAAAATATAATAACTGATAATTTAATAAGTAGCAATGTATTTTTTAATGATTCAGAATATAAAAATGTGTCTTAAGATTGGTAACATCATAGATTCAATGAAATATGGCATAAACCCATATCCTTAAAATAACTCATAAGAAGGTTATATGCATATAAAGGGGTATGATAAACTATTGATATTTTATTGATAATTTATTATTTTTAGAAAAATTATAGTTACCTTCCTTTAAAATTAAGTAATTAATATGGCTATCATTTAAAAAAATAAAGCAACAGGAAAAACTTGGATTGTTCTAACTTTAGAATGTAGTATTCAAATACATTACATTTTAAAATACCCTTTTATTATCTTCAGATTGTTTTAGGAACATATTAGGAGAGAATCATATCTGGAGAAAAATACAAATGTAAATATATCATTTTGTGTGGCCGTGTTAAATGTTTTATTCTGTCTTGGATTTGCTGGCAATAGATATACCTAATATTAACAGAAGATTTTAATAAATCTCTTGTCATTAGTTTAAACCCCACAAAGCTCTGAAAGAAAATATCTCCATGTTTCTCATGGG
The DNA here is from genome assembly GCA_004026585.1 of Noctilio leporinus. NCBI lineage: Eukaryota > Metazoa > Chordata > Mammalia > Chiroptera > Noctilionidae > Noctilio > Noctilio leporinus. The sequence continues at coordinate 543,636 of PVIW01000010.1, forward strand.
TTTTTATAACTCTGGCAGGGCAACAGGCTGCTTGTTTCTAAGTAGCAGTGTTCAACAGAATTATTATTGACACATCATGTAATTACCAATAATACGCTGGGTTCCAATGAAGAAGAACGCTTAGGAAGGAATTGATGTGTTTGGCTCCCATTTGTGTTAATGGCAAATATTCCCATGAATCTCAGTGTCAATGGCAGAGAAGGATGCACTAAAGAATTCTCCTCAGAAATTCAAGCTGTTTTGTTTAGCAGAAAGAGCAGAGCTCCCTGGGAAAGATCTATTATTATTATTATTTTTTTAATGAAAAGTGATTTCTACTTCTTGGAGCCTAACCAAAGACTTGCTGCTCTTTTGAACATTCCCTGGGCACTGCTTTCCCCTGAAGAGGACCCGCTTCCTCTCAGGCTTCCTGTTATATGAAATAAAAATTTCTCTGATGAAATAAACAATTTGAACAGAATCATTGCCCCCAAACTGTGCTGTTGAAGATTACACAAGTACACCCAAATGGAAACCTCTATGTATGAGATCCGAGGTATGGGTAGAGAATTATCACTAGATCCAAGGAACCAATCTCTTTCCCCTCCATGTTTGTTTTATGCTGGAAGTGAAGGAATAATTTTATTTACCAATTGTTTATCTAAGTACATGAGCACACAACAGCAGAATGAAAATGTAGCTTTCCAGATATCCACCTTGGTGTAATTGTCGTTAAAGCAAATTTCACTCAAGCTAGTTCCTCTGTTAAGAGCATTAAAACATCAATGACTTTCTAAGCCATATTCAAACTGACTCAATGACTTATTCAAGCAAATATTTAAAGTGAAACAGTTTCATTTATTTTAATTATTCATTACAGTTTGAATAATCTTCAAAAATACCACTAATAAAACTTCCTATTTTGAGATCCTTCAGGGAATCATTTTATGAATAGATTAAAATTATTTGTAATGAACATGCTGTTTGACTAGAAGTAAAAGATGCTTCTAAAGTATTCTCCAAAATTGGGTGAAATAAATTGTGGCACATGCAAGCAACAAAATTCTGAAGAATATGTTGTAAAATAACATTTAACATAGTGGGAAAACACATAGACCCTTTATTAAGGAAGACTAGCAGCAGAGTGCAGATTAATACATAAAATAGGGTTTCAAATATGTAGCACCAGGTATATTAATAATTACCTTAATCTCCCAGAAAGGGGAAGAAATTTAAAGTGCACCAAACTATCAAAAGTGCTTATAGTAGCATGGTGAGGTCACAGGGGATTTCAGTTTATGTCTGCATGGTTTTCTGTATTCTACAAACCTCATCATCAAAAGAATGCCTTAAAATAATCTAGCGTACCTGAAGTATACTCTTTGAAATATTATTTTTATATGTAATACCACTGATTATGTCAGATAAAGCACAAAAATAAATTTTATATATGTCAATGCCTACCCATATGATCACATTTGAACAAACAACCCTGAAATAATATGACAATATTATTGTTTCCCTTTTGAATTAAAGTTTCCTAGTGAACATTAGATAGCATAATTATCTTATTTAGTATTAGGTATAAAAATCCCTAAATATTTTAAGAGAAATATAATGATAACCATTCACATTTTATGAAATAAGCCATACTGCTCACCTGTTTATTTAGCAGTGCAAATGGAAGAACAGAGATTAACTGATTTTCTCTGGGATTTAGATAGTGACTTCTACTTGCAAGGATATCTTGTTTTCCTTCAGTTTGAGAGATGTTCCAAGCTGATTAGTGAAACTATAGTATCAAAAAGGAGCTTCTGTTAGAAAGCTTGCTGAATCCTCTTTTTAAAAACCTGAGCTTTGGATCTAATAACTTTGCAAATCTGTGCTGAAAGCATAAACTTCAGTAGACATAAAAATATAAGTAGGAAATACTTGTTAACCTTCGATTGGCCACAATATTTATTTATTTAAAATATGAAATATTTTACTCCCCCAATAATTTGTTAAGCATTTCTTTGGAAGGCTTTGAAAAGCGAATATATATCTGTAAACTCAGACTTGTAGTGTCTACCAGCCAGTGGCAAATCCCACATAAGAAAAAGGAAAGATTGAGGATTGAGAGGGTAAAGTTATATCTCAACGTAATTATGTGGTATCAACAAGAAAAGTGGGGCCATAACATTTTTAAATGGCTCCTATAATGCTATCGGAACAACATTTAACTGAAATCTGTAGTTTCTCCAAAGGAACAAACTGATTTTGGATAACAGGAGCGTGTGATGAGAAGAACTTTATACAGGCTAATATTAGGAGAATGGCAGAGTTGTGCAGGAAACATTTTTATAAAACAATGGGACAAGATATTCAAGAGTTCTTCAAATGAATTTTAGATGTAGCATAGTACTCTGGAAAAATACTGGACCAGAAATTGGAAAATGGAATCTTTCAGCTACTAATTAGCTAGTTATATCTTCCATGTCATTGGATCTGGTTTTTATCTTACATGTGATACAGGGTTTAGAAGAACTATTTCCCATTAAAAAATAATGTAGCTGTATGAAATAATTACTGTCCTTTGTTTTCTTATATATAACTGGAAAGTATTTTTGCCTATATTGATAATTCTAATTGGGATATAGTTTAGATTTTCTTCTCTCAAAATCCATTGTGGCATGTGATATGGAGTAAAACTGATGTTCAGTTCAATGTAAAATTATAAGATAAAACTATTCCCTACTCTTAGTGTTGTATGGAACAGAAGAAACTATGCAATGAAGCAGTGAATTTCCAACAAGATAAGTGTGGTGCCCTATCACTTCGTATAAAAAGTTATTATTATTACTTTTTAAAGATTTTATTCATTATTTCCAAAGAGGAAGGCAGAGAGGGAGGAAGAAAGGGAGAGAAACATCAATGCATGTTTTCCTTTCACCTGCCTCAGCTGGGTATCTGGCTGGAGACCTGTCTTGTAACTTGGTTATGTGCCTTGACTAGGAATCAAACCAGTGACCTTTGCGTTTGCAGGCTGGCACCAATCCACTGAGCCACACCAGCCAGGGCCCAATTAAAATAGTAAGAGGGCACAATTATAATATTCATAGCAATGAGGGAATGCTGTTGTTTTTCATTAAATAATGTATCGATTAATTTTATCAAAACTACCACAGGTTCTGTGCCTTTCAGATCATGCATATGTTGCCTTTTATAAATCACACTCTATGCTAGGCATTGCAGATAAAACACTGATGTTATAGTCTAATAGAGGGGACAACATCCAGTTACACAAGGTGTGAATATGTGCATTTCTCTCTTCTCTCTGTCAAAGCATAACACCTCTACAGACAAAGAAAATGGGATTGAAAGCAATAGTGCATGATACCTTGGGAAGTGTTTGACAGGTAGAAGTCAGAGAGAGGGAGCACAGAGGTAACTGGCTGCATGTGGAAGGCATGCTCCAGGCAACTGCAGGGGTGGGGTGGGGGTGGGTGCACTGGGGACAGACTCACTGAGGACGGAGGTCCCCAGCCACCATGGAGGATAGGGATGAACATCAAGAATGAAAACAGGAAGAGTCAGAGGAAGTTCACAAATCAGCTAGCCAAGCCTTTCATGCTGAAATCCAGGGATAAACACTGCACACACAGATGATTATGCCTCAGAGAGAAAAGTGTTCTTCTCTGATTCCCCAAAGGAGAGACTTTCTTTGGCTGGCAGTACACCTCAGACTACCAGGCTGATCAGTTTTAACCATTAGACTACAGTTTCAACCATCTTTTTCGGGGGTCTTCTTTTTTTAATCCTTGCCCGAGGATGTCTTTACAGAGAGAGAGGAAGGGAGACAGGCAGAGAAACATTGATGTGAGAGGGAAACATTGATCTTGGTTACCTTCCTCACACCTCCTGACTGGGGACCTAACCACAGCATAGGTATGTGCCCCAATTTGGAATTGAACTGAGACCATTTGGTAGGTGGGACGAGGCCCTAACCACCCAAGTCATCCTAGCCAGGGCAGGACTCTTGTTCTTATTAATATATAGGCAACCAAAAAAATATCTGAATTTTGGAAAAGCTTCTATAATAATAAGAAGCAAAACAAAAAACCAAAACCACAATAGGAAAAACAAGGTTTGTGAAAAATAAGATAGTTCTGGGAACAGACCAAAACCATTAAAAACATATCTAGTAACTTCAGATAGCCAAAGGTATTGTATCCATCAAATCAGGTTACAAATATTTATTTAGTAAGTTTAAAAACATGTGTGTAGTAACTTCAGATACTCAAAGATATTATATCCTTTAAATTGGTAAAAAGGAACAAATTCAGAACACAAAAAGACTGTTATAAATTTAAAGGATAAAAAAATGGATTTCAGTAAGAGGTTTATAATACTGGAAAGATGGAACTTAGGGAAGCGCATGGGAGTGACACCTAACAGAGGTAAATTCTCCTATACAAGACACAAAATTCAAGAGGTAACTGTCAGGATATTCATATCAGTTAAAGCAACCAAAAAAGTTGAACATGCTGCCTCAATGCATCAGATTTGGGGATTAGGAAGATTGGGGAAGGAAACGACTATTTTGTCCTTCACTGACTGGCTTATTTCACTAAGCATAATACTCTCCAGTTCCATCCATGTGGTTGCAAAGGGTACAAGTTCCTTCTTTCTTTCTGCTACATAGAATTCCATTGTGTAAATGTACCAAAGTTTTTTGATCCAATCATCCATTGATGGGCACTTAGGCTGTTTCCAGCACTTGGCTATTGTAAATAGTGCCGCTATGAACATAGGTGTGCATAGGTTGGAAACGACTATTTTTTAATGTAGAACATTCAGTGCGTTCAACACATACTTTCATTATTTGACAAAAGGGACCTTTCAATACAATTAGCACGTTTGAAAAAATGCATCATGTTTAGCATAAGTTGACTCGAGAATTGCAGCCCATGCACTGAAAACCAGAACGCAAGGGCATTTAAGGATCTGGAAGGTTCTATAGTGGTCAAAGGGGAATTATTGAAACAATGGAAAAAGGTAACACCAGTGCAGTTTATGCTTTAGTTCCCGTCACATGGATGCACTTCCTCTCCTCAGCTTGCGCAATGGCCTTCTCCTGTGGCCTCCCTTTTTCTGTGTCCTTTACAGCTGTTTATTCTCCCCCTACCCATGTTTTTATATGTCTCTCAGATGTGAGAGCTCAACGCTTTCCCTTTCTTTTCCCCAAGCCCTCTTCAGAAGCGAGCTCATTCACATTAGAGCATAATGCAACTGCCAGGACACTCAGTGATAAAATGATACCTCCAGTTCAGTCCTCTTCTAGATTTTGCACATTTAAATCCAACTGTCTACCCGACATCTTTATTGGCTGTCTACAAGGAACTTCAGAACCACCATGTCCCAAACTGAGCTCAGGATGGTCACACCGCCCCACCCTGCATGGTCCTCAAAGGTTTTGGTTTATAGTGAATGGCACCTCCAAACATGCTGTAGCCCAGTAAGGCAGAAATGTGGAAACTCTCTTTGCCAAGTCATGCTCCCTTCTCCCAATAATCAATCACCAAAATGTATTGATTTTCACTTTTAATTATTTTTTCAGTGGATCTATCTTCCCTATATAGGCTAGCCCTGTGTTATTGTAAGCATGATCAAATATAAAAACTAAGTGCTTACTTAATGGAAAAATATTGAATAGGAACAAGAGGGACAGAGAAGAAAGGTAATTAGTTTATTTGGAACTGAGAGGGAAATGGTCAGGCCTTGGGGTCACCATTAAGGAGAAGTATGTCTGAAGCTATTATGTGTTTTGGAAGCATTTCTTAAATATATTTTTCCAAATTGTTAGCATGAAAATGCAATGTGTGTAAGACACACATTCCACATTATCATAATTATTGATAACTGTCTAAAAGTAGTTGTCATAAAACAAGGTGTCATATAATTTGACATCTATTATATATTGATTTTTGAAGATGATGATAGAAAATATAAAAGACCAACTTCTGAAATTTTGAAATATGTTGCTCATTTAGCTCATGAAGACATGTAGAAGGAAATTAGCTTTCAAAGGTAAATCTTATCATTCATCAAGCATGTTTTCTAAGGTGGAAGAATCTTTTGCTGCAATACAGAAATTCAAAGCTCCTGGCCCAACTGCCCAAGGGCCTACCATGTATTCTCCACTAGTTCTACTTGTCTGAAACTAAAATATGACAGAATGGAAGAAAATAGTCCTGGGGAAGGCTGCCCCTTTCATTGACCAGCCTCTTGTGCATTCATTTACTCCCTGAGAACTGAGAAGTGGATTTCATAGTAGTAGCAGGATGAAAAGACAGCTCAAAGGATGGGGAAAAAAATCAATGGCAAAAAAAAAAAAAAAAAAAAAAAAAAAAAAAAAAAAAAAAAAAAAAAAAAAAAAAAAAAAAAAAAAAAAAAAAAAAAAAAAAAAAAAAAAAAAAAAATCAATGTGAAAGTTGTAAAAGCTATAGCAATTAGCTCTCTAATATATGGCCTTTTGAAGTGCCAAAGAGCATTTTTAAGTGCTACTTTTTATTTTTATTCGAATAGACTTGCTGCTAATGGTACGGAAGCAATCATGTAAAACCAAAAGGACTAAACTGGAAAAAAAGCCTTCAGAAGCTACAGGGGTATTTATAGTCTCAATACTGAATCCTTTCTATTCATATCCAGGTTTTTTGTGGGTTACCTTTCAAAATGTGTGGACATATGACTCTGAGGGTGTGTTTTAATCTCTTGAACAGGGCAAAAGATATCATAACGTACACCCTTTTCTGATACTTTGGGATACACTCATGTTCTCTTGCTCAGATATATTCTCATTAAGGAGTTTAAACTCCCAAAGAGTATTTTGGGTTACAGAAATAATACAAATGAGTACTTTCTTATTATTTTTCAATCCCATTTTAGTTCTCTGATTTCCTATGAAGACTGTAATGAAAACATTGAAGAAGCCAGTATTCTTTATTACTGTAAAAAATTTATTTCTTCAATTATTTTATTTTTCCTATTCTAAATTAATCAGGTAGCTGCTTGGTTATAGAAATGATAAAATATGCCCTGGCTGCTGACACAGTGTGGATAAGGCACTGGCCTGTGAACCCAAGGGGTCACTGGTTCGATTCCCTAACCAGGGCACATAACCAGGTTGCAAGCCTGATTTCCAGCCAGGTCCATCGCTGGAGGCAGATGAAAGGCAACCATACATTGAAGTCTCTCTCACTTTCTGTCTCTCTCTCTTCTCCTCTCTCTAAAAAATAATGAATAAAATCTTTAAAAAAGGAAAAGAAATGATAAAATATACTAGAAATTAAATTGTATGGAGAATTGAAATTAGTGGCAGTCATATCAAAAGCAATGGAGGGAGGAAGGAAGAATTTGGGATTCTCTATTATAATGTACATGAATGACAAGGGAAATAACATTATATCCATGCCACCTGTGGCTTATAACTACTTTATTTACTTAAATAAGACCATTCAATAATATATTAGTTGAGATAATTAAAAATTAACACTATTTTTAAAAGAAAGAAAGCTAGTTATATAACTATTCCTGAAACTACCAATTTATGTAAATGAGATTCTCAGATTTTCCTAACCTTGAACCTGGGTCTCAGCAGCATAGAATAGAAATAACCATCTTAATTAATTTTACATCATTCTTTTTTTTGGACTTAATATTTTATTGCCAATCTCTTTAATAAGGTTATCCTAGCATCACAGTTTAATTTTAATGGGCTTATGAAAAGATAAGAAAGAATCTGACATAGATAGCAATTAGATTTAATAAATAATAAGAGAATAATTAGTAGCAGCCTGGTCCTTGTTTTATATTTTATATACTTTCTTTCTCCTGGGAAATCAAGCTCTTCCAGCTCTATAGCACATTATTGGTTCCCTTACATTTAGTCTTTTACAATTCACATGCCATTAGCCAGATAGCTGGTTCTCAGGGCAAAAGGGATGAAACCACAACAGAAACCAGAAAGTAGCAAAAATGAGGCCCAACTAAGTGTCTTATATAACGGTTATTTCAGATTTTCCTCTTTGCATCCATCTAGTTTTGTGCTTCCTGGACTTGTATGTCTATTTCCTTCATCCCATTAGAGAAATTTTCTTTCATTATTTTTTCAAATAGATTTCCAGTATCTTGTTCTTCCTCTTCTCCTTCTGGCACCCCTATGAATGGAATGTTGGACCTTTTGAACTTGCCCCAGAGACCGCTTATGCTATCCTCATTTTTTTGGATTTTTTTTTTCTTCTTGTTGTTCTGATTGATTGGGTTTGCTTTCTTATGCTTCAAATTATTGATTTAATTCTAGACTCCACCCATCCTACTGTTGTTTCCCTGTAAATTGTTCTTTTTTTTTTAATTTATTTTTATTTTTATTTTTATTTTTAAATTGTTCTTTATTTCAAGTGGAATATCCTTCATTTCTGACTGGATTTTTTATGCTGTTGAAGTCCTCACTAAGTTTATTGAGTATCCTTATAACCAGTGTTTTGAACTCTGCATCTGATAGATTGCTGATCTCCATTTTATTTAGCTCTATTTCTGGAGTTTTGACCTGTTCTTTCATTTGAGCCATATATCATTGCTTCCTCAATTTAGCAGCCTCCCTGTGTTTCTATGTATTAGGTAGAGCTGCTTTGACTTCATGTCTTGCTAGTGTGGCCTAATTTAGTAGGTGTCCTGTAGGGTCCAGTGGCATAGTGTCCCCTATCACCCAAGATGGGTAATTGAGGTACACCCTTTGTATGGGATGAGTGCACCCTCCTCCTGTAGTTGAGCCTTGGTTTCTGTTGGTGGATCAATGGGAGGAATTTACCCAGGCCAGTCAGTTGCAAGTATCGGCTGTGACCACTTACCACCAATCTGTACCCTCCATGGACGATCAGCTATGCAGGGTGAGGGTGGTGGTGCTCCAGTGTGGTCTGTCACTGTCCATTGGGTGGGCTGGCCCTGGAATTTCCCAGGTAGTACAGGCCAAGATCAATCTCTACCTGAGTTCTACCTAGGGACACAGTTAAGAACCTTTGCTCTGCATCTTAGTTATGTATACTAGTATGTATTTAAGCTGTGAGCTACAGAAAAATGTATTACATTTTCACATTATAATTAAGGATTAAAAGATTCTTCTTTGACTCCTAATATTTTGATTACATATACATAAATACTATATTGGGCATTGCATGAAAATGTAAGATTGGTAAATTGTCTTCTCTAGCTCAAGCAGCACCTGATATCAATACACATTACCCCTTTGTTCTGTTTAAAATGATATTATATCCATTTGTTTGTGTTCATTTTATTTTGCTCATTTCCTCTAGTTATAATGAACTTAAACAGTGCTTTACTTGATCTGTGGCATATTTTATGTACAATCACAGGATGTACAAATAACTTTATCTTTTCATTTCAAACAAGTCTTTGATTTCTATATTGTTATCTCATTGTTTTTTAACTATAATATAAGGTCTGTCCCCAAAGTATTAAGCCAATGTCAATATAATTAAAGTAGTTTGTGTTGCTGATACTTTCAAGACAGACCTCATAGAATATTAAATAATGATGATAAACCTATGTACCTCTTTAATAGCTCTGATTTTAATGGATTTGTCTTGTTACTTCATATAGCTTTGATGGTTGGTAATTGCCACTTTGAGATAGATATTTTTTATTCTGCTAAAAGTATTATTATACATTTCATTTTAAATGATTTGAAAAGCAGGAATAATTAGCCTCTCCTATCAATTTGTCTTCTTTGCTTTCTTCTCCTTTCTTGAAAGAAAGATCCTCAACTCTGAGTATATTACCATGGTTTGGTATGTTGATTTACAGAAAAAGGAGCTCTTTTTTTCTCTTCCTCTGCCTCCTTTCCACAAATATATAAGCATTATTGCTACCCACTAGAAACAAAACCAACTCAATGCACTTCTATTGTCAGCAATATTTGATTCCTTCAAATCCATGTTAGTCATGGTATATCGATATATTCTTCAGAAACAAGACTGCAGTTGACATTATTGCTATTACATGTGAATGAAGGAGGGCTTTGACTGAGAACATGAGATTATACTTGAGAACCCACAAAACTCTTGCTGATGCAGCAGAGAGTCTCTGGATATTTCCCAAAGATGCCGAACAATTTGTTTTCCCTGGCCACCAATATAGACTTTTGATGACCTGGATCTTGATAAACTCTTTTGTATGAAAGATACATCTGGCTGGGGGAAAAGCACAATAAGAAAATAAAATCTAGGCCCTGGCTGGTAGCTCAGTGGATAAGGTGCCGGCCTGCGAACCCAAAGGTAGCAGGTTTGATTCCCCGGCCAGGGCACATAACCAGGTTGCAAACCAGGTCTTTAGTCAGGCCTGTGGATGGAGGCAGGTGAAACGCAACCATACATTGATGTGTCTCTCCCTCTCTGCCTCTCTCCCTTCCCCTCTTTCTAAAAATAATGAAATAAAATCTTTAAAAAAAAAAGTTAAAAAAAAAAAGAAAAGAAAATCTCCAGGTGTTTGGGTTTGAATGCTATTCACTTTATTTTTGTTTTGAATGTAGTATTCTAATGTTTTATTTGATTTTATTTTTAAAAGATTTGATTCATTATTTTTAGAGAGATGGGCAGGGAGGGAGGAAGAAAGAGAGAAAAATATCAGTGTATGGTTGCCTGCCTCCAGCTGGGGACCTGGCTTGCAACCTGGCTATGTTCAATTCCCCTGACTGGGAATTAAACCAGTGACCCTTGGGTTTGCAGGTCAGCGCCAATCCACTGAGCCATACCAGCCAGGCCTAATGTTTTAAATAGCAATGATAAAATTTTTATTTACAAGACTTCGGTGTAAGCAAAACTAATTTTTATTTACAAGACATCAATGGAAGCAAAACTAATTTCTTCAGGCCTTGCATAATTTTTAAAATCCTTATTGGAGGATGTTTCTTGATTTGAGAGAGAGAGAGAAGAAGGAAGAGAGGGAGGAAGGGGGAGAGAGAGAGGGAGAGAGAGAGAGAGAGAGAGAGAGAGAGAGAGAGAGAGAGAGAGAGAAAGAGAAACATCAATCAGTTGCCTCCCACATGCATCCTGACTTGGGGTCTAACCCGCAACCCAGGTATATGCCCTGTCTGGGAATTGAACCCTCAATGTTTTGATGCATGGGACAATGCTTCAACCAACTAAGCTGGCCAGGGCTGTCCTTATATAATTTTAATAATGTAGAAGGTGACCAATGTCAATTCTAAGATTCTGGTTTACATCTTTTCCAGGTAATTAACACCCAATATGGCATTTGATAAACTCTTTTCTTATGAAGGCTTAAGGAGTGTAGTTTTTTTATATCTAACAAATTTTTCCTATTTGGCAGAAGTTTGTTTATAATTATTGACTTACTGCTCCTCATTTTGCTTAATATTCTAGAGGCTGTAATTTTTTTGAATAAACTACTTTTAACTGTGGTTTGACCTACCTTTTGGGTGTTCTAGAAGTTTCTGGTGTCATTAGTGCAGGTCAGCAATACAATATAAAGGGATGTTTCTTTGTAAACGGAAATGTTTACAGATTTAATGTTAATTAGTGTGGAGTTCACTGTTATTCAGTTCCTTGTAAGTGTCAGGTATATAATAACACTTTTTTTGAATGACGGGTGTATTTTATCTCAGGCAACAAAATACCCTGAGGAGAATCCTGCACTACCTTTGATACCTTCTAAGATGAAAAGCCAAGGAAGGCTGCTTATAGTCCATCAGGATAATCCCTCCTTGGCTCAGTGTAAGCAGGTGAGAGAGTGGACAAGCCACTGAGCACTAAGAGTTTTAAAAGCATGATGCAGGTTGATACTTAAACTGCCAGGCTCTGAAATTTATAAGCTATGGGAAAGAATAAATAAGAATTTAGGGTTTTATTTCAAATTTTTTTATTCTCAGCTTAGGTTGTTTGTAATGACTCTGAACATGGCTCGAAATGGCTTGTCCTGCTGTTCCGCAAAGAATCTTCAAGCATTGATATAAAGAGAAAAGAATGCCTACAGTGATCTAACCGCATGTGAAGGCTCTTTATCCAACATATGTACACAACTAAGTTTAGTTTTTAAGATTCACCGTTTGAGAAGATGTTGTCCTGTCGCTCATCATCCCCATAACCTCTGTCTTCTTCTGGGGAGTCCCTTGCAATGTATATGCTCACAGGGAAAAAGGGAAATAAGAAGGACCGACCTGAGTTTAAATCCTTCAGCCTGTGATTTTTCTATAGCTTTATATCTTTCAGAGAAATCACAGTTGCATTCTATTTACTGATCGGAACAGTCTTTTCAGGAATTTTTTTTTACTAGAGTATTTTTTAAAAACAGGGATTGATAAAAAATATGTTCTTTCTCATTTGTTTCTACCACTGACTAGCCTGTAATATATGCAGATATTAACATAAAGATATCCACAGAGAGTCAGAGAAATGTGTAAATAATGCAAACCCCTGAGTATCTGCCAGTGAATTCTTTTGAGACAGATCTCAAAGTGGCAATGTGCCCCAGCGACCCTGGGGACAGTTTCCACTCCATTCTACAGCAGCAGTAAGTGACAAATGAAATAGTTTAGCCCATTAACCCTCCCAGACAATATTGAAATGATCAAAATTAAAGTCCTCACTAATGTTACTTTTCTTAAAAATAATCCTTATCATTACTATCACAGTTCCAATGCACTGAATGTCTGTTGGATGCTAACACTTGATGACACCCGTAAAACACACTTAGAAGTCGGTTTCATAATCCCCAGGGTCCTGAGGCGAGAACTGAAGCTCAGAAAGGTCAAATCACTTTGCCGTCTTATATTAGCAGGGAGTTTCTGACATGAATTCAAATCCGGATCTGCCTGTTGTCACAGCCTACACTCTTCCCACTTTACTTTGCTGTCTATCAAACCAAAGAAATAAAATTCAGGTACCAGGAGAGGAAGTCACTCATTCAGCCATCCATCTAATACAAATACTTTTTATTTGCCTTTCACAGCATCTTGTATGTATAATCTCATTTAATTCACGGATTCTACAAAAGCTAAGGCTAAGACTGTAAGGAGGGACAGTACAAGAAGATGGAGTGAAAAATTAAAAAAAAAAATGTGTGCTTTACATGGAATCACTAAAGGAAAGAAAGGTCACATTGCCCATTGGTGCAATGCTGTCTGTCATCGGGTTTTATAATATGGTGTAAACACTAGGGTCTGTGACACTGAACAAGGAGGGAATAGCTTATTATCTCCAAAAATAGCACATATGCCAAGCAACTTTAACTGTTCTAGCCTGAGGAAATTTTTCCATTCTCTAAGAATTTAAGTTCCATTAAATTATTTAGAAACTTATGGCTTGGCTATATCAAAAGCTAAGTCTCTGTTGCATTATTTTGATGATAGTTGAGTAATGACTTTGTGTCTTTTTCAAAATTATTTTTTATTTAAAAAATTTTAATTAAATTTATTGGGATGACATTGGTTAGTAAAATTATGTTTCAAGGGTATAGTTCTATATTATCTATATATTATATTGTGTGTCTACTACCCAAGTCCAGTCTCCTTCCAACACCATTTATCTATCCCCCCTTTACTCTCTTTTACCTCCCTCACCCACTTTCCCCTGGTTGCCACCATACTGTTGTCTGTGTCTGTGAATTTCTTATCTTGCTTAATCCCATTAGCTTGTTACTTAGCCCTACCCCCAACCCTCTCCTCTCTGAGAGCTGTCAGTCTGTTCTTCGTTATATGAGTCTGTTTCTATTTTGTCAGTTTATTTTGTTCATTAGATTCCACATATAAGTGAAATTATATGGTATTTGTTTTTCTCTGACTGGCTTACTTTACTTAGCATAATGCTCTCCAGGTCCATTCATACTGTTGTGAAAGATAAGATTTCCTCCTTTCTTTTTACAGCTGAATAGTATTCTATTGTGTAAATATATCCCAGTTCTTTTATCCATTCATCTACTGATGGGAGAACATTTTCATCCCAAATATCCAAAATATATAAATAACTTACATAACTCAATACTAGGAAGGCAAATAATCCAATTTAAAAAATGAAAAAGGACCTATACAGACACCTCTCCAAATACCACATAGAGATGGCTAGTGGACATATGAAAAGATGTTCAACATCACTAATCATCAAAGCAATGAAAATTTAAACCACACTGAGATATCATCTCTTGCCAATGAGAATGGCCATCATCAAAATCAACAAACAACAAGTGCTGGCAAGGATGTGGAGAAAGGGGAACCCTTTTGCACTGTTGGTGGGAAAGCAGATTGGTGTAGCCACTTTCAAAAGCAGCATGGAGATACTTCAAAACATTAAAAATAGAACTGGCTTTTAACCCAGAGATCTCACTTCTAGGTTTATATCATAAGACATTCAAAACACTAACTCAAAAGAACATAATCACTCCTGTGTTCATTGCTGCATTATTTATAATCCTAGGATATGGAAGCAACCCACCAATAGACTTTCTGTGTTCTTGAATTCAACCTTTTGAGAGTCATAATATTAAGTTAGTTGCTGTATTCTAAAAATATATATATAAACATATATTCTACAAATGGATAAATGAACTATACATGTATTAGCGAAAAACCTATTTAGCATATTCTGAATTTAAAATAAAGAAGCTATCTCTCAGGCAAAGGTTGTCTATGAAATTTCATTCCATAGGGAAGATTTGAAATGAAATTATAAATCCCAAAACAGAGATTTTATTCAAGTGGAAAGCCTGACAGGATCTTAACCATAGAAGCAGAAAGCTGCAAAGGCTAGACTGAACCTAGGTTTATAAGAATCTTAACCAATTAGTACAACAGAGGAAAAAAAACATTAATTAAAGATAATTTTATGTTTATTCATATTTATTTCTCATAAAATAATTATCTTTTCCTCTTGCAAAGTTGCTTTTGCTAGTTTTCCTTGAGAACCTGTATATTTCAAAACAACTCTGAAGAAAGTTTTGAACTTGGAAAAACTTTTCTATTTAAAAAAATAGAGCTATTTGTTTTGTCTTGTTTTTCAGGAAAAAAAAATATTCCAAAACTTGGACTTGACAAAATTCTGCAATATTTTCTTCAAAAAAGGATGAAGAAGTATGTAGCCAATATCCATTTCCTCACTTCTATTGCCCATGTTCTTTTATCTAGGCTGAATAGAACTTATCTGGTCAGGTAATACTTTTCAAATTCTACCTGTGGGACCCTATGTTCAAATAAAGTTGTGCATAGAGACTTGATATATAAAACATGAGGAAGGTCAGCCCACTGGTTGAAGACTAAACAATTTCCACCCCATCCTTCTCACTAGTCCTTGGGCATCTCCAAGAAAATCAGTAGAGTAACTCTCCCAACCACATTGTTAACTGCATTTGGTTTAGGTTCCATTTCACATCATTATCAGTTATTGATGACTATTCATGCTTCCAAACTCCTATAGACCCCAGAAAGTTCTGACCTTCAGCAAATTTTATGACATTGTCTGGTCTGGCTTAGCTTCTGAGCTAGGTTCAGATGTTAGAGAATGTGTCCCTGGGCTGGGCTATGCTATACACCAAGCAACCAAGCACATTTACTATTCCACCCATTGTTCTGTTTTCTGACTGGGCAATAAGAAAAGCATATCAAACACTATTACTGCCATGCGTTCCTTAAATGCTTTCTATGCATTTATATCCTTTAATCCTCATAACAGCTTTCTGAAAGAATTATTAGTACCAGTTTTATTACCCTAGTTTTACAGATAGGATAACTGAGGCACAGAGTGGGCCATAGTCACATAGATAATAAGTAACGGAGCTCAGATTCCAAGCCTAGATAGTTAAACTATGAAGCTAATCTTAACTCTGGCCTTCTGCCACTCTTTGGGAAGTTGCATAAATATCCAAATTTGGAATTCTACTTCCACAAGTTAAATCTCTAGTGTATACAAGGAAGTAAACATAAACAATCTAATCTACAGCTATAGTTAAGCTATACCATGATATATTTTTTAATGTTTCTAAAGAACAGTTTTCTTTGAACTATGTTGGTGCCAATGGGATAAAAGTAATTATTAAAGTTGAATGTAAAGGCAGAGTATCATTGAGTAAATGTCTTAATGTAATTCTTTCAAACATGTTAAGCAATCTGTTTTGTTCTTTCCACCTTCAGAATCACTGATTCTGCAAATGTCTTTAATTTCTGATTTTTTAGCAATATTGTATGGCTCTTTCTCCTCAAATTAAAACCTTATTTTAACCATATGATCACTCAATTACTTGATGAGACTTAGTCTCTATTATAGTGTAAGTTAATTATACTGTTACATGGGTTTGGATTAAAATTCAAATTGATCAATTAGTGGTTAACTGAAAATAAAAATATTTTTCTGTTGTGCATATATTCTAAACCCAGTAGCTATTACATATTAAACCAAATGTAAGTTTGAGCTTATTCTTCTGAAAATGGAAAATTTCATGACTCATTTTACATACATAAACTCAATTTATTAATACTAAATGTTTAGTTATTGGTATGGCCATTTATGATCCATATATATTTTACTTAATGAGGACCTTAGGTATTTAATTTTGATCACTCTCAGCTTGTGGTATGAAAAACCTACTTTGTTCTTAATTAGACTCACACAGAGTTGCATCATAGAAAAATCTAAATCATTTTTGCTTCTATTAAGGGGAAAGACCCTTTCCAGCATATTACCTTGGATTTGCACCTGATTTAATAAAGTTGGAAGATTAAGGGCATTGCTTCATGGGCAAAGTTGGACAGGATCAGATTGTTTTCTAGTAAATGTTATAAGCAGTGTTCTCCATAGTTGACAGGGGTGTCCCGAATTGCATTCATCCACACTTTTTATTTTTAAGGAAGAGGACGCTGTAAACTGTCAATCCATGTAATGCCACTAAATTGTATTTTAACCAAATTCTATAAAATGCAATTAGGAAAGGCCTCTAAAGATTATCCGGGCATATCCATCTTAACAAAGAGCCATGTTTTATAACTTCAGTGTGTATCCTCCATGGATGTCCTGGTGGCCTTAATAAACCTTACCCTCAATGTCACATGGAGGCACTAGGAACACCTTAGTGTAGCAATTCCTCCTGCAACAGCCCAGACAGGTGCTCACCCTGAGCTTCCCTACTCAGGGCCTCTGCTCTTGTGTTTTCCTATGCTTAGAATAACTGCGACCCTTTTTTGCATGGCCAGAGCTTTAACTACCTTTAGGTCATTACTTCCTCAGGGATCTGCTCTGATAAGTGAAAGAATAAAAAACATTTCAGCAGCTCTAGTGCCAATGACATGTTATCCTCCGGGTTAGACATTTCATTGTCAGGCAGCTCTACTTGCTGAAAGACCAACTATAGAGACAACCATTTGTATTTGTTTTCTAGGGCTGCCGTGATAAAATATCATAGATGAGGTGAATTAAAGAACAGAAGTTTATTTTCTCCCGGTTCTGAAAGTTAAGTCTGAGATCTAGGTGTTGGCAGGTTGGTGTCTCCTGAGGCCTCTCTCCTTGGCTTGCAGATGGCTGTTCTCACTGTGTCTTCTCACCTTGGACTTGACTCTGGGCACCTGCATCCCTGGTGTCTCTTCGTGTGTTTAAATGTCTTCTCCTTATAAGCACATTTGTCAGATTGGATTAGGGCCCACCCTGGAGGCCTTATTTTAGCTTAATCATCCCTTTAAGGGCTTTATCTCCAGCTACATCACATTCTGAGGAAATGTGGATTTAGGCTTTCACATGAATTTTGGGCAGACAAAATTCAACTGTTAACACCATTCTTTGCTTTAAAGCTTCTTTCTGCTTTTTGGGTTCCCACAACTCAACACCCTCTTCTATCTCAACACTCATCTCTGTAACACAATGCCATGCCCCTCATTACCAGATATGTAACTGAACTTGTTTGAAAGTGCATGCTAATTTGCTGTGGCAGGTGAGAAAATATGCCTCTCTGGTTTCCTACTGGGGTAAGCCTGATTGACTAATGGCTTCTGCTGCGGTGCTCTGAATCCTGGCTGCATGGGTACCAAGGTGACCCTCCCCTCCACTGTTCCCAGCCAATGACTATGTAGAAAGGATACCAGGCTCTTTCCTAGGAGATAGATGCACTACTCCTCTGGCTGGAGACTTTGGCTTGAGAAATCCTGCTGCTCCCCATCCCCACCCCCAATAGTCTCATCAAACTCTCTTCATACTGGAGATCTATGACCTCCTTTCTTTTCTTCTCCTTATCAGAGAAAGATCTACACTTGAGGCTGACATCCCTCCATCCTCTCTGGTTCCCTCCTCAGTTTTCCTCACAGACATTTCTCCCAATGATCTCTATTTATCCTGACATTTTCTTGAAGGACCTGGACAAATTACTTCCCTGTGTATGAATCATAGACATCTTCTCTTTTCTGACAGTATGGCTTAAACTGAGAGAATGTATTCAAGAATAGAAACTCTAGCAGTCAACGGAAAATAGATTTTAGGGAGTCTAACTACCCTGAAAATAAGGTGGTACATAACAAGTATAACTGGATTTAGTAAAAGTGTATTTCAGTATTTTGAATACATT
Organism: Noctilio leporinus; assembly: GCA_004026585.1. Taxonomy (NCBI): domain Eukaryota; kingdom Metazoa; phylum Chordata; class Mammalia; order Chiroptera; family Noctilionidae; genus Noctilio; species Noctilio leporinus. The sequence goes on from PVIW01000010.1 coordinate 562,221, forward strand.
AAACATTTAAAAATATTTTGTGTTCCATTTTTAAAAACATCGAATACATGAATACTTTATTCATCTTTAGACCTAACCCAAATATGTATTTTTCCATGAAAATTATCAACAACAACAACAACATTGAGGAATAAGACCCCACATCCAAGGAAAGAACCTTCCATCTGGACCTTCATAACTCTTATCAGCAGGAGGGAAGTGGGATCTATTCCAAGTAGTGACATTTGCTACCACTGTCTACTTTGGGATTAGCCAGAAATAATCTCATTAAACCCATTGCCTGTTTATGTCAATCACGACAAGGGGTCCCAGATATCTAGGCTTCCCTCAAGGCGCACATTGAAATCACTACACACACCTGCATACTCTCTCTTACTTTCTGCCTTCCATCTTCACTAACTCCTAAAACCTCTCCAGTGAGCACTCTGGAATTTATGGTCCATTATAAATAAAATCCCATACTATCTTCTCCAAAAATTACCTTCAAGTCGCTCTAAGTGAAACTGAAGTCTCCCTTAAGGATGCAGCTTCCTCTGTAGGTAGTCATAGAAACTGCTTGGTCTCCCCTGGCCCCCATCCCCTTGGACCCAAATCTAGGTAAATGTCTTCCTTGCTCTCTTGCTCCAGGCTGTCATTCCTCTATGGTCCTGAAACTCTATGACATTGATTATAAGTCCGTAATCACTTTGGACACTTAAGTGTCACTCACTACACGTGCTCCAACCCTGAGGTTGTCCTTAACTTTCCTCAGAGTCACTGGAAAACTCTATTCTCAGGGTCATATAATAGTATTTTTTACTCTCTTCCCAATAACATTTTCTTGAATATTTGCCTAACTTGGCCTGCTTGTCCATCTTAATTAATTTTTAAAATCAAAATATCAAAGAAACATGCTCTGTCTACATAATATTTGAAACTAGCCACCATTCCCTACATTTCTTATAACTCATGCTTAATTTTCTCCATGTACCTTTTTTATGTATATCCTTCACTGAGAAGTTAAACTTCAAACACACAGACTGTGGTCTTCACTGTTGTGTATCCAACATTTGCTGTAGAGTAGGTAGTCTACACATATTTATTGAATGAATACAATAAGTTGAATTTATTGAACTTGTAACATTTCTCCCCTCCAAAGAAAGATAGTTTAAATATTCTTTTAGGAAAAATAACATCATGCTCTTTATTCAACACCTTTCAATTGCATTTATTGCCCTGTACTCTGCTAATAATACACACATAAATAAAGCCTAATTCCTTTCCATGAAGAGTTCCCTTACTAATTCTACAGAAATGCAGATTACCATAATCATAGGTCTAAATATTTACACATATTTAGGTGTTAATTCCCTCTAGCAACTATGTGGAGAACAGATTTGAGGAGAACAAAACCAGAGAAGTCAATTAGAAATGCACACAATTAGCCAAATAAAAGATGATTGCACCCTGTGCTAAACTTATTAGTTAAGATGGAGAAGAGATAATTAACATATTTGAGGCAAATTAGGAAAAAATAATTTTGATTATACTTAAAAGTGAGAAAATATAAAAAAACTGTGATGAAGAAAGAGATAAGAAAGGAAAAGTCAGCTGAAAGAGGGAGATGAGAAGCTAACATTTTAGCTGATTCATTTTGATCACTATACAAGACACTTGGCCTCAACATAAAGCTTGGTTGGGTGGTCTGGGATGGAAAAATAAAGGTGAAAACTTTCAATATGTCTGCAGTAGTTTAAGCTATCAGAATAAACGAGTTAGCCCAGGAAAATATATAGTCAGAATACCAGGGAAACAAAGAATAACACCATGAGAACAAGAACACTTGTAAAAAGGGGACCATTTAGTAAAATGTCAGAAAGTCCACCTCGCAAAAAGACAACATAGTGCATAGTGCAGTGTAATGTGAATCAAGAAAATAGAAAGTGTCAAGGATGAAAAAGTAAGCAGCCTTCCCAACCACAGGAGGTAACCTCTGTCCATTCAGCAAATTTCCTTTGGGCTGGGAATTAGGAGACCACCAATGACTACCCAGGAAGTTTCAGAGCCCTGGAGAGAGAAACAGCTAGTCTGCAACAAAGCTTGCTTCAATTACAAATGAAAGTAGGAGTGGTAATTTGAGTGGTAGCTGGCTAAGAGTTGGCTAGCCTGGGCTGAGTACTATGAGAAAGACTATGAGGAAGAAGTAGAAAGGAGAAAGTTGAAGGTACAATAGAGTAATTAATAGAGGGTGGAGCATTCTGGAAGCAGTGATGAAATGAGGTAAAGAGCTGAATTGGAGAGGCTAAGAAGACAACTGGTGATCTCAGGTATAGGTGTAGCTTGGCTTGTACAAAGGGCACTCACTGGATAGTTGGTGTAAATAGACTCTGATAGCCTCACTTTTTATTTTAATAAACAATATACATTTTCTGCTGATAACTATAGGTACAGGATTTTCATACTATACAATGTTGGAAGATTCATAGAAGGGCATGGAGTGGGGACATAGCATAGAACAAGTAATCAGAATGAAGTCACCACTTTCTTAGGGATTCAAACTGCATTGCTATGTAATATCCTCCAATCAACCTTAGCCCTCCACATCTGCAAATGATAAACCTGGCATTGGCATTGATTCTGAGTTAGAGTTTTCCTAGGAGAGTGCAGTAAAATAAAAATAACAAGTTAATTGAGAGACTTGAGGGGAAAAGAAATAGAACCAATGGTCTTAGGTGAGACAGAGAAGGAAGAGATGCCAGCAGGGGTTAAATTCAAGAGGAATAATGGAATCAAGAATCTTTAGGTTTCCAAGCAGAGAGTCGAAGTAGTATGTGTTAAATCATGGAAAAATTGGAAGGATGAGAATATAAAATCAGGGAGAGGGTTATTGGTGTAGAATTTCTCAGGTAGATTTGTTCCAGATGATTTCAAGATGTTGAAAAGGAAAGAGGTGAACTTTGTGAGACTTAAGCTGTCTGCAAACTTGAGGATAGTAAGATTTTGGGAGCAAAAAAGAAAAACCATAGAAATACCCTAGTTTATCTCTTGATAGGAAATCTGAGAGAGAAATAACTCATTTGAGGTCATACATGTACTTAGTTGTAGAATTCTGAATGCTTCTGATGAGTAAGTTTTTTTTGTTTGCTTCAGTATCGCCTCTTGTTGCCTAATATTGGGGAGTATGTTGATATCTTCTGACTCTCTTTTATCTGGAATTTAGGAATCATCTTTGCAAATAATCCATCTTAGGAAAAATGAAGCAATAGTGTAAAATAATTTTTTTTTACTTAAAAATTTATTATACATTTCTTATTAATAAACCACCCTGTTTGCATATATACCTTATAAGGGAGGGAAGTTATTAAGTTGTTATGTTAGACATTTCAATGGAATTTATTATTGTTTTTTATTACATTCAAATACTACTCAACAAGGAAATCTGATAAGTATATTATTCTAAAATGACATTTAAAATTTGCATTTTGAGTTGTATGTGTTTTTACAGCATTGTTGCAAATATTTTTCTACACCTCTTATGTGGATTCAAAATTATTCTAGAATTTCAGAGTTGGTGATTAGTCAGATATGCTGATTATTTGTCTCATGAAGAGAAAGTCTACTTTAGAGGCAGTGTTAACAAGCGATGCTGAGTGGAAATGTGCACACATTATTAGCACTTTGACAACAGGTGTTTTGTATCTGTGGCGAACACAAAACAGGTGCCACAACTCGCTGAGCTGACTGTCACTATGGGCTTTTAGTTAGCTTTCAGGAGATAAGTACAATTATCTCCTTACCCCCTAAAGAAAGTATTTCATAAGTTCATGCCAAATGACTGTGACAAATTCTGTAAAATCAATTGTCACATGAATTGAGTTCAGCACATTTGGACTCTTTATAGGGAGGGAGATACTGTCTTACAGTAATAATATCAATAATGTAATCTACTGTGTATGTAATAAATTTTCACTGATATAGTTAAACTCTAATCCCTTATTAGATAACTATTATATATTAATTAGTAAGTAACTTTAAACTCCAGTGTTTGAAAACACAAGACATAATACACCTAACTCATGGAAATGATTATAATACACTACATTAACAATTTTAAAGTAGCATATTTATTAGGCATTCAAGGTACATTCATTTATCTAAGTATTTGCAGTGGGTGATGCTCAGCTTTATATAAGACTTAGAATTTGGGAATTACATTCCAGGTGGAGAGGGCATGGAGGTAGGAAATAGTAAAGTACTTTTGGGAATAGCAACTGATTTTGAATTAATGGAGCATAGAATGTGTATGCAGCAGAGCCTGTAGCAATCATTGATTAGTTATAAAGCCAGAATATGAGCCAATCAACAAAAACAGAAAACAGAAATATCATTGTGCAGAAAAGTTGAGCTAAAAATTATAATTCACCAATCATATTTTCTTTGCATGGAAGCTATAGTGAAAGTATTACCTCCCATATATGATTACATTATTGTGATTTTCCAACAAATGAAAAAATACATTTTATCTAAAAAGTCATGCTTCTTAAAATTGTGTGGCTCCTTCTTAGTTCATAACCTTGATTATTTTTCAGGATATTAAACACGATCCTCATTAAACTCTTTCTCATTGGCCCGTATAAATATATTTATATATTAAATTATATAATAATACAATTATTATAAATATATCATTTCTAATAATTTCTTTAGTGCCTTCTTTTTTTTTTTTTTTAAAGATTTTATTTCACTATTTTTAGAAAGAGACGAAGGGAGAGAGGCAGAGAGGGAAAGAGACATCAATGTATGGTTGCCTTTCACCTGCCTCCAGCCACAGACCTGACTGGAGACCCGGCTTGCAACCTGGTTACGTGCCCTGGCTGGGGAATCAAACCTGCGACTATTGGGTTCGCAGGCCGGCGCCTTATCCACTGTGCTACCAGCCAGGGCTTCTTTAGTGCCTTCTTTAAGTCTGTGTTTCCAGCAGAACATACTTTTTTCTACTGCCCCATTTTGAATTCTATTGATTTTTCTCTACACACAGCACCCCCATCCTCCAACACACATATATGGCCTTTTCACTATATCACCATTTGTCAAAACCTACTTAGGTCAAATTTCAGGAAAATGCTACTTTTTACATGAAGTTCTAATTAATCAAGAGGATGTAGTCTTTCTTTTTAGCCCCTGCAGCTGTGTGTAATCTTTTATTCCAAATCTAATACTGTAGCCTTCTTTCTCACGCACTCAGTCTGTCCCGAAAGTATTGAGCCAATGTCAATATAATTAAAGCAGTTTGAGTGGCCAATACATTCGGGACAGATCTCATATATACACTAACCCAACCTCCTAAACAAGATATTAAATTATTGAGAAAGCTCAGGGCTGGTCACTGCAGCATCATTTTCCTTTTTGTTGTTGCTACATCATTCTGGCACAACATCCAGGATGATGCTAAGTATGCAATCTAATCCCACTGCCCAGGACTGGTTCTTAACACACCAACCTTTAGGTATAATGTATTTCAGGCTTTAAACTAAACAACGCTGGCCACTGATGTATTCTCTTTTACACTAAAGCACCATGAAACTTATGACCAGTTACTCTGATATAATTCAGTTGATCCTTCCTCCATTCCTTTATGGTCAGGAATAATGTCTCCCACATCTTTTAGTTTCTATCCAGAGCACTGATTATTCAAGTTAATAGACAATAAATGTTTCACGGAACACCTGTTGAATGGATGAATGAATAGGGTATGTGTGGGAATCAATGAATGACAATAAAGACTTAGTGGACAGGTATTGATTCTCCTTGTCCTGAGAAGTACACTGAAAGTACAAGTCACACCCCACATGCCACATGTTCCCACCATGCAGTTTCCCTTCTGAGACCAGAGGGCCCTGTGACTGGGGAGGAGTGGGCTTCCCCCAGCTGACTTCCCTCTCAGTATGATACAGAGAAGGAGCCTTATTGGGAATAAATGATCCAGCCTCCAATAATGGGGCTAATTACAAGTGTGAGCATGGCAATAGAAAACCTTTGAAGCAGTAAGGAACCCTCATAGCCAGGAATGCCTTATCCTTTATACAGGTGAGGCTCTTGAGAATGAAAAAGGTCAGGTTACTTGTCTAAATCGCAATAGAATTGAGGCAAAAGCCAGGGTTTCCCGACTCACTATCCAAAGTTCTCCATCACAAGAGCACTTATTCATGGTGTTAATGATAAAGTAAACTACAAGCGTTTAATTTTTATATTTCCTGAATGGTGGTTAAATTTTTAGTGTGTCATTGCTGTCCCACAAAAATTTTACTGAGAATCTTTGGGAGGATGTAGGGTTTAAACTGTGATTTTTATGGCGCCGCACTCTTTTCTTGATACCGAAGGGGCTTTTCTATAACATTTTTGCAACCGACTTTCTGATCTGCCCAACAGCTTTTACAAAGCAATAAAGGTGAAATAAAAATTCTGGGTCAATCCTCCTTCAAGTGCCAAGGCAACAGGTGGAGAAAAGACAGCAGAAGCCGTAGGAGGCACCTCTAGGAGGACGGTGCTTGGTGGCCATGGTGGAATTTGGTGCCTCATGTCCCTGGAGGCAAGGAAGCTTTTATGTTGGAGCCCTGGGTGGAACAGTCCCCAAAAGTCACTTAGGGAGCTGCTGTGAATGTCACTCCACTCTTTCCAGCACTGGGGTGACCTCGCAGTGCACTTGCAGCAAGGACAGAAGGAATCAATTCCACTTTGGAGGTGGGGGCGGGGGGTGATAGCATTTTGGGTTCACAGCACATCACTCACTTTATGACTGTCCTGAATGCCGTTGTGGTCATCCACTAGGACCCTCACCACAAAGCCCCACAGACTAGTGGGTTACGCAGAAGAAACATGTTTATGTAGACAGGGGGACCTGGCTGGCTCTGCTGTGACCAAGGGTCAGGGAAGAGAGGACTTGAGTGTGCTCAGCTTGGCAATGTCTGCACAGCTGCCCTCTGCAGCGATGGGGACCCTTCTCCCGCCAGTGCTCTCACCTCCCCAGTGAAGTACACAGGCTATGACCGCGGCTCAGACTGCTGGGGAATTAATACATATAAGGCAGGATTTGATGGGTCTATATTCTTGTCCAAATGCTGGGTCTAACCATGGCATAATTCTTCCTAAAATCTGCAGCTCCATAATCCCAGGGTGAGAAGAAGGACCTTTTCCTGTCCCCCAAAGTCCCCATTTTCCTACTTCAGCATGAGTGGCGGCTCTTGTCAGGAAAGGACAGGCTATACTTCATTCTACTTTCCACGTAGGAAACTCCATATTCCTTTGCAAAGCTGACACAACCCCAGGGCAAACAGCTGGCAGAGTTAGATGACCTGAGCCCTCCTGGACAAAATCGGGACCAAGGGGCCACCTCCTATCAAAGAAAGTCTGGTTGTGGAAAGGAGGTTCACCTCTGGCTGAAAAAGTGTGTACACAGAAAAATCCATTGTGTTGTTAAATAATTTTTGAGAAGAAACATAATTGTATACAGAATGTCCATGGAGCAGGACAAAAGCCTCCTATTTTCAATCAGAGCTACCCAAACCTGAGCCTCTTTAATAGCAGATGAGTCAACCTGGCAGAGAATCCTAGGAGGACAGGGCAAGGACAGGATTTGTGCTTGGGTTGTTTTTTCAATAGGTTTGATCGAATGGCATTAATGTGATTTGAACTCTGGAGTTCCAGCTGAAACCTGAAAAGTCATTTGCTCAATTCCCCGGCTACCTGAAACCACCACGTTTAAACCACCTCCAGTTCTGATCCATTAAAGTTAACAACTTTTAGAGCCATTAGTGAAAACAACTTCCTTCATCACAGTTTCTCATAGTAACCCCCTGCGAAGGATTGATGCCAAAAGTGGACCGAGGGAAAACACACAATTCCAATCTCTGAATGTGCTACCCAGAGAGAAGGACAAAGTACATGGTCAAGGGTGCTGAGAAGGGTCCAACAGAGTCACCACTGAAGGCCTGCCCACCTCAGCCTCTTCATGTGGGGATAGGAATTGTGACTGAGTAGTGAGGCAGATTCCCTACCCTGAACCTCTGTTCCCTATGCTGTCCACAGACAACGGCAAGATGGACAGAGAGCCAGGTATGGGGGAGGCTGCAGGTCTTCGCTGTGAAATCAGTTCCTTCCAAGGTAACCTCACCTGCCCCCACTGGCCCCGCATCCAGAACAAGGGTGCCCCATGGGGCGGTGCTCCCACAGCTTCACTTTCTGATGCTCCTCAGGGTGCCACGGGGTGGAGGCGGGGCTTTCTTTTCCTGAAATTCACTTGTTCCAGGGCTTGGTTTTATTACAGTGTGTTCTTCTATCCTTCAGTGGTTAGACATCCAAAGCCTTCCCTCTCAGAAAATATATCCCCCCTCATCTCCTACCCCATCCACTTTCCTGTTCTTGACCCAGTTCTAGGTCTTTCAGCCAGAAACCACAACCTACAATACTGTGAAACCAATGTCTTCCTTAGGTGCTCCCCCGCACCTGCAACATGTTTTCCTTCATATGGTTTTAGAAATATCCTTGCCGTTCCACAGACATGTGGCAGTCATTTTTTAGAGTAAAGAGCATGTATATTAATTCTACTTTGGAAATAGAATGCAATAGGGGACTATAGAAACACATTGGCTTGTGGACTCTGAAATCCGACTGCCTGAGTTCAAGTTGTTGGATATTTATGGCTTAATAGCTGTGTGACTTTGGCCAAATCACTGACATCTCCATGCCCCAGTGCCCCTGTCTCTAGAAAAGGAATGGGATACTGCCTCCCTCATGGGGAGCAGTGGGAAGCTCTTAGCTTGATACAGAGTAAAAGCCTTGCTATTTTTATCCTGATTCTTTAAATTTTAATTAATCCATAGCCTCCAAGCCAAATTGTGTTCATGTGGTTGAGTCCTTACATCTCTCAGTGGGCTCACAGAGTGGCTAGAGGGTTGTTATCACAGAAGCAGATCACCTAGTAATTATACTTACTGCCAGCCTGAGATTGTCTTAGAGTCCCTTTGGGATGACAGAATCCAGAGCAAAGGGAATAAGAAGCCCAAAGAAGAGAGTCGGACGCCTGAGAATGAGGAGGGTTAGTCCGAAAAGAGACAGATAGTTTTGAGTAGCTCAACAGGAAGTAGGGCAGAAGCAAATGAAGAGCCAGACCTGGCCCAGACTTATTGAGTTCAAGCAGGGGATAAATAAGGGATGAGAAAATATGTTTCTCGGATCCCAATTCAGTGTAGGATGCCTGCTTAAGCTGCACCTCCCTGAGTTCCAGCATGTTAGCTTTTTGGTGCTGGCTCATGGATGGCACCTGTTAGGTCACCGGATATGACATTCACCTTTTCCTTCCAGACAAGTGCATGGGCTATGCTGTTTTCTAGAATATGAGTAATAATTGCTTTGAAATCATTTAGGTTTATTGGAGACTTGTAACTTTTATAGATCATTCCTTCAGCTATTCCTAATGCTCCCAATTTACATGAACATAGTGCAATTATTGAAACTAGTGAATTAATAATAATGCGATACTATTAATTCAGGTACAGGACTAATTTGAAACTTGACAGTTTCCTATAATCACAGTAGTAAACTCCAGAAAAATTTGGCAGTATTGTTTTGTCTTCTAGGACCCTAACTTATTCCTTTCATGCCTGATGTTATCTTCCCCGGAACCAAGTGTTTTGAAGACAGCCCTTGCAAGCCAGATGTACCTGTAAATGCCTTCCCTTTGTTGGCATCTTATCACACCTGCTCATTTGGTTTTGTAGTTTCAGTCTGGGACTGGAGGCTGGCTTCCTGGAAATGGCTTCAGGTCACCCCTTAGCCCTGTCATTATCTTTCCTGTTCTCTTGTCCACAGAGGTTTTTTCTCCATTTGTCTTTGTTCACAGAAAAGCTTGGCATAAGGTGACAATGGGGTGTGGAAAGAGAGCATGAGCTTGGACTGGGAGCCTTTTTAAAAAATGTATAGTTAGTTAAAGTGTAGGTAATCTCTGTCTTAAATTATGCCAAGGGCCTGGTTTTGTGTAGATAAATGTTTCCATTCTTGGCCTGTGTTGTTTTCCTGTTACCTGGAAGTGCTCGGTAATTTTTGTTTTCCTTCTTTTGCTTTCCTCCCTATTCCCCCTCCGCCTCCCTCTCCTCTCTGCTCCTCCTCCTCCTCTTCTTCTCCTTGTCCTTCCCCTTCCCTTTCCCCTTCCCCTCCCCCTTTCCTTTTCCTTCCTTCCTTCCTTCTTCTTCCTCTTCCTCTTCCTCTTCCTCTCCTCCTCCTCCTCTCCTCCTCCTCCTCTCCTCCTCCTCCTCCTCCTCCTCCTCCTCATCCTCTTCCTCCTCCTCCTCCTCCTCCTCCTTTTTCTTCTGTAAAGACTTATATGATAACTGACAAGTATCCTGCAGAGTGTTAGGGTCTACTCTCCTTCATCAGGCATTGCTTGCCCCCTCAAGTGCTGTAAGATGTGGACTTCAGGAAGGAACAGTCCTGTGAAAAAATAAGAATCCTGACACACGCTCAAAAATTTCACACCACATGGAACTTTATTAAGTTGTTTCATCAGGTAGATTTCAGTAATTTCAGAACTACATTAAAATGTCCGCTAATATAAAAATTAGCTTGTCCTGGTTAAAAGTTAATGGCTACTGAAATTGCTGAGATTAACACTATTTTTTTTAAGTTGGAGGAAAAGAAAAGAACCTTATCTTTTGTCAGAACTGCAAGAAATACTTTTTAATAAAGTCTTCTTTCAAATTCTTCATAATTTACTAGTTAAACACATGTTCACTGGTCTAGTCCTTAACACAGACAATATGTATTGTTAGAAACTAAATGTGTTTTCCCCAAATCCTTGCTTCATTTGTGACCCATGATGTGATGGTGTCAGGAGATGGGGTCTTGGGAGGTGATTAGGTTGGAAGGCGGAGCCTGCATGAAGGTGGGGGGGGGGGCGGGATTTAGAAATGAGACTTCAGTAAGCTCTCTTTCCTTCCTCCATGAGAGGAGGCAAGGAGAAATTGGCCTTGCCAGGACCCAAACATGCTGTCACCCTGATCTCCAACTTCCAGCCTCTAGGAGGGTGAGGGCTAAATTTTTGTGTTTATGAGCCACTCACCTTACGGTGATTGGCTAAGACACCTAGCTAATTGTAAACAGTCATTGGAGTTAAAGTCAAAGAATGATGGTTTTTGTTCATATACACATGTATGTTTTTTTTGTCAGATTATGTTTAATGTTAGTCACTGGAACCAAGAGTTATGACCTCACTCTTTTTTGCTAATAGTTCAAATACTGTGTCAGGGGAACGCCTATGTTAGGGGACTGCATATATCCCTTCCTTGTCAAAGATTTTGATCATCAACTCATTTGGTGGTGTGGCTGATCTGCAATTTGGCACCATTGATTATAAAATCATGCCCACTGCACCATGAGGATGACAAAAGCCTGAAGAACATGGAGCCATACTGTGCATGACTTTAGTGTCATGTCGATGAATACAGTGTGTTGAATATTCTGATGCTAGCAAAGGTCTTTCCTTCCTCATTGCCAACTAGTTAACATGAACTAGAATAAGAAGGATCACAAGATTTTACATTAAGTCCATTATTAGACATCTTGATCTAAACCATTTTACAGATTTCTTTTTTGTTCCTAGTGTTACCAACTGTGTCTTTTCAAAAACTTTTCCCATTCATGTTCTCTGTATGACTTCTCCTCTTTTCCTTTTAGATTGGTGGAAAGAGGTTCTCAGTAAGTCCCTACACCTCTTTCAACTTGTATAATATTTAAAGAAGCAAATTTCTTTTTAGCTCTTTAGGCTGCAAATGGAATTATATCAATTGTTGGCCTCTGAACCTTCCCTTATATATTTGGGGAATTTTGATGTAAGAAGGAAACGGAGGCTCAGAATTTCAAAAGTTCTTGTGATTTAGCTTCTATCTTCTAGGTCCTTGATTTTCAGTGTTTTATAAGGTCACTTTTTCTTTTTTTTCTTTTCTTTTTTTGGTGGTTTGCTTTAGTTTTTACTCATTACCGTGGATCCCTTTCCAGTCTTGAACTCACATGTTCTGTTTTATATTTCTGATGGCCTATTGCTTTTTTTTTGGATTGTTTCTCTGCCAGAATCCATAGCTCTGTTTTGGGATGAAGTGGAAGCCAGGAGTTCCATAGAGTCTAAAATACCATATACACTCTGCATTAGTTTATTCATTTATTAAGACAACTTTATTAATTAAATATGATGGGGCACCTGCTCTGATAGAACCTGAGGATGCATTCATGATCTGTGCTCTAAAGAAAGTCAGTCAGGTGGAGTAGACCAAGACAACAGAACACACTATGGAGAGTGCTAGGACAGAGGTGTGGACAAAGTGATGTGCAACCCCAGAGAAGGCACAGCAAAGAGAGCAACCAGGGAGCTTACAAAGCAGGTGGCTTTGACCTGAGTCACAAAATATTAGTAGTTCAGTAATAAGGTCCTTTCTTCCTGTCTACTCCTTACTTTCAACAAATGCCTCTGATTTTAAAACCTCATTTGTTATCCTTTATGTCTTCCTCTTGTTACAACCCTATTTCACTTTTTCTCCTCCGGACTTACCTTCTTGGAAAAATCATTTATATGTGCTCTATTTTCTTAAAAACCAGCCATTCATCCATCACGATGATACAGACTGTGCTTCAGCCATTGCACAAAAGCTATCTGTCAATTCTCCTAGGTGACATCCCAATTGCCAGATTCAATAGCAATGCTTCTTTTCTATCTTCTTTGACCTTTCTGTATCATTTGGCCCAGCGTACCACTTCCTTCTTCTAATTTTGTCATCTATTCAACTCTCTTGGTTACCTATCACTTTCTTCAAGTTTGCCCTTTTTGGGTGGTCATATAAAAGTTTCCTTAGGTAATTTCTCTTCCGCCTTACACTTCTTAAAAATGCCATGGAATATAGAGTTTTAGGGTCCATTTGATTATTTAATTTGATACTTTATTTAATAATAGATAAGTTTTAACATCTATAGAACTGAGAACTGGACTTGGGTTTCTCTAGTCTAGATAGGTGCTGTGCAAAGGCATTGTTGTTCCGACATGAGGTGAATGTAGTGTAGTACCTAGAAGGATCTACTTTATGTAAAATTCTAAGGATAAAGGAAATGCATATAATTAGTCAACAAATTGCATGCTGCTATCAATTTGGTATTATATATATTTCTTTTTCTATTGATATTCTTGGATTCCTTTTGGGTTTGACAATGGGAAATTTATTTTGGTTTATAGTTCCATATGCTTTGTTAAACCCATTGCCTTATGGTTGTTTTATTTGTAATATTTCCACCAGCAACTGTAAAGTCACTTACTACGCAATCTTCAATCATGTATTATTTACTCCTTCTACGTTACGAAGAATGATGTTAAATTGGAACAGGATGATAATCTGCCCTAGCTGTACCTCATTAGACACTCCTTCCCAGCTGGACCGGGAGCTATTTATTCAGTCTCCACAATCAGCATCCTCTTGCCTACAGTTCATCAATAACAACTTGAACCTGGCTGTTATTATTTCCCAATTTCCCAAATTTCTTTTCTTCATTTTTCTCTTTAAAGAATAGAGTCATATGTAACCCATTATCAATGGCTCATTGATTTTTATGTCCCTCCCTATTTGTTAGCAGGCCTTTATTTTTCTTTGCTCGCTTCTTTAGTTTTTTTCCTTTCAACATTGAAAAGCTGTACTCACTAACTCAGTCTATCCATTTCCCGTTCCCTCTGCCAATCTTCCTCAATGAAAGTTTCCCTTCTCAGATTGTTTTTCATTTTTCAACAGACTTTTGTGTGTTTACATATCTCTTAAGTTCTTCAGTAGATATGAAACAGGTGGAAGGAAAGTGTGTCATACATGCTTTTAAAGCGAGTGCTTTGTAAATTTGCATTTTGAGGTGGTTGTGGGTAATAATCATAAACATCATTTATGAAATTATTCTCCTATGCTGTTCAGCCTTTGGTGGATCGTATTCTCGGAAACATGAGGAAACCATGGTGAGATGAAATGGGTTGGAGGGGCTGACAATCTTCAACTATAGGAGCCACAGTTTCAGCTTTTGCCTTTCTTCTTGCTGTTGTAACCAAAACTGTGGGCATTGAAGATCACACACTTGAAACTGTGCCAAACATTCTCCACAAAATCAATGCAAGCTGCTGAGTTTTGAATTTTGCACAATTTTCATTTTGTGTGTTTAAATATTTTTATGACTAATATCTTTTATTTTTCATGTGCTTAGGATTTAAGCTTTAAGTGAAGGGCATTACTACACACATTAAATAAAACAATACTTAACAGGAAATTCCATAGAAGGATATTTTAGAAATATCTGGATTCTCCAAAGAATAATAGAATGTTTCCAACTTTGTACAGAAAAACAGTGAATAAGCCTTTTTTATAATAGAGACATATAAAGAAAGAAAAAGAATCTTATAGCGCTATAAAGTTTACACTTATTTTGACTTTCAATTAATGGCAGTGTTTCTATATTTGATTTTTATCTACTAAATAGAAGATATATTTCAATTTCTGTTTTTTCCCTATCCCCCTAGACATTGTATAGGATTTATTTATTACATATATCATTCTTTCTCTTTCTGTATTAAAAAAAGCTGAAAATAAATGTGGGCTAATGTTATTAATGACCTTATTTTCCTTTTGAACTTTCTTTTTATAGTAGTTAGTATTTGCTGATTTCATTTATTTTATTACTCTTCAATGGCATTTTAGAAGAACTTTCCATCTTACAGACAGCTTCATTAACAAAGGCTCTTCTAAGAAGAAAATGTGAGTCTGTTTTTGAAATTTGGAAAGCTAAGTCAAGTCCAGCCTTAATAAAATTAAACCCATACACTTTCAATTTTGATTTGCCAAATATATATTCATATATTTATTTTGGAATTATATTTAATAGATTTTTTTCTGAAGCAATTTTTTCAATCCTTTCATTCTTGTCATTTTTAATATCTAAGGAGAGAGTGACTGATACTGGAATTTTCCCCCACAGTAACAACTAGAAAATTAAATAAAACATTAAGTAATTGTTGTCAGGTATTAATAGACAGACAAGACTGTGGCTCTGAGAAGTGGGAAACCAACAATGTGAGTCTTTTTCTAGCCCTGGCTTTCAGTCGGAATTCATTTTCTGAACTCTAATACATAAGGGGGAATTTCTGTAGATTACAGAAATATTGCTTGTCTTGAAAAGACAAAGATTAGACATAGCAGAGACTGATATGGCTGGAAACTGTGGGGAAAAGGACAGAAAATGGAGTTCTGTATGCAGAAAAATATATGTCAACAAGTGTTTATCATGATCATCTGGCGTATTTGTCTACTAAGCTGTGCAAACATTGGTTCTAGAAGAACCTATTAAACTTGTTTCTATTTTAGAAGCAAGCTAGTTTTAGGAGAACTAGCATAGAGCAATTACAAGAATCTATAAGATAAATCATTCACAGATCTCAAAAGAGCTTCAAGACACTTGAATGCCAACAAAACTATAATGGAGAGATCTAACTAAATACTGGAATTAAGAGACCACAAGTGTCTTAGTCTAGTGGGAGAGATAAGCCAGCCCTGGAATGAAAACTATGCTAGAAAAGTGGCAAATTCTAAAGTGAATATACCTAGTAACAAACAAATTCAACTGCCTGATGAAAGGCAGGTTTATGCTTTTATAAAGAATAAAAACTCAGACTCTTGATAAAGTAACTATCACAATGTCCAACATCCTATATGAATTACTAGATATGTAAGGAAATGGTGACCTCTTGACAACACTTGGAGAAAAATTATAAATAAAAATAGATTCAGAAATGGCATTGATGGAATTAGCAAAAAATGAAGCTGGGACAGTCTGAAAGGCCATTCTAGCTCCAGAGACCCCTATGGGATCAGCCAGGCTGTCATTGTACTTGCATGATAGCTTTCTTTCCTCTCTCCAGTACTGCTTTATTTTGCACTCTTCCAAAGCTGTAGATCCTACAAGCACCCCTTAGTAAACACATTTTTTACTCATCTCCATCCTTTCCTGTCTCTTAAGACCAGGGACAGCAAATCTTCCCTGTAAAGGGTCAGAGAGTAACTATTTTAGGTTTTGGGAGTCATACAGTAATTGTTGCAAGTCGTCTGTTCTGCTATGGTTTGCATACAATCAGCTGTGGGCAAATGGAAATGATCAGGAATGTATCTTAATAAAACTTTATTTGAAAAAGGCAACATGGTGCTAGGCAAATTGTTTGTTTGCCAATGACTGAGTGAAATCACTGTTCTTTCCAAATCTTTTCCTAACTTTCACAGTTTTTTCAGGTCTCTCTGTAGATATGACCTCACTCTGGCAATCTCCGTCTCTGTTTCCCCTTTGTGTGTGTTCCCAATACTTTATTCCCCTTTTATATCTTGTCTTGGTTACACATTTGAAGTTGACTGTTGCCGATTAGCTTATAAACTCCAGTAGAGGAGCAATCAAACCCATTTCAATTATTTCTCTCTCTCCCCCTAGGATTTGTATTGTGTCTGGCTCCAAGTGAGCACTACTAAATATACTTGAATGAATGAAAGCATACTCAACAGTGTAGATTTGGGAATAAGCTAGTAGTATATAAGGGGAACAAAAATGGCCTAAAGGCAGATAAGGTTCTGGGTATAAGTAGCAATTTGACGTTTCAGAAATGACCATTCTTCCCTGGAGCATCAATAGGGTCAGTAGGTTATCTTGAAAACATTTGGGTTTCTCCAAACTCAGAGGGTTCTAAGGTTTGAAGCAGCTGCAAATTATATACTCTGACAGTGGATTTGACTCCAAATTTTATTGCTTCATGTGATCACATGTGATTCATATGATTCAAATGCATGATACTCTCTGATGGAGACAGTGCAGCTAGTGAGTTTTCAGCATAGGCTGCGAGGGTTTTGGGGGGCAGTGGAGAGAGCCGGGTCCCAGGACCTGCCTGCTTGCTGGCCCAACTTGGAACAATATAATCATCTTTTCTGATGTGTACTTTCTCACACCCAAATGCTCATTTCAATGACTCTCATAAGTCATTGTTTCTGAATCTTTTCATCTGCTCTTCTTTCTGCCTTCCTCTGGCTTCTTACTTCTCAGCCTGGAAGCTCCAGGGACTTCCTCTGGCTAATTAATCACACATGTACTGAACATCCGTCCTTATAAATCCCCTTTTGCGGGACCACGTTCATTTTCTTTTCAGCTGTTAACGGATACCTTAAGCTGTTGACTGCATCTGTTCTTACTTACTCATTGAAAGGTAAGGTGAGTTACTCTGGAATTGAATTCCAGTCCACTAGCTAGAAATTGGTGACACTCTGGGAAATTTAGGTGCCCAGATTTTCTGTGAGGGGCAGATAATGATGGTACTTTCACACAGGTGAACTTGAGAATTAGGCCAATTAAAGCCTTTGAAAATTTTCTGGAAAATTCAATGCAACCTAGTTATATTAAATATTAATAATATATTAATATTAATTGCAATATGAATGGTGGTTGTCCTGTAAATTATTAACTATTATTATTATTTATTTCCCTTATTAGACTATCCATATATTAAGCTAGAGCTGTATGTGATTTTGTTCAAAGCTACATGCCTCCTGTCTATAATGGTGACAGTTATCACAGTGATTGTTGAATGAATGAGGTAGTATAGGTAGCTTTCTCTCCTCTGCCTGCGGTAAGAATCCTTGAGCTAAGTGGTGTTCCAGGATAAATCTGGGAGCTACAAAAGGGATAGTTCATGCTTAAATCCCTAGTCAGCAGGTATGGAGTAGGGAATTGAACTTGAGACATTTATGAGGTCTGTCCACAAAGTATCAAGTTAATATCAATGTAATTAACATTGATATTGGCTCTATATTTACGGGACAGACCTCCTATGGATCCAGGTCTGCCCTGTTAGGTTTTACTTCATCAATTGCTAAATACTTATGAGGTTTTGATGGCCACACAGCATTTTCCATTTCTTCAATGTTTTCCATTGGCGGAACAACTGTACATAGACAGGCTTCATTTCACATACTGGTTCCTCTTCAAAGTTGGTTTCTATGTCCATGCTTATAGGTACAAAGTGGCACTGGATGAGCCACTATCAGAGGTCAGTTGCCACTAGTTTCTTCTGGTACACACATTATTATCTATAACATTTCACATAGAAGCTTTCGTACTTAAAATGAAAAGTGAGGAAGAAAGCAGGGACACCCAGTCTTGGAAAGTGGGAGCTGCATAGCTCATACAAAATTAATAACATTTTTTTAGCACTGGGTGGGGTGTGTGTGTGAATATTCCAAACTGCATAGCTTACATGTGAATGATAAATATAAATTAAAAATGTTTTACTGATGCTAAAACAGGTACTTGAACTTCTGAGAATTTTTTTTTTGGAAAATATTGCATAGATACCAGATGAAAAGCAGCTTCTCTCTTTTGGAAAATAAGACTGTTACATTTACTTTCAAGTAGCCCAGTAAACAAATATTCAAGGTTACAACTTACAATGTATTTTTTACGATAACAATATTTCCCATTAAGCACAGCACAATAAATCTTTTAAAGTCTAGTTAGGATGTGTTTTTCTCTGAGCTGTATTTAGCCTTGAGCAAGGCCTCTTGATGAAAAAATTTCCTAGAAAACGCTGTTGAAAAACCAGAGCTTATAAAATTCCGTTTTATCTGCAAAGAGATAGCAATGAAAGCAACAAACAAACAAACTTATTACAACCAATGAAAAATTGTAACTTCTTCACTACTAAAAATTCCTTTTATTGTATTAGCACACTCTCACACACATCAGCCTGTTTCGTACGGCAATCAATTCTAAAACAATTACAAAGCTTGCAATTTAACTCTGGAAGAGATCTTCAGGTTTTCTTGGATGAAAAATTCTCTGAAAATAATAGATCTATATTTTTGAAAGGAAGATCCTAAAAGTTAGCTTTCCTATAGAAAAAGTATTAAAATGAACTATTTGGGCTTTCTAAAAAAGCAAACTAGAAAGCACTGATACACACACATAAATAAGAATTGCTCACTCATATTCGTGGGGAAAATCAATAATTAATGACTAGAGTGCAATGTTCTTATGTGGTTCTTTTTCCCTGTTGATTTGCAATACTCAGTAAAAAGCATTGTTTCTAAAGTGTCTTAGGTCAGCCCCTCATTCCCCACCCTCACTTCCTTCCTTGAAACCATATCAGACACTGGTGATATATTAGATTTGCATGTCCCCATCTGCATTCCATGCTAGAATTTCTTGACATTGTGGCTTAAAGTTTGTGTACAGTGAAGTTTGCTCTCCATGGGTTCTAATGACGCATCCAGTCCCATAACCAGTTTCATACAGAACAGTTCAATAACCCTAAAAATAAGGTGTTGGGGGTTTCCAATGATGCAGAAAGCCTGGTGTCTGTTCAAGTTGTTCTTCCCCAAGAAGGGATCAGAAACAGACCTCCCTGTGTCATGGGGTACATGGGTTGGAGCTACTGGGCCTGATGCATTTCTGGGGAGCTGGCCACCACATGGCCACGCTGTGTGGTGGGGTGGGGGGGCACGCCATGTGCACCTGGAGACCAGCTGCCTGCTGAGGAACACCGGGCCCTGGACACGCAGCAGCATGCGAGCGGTGACATGCACGCATACGCACCAAAGCTTTGAGGCGATGAGGACCAATTCACAGCGGTGGCTGATAGGCGGACGTGGGGCAGCTTCACACTGCCAGGCAACTGGGTAAAAACAAGCAGCGCCTGGTGGACACGGAATTCCGTGGTCACCACTACCCTGTGGGCACGAGTTACTGGCCCAGTTCTACCTGGTGCTCCAGGCCTGCGACTCCTACCACCTGTTCCCACGTCTGGGGTGTCAGGTCCAGCCTGGTGATGGGGTCACATCTTGCCGGGGTTCCAGCACACCATCATCATCCACCTGTTGACCCCAGAAGGCGTATTTGGAGCTGTTCCTCTGATGGCAAGTATAACTGGTAGGAAACTGGGAAATGCACAGGCAGGGCGGTTAGCTCAGCAGAGATAAGGCATCGGCATTAGAATTGTATCGAGTCTTGGTCAGGCAGCAGATGATTCCATCAAGAGGTACCTGAAGCTCTTCGCCGGCCCCACCCCGACTTCCGGAGATGGACCCCAGAATGCAGCTGCAGGTCAAGGAGCCTGAAAAGCGCATCTGCAGAAACGCCTGGCTGCGGGAGTAATAAAGCTCACTCCTGGACAGGGAGGGCTGCTTTCTGCTGCCCCTAGTCATAATACCCTGGAGGTCAGGTCTTCATCATGAGTTGAAAGAGCTGTTTAAAGAAGCTTCATTTTTCTGGGTCAGCTCTTTTTTTTTTTCTTTTTTCATTTTTAAAAACAATTTTATTATTTTTAGAGAGAGAGGAAGGGAGAGAGGCACAGAGGGAGAGAGACAGCTATGTATGGTTGCCTTTCACCTGCCTTCAGCTGCAGACATAGCTGGAGACCTGGCTTACAACCTGGTTATGTGCCCTGGCTGGGAATCGAACCAGCTACCTTTGGATTCACAGGCTGGTGCCTTATCCACTGTGCCACCAGCCAGGGCTCTGGGTCAGTTCTTGACCCTGCAACAAGGCGTCCTAGATATTCACTGTAGAGCCAATGTCGTTCCAATGGTCCCCAGGGCTGCCGGGTGATAACAGAAGGCGGAGTCAGTATAAATAAGTCCACAGGCAACCAACACGGTCTTGAAAGTGTTTTAGGTGTTGGGTAGCAGTCTTAAGAATGGACTTTCATTCATTAAAATTGGAACAAAATGGATATCTGCATTATGAAATGGTTTCAACTATGATGGAAAGTCCTTGCGGTTGCTCCCACAGCGTGTCCATCATTCCTTCTCCAGATAGATGGAAGGTTGGCTTCAGACCCTGTACCTTTGTTTACACAGATCAGAACAAGGGAGGATGGTGACTGCCATAGGCTTCACAATGTGAGCACCCTCATCATTTATATAGGCTGGTAAACGATACCCTCTTTGTGTAAGGATGGGGTATTTAATTTCCTGATCCGCAAGTGCGCCTAGTGTCCACATTAGAAACGCAAAATCAAGTCCTGGAAACGTACACATTTCCGATTTGTTGTTGTTGTTTACGAAGCCAATATGGTTCTCCTTAAAAAAGAGGAAACATGTACCATGGAGCCATAGTTAACATTAAAAAGAAAAGAACGAAAATCACTACTCAACTTTTCAGAAAGTTTTAAGTTCAGTTTTCCAGCCCCTTATGTTTTAGTATAATTAAATTTATTCACAGCCTTAAAACAAAGTACCAAGTGGAAATTACTGAACTATTGAAATTACTGAATCCATCTAATGAAATTAACAGTAACTTGCATACAAGTAACAGGATCCAAGAATTTGAAGGCTAATTGATACGTTATTCAAACTATAGCACATAAAAAAAACCACAAAAGACAGTAGTGGCAGCTGTGGGACAGTATCAAGCTAGCTCATGTTTATGTAATTCGAGTTTCAAAAGGAGGCAGAAAAAAGAACTCATGGATCAGAGGGAAACGAAAAACATTACTTGTTACAGTTAATAAGTTTTATAAGCAGAGAACTTTTCAGTGTAATTAGTATCGGAAGTTATGTATTGCCTGCCTGCAGTGCTTGACTAGTGCATTTAATTCTTCTCACCATATGCAACTGCAGGGTAAACCATCTTCTTTGGCTTCTGACCTCTAGTCCTCCCCCTTAATTTTACTGTATGATATGTTTATCATTGCACATTTAACAATTCATTGCATGTTTTATTTACACGTTTGTCTGTCTGTGCTGCTGTGAAACAAACTGGGGCAGGCACAATGTCTTATTTTAATTTATCTGGGACCATGCATGGTTACTCTGCAATGACTATTCATCAAGTGAAAGAGAGAAGAAAGAAGACTCAAAAAGATAAAACAAACACAGAGAAGGGAAGTACCCAGAACTCATTACTAAGAAGCCAAAATGAATATGAGAAACTACTCTGTGAAAGACAAGCAGGAAAATTATTAGGCACATTTGGTAAGTAATTCCTAGAGTCCCTTAAACTCAATTTAGGATGCCATGGAAAACAATCTATCATTTGGGCTGGTGGAGAGCATGATTGGTGACTTCAAACAAATGAGTTCCTTAGTGTTTGTGTCTAAAACATGCCTTTTAGCTCATTTGCTTTTTCCTGTCTGATAAGAAGTTAAATTGATGAGCATGGATCTTTCATCTGTTCTGTTCACTTTAATTTATTCTGGTGTTAAACTGGTCATTCTTCTCATTGTAAAATAATGTAAAGGCAATTGGCTCTAACACGTAGTTGATTCACGCTGCTTCCTTGCTGACCTGCCAAAGACATTCTCTTCCAATGGGTCGCCACTGGGACAGAGAGGTCTCAAGAATGGAAAATGATTTGAGCATTTTTATTTTGGGGGAGAGAGACATGGTTTAGTGGACTTTTTTTTTTTTTTTTATCTTTTAGGGAACTTCCATATCACATGCTTAAAAAGTTTCATTATAAATGCAAGACTAGGATTTTGGGGTAAGATCACATCTTTATTTTGAGCATTGCTACCTGCATTGGGTGAATCATTATCTCATACTTCGAAGGTAGAAGAGTGTCATGCCTGAGCTATACATGAAAAGAGGGACCCTAAGCATCAGGTGGAGTGAATGGCATGCTATTTAATGTCCTTGCATCTCTAGGACTTAGTGATGCTCAGGAATCAGCAGGATCTCAATGGAACAGTGGACAATGCCACCAACTAATAACTGTGATCGAACACTAATTTTAGAGGGTACTCTCATTTAACATATAGTGGCTAGCATCTTTAGAAGATGTTAACTTGGTACTATGGTTTTTATTTTTGTCTTGTTTCTCTACTTACTTTTTTCATTTTAGTAACTTTAGATTTCCCAGTGAACAGAATCATTAGTGTTCTTCAAAAGTGTAATCGTGGGATTGGAGAAATTGTCTCCTTTCTTGACATCATCTACTTCTCTGAGGAGGTTGCATATGTCGGTCATTTCACTTATTACCTGGAGATTGCACAAAGGGATAGAACTTACCAAATATTAAATATTTTTCTGACATTTATTTACCTTGTATTACTTAGAATAATACCACCTAAAAGCTGGAGTGATTTCTCTCATCCTGTAATCTTACGAATGAGGGAACTGAAGGTGGAGAACCAAAGTGACTTGTACTGGATGGTACAAGTTGACAGAGCCCTTGGGGTAGCTAGGACCCTGGTTATGTTTCTTCTGCTCCCTAGGATAAGTTTGGGATTTTCTTGTAACCCTTTGGATTGGGGAGATTCCTATCTCCATTCTCTCATTCCCAGAATTATTCTAATGAAATGGAGAGCTTTCTTGATGGTGGGCAGATGCAGGCTTCTCCATAGCTAAGAAATTAGCTTTTGCCAAACAGTGAATCTCCACACAGCCTCTATCTGCACAGAGAACGCCTAACCCTGTGTCTGTGCTGTAAACCTTGCCCCACTTCCAGCTACAGTTCTACTTAGAGCAACAATTTTTGATTTTTAGAAGACACTGTGGTTCTAACATGGTAACTTATTTTTCTCTTGGCATGGAATCTCTTTTTTGGGTGCCCTGTGTGATAGCAACATGTAAGCACTTATTTTTATGTTCTTTTTTTTGTCAAGTTGTGACTGGAATCTCAAACATTACTTACTCTTTTCTGTAGTAAGCCCATCTCTGTGGGGAAGGCATTCACAATTCACTTTTATCTCCCATTGGAAGTATGTATGTACTAGCCAATAGGCAACTATTACAGTCTCTTGGAGCTGTGTCTCTAAGCAGTTTCACTGTGACATGCCCTGGTTTGCTGTTGGACACTGTGTTATCATTGTAATCAGTGGCACTGTAGAGAGAGTGCATTTAATATAATAGAGCCCAGATAGAGCACAGAGTTTCTGCCTTGTGGGGACTTCTATTTTAATGAACACTGTTATTTAACTGCAAACATAGTGTGTCACAAAGTCTTCCAACTTTGCAGTGAAATAGGCTGATGAAAATTGTTATTTTTTAATAACAAATTTAGAAAAACTGGACAAGCAGAGAGACTGAGCAAGCTTAATTAGAAAGTATAGTGTATTTCATTCACAGAGAGTGTAGTTTATGGGTTCTTTTCATGTTTCCTTAAGGCAGAGGTTGATAAAATATTGTTTCTCTAAACAAGATAGATCAATATGAAAACTTTTTTTCATCATTATTGTAAACTTATTCCTTCTTTTTCCTCCTCCTCCTCTTCTTCTTCTCTAGCACAATGGCAGATAATAAAGCAATACTATACAGTTAGAGGTTTTGAAATGAAGTTGGGATTTGAATATGTTACAATATGTTCAATGGTGTTTGCTCAAAGAATGAATGAATTCTCAAGCCCTGTCCTACCAATCACCTCTCTTGCAATGAAGTCTTCAAGGGAGCTTTATGAAAGGGATATGAGTGAATGTGAATCAACTTATTATTTTATTGTCAACTGAGGAGCACCATATTCTAGCATGCAGCTTCAGGCATATGCTTTAGGTTGGTGGCCTACATGGAGAACTTTTTCCATTAAAGTTTAAATCTCAATTTGGAAAAATAGTACAGTCCTCTGGTTGCCTGCTTAATTCTAGAACTGGAAGTAATTGCCAGCATACTGAAGAATTCAGATGGAGAAAAATGTAGTCAAAGTAGTTTTCTTAGCATGGTAGGCTTGGCTGAGTTTCTCTCTCCCATTTCTAGAGAAGAGATGGAAGAACATAGTTTTCTATATTAAGGCCTTCCTGGATCTTTTCTTGTTAAGCTAGACAGTTGCAAGGGTCCTATTGGCGGGAGGACAGAAATCCAGATGGTTTCTACCCATGAGTAGTACATATGCTTTCAAATATTCTACAATTTGACTAATTAGATTAACATGTTCTCCATTTTGAAAAATGATGAAAAGGAGTGGTGGAAGCAGATAGAAAGACATTTTTCTAGAGCAGAGACCTTCCTCTTACTCCTGCAGAAACAAACCCTGCCCAGCTTAGGCAGCTATTCAAAGAAAATATTGTACTTCATTTCTCCTCCCTTAGAATCACAGTAGTATAGTGAAGTCTTGCATTCTGCATTGTGTACTTTTCTCACTAATGGGAGAGAGGGAGCTTCTGGAGTTGTCTAAAATTGTATCACTACTTGAGTGCTAACATCCTTAATAAAATTTTAGAGAACTTCTAACAGTTCTCTCTTTAATGTGTCTTCTGCAATCCACCTTCATTTCTTTAAATTTTTGGTTACATCTGCACATCACTACAAACTCAAGTATTTGGAAGAAGTCAAAATGAAGACTTCGAATCAATAGTTCTAATTCTCACACAAAGTACAACTCTTCTATTGTTTTATCTCAATCTACACATAAGTCTAACAAGATTATATAAGATCTCAGGCTGTAGGCAATTAAAAAGAACAAATTAGAAAGTGGAGACATACAAGCTACTCACTGAGAATAGCAATGAACAGCTTAGTAGCCAGAAGATAAACCTATAAAAAGCAAATGATAAGAATCTTAGAAAGCACAGGATTCAAATCAGAAGCTCCTGTAGGAATAAAGTGACCTGAAGAGCAATTGACCCCATGTTATAAGGGAGAGTTAGATACACTCAATGTTGTATTATAAAAATATCTATAAAATATGAAACACAAATAAATAATCATTTAATGTTATTCACATCTTATTACAAGTAAGCAATCATTTAATTTTACCTCTGTCTTATAAATTGCATGTATATAGAATCATACACAGATATTACAAATGTTTATTTCATGACATAAGGTATAGTTATTTGGAACAAATGTGGGTAATTCTTTTCTATTGTCCTACATGTATGAAAAGTTATAATGTGAATAGAAAAGGAGGCTTCAGAAGAGTAATAATGAAAATAAGGGTCTAGAGACTTGAGACTGTGTCCAAATTCTAGTTTTGCTTTCTTCACCTATTATCATCTAAGCTTTAATGTTCATTCCTATCATTTATACTTATTTTGATTATTAAATGACAATTAGTAGGGAATATTTGGGTTGCACCCTGAGTAATGTAAAATAGAGGAATAATAGATAATAAATATAGCTTTTATCAACTTATCACTAACTCAATAATATAGGCCTTGAGAATTAAATGCTTAGAACCTTTCTCCTGAAAATAAGCTTATTTATTAGAGTTGCGAATAAATGCAAAGCCTTGAGAAACTAATTGTCTTTCTGAGTGCCTGCAATTCATGAACCCACAGCATAATCTCATGGGACCAGCAGTGTTTTTCATGGTAGAAGAGGGTGAGGGTAGATGTACATTGGTGACTCCTTGTGGAGTAATAGTTTGAAAAATATGTATTTCCTAGGTACCCTTATCTTAGGAGAGAGTCAGGATGTACCCCAATGCATCATCCAAGCAGAGTACATAAGCTGGGCAGCCTGACTTTTGAGTAAGATCCAGCTGTCTTAGTGCTTTTCCACTAAACGTGTGGCCTGAAGTGGGGCCCCAAGGCTGTCGCGACTCTGGTGCTTCCTCTAAAAGCTGGGTGGCTGGAAACCAGAGCCTGTTCTCCTTTCAGTTGCTTTACTTTGCTTCATACAACAACATTGGAAACACCAGGAGTTAAACCATGATTGCTTCCAGTTGGTTTTCACCATTGCGATGCTATCGAGGTCCATTTTTTGTTTTTGATTTTTTTAACCCCGAGTTCTTGCCTTCCATAAGCACTATGGCTCTAGTTCTTGCTATAGTTTTCCTAGATGGTAAGGTGTGAAGATGGCAGAATTTTCCAAATTTGTGAAAGTGCAAATGTAAATATAAGAAGATCCTAGTTTAATGTAGTTTAATTTTTCCAAGTTTTTAGTTAGTTATTTTTATGTGCCACGTAACGAATTACCTACAAAAATTCAGGGAGCTATTTTACATTATTGATAGAAGGCTTTTGCTTATCTTTCATGGTTATTTCTAGAATCCAATTTTGTCAATTTTTATGCAGGATATAATACATCACATATAGCACATATATTACATATGCAGTACATACATGTTTTCTGCCCAGTTTCCTTTTTACTTCTATAGGCTATCTTGTACATTCCCACCCCCATAGACATTGACTTTGGGGTTTTCTTATAGGGTCAGGATTTCCTTGTCACAATTGTTTGGTGCAGTTTTGGGGACTTACTCTAAAATAGCATTCTTTTGCTGGTAGTTGATGCCCCAAAGTGAAAAGATCTACCAGTTGCTGTCTTTTCCTCTCTGTTTGAGGGAATGTGAAGAGAGAATTGGGATAGAAGAAAGGGAGGATTAGGAGAGAGGGAGAAAGAGAGAGAGAATATGAGAGTATATATTAGAAACATTTTAATTCTTACTGTCTTATATTTCCAAAGCAAGCATCTTGCCTTCTTCATCTTTTATTCCTCAGTTTGGTAAATCAGCGAATCCCTCTTTTTCCCTAAGCTGAAGTTAGACTCTCACAAGAGCACAAACCCTCTGTGTTTATTTTTGTATTTCCACAGGCTAAGTTACTAGAGGTAAATCCATTGCTCATAACAGATTCATATTTTAAATTTCCATTTTACAGTTGCCTTCCAGAATGGCTTTAATAATCTAATTTCAATCAATCGTGTATGGGTAACTTTTTTCCTTATACACTTTTCAACCATGTACCTTGTTAGCCTTTTTCTCATTTTCTAAACATCTGAGTTCCCCTAACCGGCATGATTGCTGCAGCATTAGTCATTGACTCAATAGAGGTAGGAAGGAGCAAATGAGTCTTGGAGTGAAAGATAAACAAGTGCCTAGAATTCAATAATTACAAGTTTAGGGAACGTCTTTCTGTCTCACAATTGTTTTCATTTTCTTCTCTAACTCTGAAACATGGAACCTGAGGGGCCTCAGAATGAACAGTGGAGAGTAACTAGAATTATCTGGAGACTGACTGGTATGGATATGTTGGTATTCAGAGCTCTTGGCAGCATCATGGGAGAAGCATAAGAGCTGTGTTACTCTCTTATGGTTCCCAAGACTCAGCCACTTTTAAAAAAGTAATACTTAAGACATAATGAGCCCTGACCACTGTGCCTCAGTGGTTTGAGAATCATACCACAACGTAAAAGGTAGCTGGTTCAATTCCAGGTCAGGGCACATGCTTGGGTTTCAGGTTCAGTCTTTGGTTAAGCATGCATATGAGAGGTGATGAATTGATGTTCCTCTTGAACATCAATGTTTCTCTCTTTCTTTCTCCTTCCTTTCCTCTCTCTCTGAAGTAAATAAAATCTTAAAGAGAGAGCTTGAGATTGAATAATACTAATTATCTTACATAGATATTTTAAAACAAGTAATTCCTGTCTTCCATCTGGTATATCTCCTCTATGTTCAAAACTATAATTTTGGGAGAACCTGAAATATGTTTTGCATGTCTTATTTTGATAAGGGAATAGAACAAAGGAAGAGGTTGACCTTATTGTAGGCCCTAATAATATCTTCTACAAAAATACCAAACATTAATTGAGTGGCCACTTGCTTAAATGGGTCACACAACTTATATTTTATAATTTACTTCTTTCTACAATAACATTAGGAAATAATTAACATTATCTTTCCTTCTTTTATAAAGTATTTTTATTCATAATTCTAGACCAGTTCCATAGAGATAGGTATGAACGCTTCAACAGTTCCATTGGCTGCTTATGTGGGTTAATGTGACATAATTACAGGGAATCAGAGGAAATCGTGCTCTTGTTGGAGGATGGAAAAATGAGATGGAAAAGTGAATTGTAAGTTCCTGTATAAAATGTGAGGAGGCCAACTCTGTTATGATCCTGGAAAGGTTACAGGATAGAGGCCCAAGGACAACCTATCTTAGTGTTAGAAAAGTTTTGGGTAAGTATCTTAGTCAATGCAGTGAAGAGACAAGCTAATAAATGAAGTAAGGAAGAAAAATTATTTACCACAAATGTAATATAATCGTGAATTGAGAACCATAGGTCTCCTAATCAGTCAAACATTTTTGCACAAGTTGGTTTTCATTGCTTCTAAATTGGTTCATCTTTAAAATAAAGGTCATAATACATATTGATTTACCTCAATGGGGGAAACATATAAATATATACATATAAGTTAGTCATTGTAAATATTAAGCAATGTAGAATTAACAAAATGATGTTTAGCAGTTAACTAGAAGATGTTTTCTGATTTGGCATTCTGGAGTTATGGATAATTAACAATTTCTGACAAGCAGTGCATCTAAACAATACAATTCAATGGTTGTTAATTTAATTATGCCTATGGGTTGGTTGCCTCTTTTTGTTTTCCTGCATCAATTTAATTTCACAATAATAGATACATTAAAACTGCTTACCACCCAATGTCTACTGGTTCAAAGATTAATTACATCAAGTTGAATGCAATCCAATTAATGTTTTTAATCTGGCTGTTGTTTGTTTGTAGACATTTTTGCTAGTGTTTTTAATGAAATCAGATACTACCCATAGGTTTTAGGTGTAGTGGTAGCAGTCAGCCTGGCTGGGCACAGCAGGCTCATTTAATTCAATTAATGATATCTCATTGAGGCATACAATGATGGATATAGAAAAATATTAGAATGATGCAACCCCCCCCCCCCAATGGATGTCAGCTTGCAACAAATATTAATTTATCTATAACCTGTTTTGGAGAACTGAGAAGGAGCACAAGAATTTGAAAGTTTGTTTTTGAGATCTGATGATCCAGATGGTTTGTCATGGAATGGGAGATGTACTACACAGTTTTTATAGACTCTCCAAGATTCTGGAATCAAATGTGTGTGTGGGTGGGTGGGTTGTGTAATTTCACAGCTTTTTAACATTTATCAAGAATGAAACAATCGCTACCTACATTTTCCCCTCACTTGAAATAATTGAGTCATTGGTACCAGTAGAGGGAGGAAAACCAAGTAATGACTTGGTCTTTTTATTTCTTTAGAAGGAATGAATCTTTGGGTAGGCATAATAAATTGTTTTGCAGCATGATTCATCAGGGATGCTTGAGCTTCCGTTTGCATTGCATATTCATAGCTTCCTGTGGCAGCCAAAGTCCATGAGTCTTAGTCCTGACAAGATGGGTCTACAGGGAGAAAAAGGCAGTTTGTGTTACAGATGCCCTGAAGAGTTCCCAGGTGTGTACTCCCCTTTTAAAACAGGTGAGAAATTAAACTTACTATAATGATTTCTGTTGGAGTTGGTGAGAATTAGTCTTCAGCACACAGGGGCTACAGGATGAAATGACTTATTTAAGCACTCACAAGAGATTTCTGCAAAGATATTTTTAGTCTTTAAAATGCATGTGTAAACTTTTGAAAAAGATAAAGAAATCCTCACCCAAAGCCAGACTAAATGAGAGGAATTTTTTGAAATTCTTAAATTCTAAAAGGAAGTTTTATAGTCTTCCATAGGAGATCCTGTGCAGAAAAGTCTAATTTAGGGAGGATCTTTATTCAAAAGTTGTGTTGTTAGGTTTCAAGAAAGAGAATTCCTTTACCGTTGCCCCAGGGTGGGATTAATGGTTGTTTCCACATGGGTCGTACCTTCACATACATACTCTTCCAAGAGTTCCCTCTGTTGGAGGACACACAGCAGTATCAGGATGGAAACTGGCCTCACTCTGGTCAAAATCTCATCTTGCTATAATTGGCCTTATTTCAATTCTAGCTAGAGTGGGGATAGGAATGATCCTAGGGAGGGTTCTGCTAAAGAATGTTAGTGGAATAAGAATAGGGAAGCAAAAACACTGCCTAGTGTGAATTTGATCTTTACTTCTGAATCCAGGCAAGTACGCCAAAAATTGAGGAACCGTCAGTTTATGAAGGGTGAAAAGTGTAACACTGAAGAACCATACTTAATGAAAATGTTTTTATAATCCCAAACCCAGGGTGCCACATGGCTTTTAATTTACCTGAGATTATGAAGCCATTCCACCCTATCTTCTAATCATCTAATTAACAGTTACATAGCTTTTCTCCTGGGCTACCGACATTCCTGGGCTCCATTACCAATACCGACTCCACAGAAACAGGTGAATGTCTAGAGCTAGGGCTCAGAGCAACCTTCCCAAATGCTGATTCTCAAGCATTTTACAAAATATAGATGGAAGCTAGAGCAATATGCAATGTGCTTAAAACTCAAATACACAATAGGCTTCCCAATCTCATCTTGGAAAGGATCCTGGCCAGAAATTCCTGACTTGAGCAAAGACTGTGTAGCTTTGTCTATTTCCTGGGCAGACATAGCTAGAAGCTGCCAGGGGAACTGATGGTATTTGGGGCTTAGCAGAAGCCACTCAGAGTGAAAGTGCCCCCGTCTGGATTTATTTACCCTCTCAGATGTCCTTGACCTCCAAATGACATTTTATCCTCCATTGTACTCCTTGATCCATGTATCAGAGGCCCAGAAATGCCTTTGTCCACCAGAGGATCATGAAGTCACACTCCACTCTGCCATGGTAACCTCATCTGTCACGATCTGTGACCCAGCCTTCCTGTTGGCAATGTCTGGGTTTAGGGGTGATTTATCATAGCTCCCAAATCCCAGATCCAATGTGCTGTCACACACAGAACATCTGAATATCTCAGGGAGTCTGAGAAACACAGTCTGGAACAGCGGTTTTCTCTCTAGGAGAATGTGGATCAATTCCAGACAAGTGGTATAAAGGAACTAGAAGATGAGGCTTTTCATTTTTTCTCCCTACACAAAGCCTTCCTAAAGATATCCAGAATAACTGAGAGAGTGGTTGTTTTCCCGAAATGGTGTTTCTAGTTTGACTATGTAGCTTTGTGTTTAGCATTTTTCTGTTCATACCTTACCTTTCTTTTCCTCTCTTTCTTCTTTCTTTCAATTGAATTCTGCCTTGAATTAAGCATTACCTTGTGAGTTTGACCTCAGGCTCTGCTTTCTGGGAAATTAAGTCTTAGAATTAGTTTCAAAGGAAGAAAATAATATTACAGAACGGCATCAGTGGCTTAGCAGTTCTGCCTCTACTGCACACGCTTTCCTGATATGAGAGAAAGGACAGAGTGATAGGATAAGCCTGGATTAAAAAATGAATTTAAGAACCCCAGTCCTTTAAAAACTGCAGGATAATGGAGCACAAGCAACAAACATGATTGTTGGATCCATGTAAACATTGCAACTTTTAACTATGAGGATTTACTTTAAAATAATGGGACTTGTAGTTTAGAACCTTCCCATGAAGTAAACTCCAGACCCAGTTAACCTCACTGGGAAATTCTACCACAAACACTTTTGGAAGAAACACTATTTCTACACAAACTCTTCTGAAACATTAAAACAGAAGACATTTTCTGATCTTGGACCGTTTTCTGATTCTAGACAGTGTCTACCTAACACTTCCTTGAGCTGTGAGGAAAAGAAAGGGAGCAGGCTTTTTCTTTGCACCCCCATCATCAGCCAGCTATTGATGGCGGCTGTACAGGAGATAAATCATAGCCTCAAGCCAAGTGGGTTTCTCTGGCTAAGGGTAGTTGCCTTGGGCACATACCACCCAGCATTCCCAGCAGTTCAGTCAACGAGCATCTTGGCCCTGAAGTTGGGAGTTTGTGTGGGGCATCACCATACCCACTGCGGGCACATTTTCATACGTCAGCACATGACTTAATATGATTTAGATGGACTATCCCAGAGGGAGAGATTTTTGTTTCAGAAGTTCTAGGTCTCCACCGTATCACTGATTCATCAGTGGTCAGTGAGTCTTGGCAGTGTGTGTGACCAGGGCCCATAGGAAGATGTGCGACTGAGTGAAACTGGCCCGGGGATTTATTTCATTGGAAGCAGCGGGTCATGGCTAGAATATGGATGTCTACCAGTGGGTGGTGGAATTCAGTAGGGACTCAGCATTACTTGTTCTAAGACAGCAGAAATGGATTTCCCTGAAGGGAGTCCAGAGAAAGAAGGCGTATGAGGAATGTTACTCAGTAGTTAACATGCTTTGTTTGTAAGAACTCGTGTTACAGGCTGAAATAATCACCTGAAGGCTTGTTTTCTGTGAGGGGTGCTGGAGACCCCTGGCTGGGTGGCGTGGGTGATGAAGAGGAGGTGCCCTATATGTCCTCCAAATAGAATATAAGGGAACTTAGGTATTATGCAGCCCACAGAATGAATGGCTCCTCTGGTAAGCTTTTATGCCTTCAGTCAATAAGAGAAAAAAAAGAAATGAACAACCTAAAAAAATCAGATATGGCCTTATATTATAACTTAAAGTCTGCATTATAATTTTTATAATTCAAATTTCCTACTTACTATCTGAACTGCTTCTCAGATGTGAAATGGATTTTAGATTTCCTTATGCATGTGACTAATTCCCTCGGGCTACACCTGAGAAATAAATACCTGATTATTATACACATGAAGAATGCTGATTGCCTGCAAATGTTATCTGAAATGTTATATATTTGGGAATGAGAGTCTCACTCTGTTAATCCTTTGCTCTGTCAGCAACTATGAGAGAGTCTTAACCCCAAGAATCCCCTTCTCATCTTTATTGTTCTCTGGTGACAATTCTCTAGTCTTCCTTTGGGAGTTACTGTCTAAAATTTTCTCCTTGGTGTCTGCATCTCTCCCTGGTCCCCTGTTCGATGGCCAAGTTGTGCACATGAGCATGGAAATGCCCTGTGCTGTGATGCTTGATGAACTTGTTACCCAAGTGTATAAACATATATTCAGCATCGTGACAGGATGCACGGTGAAGTGTTCAGTTAAGAGAAGGAAGCTGAGAACTCTCGAAGCAGAACTTGGACTGACTTGATTCTGAAGACTTTGCAGGAGAACGGCTCTGTTTCTGAAAACAGCTGTTGAACATTCATCTCTGGAGCCTGTGCTCCTTGTTTTTATGCCCTTCTCCTTGTTGTCCAGGCTTACAGATACTTTCCTGGCCTTCGTTTTTTAAAAAGATTTTATTTATTACTTTTTAGAACGAGGGGAAAGGAGAGAGGCAGAGAGGGAGAGAGACATTCAGGTAGGGTCGCCTTTCACCTGCCTCCAGCTACAGACCTGGCTGGAGACCTGGCTTGCAACCTGGTTATGTGTCCTGACTGGGGATCGAACCAGTGACCTTTGGGTTGGCAGGCCAGAGCCTTATCCACTGTGCCACCAGTCAGGGCTATTTTGTTTGTTTGTTTTACATCAGCTCACCATGTGCCTTCATTCTGGAAGGTCCTGCTCCCATTTCCCCCACCCCTTTTTTCTGACCTTTGACATGGTCACAGGAACGGGATCCTCACCCACACATGGCTGCTCCGCTGTTCTGCACCATCAACAGGCCTTGTAAAGGTCATGCTTCCTCTCACTGGTCCCCAGCCCCAAGCCTCACACAGTGCTTGTCCCAAACCCATGCCTAAGGAAGCAAGAAGCTGTTGCCTGTTATTTCAATGGATCATTCTTTTTTGTTTTAAGAGTACATTTAATGACATTTGGGATAGTACACTTACACATATTTTCTGATGAAGCTACTCCAAATTGAGAGTAATTATTGCTAATAAAAACGTTTCTGCTTTCCGGGGGGAAAAAATTCACACTATGTGATAACCGGTCTCATAGGGAAGTAGGGTTGGGCAGACTACTTATAATTTGAGCAATTTATATGCAGGATGTTACTGAAAGCAAAGAGCTTGAAGAGTCTAGTCAGGCCCCTCAAGTGTGGCTGAATGCTGTTCTAGGGGCTTTAAACTACGTTTCACATCGAGTGTCAAAGGGGTAGTTCCTGAGCTCCGAGTACAGCGCCAGCCGCCGGAGGTCACAGCAGCTGCCCATCTGCGTGGGGACACAGCTCGGTGTCGTGAAGAGTGCTTAGCGTACAAGTTCCTCTAGCATCCCGTGGTATGTGGTCAACCCAGAGCTCGACCTAAACTGACAAATATTTTACTTAACAATCACATAAAATCGAATTTGTGTAATAGAAACAGATGTTTTATCAGAACAGACTGTAGCTGCAAATATAACCCGTGCAATTTTATTGTATTTGCTGCCGGTTCAGCATTAAGTACTGGCCAGAGTGACATTGGCCGTGAGCTCACAAGCTTTGTAAAGAACATTCCGCAGGTACCACATTCACTTATAAGCATAACACAGTATGCTCTGTTTTGAACTTAAGCAAATGCTTAAACATGCCTTGTTGGATGATAGTTTCAATTAAAAAAAAAAAATATATATATATAATGCTTAGTGCAAACAAAAGCTAGCATCTCATATTTGCATGGGCACTAACTGTTTTCACTTACATTATCCCAGGGAATTAGGACAGGTTTATTCTTTGACTTTTACATATGTGACTATTAAATTTCGGTCAGTAATTTGAGGACCCAAAGTAGAATTTCAAGTTAATGACTAAAACAGGCATCACACATCAAAGTGAGAGTGAAAATTCCCACATTATATCTTTCTTGTATACCATGTGGCCTTTTAGGAAGTAAATTCTGAGTCATTTGAGGTTATGTGCAATTAAGTATAAGAGGATAGAATACTATCAGGGAAACAAATTTCAGAATATATACTTTACCTGAAATAGTAAAAGTGGATAAAGTAACCAAAGTATATAGAAATGATGGGCAACTAGAAAAAAACATGTGGGAAAATCAGAAGATTTAACAGCTTCCTTAGCAAGCTGCATTGTTCTTTAAATACCTGCTTCTCAAGATATTATCAGTTGTGTTCTTAATGATTGCCTATTTTATTATTTATTTATTTATTTAAATAATTTATTTTTCTTTTAAATAAAAAATATTTTGTTTATTATTTTTAGAGAGATGGGAAGAGAGAGAGGCAGAGAGGGAGAGTGACATCAGTGTATGGTTGTCTTTCACCTGCCTCCAGTCACAGACCTGCTTTGAGACCTGGCTTGCAACCTGGTTATGTGCCCTGGCTGGGGAATCGAACCAGTGACCTTTGGGTTCGCAGGCCAGCACCTTATTAACTGTGTCACCAGCCAGGGCCATTGCCTATTTTAAATGTATGAGAAAGGCTTTGGAAAATTATTTATAAAGTATATATATATGAGAATATTAACCTCCAACACACACACACACACATGCACACACACCAAATACAATGTTAAGAGTCTGAAATAACTTAATTGCTTAAAATGCAGGATACTATTATTGTGCTTTTAATTAAATGGTTCAGGCATGGCTGCACAGATAGCCTACCCACAGATCATAGGATTTGGGAACAAATTGTCAATTATTTGTGATATTCATTATCTGAACTTGTGATATTCTTTATCATGAGTGTTAACACAGGATTTTACTTCATTTATATGTAATTTGTCTCTTAATGTAATTCATAAGAGTGAATTAATTTTAAATAACCATCTTATTATTGAATATTGTAAATTTAATAATTAGAATTGAATATTTATCTTTCCAATATATAGTATACATTTTAATTCTTGTTTTGCTCTCTAGATATGGTACAAAAATACTTATAAAAGATATATTTACATAAACAGATGTAAAGCACTAATATATAGTTTATTTGAGAACATTCATGGTTGACAACATAGTCGTAATTGGCATGTCCTGATAAATATTAAAAATTAGGGTAGGATCAGAGAATTGGGTAAGAGAGTAAATAAATTGTCAAACATGAAACATTTTCTGCAAACTAAATAAAATTTCTTAGAATTGTATCTTTATTAGAACTCTAATCACAATGACCTCAATGATAAACATTTTTCTTTATTATGCAAATTAATTGAACATTCTGTTCTTTATGAAAAACAGCTGTTATGAATCTATAAACTTGTAGTAGCTAATTGTTTCCCCAATAGCTATGAAGTGGATTTTTGTAGACTGGGGTTAAGATAATAATGTCAATTTTATTGTTAACTGTATAAATAAAATT
This sequence comes from Noctilio leporinus, assembly GCA_004026585.1. Lineage (NCBI taxonomy): Eukaryota > Metazoa > Chordata > Mammalia > Chiroptera > Noctilionidae > Noctilio > Noctilio leporinus. The sequence continues at coordinate 599,129 of PVIW01000010.1, forward strand.
TTCAGGAAAATGTTCTACATTTAATTACAGCTTCATTTATACTGTTATTACCATTCCATTTAAAATACTTATATTTATGGATCTAGGTTGAATAATGTCAGGGTACATCTATGTTATTTGTTACTGATTCTATTAATATTTCAGCTTGCAATAATAAATAATAAAGATAATTCTCAAATTAAAAACTGAAAGCAAAAGGGGTTAGGCTCTCAAAATGATCAAAACTGTAGCTTTCTTTTATCTCCTAAGTCATTGTAATTAGAAAGCAATTCTCAGGAGAGCTCTAAACCACATGAAATATTAATATGTTAAAAAGTGTCATCTTCAATACCAAAGGTAGAATTCCAAATTAATGAAACTAAAACATTTACATAAGTATCAGTATTCTTAAGCCTTTTTTCAAAATATTACTTGTATTAATCTTCTAACTTGTTAAATTTCAAACTTCTCTCATCTTGTCACTTTGAATTTATGGGAACTTTTCAAATTTGGGTTTGTTTGTAAGGACTTAACTGATTTGTAAGAAACAATATGAACTCTACAATAAATATAATGAAATCGGCCTGGAAACAAAACTTTTTTGTTTTGAGTGCACATAGAGAAATATTATTGGTTCAAAATGCACAGACTCTGAGAATAATTTAATATAAAACTTTGTAAATCTGTTTTCTTGTCTATAAAACAGACAGAAAAGTAGTGAAATGATTAAACAAAGGAGGTATAGTTTTTGAGAACATTAAAAAATGAAGAATTTATTAAAACAATATCTTTAGTGATTCATTCTTAGATAAAGGCACTATTTCTAGGATTATTCTGACTCATATTTCAGAATAAATTCAACATTCGGATGAAAAACATTTATATGTATGTTTCAGAAATATGAAGAGGTTCTAAATTTAACTTCTTTACTCACACTTTGTTATAATGTCAATATACTGAAATCTCAGTTATCACTATCTTCTAGAAAATGATAATATGGAAGTTATTGAGGACTCCAGAATCACTGAAAAACTGGAAGAAATGTTTAGGGAAATCATTTTATATGTATGGTTATTTTTGTTGTTGTTCAAATAGACTATAATTTATTGCATATTTAATATATACATATTATACTATTTATTATATATGAAGGTTAAATTAATAACAAATGATTCATTTCAAATACAGCCAAGAAATATAGTTAGAAGCATGGAAATATAATATTGACTTTTGGATACAGCTAATAGCCATACTTAATAACTCTAAAATAGCAAGAAAAAAATTTTTAAATCCTTATTATTTTCATCAGTATTTCAGTTGTGAACACTTGCTTCTAAATAAAAATGCATCTACACTTAACATTGATACCTGTAACTTTACCCAAATCTACAATAATGGCTAACTCATGATAATTTGAATATGTCTGTTAGTTTCTTGATAAAGGCAAAATTGAATAGATTGGGGATACTGTTATTTTTTACTAATATTTCTTAAGAAATATTAAAAAAGTGATTACAAATACCCATAATTAAATTAAATTAAAATATTAATTTTGAAGGGGATGCCTCTTTGAAGGGGAGGCATCTATAAGGCACTGATGTGAGATAGTTGAAGGTTGTACTAGAGAGACTTGAGCTAAAAATTTTACTATTTGAAAGGGAACCATTACACTAAGTCTGTAAAGTTATAGGCACCTGTCCAAATCCAGGTAGACTTCTTATTGGTCATTTTGTGTCCCAGAGCAGATATGCATGAGAAAATGTAGAACTGGATGACCTGGTAAATTCTGGTGTAGGACTTCCTTAGACAAGTATATGATGATGGATAGGTCCTGTGCTACAGGTATAAAAACTTATATGGTGTAAGATGAAATCTACACTAACATTTGTGGCAGAGACCAAGTCCAGGCTTTATCCCAGCCATGTTCCATATGACCTGACAGATGATATTAGTAGTTATAGTGCTGTTGGAATGGTATGATTTCAACAGCTTCTGTCTTAGCCTGCTTGGGTTGCTGTTACAAGCTACCATGGACAAAATATTGAACAACAGACCTTTGTTTCTCACAGTTCTGGAGACTGGAAGGTCCAGGGTCATCATGGCAGCAGATTTGGTTACTGGCTTGCAGATGGCTGCTTTGTGTCTGAAGTATCACATGGTGAAGAGAGAGCTTTAGCATCTCTTTTTCTTCTTAAAAGGATACTAATTCCTTTCTTGGTGCTCCATCCCTATGACCTAATTAGCTCCCAAATGCCCTCTCCAAATATTGGATTAGCCCTCATGATGCTTCAGTTTTCTTCAGGTAATTTTTTTGTTTTGTGAGTTCTCCCCTTTACATTGGGACTAATAGTCAAATGTCCCTCTGCACCTAACATTTAGCAGATTAATCATGAGCCAAGGGCACATGGTTTCCATTATCATCCAGGGATGAGCTATTGTACTAAGAGATTGAGGTTATTCAGACATGAAATGTGTTTTCAGATTAACTAACCAAAAATAGAAAAAAATGGAAATTTCTGTGATAAAAATCATAGTTTTCAAACAACTCTGTTTTTTATCAGAAAACACTTTATAGAGGATTAAAATATATCCCATATGAGTTTATGAAAATTGAGGAAACTTAAGGAGTGCATGAAAGTGCAAACTAGGCATTAGATTTTAGCTACATCAATTTCTTAATGCATTTAAACCTTTTTTAGATAAATGGGAAAATGAACGATTAAACTAGTTCAAAGACATTTCCTTGCTCCATTAAAAGATACCATATTCCCTAGGGAATTAGCCAATGTTGCGGGACTGTAATCAAACACATTGGAATTATTGTTACTAGCTGAACCTAATAAACATTTGGAAGTTCTGCTAGAGGCTTGATACAATAAAGGCCTATATCTTATTGGAATCACAGTTCACCAATTGATTGGACCGTTCCTGTCCTTACTGGAATTGCATCATTTGAAACGCATGGTCTCTAACATCACAAAAGCAGAATAAAAAAAGGCCATGGGATCTTGATAGATACTTTTAGAAAGCAAGTCTGGAAATGTTTTAAAATTAGTTTTCGTCAAGTTCACTGGGCCGAGTTATGTGCCTGAACCTAGCTAAAAGGGAGGTGTGCTTAGGAAGAAGCGAGCAGTATGGGAAACGCACTCTGGATGGGAAGATAATGGGGGAGAATCAAGTCTGTCAAAAGGAGCATAACTTACTAGGAAAGAGAAAACGGCCAATGACATAGCCTTGGGGCTTTGACATCTTTCATTAAGAGGTTATAGAACAAAAAAGAACCAATAAGAAAGACTGAGAAGTAATTGACTGGTGAAGTTACTCTCTCTCTTCCCCTTCTCTCCAAATGATTGATATATATATAGATAGATAGAATAGATAGATGTAGGTATCAATATAGCTAGATACAATTATTGAATTATAATGCTGTTTTCCAATCATGATGGTTTATTGGGTTGTTTCTCCTGATTTTTTAATTTGACATTTTTTTTTTGAATGTCAGGATGAAGGCCTGCATAATCAGGCTTTTACTACCATGTTTCTTTAATGATCATTAATCAAGGGGACAGGCATACCTACATGTATGTATTGTATTTGCCAGATGAGATACAGATGCCCAGATCAGGATAGGGCTGCTTCTCCTACATGACCCTTCCTTTAACCATTGGCTGCCTAAGCCTTTGCAGTCAAGAGCCTTTGAGAATATTTGTTGAATGGCATTGAAACTATTTGACCTGAAGCCATTTTTAAAGTTTGAGGATTTAGAAATAGCTGACTGTTTATTAGGAGATAAATTAAACAACAAAAAGCTTTTAAATGGAAAATCTTTTAAATGGAATCATTTTTTTTTTTTCCCAAGACACAAAGATCTCTAGGAAACAGGTCTTTCCCAGCATCTCTCTATTGTCCTCCCAGAGAGTTCTACACTATTCACTATTTGGTAAAGCTGCCTATAGAAATGCAACCATTGATGGAAGAAGGCACCCAAGAATTCCTTAAAAGTTTAATTCAAAATTTGTCAATAGATTGTTTTATTCATGGACTACTGGAACAAAGTGACCAGTGAGAATGGGCAAAATGAAGAAAAGCCTTGGTAGTGCAGTTCTTACAGGATACAGTGTTCAGGTCTGAAAGCGAGTTGAAGCTTTAACAAGGTGGGGAAGTTGTGAATAAAAGTGCATAGAAGAAAGAAAGAGGGATAGTTGAAAGGGAATGGAGCCAGGTTCAAGTCAACAAATTTAGATCCTCACCAGTAAATAATGGAGACCATATGCACTGGGGTGGGTGTGATTGGTTCCCTTGTCTGACAATGTTTGAGGGAGCCTGAGGACCACTGGGGACCTAGAGATACTCAGCCATCAGTTTACCAAACCCAGTGTTTCTCTTTCTTCTTACCAGAACAAACTCTGGGTCATTCTGCTGTGCACCCTTGGGAAGATCAACACAGGAAGATTATTCACATCTTCTCTGCCTCCTTAAAAGAAAATAAAAGGAATACAGAATAGATAGACTGGTAAATGCATAGATCTCTAACTTGAGGTACTGCTGGTTTCACTCTTAATGAATTTTTTTCTGTGGGTAATCTCTCCTGTCCCTGACTTTCAAAACAGTGTCACACCTCAAGAAGTTTGATTTCCCTTCTGTGTGATGAGTTGTCATCTTTGCTCAATCTTCTGAGTATCCATGCAGAACATGTCACCAGGTGCATGGCCGTCAGCCTTGCACCATTTACAGGGGCTCATTTGTCAAAGTTCGCAGCTTAGCAACATTTGCTGTTACTCTAACTTTCTCTGCAATGTTATGGTTGTAATTATTTGGTGTTATTCTGGGAGTTAATTGCCAGGAAACAAAATTAAGGGAGCATGTCTGATCCTTTCCCTCCTTTGAGACTACTGAAAAAAGAATTGAAAAGAGGTGAGCCTTAATAACAATCCAGCATGGGCCATTTCTCTTGTCATTGGTCTCATTGAGGGAGCTCACTTCAAGAAAGTCACAAAGAGGTCAGAAGATTTTAAAGTGCCAACTCAGATGGGCATTACAACTTCCAAGGACTTTTACCAATTGGGTGTGGGTGTGCAGAAAACTTAGTTCATTTCTCCCTCTATCAGGATAACGTCCCAATTTTCAATGTTTTAGTAGAGCAGCTCTTGGAGAAAGGTTGAAATGAGACATTTCAGTAGTGATCATCATTGAAAACTGTTGTATATTAAATTAGTAAGAAAAAAGATTTAAATCTTTGGAGATAATTGAATGACCTCATTGATAAAATTGAATGAAATGGTGATTCAGAATGAAGAATGTGCGTGCGGGTGAACTACAATGTTTTTGGGTCGTTAAGCCTGAGACAGGTTCACCTGCAACAGGACATTAATCTCAGGAAGGTTTCTGTCATCAGAGTGTAGCCCTTGTCCTAGGGTTATTCAGAGTTTACTGAGAAGCAAGGAAACCTGCTACCTTAGCTCCTTTTCCTCTCTCTCTCTCTTTTTAAAATTTTATTTATTATATTCAGAGAGAGGGAATGGGAGGGAGGCAGAGAGGGAGAGAAACATCAATGTATGGTTGCCTTTTACCTGCCTCCAGCTATGGACCTGACTGGAGACCTGGCTTGCAACCTGGTTATGTACCCTGGCTGGGGAATCAAACCAGAGACCTTTGGGTTTGTAAGCTGTTGCCTTATCCACTGTGCCACCAGCCAGGGCCACTCCTTTTCCTCTCTTAAGAGAGACAGTGGCTTCCTTGTTGTCTAAAGTAGCAACCCGATGGAAAGCTTGCTTCTCTTTGGTCATGGCCCCCACTGATTTTGAGTGGCAAAAGGTGGTGTAGTTGGAAGCAGCTCATTGCAATGTGCTTGCCCACGCTCAGCTGCTCCTTCTTCCTCCTTCCACTTTAGATCTGCTGTGGACTGAGTTCTCTTAATAACCCAATGTTCATTTCACATTCAAACAATCAGAGAGGAAACTATTTGTCTTAATTGCTGAACCTCCAACAGATGTTTTGTTAATAGTGGTAAGACATCCTCATCTAAACTATTGCTTTAAGATGGAAAAACACTGCCTTAGTGCCAACATTTGAATTGTTATAACTTTGAAAATGTTCGCATTCTACTTTGAAGGGCAAACACATTAAAAAATTTAGGCATTAGGGTTTAATATAATAATATCCTATAGCATAATTGATAGAATTTAGATACGTGTTGAACCACTAACTGGAAAAAATTCTGCTAAGACATGGTGTAAAAATTTTGACATTGGGGAGGGTATAGAATCATGTTTTTATAAAATAAATAAAACTTTAGGACTGTCTTAAACTTCTTCAGCTAGTAAAGGCTTTTTGTCAGGCTATAATGTAAATTTTAGGGATTATAATATTTTCACAGAATTCACTAGATGCAATAAGAATGTATCACATGTTGTGTTTTTTAAACTACGCAATGCAACTCCTATGTGCAGTTCTCCTATCAAAAACATTTTAAGTTATTTTCCATATTTTATCATTTAGTGAGAAAGATCATTATGTGGAAGCACACACCCACCACACGCTTGTATCAAGAGGATAATTTTTCATTCCCAAATACTTGAAGTTGTCCCTCCTCTGACTGGGCAAGGACAGAAGCCTGTTGATGTGAGACTTTTATAATTTGGATGAAACATTGTAAGTAAGCTTTTATTTTTTAATACCGCCTTTGAGTTGAGGTTGTCGAAGATATACAAGTTGACTACTGCTAAGAATCTCTTTCATGAATGAAACTCGTCACCTTTTATTTTGACCTGTGCCTAGTCACATATTAAGTAATAATTAAAATGATATGCCAATTTGTGTTTGCTCATCCTGTTTCAAGGAAGACATCTAGAAAGCTAGTGGAAACCTGATCACTTTCAGGAGATGGAGGCCAAAGGTGGTCTTCTCTCTTGTTCATCAGTATAGGCTTGGCATTCAGTAGGTCTGCGTTCCAACTTCAGGCTTAGATTATGATCTGATGTAATATAACAGATTATTCAATTCCTCTAAGATTAATTCTCATATCTATAAAATGTCAATAATAAAAAGATATATTGGGAAGATTTAATTTATGAACATGATTTCCAAGCTCTAAGTTATTATAAAAGTATTACATATAATTATTTTTCCTGGAGCTACTATTACTGGTTTTACTGCTACCTTTGGCTTTCCCAACTATAGCCAATGTGGCGTCTACATTCATTGCTCCATTGCTAAGAATAGACAGGTCATTGTTGGTGTTCTCCTGTGTTACCATGATCTGCAAAAGAGTGAGCTATGGTGGTAAGACACTGCTGATGATATGGAGAGGAGGCTAAAGTGGGAGGCAGTGCATCTGCTAGGATCAGACAGGAGCAGCACCTCACGCAAAGTGGCCTCCCTCACTATGAAACGAAGCGGTCAGCCCTTTCCAGAAGTCCAAAGTCTGGCCTGGAGTAAGCAGTATGTCTCCATCAGACACAGTCTGCAATGGAGGAGGTGCTGCTGTGCTCCCCGAGGAGTGGTGGTGTTTTGTGTGGTGTAAACGCAAACAACAGTTTGAGTTCAGTCGGTCTCATCAGAGAAAAGGGCATTTAACTTGGGCATCTGCATGAAGAATCCAGATGGTTTGATCAGTAACTGTGATTAGTTTTCACAGTTCATGGCTCCAAAGAGGAGAGTATTAATCTGCCAGCCTGTAGTTTTCCAAGTGGCAGACCAAACACTGGCCCGTTGGCAAGTGCCCGCGTCAGTGGACCTGTGGCAAGTTTCAGCAAGGCCAGCATTGGCCTAAGCGACACAGATGCCCTGGGTCCTGTCCACGGAGCAGAGCCACCGCTCAGTTTTTTGTTCTTCATTGCTAGCATTGAGGTTGAACAGATGCAGAGGCCCAGTGAACGCCAGTAGTTTTCAGCTTAGCCAACCTGTCCATGAACGTGAACCAGACGCTCAGAGAAGCCCCTCTGTGAATTAGGTGCCCCACAGTGAGCAGCTTCTTCAGTGAGGGATGAAATTGCTCCCAAGGCTGTTTTAGCCACTTTTCAATAATATGGAGACATGGGGACCAAGGCCAGGCCAGTTGCTTTGTTGGCTGTACCATTTCTATTTGACAAGTGAGGCTTGTTCGTTCCCCCCTACCTCGCTCATTGTTAAGTTAACCCACACCCAGAAAAAGCCAGTGGTAAGCTAGTAACCACTTTTCAAAGTGAACGATTCTGCAGTCATGTCAGAGAGAAGGAGGCCAATATCAAGCTGTTGCTTCTGCACTGAGGTCGGAGGCCCTGTTGGCAATGTTGTAGCTCGAAGAGGTCATTAGTGAGGTGCAGGCACAAAGACAGAGAACAGACGGCTTCCCTTGCAGACTTTGGGTTGGGGCCCATGCAAAGGATGCTGATTTGTAGGTTGTTCAGTATGAAAGACCAGAGAGCATGTTGAGGTTAAACATGTCTCTAGTACTCGGGGTCCAAGGAGATCCTGGACCTCCTCGGAGCTGGTGGCTGAGGGCTGGGAGACAGTGGTTTCTCCTTGGCTGCGGGAGGGATTAAGTGTTTTGAATCCATTCACTTAGTCCCAAGATGTCTAAGTCATCTGGCAGGTTCCTGAAATTTGTCAGGGCTTGTTAGTTCCCTTGCATGTGGGAGCATGATAACTAACATTGCAGCCAGGGCTGCAGGGACTGATGACTCTGGATTGCCACCTGGTGCCATGTTGCATGGATGTGGGAGCTTCGGACGTTGGAGGGTAGACCCACTTGGGCTAAATGGGGAGTGATCGTTGGTGGCAAATGAATGGGCTGCTGGCTGCTTAGGGAAATAATTTACATACTGCATTTTCCTGGGCCCTTCCAGAGCACTTGTATCACTTTACAGCATCGCCTACCAGCTTCTAGGCTTCAGCAGTGCTTCACAGATCCATTTCTCCTCAAGGTAGGGGCCTCCATTAGTGATCCTTACACTTTAGGGCATTTTGGGAGCCTGGGGTTTTCGTGACTGGAGTTCAAATGACCCCTTACTTTTAAAAAGTAAATTTTGTGTTGCAAAGTCCTGCTGTAGGTGCTCAGTGATAACAACTCAGGAATTAAGAAAATGAATACTTGCTTTATATGCGGTGATATTAAAAAAAAAAAAATTTAAAAACACTATCTAGCCCCTATCACGGAATATACTCAAGATACTCTATTCTCACAGGCTAATCAGATTGTCCCTATGTAAACCTGTGCCACAAAAATGATGACATGTGACAGGAAATGTCTCTTATAGATGCTTAGGCTTAATATGGCTCAAAGCCTTAAATGCTCAATTGGAGAGAGAGCAGTGGAGTTGGGCCTCATGCCCCATTTCCTCCCTCATTAGTTTTTGCCAAAGGGGGTTTATGACAAAAAGAAGTCCTAGGGCTGTGTATAACACTTTGCCAGATGCTTCTCTTCTGAAGGAGGGGGGTCAAGGTCAATGGGTAAGTGTGCTTGTTGTGAAGCATTTGTACTGACTGCATTCTATCTGCCCTGTCAGCAGTGCCCAGCCTCACCTCTGAGACTCAGCAGAGGAAGAATAAAGGAAAGGAGTTTCAGGTGGTAATTTAGCGCTACCGAATAGCAGTGAGGGAATAATGGTGTGACAAGAACTCTTTATGTCCTTGTAAGAGGTCATTGCATGGCGGTCTCTCTCTCTCTCTGATATCCCTGCAGAAGTGACAAAAGGTGTTTTTCAGGTTTGAGATATACATTTTTCTCCTGTTTATTATTCTCCTTAACACCTTAGAATCTCCTATTTCTCTCTAGCTAATTCAGGAAATTTGTTTCTTTGATGTGAAAGAAACATGGAGAATGTATGTGTGTATTTACATGTGATTGTGTGTGTGCACATCTGTGTGCTTATGGCAATGTATTTGTGTGTGTTAGCTATGATTAGAAAGCTTGGGAGACTTGGAGTGTTTGATTTATCTGTATTTTCTGCTTATAGTGATTGGTGTTCTGATAATTGTCTTATGTTCCTTCTTTTTGTCCCTTGGACTCTGGAAATTTCCTGACCTTCCCTCCTCTGCTTGTTGTGGTTTTATGACCTGTATTTACCTGAGACTGAAAGCTGGGACTTTAATTATGAAGCCCACAATGTACTTGGAACTAGAAAACCTATTAAAGTGAGTTTAGTAAGATTAAATAATGCTCGGAGTAGAGAAAAATTTACTTAATAAACACACAACAACACTGTACATGTTATTTACAATCTTTGTTGACTAAGTTCTTTCAAATCCGTTTTCCTGCATATCAGTGTGACTGATAATGACATAATGAGAAATAATAATTTTTTAATTAATATAAACACTCACTGCCATTTCACGTGAGTGACATAAATGCCAAATAATGGGTGGCCACAGGACATACACAACAAAAGTCTGAGCCAGATTTAGGCCCAGGAACTGAGTGAGGAATTAAGAAGGAGAAAAGGGTGAAGCAAAATCCAGAGAAGGAAGTTAGGAAGGAGAAGCATGCTTGGAAAACAAACATTAGACTGCCAAACTACATTCTAGTCACCCAAAGAGAAATGGCTACCGAGCACAGGCACTGGACAAGGTTCAAGTGTGAACTTTGTCAAAAAGTAAAGGACAGCAAAGCTTTTTTGTTTTGTTTTGTTATAGCTAAGGCCTAAATTTACTTACTTGCCAGGTAGTGAAACCATGCCAGTGAAAGAGTTTTCCAAGTAGCACTCGGGAAAAAGAAAGAAATCAGGACTTTCAAAGTGATACAAAGGGACTGTCATGGTGTTATGCCATTTAAGTCGTAAGAATAAAACTCTTAATAAAGCGAATTTGACGGCTGCTTATTGATGGGTAAAGAATGTGTTTTCAGTTAGGGGTTGGTATAATGTGGTTACCCAGTGCTCCTGGTGATTTATAGCATCCACATTTTAGAACGAGTTATGAAGAAACCCAGTACTGAGCTTTGTGATTTGTCACTCATGCTGCTGTAAAGGAAAAAAGTAACAAAAGAATCACAAGAAAACAAAACGAAACAGGAACTGTATTTAGGTCATGTTTACATTGGATTTTCTAGAAGCAGATGCTGATTTTGGTAGTGTAAACATTTGTTATAGTCTATCGAATCATGTACCTAATACTTTATGCAAATTATACTTTAATGAAATTATTGGAAATACTCTTATATGACACTTTTAACATCATTATTGAGATACCATCACATACTACATAACATCCATATAGTATTTAAGGCATACAATTAAATGGTTTTTAAATATATTACAATGTTGAACAACCATAACCACAATCTAAATGTAGAATATTTTCATCATGCTAAACAAAACTCCATACCTGTGAGTAGTTTTTTCTCTTACTGTTTTAATTTTTCTATGTAGCATAAAATTGTGCATTAATGCAATTTAATTTGTATATACATTACTTTGTAAAGCAGTTGCTTATGCCATATAAATTATTGGTGCATAAAAGCTGTAAAATATTGAATTTTATGAATGTATCAAAATGTATTTAAATAATTTCCCATTTTTTAAGATATGCAGATTATTTCATTCTCTGCTTTTGTGAGAAGCAAACTATTTGATATAGAACATATTCATTGCTTTTTGCTTAAATGAAGACAATTTTATTATTTTTGCCATCTTATTAATCTAGAAGAATTATACCAAAAAATTATAATAAAGAGCAAATATGTATACAGCAATTTTAGAACTATTCAGATGTTAAATCAATGTTTATTTTAGCATTAAATATGTGATTAGTAAGATTTGGGGGTACTGGATCTTGGGACGAGCTTTGTAAATTAAGAGATCAGAGAAGACTATGAATTTTTTGAACCATTAGTTCATAGATTATTGTAAAGCAAAAAACATTACAGGAAAAGTCAATAGAAATTATTTCATTTCCTCTCTAGGGAATCGATGCCTTCTTTTATTATATTTCATGATAGGAAAAGATGAAAGTCATAAAACACCAAAGCAACAAGATTTCTTCTCCTCTGTACTTGTCTGGTCCACAATATTTTAAGGGGGCTACTAGGTAAACTCGGGGAAGGGGTGCCTCCAACTGGACCCCTTCCCATCATGAAGAAGGAGGAATTTCTAAAATGCTGGGCTTTTGTGTTTATATGCCCTTAAAACTATCTTCAATGAAATGGTGGTGTTTTGCTTGAATGATCTCATTTTACTAGATTTTTCTCACAAGAACTTTTTGTTGTTGTCAAGGGTTCTGCCTGTGGCTACTGGCACACCACTATTCATTGACAGCATGACCACAGTGAGCAATTGGCATTCTCCCAGGATATGCAGATAAAACCGACTTCTGCCATCATAAGGTTGAAGGCCTGGGACGCGCTTTCACTTGGAAGGCTAAAAAGCCAGTCTTTAAGAAAGAAAATCAATTATTTTCAAATAAATGCATGATGGGGCTTGCTGTAGCTATTCCAATGGTACAGCATTGGGATAGGTAGAGACAGGTGGGATTTGTTTTCCTGTCAATGCACACAGGGGAGACATCTCTCCTAGAATTGTCCCACTGGAGGTGTCAACAGTCTTTGATTTGTAATATTATTTGAGATGTCAGTTAGATTAACCTTTTATATATAGTCTGTTACAGGTAGGACAGTAGATTATTTAATCTATATAAAAAACCATTATTTTATGATTAGTATTTATTTCCTTGAAAAACTTAACATTTCCATGTATAGAACCAAGCCAATCCCATTTGATTCTGTGTTATTTTTATGACTATGAAACAAAACATATATTTAAGAGCATGTTTGTAGTGTCAATACCCAGAAAAGATGGTTTATGGTTAGTTGGTTCAATATACTGTACTTTTCTCTCTGTAGGTTTTATCCCTAGTGCAAGCTCCAGGTGTAGTTGTAAACATTAAACATAATTAAGAATTTCCCAAAATATTTCTCTATGCTATTAATAAATTCTGAAATAAATTTATAAGATTTTATAATTTGACCCTTTTTCAAAACCCAAGGGCCCTATGGTAAAATGGTAAATAGTATTCTGGGAATTGAAATGCTTTTTTTGTGAAAAAGGATTAGTAAAACCTATGGTACCAGAATTACTTTTAACAATAATATCAGATTTGGAGATTTTAGTCAGAAAACATATCCTCAGATTTTTGGAGGTAGGTCTGTGAAACATGCATAATTCATACACTGTAGGAACCTAGAGTTTCATTAATGAGAATTAGTAATCTTTTTTTTTTTTTTTTTTTTTTTTAAGATTTTATTTATTATTTCCAGAGAGAGGGGAAGGGAGAGAGGCAGGGAGGGAGAGAGAGATATCAGTGTAAGGTTACCTTTCACCTGCTTCCAGTTACAGAGCTGGCTGGAGACCTGGCTTGCAACCTGGTTATGTGCCCTAGCTGGGGAATCGATCCAGTGAGCTTTGGAGTCGCAGGCTGGTGCCTTATTCACTGAGCTACTAGCCAGGGCCAAATTAGTAATCTTTTGTTTTTCTGAGGGGAAACTCTGAATGTTGAGTGCATGAAATAAACTTTTATTATCTTAAATTCATGTAGGTCTATTATAATATCTTTTTAAAAAGATTTTATTTATTTGCTTTTAGAGAGTGGGAAAGGGAGGGAGAAAGAGAGAGAGAGAAACATTGATACGAGAAAGAAACATCCATCAATTGCCTCTTCTACACGCCTCCTCTGGGACCAAACTCACCACCCAGGCATATGCCCTGACTGAGGATTGATCTAGTGACCTTTTGCTTTTTGGGAGGATACAAAGTCAACTGAGCCACACCAGTCAGAGCCAGGTATAATGTCTTGCATTAGAACTTTTCTTAGCTTGAAATGCTATCATTATTGAAAATAATGGTTGTGGTGCTCATAGAGGACTTCAAGATGTCACTCCTGCAGATTTAGGGGTTTTGGTAATTCATCTTTGTTGGAGTCATTTGGTCTTCTTTGATCTCTGAGGCATTTTTCTTGTATCTACTTCAGACTTCTTCACGTGTTCTTTCTGATGACTTTTCAGATTTTGGCGAGCATCATTTATAACAACTAGGAGCTTAAAGAAAATGTGTATATTTGCAGTGGGCCTTGGGGAAGGCTTCTGGTTAGAATTTGGTAGATCTGAAGTGGACACTGGGCATCCAATCTGCATTTTGAATCAGCTACCCTCTTGATACTGATGCAAGTAGTTCACAGATCACTCTTGAGAAGCAGAGTTTTGCTTTATGTTAGGACTATGCTATAGCTTCTCAATGAGACTTTCAGGTTTCTGAGAGTTCTGAATGAAGAATACAGGGCAGTGATCATGAATGAACATTGAGAATACTTTTTCTTAAGCAAATTACTGCTCAATCTAACTTCATCCATAACCTCATTTCGTACCTGTTCAGGGATCCAGATTCTTCTTAATTGAAGCCCTTCTTTTTCTCTCTCCCTTCCTTCCTTCCCCTCTTCTTCCTTCCTTCTCCTATCTCTTTATTTTTTCCACCTCTATCTTTATTTAATTTATTTTCCTCTCTCTGTCAAGAGATATTTTCTCAAAGCCTAGGTGTTCCTGAGGGGATTCTCCACTACATGAACTAATTGTACCTGGGCTGATATTTTTAATGATATATTTCATGCATTTTCAATTTCAAAAAAGATTCTTAGAAATGCATTATTTTAATTAGTATCATTTGTTGTCTGGATTTAATTATTGCTTTGATTGGGAGACACAGTATGTGCTTTTGTTCAGAATTGCATTACTATTTCGTAGGTAGAGTAGTACAAATTATTGCCATGTTAACATTCTCTGAGGTATGTTTGCTGCTGTTAATTGAAAAATGGAGCCGAGGCTCTGGACACACAGGAATAAGTGCAATGCAGAGCATTACAAAAATGTGTGCAGTGTCCAGATATTTCAGAGAGATGGATTGGACTTGGACAAACTTATACACAAGAACTTAGAATTAGTGATTCTGGTTTGGTTTTTTGTTCTTTTATTGTTTTTAGAACTAAATTTTGGGAGTTGGGAGACTTGTGAGTAACTTGAAAAGGTCAAATTTTTTTTCTTCAAGTCTCCTAAGAACAAGAGCTTCTTGCCAGCAATTACCCATGGAAATGATTACAATACTTCCTTTAAAGAGCCAACACTATGTCTTTGTAGAGAGAGCAAGAATAACTGTTAAAATTGTGAAACTACAGAGAAATGGGAACTCATTCCATAGCCAATTTCTATATGGCTAATGGCAAATTTACCACCCATGGATCACTCTACCTTCACTGTCCTATTCAAGTTCAGAGCAGTTTTTTAGGGATATAATTTCTGTCTCAATAGACAAGAGGCAAAATACCATAGCATCTATTGAAAATTAAATGGGAGGGCAAGGGTAAATTGAATGCCCTCCAGATGCTATTAGTTTGTTCTATTAGAAGTTCACAGATAAGCTCAGGTGTCGAATGTAGGTTTTAAACGGTAAGAATGGGCTACAATACTCTTGATGTGAGTTAAAATAAATAGAACAATGGCATGTCATGAAAAACTCAAAAAGTACTCCAAATGAGCTCTATTCTGTTACTGAAATATAGCAACACAATTAATTTAATAGATTGAATTTCTAACATAGTACAAGAAAAGCAAAATCCAACAAAATGTTATGTATGTAACATATATGAAAAAAAAACCAAAAAACAGTGAAACAATTTAAATTTAACTGAGCCCATGTGAAATGCCTAGTATGATAAATTAGATTCCATCCTAAAACCTTTTTAAGAATAGAAATGAATGCTTTTCTGTATTGTAAGATGCACTATTATTCTTCTTGAATTCATGCAAAACTTCATAGAAAACATTTTATTTGTAGTTAAAATAGGACTAAATTGAGAAGCAATAGTAACTGGCTGTTCAGTCATTTAGAACTAAAAAGGTAAGGAAGTTTTGTGGTGTGTGCAACTTCCAACTTGTGAGAGAGACACTGGCTCAGTGCAAGAGAAGAGTTTGCATGGTGGGTGCAGTTGGGTAAGAGGAAGGAAGAATTATTTAACTTCTCACATCATTTCTCTGTAATAGCAGGGATGCAGTTGACTTTCCTGTAATTGGGAACTGTTTTCAAATCCATTTATTTTCTTTCCTTTGTACTCTAATTTGTCCTGGAGGACCATATGATTAGGACAAAATTCACATTAATTGAACAATTGAACATGGACACTGAGGATGGTTGGAAGTACAAAACACTACAACTTACTCTTACATAAGGTTAGCCATAATGTGATGGAAACATGTTACTATTTACCTTGACATTTAGGTATATATTAAATATTAGAGATGCAGTTAGTGAAGATAGGTTTGTATTAATGGAAATATTTTTATTACCTTTTGTACACATTAATATAATTTGTGCTTTTCCATTTAATTTTAGTTTAAGAAAATGTGAAGAAATAAAATAATTATATAATTTTAATAGTTGCATTTGTTTAGAGTTTTTTAAAAGGTAAAATATTTTCATATTCCATATGATTGGATTTTAGTTTTTGATCTTTTAGACCAAGGAGTTAGCCGGCTTTACTGTAGAGCATTGGGCAGTGACTGTGTTAGCATTGGAGACCATGCTATCTTCAGAAGCAATTATTTATCTCTGCTGTTTCCATAGGAAAATGGCCAGAGACTAAACATGAATGAGTGGAATGAACTTATGGGCTTGGAACTTGGAATATCATACAGTTTTCATGTATTATGAGATATTTCTTTTAATGATTTTCAACCATTTAAATATATTAAAAAAATATTTCTTTGCATGAAGACTATATAAAAACAAGTATTGTGGATCAGAGTTGATGGGGCCCTTTCTTAGATCATTATTCTCAGTGTAACACAAATCATGTGAAAAACTAGATTCTAATGACGAAAGAGAGGAGTGAATTCAGTAAAATTAGACTTTATAGAATAATATATAAATATAAATATTAATAATAATGAATTATCTTTGTCTTTCTTACTCATCTAAACCTAGCCAGTTCATCAACAGAACCAAGAAATGTGCAAAATGGATACTTTCAACTTTGACATTTTCCCAAATTTGAGTCAAACAAAAGACAATTTTATACATTTTGTGCATATGATGCATATCTGTTGAGGTAAAAAGACATAACGTGTTTTATTCATCAGTTTGCTGCTTACTTTATACTTTTTAAAAGCTAACAAACTGCCAAATTAACTATGTTCTGGTTGTTCCTGCTCCTTTACTGCAATTTCAGTGTGTTTCCTCTTTTTCTGGCTGGTGGTTCTCTTTTTGGCATTTCTTTCCCAGCTCTTGTATCAGCCCACAGAATTCTTTGTGCCTCTGTGGCATCTCTGACAAGTTTCTCAGGAGTGTGTTCCAGAGCCAGAGCCCTTTACTTCTGTGGTGACAGTATTTCGTGGGCTGGGGTGGGGTGGGGGAAAGAGGGATGGAAGAGGGGCTTATTCTTGAAAATTCCCAGTAAGTGACAGGAGCATACATGTCTGCCTTCATATATATATTCTATGTTATACTGTAGAAACTCTATCTCTATCTCTATCTCTGTTTTCCTATCTAGTCCAACAGAAAACATAAACATTATATATATATCTATATGTGTATAAATATAGGATGCCTCCTCCTCTCCCCAACTCACATTGCCCCCTGCTGGTCAGCAGAGGTGCACCTGCTCCTTGCAGACACTTAGAAGGACCCAGTCCACAGACCATAATCATAAGTCACAATTCCAAAGGGAAATCCCTACAGGTCATTACATTGGACATCAAATGTATTGGCCTTACAAGGTACACATTGCTACCCAATCACTGGGGTCAGAGGGGATCACATGGTTAACACAATCTCCAGGGGGCCAGGAAGATGGGATATGGAAATATTTGGAAAATTACTACTGATCGAAACAAACTTTTGTTTTTCTCTAACAGGGTTTTCTTTCAGGACATCACTTGATGAGGTACAAGCACATTCTGTCTTTCCTGTTTTCTCTCACAACCCCACAGTAATCCTGGGTTGTCATTTAAGTTACTCTTGTGAATCTGCCCTGGGATGTGGGTAAACCAGGACTGTGACATTTAGAAGTACAAAATATTTGAGAAATGTTGTTTTATTCATTATTTTCCCTTTTTCTGAGAGGAGGGGATGAAAGGCATTGCCCATGAATATGGGTTTTTAAAATTAGTCTTGGTCTTTAGTTTATGATTGCTTATAAATATTTCATTTTTTATGTTACATAATTGAAAAATTTAACAAAATGTATTCCTAGCTCTAAAGAGGACAGTGAAATTCTACCTGAGTATCTGCAGTATCTTCTGATGTCACAATGATTTTAAAAGATTTCTGCTTACACCTCCCTCTAGATAATACAGTGTATCTCTGAAGGGTGCAGTTTGGAACTAACTATAGTAGTGATAATACTGATAATACTCTGCTAGGGAGACCCTAATAAGAACAAAATAGAGTTAATTTTCTAAAAGTGTGCATTGAATTCCTTAACAGCATTTGGTAGCTAAGCATGAAAGTTAAAGATGTTTTTGATCAAATAAAATGTAAACAATCAAAAATGCTCCTTGTTTTGCTTTTTGGTAGGAAAGTGAAGAATTCAAAGTTCATGGAAAAGGGATAGGAAGTGTCAAGATAAGATGCTAAAATCCATTGCTGAGGCATTTCCAGCATCCCTTATAGGGTTAGACACTAATAGCTTTCATAGTAGCTCAGTGGACTAAAGATCCATTGTCTCCAGTTCACAAGTGAGAACCCAGAGTCCAGGGAGGTATGTAGTTGTCCAAAGTCACAGATTCTAATAGCTAAGACTCAGGCCCAGATGGACCAACCCCTTGACCTTCGGTTTTCCTGTCCTATTACTCCCAATCTCAGTATTTCCAGGGACATTTAACAGGAAAATGCATTTCTTCTCACCTGAACCCACAGAAGAAGTCACAAGCCTTGCAAAATGGTAGCTTCTAATGGGAAAATGGCAAGATTTGTGCCATGAGGGACTATTGGCCTTGAGTGTAAATTGCTCACACTGGACACTAGCTAGGTAGCTAGTGCCATCACAGTGGTTGGCAGTCCCTGAAGGAAGGATGCAGCTACTGAGATATTGATGTTGTGTTCATGGCACCAAATGGGCCATTCGGAAGACCAAGGATATCACCTCTTCTCACTGATTCTGATGACCACAGAATGTAGTCAAGGTTTCCTTACACAAGTCAACCATGTGCAAGGTTGTTCTCAGGCAGCCGGGAGACTAAAGAAAACATACAGTCTTGCACCTTTGTGGAGACCAACAGCATGGAATGTCTGTCAGTGGCAGTTTAATGACACCATAACATTTGTCCTGGGGACAAGATGAGCTCAATGAAGCAACTAGAGCAGCAGAAGAGATCCCAGAGAACTCGTTTGCATGTCAGAAGGTCCCAGGCAGGAAGCTCCAGGCAAGACAGAGGAGGCCTCTGTGACCTGCACAACAGGACTGACTTGGGGTGTCAAGAAGATAGGAGATAGCACTGAGATCTTGACTTTGGACACACATGGCAACTAAAGTACCAACCCCAAAGCACCATGATGTGTAGTTGAACAAACCCACACCATTGAACAATGATAGGTGTTTGATTTTATATAGACCCTAGTTTACTGTTTAATGAACATGTCAAGGGGGTTTGCTGTTTAGCAATGTTACATCCATTGGGAGCAGCCTGTGCCTGTCTATATTTCTGTGTGGCTTCACCGTCTCATGCTGTGTAAACAAGCCTGTCAGAGGGTCTGATCATAAGCCAGTCATGTTGTGGGTCCTTTCTCAGCACATACAACAAATGTGCAGACCCTAAACAGACATTTAATTTGAGATATTGGGTAGAAACTGACTAGAGAAAATAAAATCCCTCCTTAGCTCCTGATGAGGACCTCTTTCTTCTGAAAATTAAAAGTGAGGAGTAATAGGGAGAGAAGCAAAGTGGTGCTTATATTACTGTGGAAATGTATAACACATAAGAATTTGGACTTTTCCTAGAGATCATCTTGTAAAAGGCATAAGCAACACTTTTCTTATTCTATGAATATTTACTTTCAGTGCAGAAATAGCCATGGAGAATTCCTGTCACATAATATGTATTTTCTGAGGTTCGCAGATGGGGAAGGCCATGAAGACCCAGTATGAAGGCCACGTTGGCTTATTCAAGGGTGAAGATGCAGTTTTTGCCCTTTTCTTATATCTTTTCTTGCCTTTTGCCCATTTTAATACTCATTAACACTTACATTAAAGCTAGGAAGGCAAAGGGGATAAAAGGGAATTCTTCACTTTCAGGTGCTATGAATCTTTAAGGTTATTACTATTTCATTAATGATACCTCTGATCAAAAACCAAGTGATCAGAGGTACCTGGAAAGCTGATGGATTCTTGCCATTTGTCAGGGATATTTCTCTTCTACAATAACTTGTAGTTGGTTACTGTATTGCAAAATTAAAGTTATTTTATAGACCCATACACCTAATATTTATTTCTTCATATGCACATCATGCTGGTTATTTATTTGTGATTATTTATGCTAATATTTTGTTATTATCATATTATTTTTATGTACATTTACTTGGTGACTAATATCTCTATTAAATAGTTTTTCTTCTTTATATTACATACTTTGAAATATTTTCAATAGTTACTAGAAGTATAACACTGTCAGTTATTTGATAGTAAAACAAAAGGAGAACTATATAATTTAATAGAAAGATATAGTGTCATGGCTGATGTGGCTCAGTTTGTTGGAGCATTGTTCCACCAACCAAATGGTTAAGAGCATAGTAGAGGCAATCAATGAATGTTTCTCTTGAACTGATATTTCTCTCTTTCCCTCCCTCTCTCTAAAGTCAATAAGCATGTCCTTGGGTAAGGATTTAAAAAAGTAGAAAAATTTAGTGAGCCACAAAGCAGTATGTTTTCATCTTAGTCGGAAATGCCTGGACCTTTAAGGAAGAGATTCTTTCCATTGAGTTTGTCCTTCTAGGGTGTGGGGTTGCCTCTCACAGATGCTTGTGCCCCTCACTCAGTGTCCCTTGTAAAACGTACCATTCTCCCTCTTCTAATTAAGTAACATGTGGTAGGCATGGGATAAAATATGTTGCTGATGATGACTTGGCAAAAATGATAATTATAATGATTAGTTTTACTACCAGTGCCAAACACTGTTATTTGCAATGAATGCATATGTCATCCTCGTAGGTGATATATGAGATTGGTATCATTATTGCTTGCGTTTATAGATGAGACAACTGAAGGTTAGAGAATTTAATTAATCAAGCTGGTGAGTGATGGGATCAGAATTTAAACTTAGGCATTTTGATTTCTGAGCACATGCTCATCATCACTATGGAAAAGAATGTATATTAAAGGTGTCCAGGGTAAGGAAGTGATGGCCAGATGGAAGAATAAGTTAAGCTATTTTAATAACATTGTCTGAAAAAGTATGGCGACCATCAGCATAGTGCCTGAGAAAAGGAAAGACAAAGAGCAAGGATTTACCAGGACTTAACACTTTAAAAAGGTGATTTTCTGATTCTGCATCACAAGAGGAAACAAAGGCTTCATTAGATTAAGTCCCTAAGAGTGGAAACTGCCCTTTCTTCAGTTTAGAACATAGTCATTGCCAGCCCTTCCATGGAGGATATCTTCTTTCTTTCTCATTGCCTGCTTGCTAGTCCACCTGCCATAGGCAAGTTGGTCTCCAAACTGGATATGTCTCTAAATAGGGTCACCTATTCAGTTAGCTACTTTCAAGTGAAAATGAATTGACATACTGGCTTACACTTGATCCTAATGCATTATTTTATTGCAGTACACTCTCCAATGAAAATATCAAATCAAATATTTGGATCTGATTGTAGGGGACCACTTCTTATGGTATGGGAAACTGCGGCTATAGTGCAAGCCAGGCTCAGAAAATGGGTCTGTAAGTCTTGACCAAAAACTGGGAATCAGGTGGCAGGCATGCTCTGAAACTGTACCAAGGGTTCCTGTGGGAAATCAGAATTAAGAATCCACTGTATGCTTTGAAGCCTGCTCTGCTTTGTGCAGCCTCTGATCTTAATCAACAGATGTTTAAGACACAGAATGAACTTGTGAACTGTACTTTAATGATGCTGTGGTGCCAGTATGTCTAGCTGACCATGACCAGGCATTGATCTCTGTATTCCTTTAATAGTTTTTATGATCACTGCCCCTTGACATTAATTGATATACTATGCACCTTCATCAAGTACTCCCAATAAAAGCTCAAATCTAGAGGAGGTTTGGCAGTGTTCTCCTTCAAGAGGCATTCCCCTTCTCTTTTCTCAGGCATTTTGTCTGAACAGGTCATTTCATCCATGCCAAGGGATCTGCTGGACAGATAGCCCACATCTGATAGGAAGAGTCTAAGCTCTGTTGCTTGATGATTCAGTGACAGTCCCTTCCATTTGTGAGACCTTGATCATACAAAGGCCATATCTGCTGGCTCTGATGTTCCTACAGGTTGTAGGTACAACAGAATGTGGTTCTAATATTCTAAGTAACAATAATAACAACAACAAACAGCATTTGGATAATATAATTTTGGTTTAGGCTCTTGTTCTTATCTTGAGTGGCATCATTCAGTATAAACTCAAGTCTACTGTCTACTCATACATTTTCATTCAAGTTTTGTATTGGGATGCCATTTGCCACCTCTTTTGAACAGTCATTTTCTTAAAAAAAAAAAGCTGACTGCCAGAAGATAATTTGGCCTAAGGCAGTGCTTGTCAAACTTGGCTACATGTTAGAATCATTCTAGGGGACTTTTTAACAACACTGCTCAGGTCCTGTCTCACCCCAATTCAATCAGTATCCCTGGAGAATAAACCTGGTATTTTTAAAACTTCCCCTTCAAGTTTCAATTTATAGGCAAGTGTGATGACTACTGACCTTAAACAAATAGGAATTATCTTAAGTTACATGGTTATGAGTAATAGCTTTTCCCTCAAGTATGGTAAAAGTTTGAAACCAACTTGTCTTCATTTTTTAATTTATTCTCATAAAGAGGCCAAAACATAAAATAAACATATTAAAAATTAACATTTAGTCAGATTTTCTTATATTCATTTGCACATTTGGTTTTGAAAAGCAAACCTGAGTGGACATATGTGGTCACTCTAGTATCGCCTTTCTTTATAATTCTGGAAAAGCCATAACAGTATCATTCTGTGCCTGGTTCCAATTCATAACTACATTTTCGTGGCATGTAGTGAAATGATTAAATGGCTCATACATGCATGTTTATGTATGTATATTACTGTTCTTTATCATTTTGATGCATTCTCTATTTTCTGATATTTTTAATGGAATAATTAGGGCAGCCACTTTGCAAAATTTCAGGGAAATCATTGTTAAGGTGAATGATGCTTTTTAGTCTTCTGTAAATGGGAAGATTTCAAAATAGTGTAAAGATAAGTAACAATTATTTATTTATTTATTTATTTTGTGTGTGTTTTATTAAGATTTAAGATCTTTCTTGAAAAAAATCTGATGCACTCTCTTTTAGGCCTCTTTCTTCCTCCTAATTTAAATCAACAATAACACATACAACATGCACACACACACACTCTCTTTCTGGGCTGTCAACAAGTCTAAGCATTGCTGATGTTCAGTCAGTAATTGCCTTTAATTCACCTTCCACACTATCCTCTTTTGGATTCTGAGACCTCAACACTGTGAATTACTCCCTCAAAGTTCATAGGAACCCTTCATCAGCCAAGACATTGACTTTTACATCTCCTATTTCACAAGTTCTTTGGAAGATGTGACAGAATTGAGCATCTTCTCTTTTTTTTGTTGTATGCACACAGCTTGGCTCTTCCCTCAGTCTTTTCCTAATTTATTCCTCCTTCTCCCTCTCTTCTTGATCCACACACAGAATGATCATTTTTGTGTGCCCTTCTTTCATGAAAATTTTACTCACCTAGTCAAATACAGAAAATTGCTGTGTAGAAGACTCTCAAGTCTCTTCTCTAACCCCAATCTTCCTCTGAAACTTCCTACCTGCATTTCTAACTACTTTGGGAAATCCGACATCTAAAGAGCTGGTCTGTCTTCTCTGCTCCTAACCAGATCTGAGAATCATTTATTTATGGAACTGAGCATAAAGTGCATCATTGGCATTGACTAATTATCTGTGTTTGAATTCACTGATGTTGCATTAGCCTGAGCTTTCCTGTTTCAAGACCAGTGCAAAGAAGACTAAACTGAGAAACCATGAACCTACCCCATGTCAGTCACCTATGTTATGTGACTTTACACACATCTGATTTCTCTAAGTTTCATTTTTCAAATATGAAATCTGTGGTTGATTGGCAAAAGGAAGTCTGAACACAAAACTCCCATCTGGATGAACTGATACTATTTGGAAAATTAGACATTTTTTTCCTGCTTTGAATCAATTCTTGCATGATCTTTTCTGTCCTACTTAAGTATCTTTTATTTGTCTCAGTAAGCCAATGCCTCAGGGAAGTCCTCAGGTTAGTGTAGTTTCTTCTTCAACTTCCTTTTATGGAACTAATGGCAACTTGTGCAGAAAAAATAAACTTACATTCCAAGAGTTCTTAGGAGCATTTGTTCTTTTCATTACTTGAGAAGTGCTCACAGAACTGCCTTCTTCACTACCTTTCCCAAGAAATGCCCCTCTTTATGGCTACTGTGAATTGGACCTGCAAGGGTTTAGTTAGTTGGTACTTTCAGAACTACTGTCTTTATGCCAGACTCTCCACCACCTTCTCACACCTCTTTCATTTGCTCAATTGGGGACAGTAGTGCCAATTTGCTTAATGGAGTGCCAAGCCAGCCACATCAGCCTTTACAAAGAGAGAAACCAAAATGTTGGAAGATCTTTGCTTCTCAGCTTTCTCTTCTTCTTTTCCCCAAATTTGCCACTGGAATTTCTGGCCAGCATCAGATAACCAGATAACAGATGGGAATTTCATGTGTACCAAGAAGGGATCATTGATCTGTAAAATTGAACCCTTACCTGATATCAAGGCCCATCACATGTTTAAAAGAACACAAATTGTAATTTTATTCCTCTGAAAGGTATACATTACTACATGTTTTTTTTTATCTTCAAATAATGAAATAACTTCTGACATCCATCTTAGGCAGGTGCTTACTAACTTCCTAACCTTGAATGTATTTCTCTGTGGTTGATAGTCTTGATTATGTGCAAAGCATTACAGTCTCAGGAGTCCTCTGGGGTTGCCCATTTTCTTGGCCAATTCCTTTTGATTCCTTAGCAGATCTGCAGATACATGTTCTTTAAAATAGCTGTTCTATATAACGACCTTTGGGACTGTGTATTGAAGAGAGACTGTTTTCCGTTTATTAATCACTGGTGTGAAGAAGAGGCCGTCTTATATCAGAAATGATGGAGCAGCACCGTGTTAACCAGCCATGCTCACGCGCTCACTGACAGAGCTCATGACCCAAGACTCAGTCTTCTTTTAATGATTTTTATGAACAGAGTTACTAAACAATGACTAAGTAAACTAACAAAACAAAATAAATACGTCCTGCCTTTCAGCGGCCTGACCCTGAGTGTTTACCGTGGAGAGGGAGTTATTGCACAATAGGCTTGCTATTTTCAAGCTCAGTACTCAGAAATACCTCTTCTAGACTGTGGTTTGTTGTCCTGAGATAAAAAGATTAGCTCAGGAAGATGAAGTGCTGAAGAAATACACTAATTAAAATATTATGATTATATGCAAAGAGAATATTGACAAAAGATAATCAAATCAGCAAAATTCACAAAACAGAGTGGGAAGATACTGTGGAGTAAAGAAATTCATCAAGTCACTTTTCAAGTCTGGGTCACTGGATTACATTTCTGTCTGTTTTTTTTTTTTGCTCACCACCTTTTCTACCCCGTCATGCCCCTCTCCCATTGCTCAGCCCAGACAGATACAGGTCCTGCACCAATGACAGAAAAGGTCTTGTACTTCGAATGGCAAAGTCTCCAATACTTGGGTAGGAAAAAGGGAAAAGAATAATTTGAATTGCCCTCTTATGCAGTTTATCTATATAATCCTTACCAGTTTAATCTTAAAATAATTGATAGCAAGCTTTATATTAAAAAAAAAAAAAAAAACAGAGTGAAACAAGTGATTCAGATTAAACATCTGGAAGTCTATATACAGAAGATTACTAATCTTGATACTTTATATCATAGCATGAGATCAAGCTGGATTTCGTACCCAAATTGAACACAAGGTGGCTTTCAGTACTTTCAGTAGACTGTGTTCTCATATTAGAGCCTGAGCTTTTATTGAAGAACACTACATCTGTATAAAAATCATGAGTATACTTGCCATAAAAGTGTTATGAGCTGTCTCCTCTATGTCTTTCCTTGTCTTCTTTATAAAATCAGATGTCTAATTGGAAAGGGCCAATGGAACCCAGGCTTCCTAGAGAAACTGGCTTTCTGTCTCTTGACTGTTAAGGAATTATGCAGATTATCATCTTTCTTTTCACCTTGGCTTCCAAAAAGATCAGAGTGAAATTGTAAAATTTGACACAGTAAGGTAACAATTATGTTTGATCATTTATCTGCATTTATAAAATCTTCGATTTCCTAAGGAATAGATATATCTGATTAAGCTCACCTTCTTCAATGTTTAATTTCCAAAAGAATTGCTTTTGCCTTATTCCCCTATAAAGAACACACATTATTGAAAATGACTTCCAGTCTAATTCATTCTTTTCTTGAATGAGGAAGTATGAACATTTAAAGAAAGAAAATGCCTTTCCCTCTGTGTTCTACTAAAAAGGGAGAAGGATATTCTCTGTTGAGACTATAAGCTAAAACTTAGGTGATAGATAGAGAACTAGGTAAGTAGAATTGTAGGTGCTGGTTTGGTGAGAACACAGAACAAGAAAATCCATCTTTCAAATGGTTACCTGGAATGTGCTGTTTGCAAAGTTCTTTTAAGGTGAGAGCTGAAAGTTGAGTAACAGTGGCAGGTATTCTACAGAAGGATACCAGGAAATACATCTCAGGTACCACTGAATGTGGAAGTGGAGCCCCTGCATTGAGAAGGTACTTGATGAAACTAAGGAATGGGGAAACAATGATTGGGATTGGAGCTTGGTGAGGAAGCAACAGGAGACCATAAAACAAGGTAGGGTGGATAGAACGGGTCAGATCAAACATATGTCTTACATATAGAAGGTGTTAATACTTAGAGTAATTGGAACAGTATTATACATGGTGATGCATGAGGCTTTTAAAAAGATTATTCAGTGTGTAATGGATTGAGGGGTAAGTAAGAGCGGAAGTAGGGAGACAGGAAGCAGGTTGCAGCAGCCCAAGTGAGAGACAGTGGTGGTTTGTACCAGGTAAGTGATGGTAGAGATGGTGATAGGAGACACATTGTAGACAATTTGATTTGAGAGAATTTGGTAATGGGTTATTGTGGTGTCAAAAGAAAGAGAAATACAGCAATGTTGTCCAAATAGCTAGGGTAGGCAACTCATTAGATAATTGGGCTACGTATGAGATGGTAAAGACTGAATAGGGATTTTCCCAAGAAGATCAACTGGTCAATTTGGGGTATGTTTTATTTTTCTTGTTTGCCTATTCCTTTTGTATATTTTTTTCTACTTTTCAATATCAAAGCAGGTATTTTGAATAAAAGCTTGAATATGTGAGTCTGAAGTTCCAATGAGGCTGTTGGACTGCAGATTAGGTTTAGAGTTCTGGACATATAAATTCAGTTACAACCTTGGGAATAGATAACATTATCTAGAAGGAAGTTGTCCCAAAATAATGACAGCTGCAAATGGATCCTTGAGGAACTCTAATACTTGAGGTCAAAAAGGGGATGAGAGGGAGAAAGAAAATCAAGAGGAAAGCCAGAAAGTGTGTGTTACCACTGAAGCAGTAGAATGCTTACATATAATATGTTTGAATAACAAAAACTTTTATAGGATAAGTCTAGCTCTTCAAACAAAGCATCAAACTAGTTTGCTATTGATTGATCAATTTATTCTCTAGTTATAAAATAATATTTATTCATTCCACTGGTAATAAATTGGTTGGAAATATAAAGATGAAAGTATATAGTTGTACTAAAAAAATACAAAAAATAGTGCTGCTTAAATGGTCAGTAATCTGGTAAAATATATTAGTGAAAACTGAGAAACTAAAATGGAAATTATAAGAAGATGTTAGTTATGGGTTATCTCACACTATTTACTTTTCTTGGTCAATGGAAAAGGTGTATCTATATATCTATATCTATATATCTATCTATATTGATATCTATATATCTATACCTATATATTTCTCTTTTTATATATATATATATATATTTTATATATATATATATATTATATATATATATATATATATATATATATATATATATATATTTTATATATATATATATTTTATATATATATATATATTTATATATATATATATATATTTTATATATATATATATATTTTATATATATATATATAAAATATATATATATATATATATATTTATATATATATATAAAATTCCATGTTATTTATTTATATGTATGTGCATTGCTTAAAATATATACAGAGTTAAACCCATACTTCCTGTTATTTGGAAATTTTAATCTATTGTAGTTCTTTAATATCAGTTTAATGTAGCCAAGTGCTGGAAACAGCCAAAGCGCCCATCAGTGGATGATTGGATCAAAAAACTTTGGTACATTTACACAATGGAATACTACACAGCAGAAAGAAAGAAGGAACTCCTGCCCTTTGCAACAATATGATGTATTTTTGAAATAGACATAGTTTGACTGGAGGTTTTATCCCTGTTTAAAAGTAAATATATGAAAGTCATGGACTAATATAGATAAAAAACAGATGTCTCAAAGTGTCAGAGGTATGAACAGAGGAGTGAACATGCCAACATGCAGAGAACTAGATTCTTAGTCAGCATCCAAGTGAATGACATTTCTACCCACATCATCTGAAAAATTTCCATCTTGGCTTGTGAAGAAAGTAACATGGAAAGGTTTTTCTGAGTTTGCAGTATTATGATTTCTGATTTTCCTGGAAAGATCTGAGGACAGAAGGTCAAGCATTTGGAAGTCCACCTGGGAGTATCACTCAACACATTTTATAAACCAGGTGAAATAAAGGTAAGCATCAAGTAGACACTAGGATCTCAGGAAATGCTCATCAGTGTTCCACTCATTTCCCCAAGTTCATATAATGTCGAGCTCTGAGATTTTAATGTTTTTGTCCAATTTTTATTAATAAGGATCATTATTTCTATCACAATGAAAACTGAAAATGCTCAAATGATGGTATTTCTTGACATCAGAGAAAAGCAAAGCATCTTACTATTTAGGTGAAAAATAATGAGACAGCATGGAGTATAAAGAATCAATTTTTCTTCTCAGGCCAGAACTATATGTAAATGAAAAAAAATTATTGAGTGAGTGAATCGAATAGTATGTTTCTTCCCTTCTCAGTCAGGATATCAGATAAATTATTTACTCATTCAATCATCTTAATATGCATTCTTATCTCATGAATTATTTCCATTATTTTTTAAATTCCTCTCATGTGAGTATTTGAAATAGTTTAATATATGGTCATAAAATTCCCCCCAATTTAGTTTCATGAAGGCTTTTTAAAGTATATTTGGATTTTAACAACACAATAGCTATACCTTCAAAAATACATCTAAATCCTAGATACTAAAATTATTCTTAAAGAACATGGGATGGGCACATGCTATTATTACAGGTCTGTTTCAGCAACAATATTTGGCACACAAAATGAAGCTTAGAATAGAACTGGCCATATAGATCTAAATGGCTTCTGACATTTGAAAGCAATTGAAAAAAAGGGAGAGGATGATTATGGTGAAAATTATGTGGAATATGTGGGGTTGTATATTTTATAATAATAATAATAACAATAACAGCAATAGGGATGCCTATCACTTCCTTTTATACTGCTCATTACAGAGCTAGCTGAATTCACCTTGTTGGCTATTTTAAGGAGAGGAAATCAGGGAAGCATCATGTTACTATTAGTCGAGGCTCCAAATTCATTATCTAATTCTCGCATGCTTCAGATTTTCCAGTTAATGCAGGTGTGGCCTCTGGGCCCTGGAGATCATGTGTTGGCTTTGAGATGTGACATCGGATTAAAGCAGCTGCACCCAATATCAGCAACATCTGCTCAGAGAGTTATGACCTTAAAGAAATTCAAATTAACATTTTTGGGGAAAAGGTCTTTATTCTACTTTGGAAAAATCCCCTGAGTATTTTTGGAATAAAATAAAATACTTGGTATGTATATACAGTTATTGTAATTTTTTTCATTGAAATACCCTGACATTCAATAAAGGATTGCATTTTAAATTGTAGGCAAAACTGTAAGATCGAAAGACACTAAAAATGGGATAGAGAACACTGAGGAACCAATTATATATGGAAAGCAAGCCAAAACATTGAATGAAAGGCCATAACAGACCACTGCTTTTGAAGACTAAAGGCAAATATACTTTGGATGCTACTGCCCACCTTCCACTTGAAGGTAAAATTAGTTATGCCAAATAAATATCTAACTTTCTCCCAGGAAGCTTCCTTTACTAGGAAAGGACCTGACAGTGTGGACATTCTCCCACTTGACTGTTTTGTTTATGATGTGAGAGAGTACACATCTTTAAATTTAATGCCTTGTGAATCAAAACGACACAGGCAGATCTATAAAAGCAAAGTCTGCTGGAACCAAAGACACTAAGTCAATGCAATATCATTTTACCTCTCCTTAGGAAATGTGAACTGCATTGATACCATGGAGAAGAGTGAAAAGTGAAAGAGCATTGAAACAAAAATGAACCAAATTGAATTTACCTCTTTCCCAGCCCCAGAGATAATAACTACCAAATCACATTACTTACAAACACCTGGCCTTCAAATACTTCCCGGGCACCTGGGGTAGTAAAGATCTGGTGTCAGTTTCTGTCTTCAGTCAATTCATTAAGCTGCAAGGAGCCCAGAATATTAGATCACATTAGTCTCAAAAAATTGCCACTAGTGTTCAGCAATAAGTATGTTTGGATAGAGAAGCACAGTTCTTTATTTTTCCCGCTAGAAAACAAAGCATTTTCCACATAGAGTTAGTCTTTATTCTTTAGGAGAGCCAAGAAACGAGTTTTATTTTTCAAGTTATGTTTTAAGTAGCAGTTAAAAAGCATAACCAAATGAAATGCTTTATTTTTTAGTAATAAGTTTGCTATTGTAAGTCAGAAGGAAATGAAGAGGACTGAAACATATTTAGCCCTGACAGAGATAACACTTTGGTGAGAGAGTATGGTTTCAAAATTCTTATTTACGGAAATGAACTAACAACCTATTTCTGGCTACAGTGGTAATTACCTCATTATATGTAGAATGCATGTAAAAGCACACACACATACATACTTACATACACACACACACACAGAAAGAGAGATGCTTTTTAAAAAAGACTTCAGTACTATATCTTGCTCATGCAGCCAATATTTTTAGAATCCTAAGCCTGATATTGTCAATACAATGCTTCCTTTATAATATCAACAATTTGAATAGGAGCATGTATTCTTAAGCTCTGTGCATATGATGTACTTTGTTAGGAAGTAAATGATTAAGCTGCAGGCCTGAACTGCATTATCTCTTATCTGGCTGTTCTTAAGGCAGATGGTTCCTGTGGTTAACAGTAGACACTCCAGGATTAAACTAAATGGTTTTCACTGATTGTTTCAGCTGTACTTGTTATGATAAAGACTATATGGGAAGTTCAATAGCCCAAAGAAATATAGCATGCTATTATAGACTGGTCAGCAAACTTATTTTCCATCAATCCCAATTTCTAAATTGTCCTGGGACAATTGCCTTCTCATGTAATAGTGTTCACTATACAATTATTGTTTTGCTACATGGATATTTTAATTCACCAGCCTATTGCCATATGTAGTGTGATGGTACTTGAATTTAGTGACCTTTATGAGCCACTTAGTGAAATATATGATGAAATCACGAGAACTGCCTTCTCAGAGGAAGGGCAAAGGAGTGAAGAACATAGTCACCTATATGAAGAAGAGAGTCTGATGGATAAATCCACCTAAAATTCAAAGCTGAGTTCAATCTTTGAAATTTCTGTCGTAACTGGGAACTTTCCCCAAAAGGTGAAAAGTAGGTTCCTGCCAAAAAGCAGGAGGTGAGACTAGGAGGCCTTTTTCTTTCCCTAGATAACCTTACTCTTTGCCAGTGGCCTTGCTAATATTGTCAGGCAGATGATCCCTAAATAACCAAACAACAAAGCACACCCTTGAATGAGGTCCTGTGTGAATGTAGGAAAGAATTAAGTGGGTCATGTACATGCCCACAGAATCTGCAGAGCTGAGGGGTCAGGGGAACAGGAGTGCCAGGGCAGGTAGATGCCTTCATCAGATCCCTGGAGCCAGTCACTTGATTGCTTGAAATGAGGAGGTTTCTGGGGGCTCAGCCTTTCACTAATGAGCAAAGTCGTAGTGCATAATTGAATCCAATGATGACAGGAAGGGAACCACTTAGAAATGGCTCCAAGTGAAATTCCAAGGGCAGGAGCCTACGCAGAATTTGCAAGCAGATTCTAATGGACCTTTCCCAGGCACCCCAGGAAACTACAAATGGTAGTTAGCTACGATGTAGACCTGCTGTGCTCTCAGATTCACTTACCATGTGACAGGAGAATCTCTGAAGAACAACAAAGAGACATTTTGAACAGTGGATTATTTACCCCATCTGGACATAACTCTCTCACCAAGCTGGACATTTTACTGCTACTAACATGCAGAATGGGCAAGGAACATGCATAGACAGACCACATTCATTATCCCTCTTCAGGCACAGTGGGCCATCAGAACCCTCATTAGTCAGAACATAAGGCAAAAGGGTTTTTAAGGATTAGCTAAGTTGTTTCAATAACACATTGATTATGAGAGGACTCTACTGGAAGTTTTTCTAGGGTTAGGAGATGGCAAGATGTATGGGGGAATGCAAAGAAACAGCTGTATATCTTTACCTACTCACAAGTGTTTTTATTCATTTTTCCCTGACCTGATGTTCTCAGGACAGGAGGTAAATTATTTTCTTGTGCAAACAGAATGGCATATACAATACCATTACTGACAGTGACCTGTGCTCATGATACTTTAGGTTAGGTCAAAATCTCACCTCGAGTAGCCAAATTAGTGCTAGACTGTGACATCTTGTTATTATTTACCTATAAAGTCCTGTGGACTCTGTCTAAGGTTTGGGTTGAGGGAAGATCAGCAAGATTGCTGTAATCATTGCCCCTTAAACTAAGTGGTCCATCTGTGCAGGTAAATCTGACCATGGGGGGAAAGAGTGTGGGTCAAAGAGGTAATAAATGAAAATGGGGCTGGGAATATAGCAAATGGAATGGCCTTGGATGGCATCATAATATTTCCAGAAGGACACCTGGATGAAGAGAATGATCCCCTTGTTCATATCTACTGCTGACAAATTGGTAACGTTGGGAGAGCTGTTTTCTCTGGAGAATGGAAATTGGACTCCTGATGCTTCATAGGCTCCAAATAAATACTTTATCTGGAAAATGGCATTGTAACCACTAATGATTCAGTTTACAAGGAGCTGACCACCTAAGTGAGTGTAGTACCTAACAAATGAGTAGCATTAGGCTTCTAGGTAATTTCTAAACAACAATGGAAGCCAGTATCAGTGAAATAGTACCTTTATAAGTATGAACAAAAAATGTTACATTTGTAAATTTATGTTTTCAGTGTGGTATAATTGGCACACAACATTATATGAGTTTCAGGTATAAAACAATAATTCCATATTTTTATATATATATACTGCAAAATGATCTCCACAATATAGCTAGTTAACATCCATCACCGTACATAGTTATAGAATTTTTCTTGTGATGAGAACTTTCAAGGTTTACTTTCTTAGCACCTTTCAAATGTACAATACAGTATTATTAACTATAGACATTACGCTGTACATTACAA
This sequence comes from Noctilio leporinus, assembly GCA_004026585.1. NCBI lineage: Eukaryota > Metazoa > Chordata > Mammalia > Chiroptera > Noctilionidae > Noctilio > Noctilio leporinus. Next base: position 633,123 of record PVIW01000010.1, read on the forward strand.
CCCCAACTTATTTCCTTTATAACCATAAATTTGAACCTTTTGACTACTTTTAGTTATTAGCTTTTGTTGCTGTTGCTGTTGCTGTTTATTTTTAGATTCCACATACGTATAAGTAAGTCATATGGAGTTTGTCTTTGTGACTTTATTTCACTTAGCATAATGCCCTGGAGTTCCATTCATGTTGTTGCAAATGACACGGCTTTATCCTTTGGTATTGCTAAATAATAGTCCAAAAAGTATCCAGCCATGTAATTTGAAAATTGAAAACATTTATTGAAGATACACGACACAAGAAATATTGTACATGAAACAATGATGCCTTAGTCCCCTTCAAAGTAGGCACCTTGGGACCCCATATAGTTCTCCCAATTACCATCAGCTGCCAGTTGTACTTTCCTGAATTTCATCTACATTCTGAACTCTTTTCCCTTGCAAAGGCGATTTTAGTTTGGGAAAAGCCAAAAGTCATAAGACTCCAAATCTGGGTTCTAGCAGGGCCAAGTCAACTGGGTGATTTGATGTTTCACCAAAAACCTCTGCATGAGACATGATGCATGATCCAGCATGTTATCGTGATGAGGCTGCCAATCACCAATTGCCCATAGCTTTGGCCTTCTGAATCATCTGAGTGGTTTCTGTGGGTGTCTGTTCAAGCTTAACACATAACTTGATGAAGATTTGTTAGTCACATTGAATGTGATAGCCGCACAGTACATATGCTTAATTAGTACACTGATTAGTACAGTGAAGACCTCATTGTTCATGCCTGCACATTCCAGTCCACTCTCCTTGGCTGCCAGGTTACATCAATGTTGTGCAAACCACTCTCATTAGATTAACAATGGGTGGACTTTTTCTGAACAGACTTTTGTTTGTCTTTTCTATCTCTTTTATGAATAAAGGACAAGCAATGCTGCTAACATTTTTGTTTCTGTTTTGTTTGGATTGAATGTATTATTGATGGAATGGAATCTGGTGAATTTCTATTTTTTCTAACTGTATTTTAACCTGTTATATCTGAAATACTTGAGTTAAAAAACACAAGTATATTTAGGACTGTTGACAAGCAACTGATTTATGTGTTGCAATGGGAGTTTTCCCTAAAAGAATACAGTTTTGAAGGTCTCATTTCTGCATACTTAGTGTATTTCTTTGATTCTGATTTTTAAAAAAATATTTTATTTACTATTTTCAGAGAGAGGGGAGGGGAGAGAGGCAGGGAGGGAGAAACATCAATGTATGGTTGCCTTTCACCTGCCTCCAGCCACGGACCTGGCTGGAGACCTGGCTTGCAACCTGGTTAGGTGCCCTGGCTGGGGAATCGAACCAGCGATCTCTGGGTTTGCAGGCCAGTGCCTTATCCACTGTGCTACCAGCCAGGGTTAAGAACTACAATTTAAAAAGACAAAAATCCTAATTAGGTAGGATTAGAATGATATTTATGCTTTCATAAGAAAGAAAGAAATAATAGCTAATGGCTAATTTTCATTGGCATGAGTTACTACATGTGAAAATAAAATAGATTTGACATGAGAAAATAAATATATGTTCATGCCCCAGAGTTTTTAGCATTTTTGGAGTGGTTTACCATGCTGAAATACACAGAATTGACAATACAACATGTGCTCACAGGGAGATAGTTCCTTACACAGTTGGTTAGCCTACAATGAACTGCATTATATTGGGATTAGGGCTGAGGAATAAAAGGGTGAGACATGCTGCAAAAGGTAGTGATAATTTAAAGATGTAGAAATAAAGATACATAATTTGAAAATAACTGGCTTTGAATGATTTGGGTAAAATGTTCCATAAAGAAACAAAGGTTTCTTCTCATCATCTTATTAACAAGCTACATGACTTTAAGGTAAAATATGTAGATGAAATATATGTAACAGAATAAGTACAAATATGTGTAAGATGAAGTAAGCTAAAAAGATATAAATGTTTATTACTGAAACTCAGTGTGTATTTTGTGTAGATTCTGTAAGTTAAGATGAATATGATAAATTTCAGAACATCTATTAAGTAAATAACTAAAAAATAGGGTGGAAAAAACATTGAGAAAACTAAAATGTTATACTACAATAATTTATTTTTTACCCACAAAAGCAGCAAAGGAGTAATGGAGGCACCAAAGATTATGAGAAAAATAGAAAACAAAATATGAAATGGCAGGCCTACTCCATTTACGTTAAAAATGAATGGGTTAAACAGTGAAAGAAGGACACAGATTGTCAGTTAGAATAAAAACTGAAATTCAACTATATGATCTCTACAGAAGATGTAAATTAGAGTCAAAGATACAAATAGTTTGAAAGTAAAAGGTAGTTACAGAATAGCCATGGGGGTGTAAAGTACAGTATAAGAAATGGAGAAGTGAAAGAACTTACATGCATGACCCATGGACATGACCAATGGGAATTGCTGGAGGGAGTGGAATGTGTTGGTTTGAAGAAGGGCAAAGTAGGAAAAATCAGGAAAATTGTAATAGCAAATCAATAAAATATAATATAAAAAAGAAAGGAAATAGATAGAGAAAATGTTTTATGTATTAGTAAGTTATAACCTTTTAAAACGTATGTGCCTCATAATAGGGTCCCAAAATACATGAATCAAAAAATGACATAATTAAAGGAAGAACTGTTTAATTGAACAATAATTATTGGAGACTTAAATATCACATTTTCAGTAATAGAAAGACCAACTAGGAAGATCGATAAGTAAGTAGAAGCTTTAAGCACAAACTGTATATAGAAAATTGATCTAACAGATGCCTAGTGAACATTCCACCCAACAATAGCAGAATACACATTCTCACGCCAACATGGAACATTATGTGCTGCAGAAAAGGCAGCACCTTGAGATTATCTGTATTTCAAGGAAGAACATGAAAATGAAGAGAATGTTCAGAACAGAGTTTGAGGATTTAGGGAATCTGTTAACGACAAAGCATATATCACAGAGGGCACTCTGTGAGGGTGCGGGGAGTTCACAGAGGTATGAGAGATGTGACCCACTTTGAGGTTGTACAGATCCATCTGGGAGTAGCAATTTGGGGGATAATGGTTAGTCCAAGGACTTGAACTTCTGTGAGCAGAGGTTAAACCAGAATACTAGGGATTTTTAAATTGATGCTGAGAGTGACTTAGAAGAAAGTGGGTAATCAGTTCAGATTATAATTTTATTTCCAAGGTTTGTGTCTGACATGGTGTTCAGTACTGAGTCTGATGAGAGGTTCAATATCTGGAGGAGGGGAGAATGGACAGCTAAGGGCTACTTTCCATAAGCAGAGGACACTGTTGTCACTAGCCCAAGGGCACTGATTGGCTGTCATGTCAAGAACGTCAGAGGCTGGCAATACTTTGTGAATTTGACAGTTTTATTAGCACCTAGAAAGAACATAACACCCAGAAAGTTTTCATTTCGCTGTCTAAAATAGAATGACAGCTTTGATTTTTAATATGAAACAATACCTATAACTCTCACACAGAATGTAATACTAGCCAACTACACATTTGGAGAGAGCTGACTCAAAAAATATTGCGTGTTCATGGAGCCAGAGTAAGTATATTGCACGTGAAAGATAAATGACTTTGCCCAAGACTCTGGAATGTCAAGGTCTGTGGCTAAAGTCCCTACTCTGTGCAGGGTTCACACAGTCCTGCCTGTATGGAACTTTTGAATTTCATTTTCTGTAATTTTTACAGCTGACCACTCCCATTCTGATTGAAACATTCTTTTAATGTATGTCATGTTCAAACAGGGCACAGTCAAATCTGCAGGCTTTGAAATTATTCTCTCATATGACAATGAAGTTCCAAAACAAATCTTTGCTCTTATTATATGTTAACTTTATTGTTCATGTCTCATAAGCCTGTTAGTCCTTGTGATTCAATATCCTTAAATGACTCCTCCCTGTTGCTCAATACACTAACAGCATGGGACAAACATAGGTCTATTTATTCTGGCGTTCATGGCATATAGCATGAACCTGATGAAAATGTTCAAATAATGACTCAGAAGTATTCTGCTTGTTAAAGTAAGTAGTAGAGGGTCTTTAATACTATTTCTTTCTCTCCTTCATCTTTGGCCTTCTTGTTTATTGCAGAATTTAGAAACTTCCTACCCAGCCTGAATTTGAAACTTAAAGGAATATTTTAAAAGTGTTTTGTAGTACATATGTATATCTACCTACATCTTATTCATATGTTCAAATCCATGAGCACATCAAACTCTATGTAAGTATGCGTGTCTATCTTTATATAACTGAAATTTATTTTTCATCCTAAACTCTTCACATTCTTTATAATTTCTCCAGAAATGATTGGATATATTCCTAGTAATAAATGATATATTTTTTCTTTTCCAAATCAAGGATGTGGGATAGTCAGTGGAAAACCTTTTTTCCTTCCTAAGACTTAACCTGATAATCAGTTCTCACTTCAACTCTCTCTGATGCAAAGTTCACACAACAGCATATTTAATTTAACCACTTTTCCTGCATAGACCCACCTGCTCTGCTTTTAAATATCACTAGTTATGCTTATTCTAAAAAGAGTTCTCTTAGGTCAGATATACTGGCAGCAGATTTGGAACAAGGATTGATATTCAGGTGAGTTATTAAGAAGGTCTTCATAGTACTAACTGATCAAGACTTGAGGAAACAAGACAAGGGAGGGACAGATGCCAAGCATGGGTGAGACTTTAGGGGAAGACCCACAGCTTGTAGCTCTGGCCTAATTCCTCAAGGAAACTCAGGAGTGTGATTGATTAACTGACACATCAGAGTTGTTCTTCCCAGAGGCCATGACTCCGGTCTTGCTCTGGCACCTGGCTTTTACTGGTTAAAAACCACCTGAGGTAGGGCATAGTGTGGTGTGTAAATCCTAGGAACCCTGTTCTTCGATCATGAAGTGGGTTGATTAACCCTTAAACAGTCTTCAAAAAAATGGTTTCAGTTTCAGGAAGTTGGAAGCAAAAGCATGGAGACAATGGGCGAGTTCACAAAGGAACTGGGCGGAACTGGGCAGGACTGGGCAGAGTACCCAGAGTGTGTCCTCCCTTGAACTTTTTTCATCAGTGACCATTATTTTTCTGATTCAACACATACTGATTGACTATTTTTTATGTGGCAGGCCTTAGACTGAATGCTGAGGATATGGAGATGGTTAAAAACAAGTTTCTGTTGGGGATAGGGGAGGAGAAAAATTGACAAGTGATGCTCCAACAGGTCATTGTGCCAGAGTCCAAGAGGCAGAAGTAAGGGTGTAAGGTGATTTCTCTGAAGAGGTGCCCCTGGATCTGGATCTTAAAGTATAAACAGGATTCTTCTAGAGCTGTAGTTGCATTATATTTCCCATTCTTTCTACTGGCCCTAAATATTTATACTCTAACAATTCTTCTAAAACCTACCACTCTTAATTCATAAATAATCCAACGACTTTGCTCATCTTTTAAAAAATATATAAGTTCCTCAGTAATTTTTTCTGTTTTTTGAACACGCCAATTATCATGGAATGCTCTAATCTTACTGGCCCTGCCTGCCCTGGTTTTCTTTGTGCATCTCTGATCTGTCTTTTGTCCATATTGTTTATTCTCTTCTTTTGATTCCTTTTATGTCATTTACTAAGCTTAATTCCCTGCCCTCTGCTCTACTGGCTGGTGTCTCTTTGTTTCTTCCCTTGAGAAGTCTTCCCTGTGTCATAGTTTCAGGCCTCTTCATTATGATCAATTCTATTCTTAAGAAAATTTATTTTTAAATTAACACTGCAATCTTAGTTTAGTTCTATACACTACTATGCTTTATTTTTTCTTTCTTTCTTTTTAGAGAGAGGGGTAGGGAGGGGGGAAGAGAGGGAGAGAAGCATCAATGTGCGAGAGATACATCAATCGGTTGCCTTTCACATGCCTCTAATTGGGAACCTGGCCCACAACCCAGGCATGTGCCCTCACTGGGAATCGAACCAGCAATCTTTTAGTTTGCAGGCTGTGCTCAATCCACTGAGTCACACCAGCCAGGGCTACACACTATAATTTAAAGAAAGACACAATGAAAGGATCAAATGATGTTTAACCTAGAGAAGAGAAATTTCGATGGAACATGAAAAGGGCCTTCACCCATTTGAAGGGCTGTTTTGTGAAAGATTCAATATATTTTGTGTTTCCACAGAGGACAGCTAGCACCAAAGTCTGGGATTTAGAAGAGGCACTCTTTTGGAGCAGTACCAAAAGGGCATTTTTAAAAACTTGAATTGGCAAAAAACACTGAATTGATAAGAAGATAGGGGAATTTTCATGTCATTAAGAAATGTCAACCACAAGTTGAATGACAATTGTTTAGGGATGATGTGGAAAGGGACTGATGATAGAGCCTTCTTAAATGTCCATTGCAACCAGACAACATTGTGCTACCATCCCCCTGGATTTTCCATTGTTCTTTCAAGCTCAGAGCATTTCAGGAATAATTCCTCATGTTCTTTTGTGAGCTGGCAGCTCAATGATTTCTCATCTACCTGTAGGACTACCTTCCCATAGGTCATTATCCACGCAGGCATCAGCACTGTCTCTGGCTCTTTTTTCTATGTTGTTTCTCATATCTAACTGGTCCTTTGTTCAGCTGACCCTTGGTGAGAGTTCTGCCATTATTCCTATTCTTCCCCTTGATAACTGTTGTGATTGAGAACCATATTCAAAACTCTGCATGCATAACGTTAATATTACTTTATAGCATTTTGGGGCTCCAAAGATTGTCCCTACAACCTATTGTGTGGAACATCCTGGATTAACTTTAAAAACTTCAGTTTCTGGAATAAATAAAGAGGATACAAATAACTATACAAATAAAACTAAATTTCTTTAAATTGATTTTAGGAATTTAGATTGATTTTAGGATTCCTCTTTAATCAATGTTTCATTATGTTAATAGTATAAACCGTCCATTAACCACTGTCTATTTTTAGGATGAGTTGGACTTTCTAGTAGGAATTATAAGAACATTTTGTCTTGAATGCATCTTTCTAATTCTTTTACCTCTGCTTTAGTTTTAACTCTTTCTGTACTCTCTCTTTTTTTAAGTTTTCTCCCTATTCTTTCCATGTGTGAATACCCTATATATATAATTCACTTGGCATTTAACAACATGTGACTATTTTTGTGCTAAAAACTAACCTCTTAAGAGCAAAACTCTTGTGTTAAGCACAGTGCCCAGTATTTCAAAAGTGTTTGAATATAATTTCTTTATTATCACTATAGATTTAACATACTGTTCACACTGCTTCTATTTATTTTATTTTTTAAAAAGATTTTATTCATTATTTTTAGAGAGAAGGGAGGGGAGGGAGGAAGAAAGTGAGAAAAGCATCAATGTATGGTTGCCTTTCGCCTGCCTCGAGCTATGGGCCTGGCTGGAGGCCTGGCTTGCAGCCTGGTCATGTACCCTGACTGGGGAATTGAACCAGCGACCTTTGGGTTTGGCAGGCTGGCACCTATCCACTGAGCCACCAGCTAGGGCCTTGTTCATACTGTTTTTAATTATTACTAAGTGAATCAGGAACTAGTCTCCCCGTCTTTGTGCTGTTCTGACTTTTGCAAATGCACTATGAGTTAAATCTGGGAATTGGAGAATGGGGATGGTCAAGAAAGGTGATCATAGTAGGAAGTGTCACAGTCGTATATTGTATATTGTCTTAGTGGGGTATTTGTTTGGAATATATATGGTGGTCCACTATATTTTAATAATGAACTTTATGGAAGAACAGAAATGGTAGACAACCTAAATAAAATACATGTACTGTATTTCCTGTTGTGTAAGGAAATTCAGAAAAAGTAGAGTGAATGGATGGATCTTTTACATGATGAAAATACCACAAATGCCATTAATTTCCATCAATAGGAAATTTAAGTGGCTTTTAAAATCTAAATGCTGGCATTGTACGCAAAATATATAAGATTGATTTACGATAGCCACCAAGTTGAATGGATCAGTGTTATTCACTGAAACATTTTAAATTGGTTGTTTTGCAGGCCCACCTTTATATTAAAAATGTGCACATAAATTAAATGAAAAATATAATATATAATTCTGCACCCCATTTTCCTATTTGGTATCATATAGCTGATTACCTTTCGGCCCTCAGAACAACAATAGCATAAAATCTCCCTGATCCAGGAGAAAAGGACATTATTTTGATTTCTGGATTGCTGTGTTTTGTTTTGATAATGGCAAATGCACTGTCTCAGGCTGGCGGTCTCTGGGATGACCCTTCTATGACTGGCATGGGTAACACAGGTCGGAGTCTACAAATTGGCCCACAGCTGGGTCTCACTTGGCTCCTGCAAAGCATTACCAGCTGTGCTCTGGAAGCACCGATCTCTTCTACAGTCCTGGGTGATTTCTCCACCAAATGCTGGAAGAGGGGGCTTCTGTCCAGAGTTAAGAAGGTGCCCCAGCACCACACTGCAATGCCCCCTTTGCCCAGCACAGGGTGACCTTTGCAAGCAACTTTGCATCTACCCACTTCTTGGTCCCTCTTCCCTGTTGTCAATGATAGAGTTCACCAATCCTTATTCATTCCCTTCTCTTTTGGTTGCAAACCAGCTAGTGAGGACCCTGAGACTCTAGGAAGCAAGAACAACACAAAGAGTAAAAGTTTTGAGCTGGGACCTGTTGCCTGGAGTGGGTGCATGCAGGCAAAGGGGACCCAGCCCAGTCAGGTACCTGTTTAGAACATATCTGGCCCCAAATGGTTACTTAACAGCAAGGGAATGGATGGTCAGGATGGTTCTGTAAATCGCTATCCCTACCCAGTTTTTCAAATTTTAATCAAGCAAATGTTCTTTAAAGGTGAACACATGGCTATGAACAATGTCAAGGGATATTGTTTTTAAGAAGACAGGTTAAGGGGTTCACAGCTTCAGGCTCTCCATCTTTAAATAGGATTCATTTGGGCCCATGACTGTTACATCCCTGTGTTAAACATAATGTGCAGTAAACTGAAGAGAAAATGTAACCTTCAATTTTTGATATAGTTTTAAATCAGATTAATTTTGTTGAAGACTTAAGCTATTAGGATATAGATGCATAGAAAGAAGAATGTTTGTTTATGGCACTTGGGTTGAAAATTTAAAGCTGAATTAATAGCAGGTCCTTCAAGTCTCTAGAAAGTCATATGAGTAATTTCTAGGAGCCAATATGCATCCTTTTCATTTGGTATCACCCGAACTGATTAGGAAAAGGGTTTCTTCTTATCTGAAAAATTAATTAACTATCAATGGGAAATGGCCTTTTAAGTTAACTTTACATTTTATTTTTCTTTTTTTGTCATCATTTTCTTTTATCAGAAGAGTAGAAATATAGATTCTATGGGTGACCGATAGACGGTGGAATGTAAGGACTCTATCCTAAGTAATTTTACTTGTCTTTGGTTTTATCTTCATTTAGCAATTTTACCCTCAAGAAAAACCTGTGTCTGCAAACCAGGGCATTTTAATTTCTTCATTTTCACTGTGGTTCTTAAATGCCAGCACCCATGGCATCCGCAGGGTTTCCCGGGGATCTGTAGTTAAAAAGCTCCTTTCTTATCTTCACAGATTTTTTTTTGGAAGTGTGAAGAAAAGTAGCCTGAGGGATTTTTCTTCTCCTTCTAAAAAGTACTCAAAGTTTTTCATTAGCTTGTAAATTGTGAAAATGATTAACTTCACAGTAACAGAACTTTAATCCCAGCCCATGAATAGCACACTTTGATGTTATTTATGACTATCACACACCACCCATTCATTTAAATATCATAGGAAAATCAATAGACTCAAGGGGCATGTGAAATTCCTTCTTGACTTGATTATAATAGGTATAATATGAAATGTAATGGCTTTAAAATAGTAAACATATTTTCTTTATGCAAATATTTATTCTTTTGTTCTCATGATAAAGTAGATTTTATAGCACATTCTTATGAGATATTTTCACCCATTAACTTTTACTTTAAGGAAACTTGATCTTAGCATATTTAGAAACATATGAAAACACTAAGAAAATATTCTTAGCCTAGTTGACAAACATACATAGTATTACAATCAACATTCTCTGAAAAACTACTTTTTGTTCATCAGTCTAAATCTTAACACTTTCTATGGTTAAGATAAAAGGATCACTATAAGGTCAGTGACTTATTTTTCAAAGAAGAAAAAGAAAAGTTACATATGACAGCAGTTCTTGGAGATTTGGGATCAGTAAAAGTAGAAGAGGCCTACTTGAAAAAATTCTTATGAAAATGAAAACTTTGATATCTTTTTTTTTTAAATTTTTTTTAAAAAGATTTTATTTATTATTTTTAGAGAGAGGGGAAGGAAGAGAGGCAGAGAGGGAGAGAAACATCAATGCATGGTTGCCTTTCACCTGCCTCCAGCTACAGAGCTGGCTGGAGACCTGGCTTGCAACCTGATTATGTGCCCTGGCTGGGAATCGAACCAGCAACCTTTGGGTTTGCAGGCCGGCACCTTATCCACTATGCCACCAGCCAGGGCTAATGATATCTTATATCATTACTTTTAAGAACAGATATAGAAAAATATTTCCAAAGTGCTGTTCTTTTAATAGTTATAGCAAGTGAGATGATAGCTTATTGGTTCTAACTAGGTGGAGCAGACCAAATTAAGTACAGCCATCAAATGTAAAACACAAATGTAAATGACATTGAGACATACATTGCATAAATAAATGGTGCAGAGAAAGGCGTAACCATGTAGGAGTCTATTAAAATTTGGAACCTGACCCCTGTTTATTTTATAAGAATTTAGAGCCTCTGCTAAGATTCAGTTTCCCATGTGGAAATTGGATGTAATCATTAGAAATATCTATGAGTCTGCATGTGTATGTAGCAACAGTCTTTTCCAGTATGGTCTAAGGAGTTCCTTCAAATCATAACTTATCTGCAAAATATTTTTTAAATTATTTTTTTGAGCTTTAGAGTCTCAGCAAAATCAAGTGGGGAGTAGTAAATGGTTCAGCTCCCCCACCCCACATCTGCACAATCTCCCCAACTATCAATACCTCATCCAGGAAAGCTAGAAGTCAGAAACCCTGATCTGTATATCCTGAATCTACAGATGGAAACAAAAACTAAGATATAACCTTCCACAGGGTGATGTTTTCACTTTTTGTAATGTATTGGTAATTTGTGTTTTCAAGAGGCTGCTTGATATTTAAACGAAATCAAAACCAAATTTTTTTTTCATTGCCAACTATTTTGCATGTGAGGTTTGTTTTCAGACAATGCAATGTGTTTTGATTTATTTGGCATGCTGAGAACCCAGAACTCAGTTTGTCTGCCTATATTTTATGACTGGCTCATGGAGGTCATATTTAGATGGCCAGTCAGCGGTCCATGGACTAGCTCATCGCTCCTCGACACCAGTGGGGCCTTCTGCCAGCTTCTGAGCATAAACAACACAGTCAGGGCACCAGAGGTGGCCCACGGAAGGAAATACCAACAGTAAAGAAATATGAGCCCTCAATCAAATGGGTATTTTATCAAGTACCTGTGGTTCTTGTTCTTTAAACAGAACTCAGTGTGCAATGTTAGCTTTGCTTATAAAAACCTTGTAAACATTATGACACTTGGTTATTTAAATGAGGGCGAGGGGAATTGAAGAACCCAAAATTATTTGTATTTTTAAACAGGAGAAAGCATGTTTGACAAAACGTTCATCTTTAAGTATTTGATAATTAAGTCATTAGTCACTACAAATTTACTCAAACTGGTTCTGTGAATTCTTACATTAAGGGTACCATGTGCAATACTGTTCTTGGTACTAAAGATAAGATGTCTTATTCGTTGATCATTTATAATCTAAGGATGTTTTTATTATTTAATATATGTGCCGGATATTGTGCTGGACACGTGGTATTCATTGTGGGCCAGAAAAACAGATTCTGTTTTGATGAAGTTTACGTTCTCGAGGCTGAAAGGAAATAGCAAATGAACAGCGAAGTCAGCAGGGTACCTCCGCGTGATGGGTGTAGTAAGGAGCATAAGACGGGGTGATGTGGTGGGGGAGGGGGCGAGGAGTGGAGACAGGGCTGAAGCTGGGGTGAGAGAGCACCTGGCGAGGAGGAGGCAGCAACCTGGCTGCAGGTGGGACAAAGGTGCACTGTTTGAGAGCAGTGGGGGTCCGTGTGGTTGGGGCCTCCCAGCAGGGGACCTCAGTGGGACACTAACTGGTAGGGTTTGTCACCTTCCAGGTGAAGGGCCTTGGACTGTATTCAAACTGCACTGAGAAGACCCTGCATGTTCAGTTAGAGAAGAATAAGCTGATTTACGAGGTCTGTCCTGAAAGTATTTAATTATATTGACACGGGCTTGATACTTTCGGGTCAGACCTTGTGTAGGTTGAATGGATTGTAAGGAGTTTTATTTTATTTACGTATTTATTATCATTATTCTTTTTTCTTTTCCTTTTTTTTTTTTTTTTTAAAGATTTTATTTAATTATTTTTAGAAAGAGGGGAAGGGAGAGAAGCAGAGAGAGAGAGAATCAATGTATGGTTGCGTTTCACCTGCCTCCAGCCACAAACCTGACTGGAGACCTGGTTTGCAACCTGGTTATGTGCCCTGGCTGGGAATTGAACCTGTGACCTTCGGGTTTGCAGGCTGGCACCTTAACCACTGTGCTACCAGTCAGGGTATTATCATTATTTTTAAACCAATAAGTTGGACTGATGGGTTTTTAACTTTTGGGATTTTTTAAAAGATTTTATTCATTGTTCTTAGAGAAAGGCAGGGAGGGAGGAAGAAAGGGAGAGAAACATCAGTGTATGTTTGCCTTTCACCTGCCTCCAGCTGGGGACCTGGCTGGAGACCTGGTTTGCAACCTGGGTATGTGCTCTGACTGGGAATTGAATCAGTGACACTTGGGTTCGCAGGCCAGTGGTCAATCCATTGAGCCACACCAGCCAGGGCCCCAACCAACTTTTGGAGACCATCTCATACTATGGGGCCTTTTGCACTGAGAGAGATGCTTTCTTCTGACGGCAATCACCTTCTTAGTGTCTTCTCAAGTTTTGAAGATTTGAACACCTAAGTTTATAATGTATGGATTTAGATGACTAAGTCTAAGAAAAAAATCAAATTATATTTACTACGGATTCAATTTCGCTGAAAGAATCCTCCCAAACAAAGACCAAACAAAAACCCAGAGATTTGCAGCTTCTTTGACCATATGTTATCTCCAGTTTCAAAAGCCTCATCTTGAAATGCAGCGACCCAGTTCCATCAAAGACTACCTGAGTCTTACAATCAAATGAGTGAGGAAGCTTGAATGCTATTTCATTATCAGGTCATAAAATGACCAACCCTCTGGAAAGAGTAGGTCTTATCTTTCTGTCTCGATTAACCTCGTTTGGCTTTTTCTGCTCTCTGCGGAACTGTGCTCTACTAGACTACTAAAAAAAGGAGCCAGGTGCAAAAGAACCGGCCAGGGTTTCCCACCCTCAGCTGCATCCTCCAGGGAGGTGTCAGAGACATTCAGGTTATTGGGAATCGATGCTAATTGGAATTCTTTTTGAAGTAGCAGAAACATAACCTGGAGCAAGAAACCTTACAGACATAGCTAGATTTAAGTTTAACAGGCCCACCGCTGAACTAAACATTGTCTGGAGAGATGGATTTTTTCATCATGTTTCTATATCAAAGGAAAATTCCTATTTGTCGATCTTGTGTCATGATTCTAAGATTCTGTGAACCCAGAGAACTAATCATTGCTGCTTGAGACACTGAAAGCAATCAGGTTTGCTTTTCATCAACATTCGATGGCTGTTTTCTGAATCAGCAACGAACGCTCAAGTAACAATGCCTCCTGAAAAGATAACATGTACATATTTGAAAGCACAGTTGACCTGGATTTTTCTGAACACACATAGTAGAGATCTTCCAAATCTTTGCTGGAAATACACATACGCACACACACTTATATGTATTGGCCCTTTAGGAACTGAGATTTGGCCGAAGGGCATTGTTTGGCTTCCAAATTAAGTAGTCCCAGAGGACTGCCTGCTTAACTTTAAATCAGGGTTGTGAAAATTAAAGCTACATTAGTCAGTGGCTTATAGAACAGACCCAAGTGCTTTTAGCATCTTACATCTGGAATAATTTTTTGGTGCATGGCATAACTGCCCATTTCTAGTACCATGCATCATTTCTAACCAGGCTCGTCCCTTGGCATCCAACAAAGGATTCCTGGAGGAAGTGAATCCTCATTATATGCAAAGGCATCCTACAGTTGTGTAATTACTATGGATTATAAAATTGTGACTGTTTAGGTTCCATTCTTTATGAGTAAGAGCGTAACAATGCAGTCTAATTCTTGGGGTTGTTCAGGCCCTGTTGAGGTGACACATTTATGTTGCAGAATTACATTAAAAGCCATAAATGGGCGAAGAAGTCACCAGAATGACTTCAAATATAACTTAATTATGAACACGCTTGTAGAAGAAACAATTTCTACTGGCAAACCTAATATATTTTTTTAATCACCACATTACTTTAAGTTTTCCAGCTGTTTACATCCAAGATCCACTACAAAGGATCTTAAAATCTTATTTTGTATAAAGTGCTGACTTAAAGAAAAAGGGGTCTTCCGTTGGCCTGTGAAATTTTAGGGTGTTGATATGAGACATCTGATGAATAGATACAGTGCTTCCTAAGGGTGGGTCCTTAAGTACATTGGAGGATGGGCACTGGTTGACTTCACTGCTGGTGGCTTCTAGCTGTAACAATGTGCTACAGGGTTGCTGGTTTCTGGTCATTAATTACATCTACCAGGAATATATCTGAAACCCACCTCTCATTTGCATCATCCTTTCCCAGGTCAAAGACCATGCATTGGGTTGACCAAAAAGTCTGTTTAAGTTTTTTTCTATAAAATAAAAGGCGCATTTTTCATTTTCACCTGATCATGGAGCATCATTCAGTGGAAATCTTCGGCACAAAACTTCACAAACCACTTTTGACATATCAGTCAGTCACAACACCTTTTCCATACACTGCACAAATCTTTTTTCTCTATTTCAGTTGTATCTTTACATTTCTTGAAATAATAAAACATCATATGCTGAAACTGTTGCATATGTTCTTCCGTCTTCAGTATTAAAATGGCTACACAAAATTTCACCAGTTTTGATGAGATAAAAATTTTGTAAATGCATTCTTATATGTCAGCTGTCCCAAACAATCTAACAAAATCATTTCAAATGAAGTTAGACAACTAAGTGCTATTAGAGCCATCTTACTGAAATAACCAAGTGGACTTTTTGGCCAACTCAGGACTTTGTAATGAACTAAAAACTGGCATTTTCCACCTTCACTTGTCAGTCTGAGGACAAGAAGTGTGACTATATCAAAGCTCTACTAAACTACAAAGGTGAAGAGAATCGTGAAAATCATGTTAGTGCTTGTCCTGCTTCCTGACTTTCTGAAGCTCTTTGTGTTCTCACTTCTCGCCCACCAACACTGGCTGCTAGATGTCTGAGTTAACAAGCCGGAAACCTTTGCTCTTAAAATCAGTTCATTTAGAAATATTTATCAAGAAGGTTTTGATCCTTAAGCTTTCATGGTGATCAAAAGTACATGCTATCTATGTATGATTTTATGGAGCTTACTGTCCAGTGGAAAAAATTAATATTCATTAATTGATTACTGACTCAATTATGATGATGAAAGGGTACTATGAGAGCAAATAATAGAATAAATGGAGATAATCCGAGGCCAGGCAAGACCTCCCTGAGAAAGTAATGGTTGGAACTGTGATATGAGAATAGGTAGGAATTAATGCCATTATAAAAATACTGTAGAAAAAAAAAAAAAAAGAAAACCATTTTCTTTTTCTTTACTTTTTAAAAATATTGCAATAGTTTTAGAATGGCAGGAACACTGCAAATATAGCTCAGAAGTTGTTCATCTGGTCCATAACCAGTTTCTTCTATTAAGATCTTACATCAGCATGGCTCCTTTCTCACAACTAATAAACCAATATTGATACACTACTGTTATTCATATTGATATGTAGGCTTTCTTCACATATTCAAGGTTCAATATTGTCACTAGTGGTATGTATTGCAAATATCACCTCCCAGTTTAGGGCATGTCTTTACATACTTATTATGCTTTTTTATCATGGCTTTTAGTAAACAGAATTTCTATAACGTAGGGAACATCTGTTTTATGGTTTCACTCTTTATACAATGCTTCTTAAAAACATCAATTCAAAAAACAAAAAAACAAAAAAACATCAATTCAGTCCATGATCCTCAGAATGTTTCCTACGTTTTTTCTATTTTCTGCTTTTACAATTGTCTTTTTTTTCCACCTAGAATTGATTTTTTAAAAAGTATTTTGTCTGTGATTTTTAAAAAAGATTTTATTTATTATTTTTAGAGAGAGTAGAAGGGAGAGAAACAGAGAGGGAGAGAGACATCAGTGCATGGTTGCCTTTCATCTGCCTCCAGGTATGGACCTGGCTGGAGACCTGGCTTGCAACCTGTAGAATTGATTTTTGTTAATTATATTAAGTAGGGTTTTTTTCCATATAGATACCAGATAGTCAATTCTTAATTTATTCACTATTCTTTAATATAAAGTCTTTATATATTATACTTTCAAAATTATATAGGTCTATTTTTGGGCTCTCTATGCAATTTCACTGTTATTTTCTCTTTATCTCTGCTAAGATCAGACATTCTTATTAATTTTGTTTTATAAAAATTCTGGATATAGAGAATAGGTTGTCCTTGTGGTTCCCTATAACAGGAGTGTTTTTATTAGTTTCAGAATTTAGCTTTCTAATATCCATTTTATTATCAGCTTGATAAGTTCACAAAAACTTGCCTCTTAATTGAAATGGCAATTGATTTTTTCTAAAAGAAAACCAATCTGGAAGAAGTTATTTTAAATATGTTGAATCTTTCTATTTATGAAATGAATATATGCAATCTATTTAAATAGGGCTCCTTTAATATATTTTAAAATAATTTATAGCACTAACATAAAGGACCTGACAACTCTTGGGAGACTTATTCCTAATAGTTAGTATTATATGTTAGTATTATGGCTGGTGTGTATTTTTAATCACATTTTTCTCACTGTGAGTGTTAAATAAAGTACAATTAAATATTCATATCCAACTTTTACTTAGCAGCCATGCTAAAACTTTCTCTGTAATGAATTTATTTATCTTAAGGATTCTTTTAATGTAATTAGTCATGTAAGTGTGATTAGTGGCAATATTTTCTTTTTTTTCCCAAGTGTTGGGCCTTGTCTCCATTTTGCATCTTACTTCAATTGCTAGGACATTAGTAGGTATTGAATGGAAATATGTAAGCTGTCATCCTACTATTTGTTCTGATTTTACAGTATTATATTATTTTATAGTATTGATATTTAAAAAAATAATATTGATAACTGTAGTTTGTTCTTGGTTTCTATATGAGATCAAGAAATATCCTTTAACTTGAATTCCCTAATGAGATGTCATGTTGAAAATTGTGTGTGTGCTTATTTACCCTCTGTGTCTTTGTAGAGGTGCCTAAATCTCTAGCCCATTTTAATTTGGATTGCTTGTTTTCTTATTGTTGGGTTTTAAGAGTTCTTTTTCTCTTTTGGATACTATTTCTTTATCATATATGTGTTTTGAAAAATTTTTCTCTCAAGTCTGTGGCTTGTCCTTTTATTCTCTGATAGAATCTTTTGCAGAGGGAAATTTTAATGCAGTTCAGTGTCTCAATTTTCTTTTCTTGTATTGTGCTTTTGGTGTTGTATCTAATAAGTCATTACCAAACCCAAAGTCACTTAATTTTTCCCCTGTGTTATCTTCTAGGGATTTGTGTTTACAGTTAGATGTACAATTCATGTTTAGTTAGTTTTTGTGACATGTAAAATTGGTGTAAAGGTTCTCTTTTTCCCTTCCTCCCTTTCTCTCTTTCCCTTTCTCCCTTCCTCTCTTTCATTTTCCTTCTTGCTATTCCCCTATCCCTTACCCCCTTAGTTCCTCTCTCCCTCCACCTTCTTTTCCTTCCTTCTCTCCCCTCCCTTCCGTTTTCCTCCTTCCTTCCTTCTTTCCCTCCTTCCTTCCTTCTCTCTCTTTCATATGTTCCAGTACCTTTTATTGAAGAGATTATACCATCTCCATTAAGTTGCCTTGTTCTTTTTTTCTCTCAAAGGTATGCTGACATTACATATGTTTGACTATTTTGGACTCTCTACTGGTTTTCTTGTCTATTCTTTTGCCAATGCCACACTGTCTTGATTACTGTAACTTTGTCATAAGGTTTGAAGTTGGCTGCTGTAAATGATAGGTGCTTGTACTATTTTTCTTTGCTCACACACTTATTTTAATCATTCAATTATCTTTCAAATTGTTTGATATGCTAGGTCACTGGGCACACCTGGACCTAGAAAGAACAGTTTTGTACTGGATAGGGCTCATACAAGCCCTTCCTCCTGGACTTACAAAATCATCCCAGAATATCTGCTTAATCAGTAAAATAAATCATTTGGCTGGTCATCGGAAAATTTGAGAAGTTATCAGAAAGAATGTACTACATAAAATTTATAATAGAATTGCTACCTGAAGGATACAGATTAGAGATAAACTTCAATTTTAATAAGAACATGAAAGTTGTTCCCCTTTTTGTTCCTCCAAAGAACAATATACAGTTTCTTACAGTTTCATTTATTTTTAATTTAAATTCTATTTTTCAAGTAAAATTGTATTCGGTATTATTTTGTACCAGTTTCAGGTGTCTCAGATTTCTTCCTTTTGAATTACCCTTGGCTTTGAAAAACCTTGGGGTGCTCTGAAATGTTCTGCAGCATGGCTCTATGAAATTTGGGGAAATTATTTTATTTTTTCCTCTCTAGTTTTATTCTATTTGGGTAATGAAATAAAAACCTTGAATTTGAGATTATGACTGCCTCTCTAAGCACTGCTCACATTTCAGTTGATGGCCTGATTTACTAGATTAAAAACTTGTAATTTGTAAAGGGCTATGATTTTCAAATGAATGATTGCAAGATGGCAGTATAGTAGTTGTGTACACATGAGAGAAAACTGGGGTGCTAATAAGGGCATCTGTGTGGTGCAAACTCATAGAATAATTCTGTAGACTATAAGTAGAGAATTAGATTCACTATATTATATGCATTTTAAGGACAAGTGGCTTTTCCTAATCATCTTCTAAGTCTTTGAAACACAGAAGGTAGTATTTCCCCCATAGTGAGCATTCCATATAATTGCCAAATAAGTAAATAAATTAGAATATTCTCCACATACCATAAAACTTAAAAGAAATTGGAAAAATGATGACATTCCACAAAATATTTACGTAAAAGGAAACAGCAAACATTTGAACATATTCTAAGTATATTGTCATAAAATACAGAAACACCAAATTGGAATGTTAAATTATTCCAAGGATTCAAAAGTGAGTCTAATGTATTTTGTGTGAATTATATCTCTCAGTACTTACTACACAAGGTAGCCTTATGTGTCTTATACACATGATGACCAGCATTATTATCAAGTGTTTCTTATTGCCAGGCTAAATATGAACTAGGATATTTAAGTTATTTAGATAATTTAGTGCACATAGACTCTAAATTCAAATATGTCAAGCAAAATAATAGACTTTGGAGATTTTGTTTCTGGAAAGTTATTTTATTCATTTAATTATTTCTCTTCCTCATACTTACTGACTCATGAAATTGACCTAAACAATCACTTCTGACTTTTGTCTCAAATCTTTCAAGAAAAATAATTGAATAAAAATGGAAATTGTTTGGCTAAATTCAAGTAATATAAGATTGTTCTGATTTTTACATATTCTCAGATACTTATCAGGGCATGCAGTGAAATCAGATAATAGAGGTAAAGTGGTTTATCTTACACCAACGCAGGCAAATGTGTAATACATGTCAAAAACATTATTGTTGTTGGTTTTATGTGGAGGCCTCTTTCTTTCAGAATTAGAACTATTTTGAAAGTTTATTCTATTCTGAAAGATTAACAATGAAGAATTACTACATTGGAGCACATATCAACTTCCAACCTGTCCTCATAAAAATGTCTCTATACCTTCCTTTTGATCTGCTGGACTTACTTGATATGCTGAGCAACACCCTTTGTATGCTGTTTTTATACAAACCATGGTCAATATATTCACTTTCCTTTCCCTCCTTTTAATATGGAGGTTATGGTCAATAATGGATTTTAAATTTTAGGTTGATCAGTAAATGCAAATTCAGTTAGAATTCACCTCAGTACAGAGATGACTAGTTCTATAATCTTTTTAGCTTAAAGAAGTATTTTATATTTTATATTTATGTAGGTACTGATCAGATCAAGTTGTTTTAGCCTCCCTAGTTTTTGTTTGAGATTTCAGAGAATTCATAATTGCAATGGATAGTTTCTAAGGGACACTTCCAATTAGAATTTTCAATTAGTTCCAACTGGTAGAATAAAGAAAAAACTAATGACATCATCAGAACTATGCAAATATCAAAAACTATTATTTAGTTATATGAGGAATTATAGATATAGTCATGATGTCAAAGCATGTTACATACATGCTAGGTAACACAACATGTGTATGAAGATATCTCTGCAGCCCTAATTCCATGCTCCCATGAGTGAAATCATTCACAAAACTACCCATGTCAAAGACAGTGCTTCACTTCTGTAACTGAGATTTGTTAGTGTTCTGTGGCTTGGTTTTCTATTTTACCTACCTGTATTTTGATATTCTGGGGGGAGGTGGGGAAAGGAAATGTAAACATTCACACATACTCAGTCATATGAGTGCATCTTGTTCTAAATGTGCAGGCAGCTCTTTTATTCTCTCTAACCTTTATGTTTGATATGCACTGTTGAAAACACCCTTTTTCCCCTTCTTACCTAATAGGCTTGGGGATTAAAAGCATGCTCTTCCAAGTAAAGGAAAAGGAGAAAAATAAAGTAGTTTTGAGCTCAAGGGTATTGTTAACTGAGACACCATTGAAACTGTGGCAGTCCAATTCCACCATGTCAAACAAACAAACAAACACACACACACACACACAAAAGAAAGAAAGAAAGAAAGAAAGAAAGAAAGAAAGAAAGAAAGAAAAGGAACAAAACCAAAAAACACCACTACCATCACAAAAAAAAAGTAAACTGTTCAGGTACCATGAAAGGAATCAGTTTTTAAAAGAAAGATGAGCAATGTCATAAAAATCCAGAAAAATGGTGAAACTATTCTGGTTGATAGGACAGATCATGAATAAATCATATACTGTGAGTGAAGCATGAAAATGTGTTGGTATCTAGGACATTGGATGCTGAATGTTTAGAGGAAAACATAGTGGTACACATACTGTCCCTGCATTTCCCACAATGGGGGAAGGGACAATACGCTGAAATTATGAGCTTCCATTGGACTCCAATTAGAAGAACTTGTTTGCTAAAGACTTGATTAAGTGATTTCTTCATGTTTCAGAAATGTGTTCATCATGATTTTAGTCAATATTTTTCTTTTTGTTCTAAAATGATCATGCAATCAACTTTGGAACATTTAAATATTCACATGTCTAAAGTGTGACTGACACCAAGACTTGCTCTCAGTTTATTATTATTATTGATTTTTAGTATGGACATTCTCAATTTTCTAAATGATTGTGTAATGCATTTTAAGCACTAGACTTAATCTCCTCTAATCCCAAAGGTATGAATTTAAGTGTAGAATATTTGGAGAAAGAGTATAGGAAATTCTTGGGATTGTGAGTTGCCTCAACTACTGCTTATTTTCCCTATCAAGTAATGAGTAGGGGATAGGCTAGAGTCTCACAGGAAAGTTAGATAAAAATGCTAGATGGCTTTGTTCTACAATCTGTAAACACAGTTAGAATTCCTTAATTTTACTTGAAATTAGATTAATTCCTTTTATTGCATACAAATTTTGGTGCCTGTACGTACACAAATATATGAAAACTCAAATTTATGTTATGATGTTCCTATACCATCTGCATAAGCATAATTCTGTTGAGTTCACTCTCTTGTCTTTACCCTTAGATCTGAAATTCTTTAATGCTCTTCTTAGGCCCCATTTTGAAGCTCCTGACACTGCCACCAATGGACCCTGTATACATGTTGAATAAAATGAAGATAACAGCTGGAATTGTTTTGATGACTGTGGGAATTATGATAGAGCTGTGAAGGTGTAGGTTTTTGACAGAAGTAGATGAAAATTGAGTAAATGCCAAGGCTTGGTTTCAAATCTTTCCTTCTTTCATTATTTCATTCTGTCAAAGGAAACTTGAAAACTTAAGCTTATACAACTTGTCCTTAAATGCTTTCACTTCAGTGGTCTTAATTCAAAGAGAAAAGGAGGTCCACATTTGTGCTAGATTTGTGGATTCTATAGCCATTAACTTGGCATTAGGGCAGTGATCACTTTGTAAGGAGAACACGATGTCATCAATTACACCTTTGAGCTTCCTGGGTAGGGAAGGGATGCAATTCTCAGGCATCTGCAGACTAAAGGGCTCTCCCTGCCCAAGATAATCCTCAAGAGAAATTTACAGGTGGGAGCTGTTAGGAGCAGCACCTGCTGGTCAAGGTGTGCCTTTCACATTAAAGCAAAAAAGTTGACAAACTATCTAGAACCGTGCATTTCATACCTTGGACACAGGCAGAGAAGGATTTTGATTTCTGAGTGAAGAAAAGCTGATAAGGTGCTTCCTGCATTTGTTTCATCTGCTGTGTGGACCAGACAGCTCAGTACTCTCTCAGTAAAAGACCGAGGATGGAGGTTTGACACTAGTAGTTATTTCTCTTGTATTAAATACATGTATTGAGTATCCCCTAGATGGAGTTCACTATGGTTGCAAAAACATGAGAAGAGATTTTTAAAAACACTCTGTAACCTTCCTTTAAAAAACTTGCTAGAATATTAACATTTTCTTACTCATTAACAGAAGAGAACTTGAACATCTGCCCACACGAAAGTTTCAGTCATTGTTAATTTGAACTAGTGCTTTACTTTCGGATTCATTTAATTAGATGGCTGGCTTTATGGTTGTCGTTCTTGCAGAATATTTTCTGTCATTCAGTCACAGCCAGGTTTCCAGTCACCCTGCTTCATCTCTGTCTGTTGACAGGAACTTGCTCAAACAACTTCCTCAGAGCTAGTAGGTGTTGAAGAGCACAGAAAATAAAGGCTTCTTTCTTTTCATTAAGCTTGATGACGTTTTATTTATTGCCTTTTTGTGTCTAGTACTGTCTCAGATGCATAGCAATGCAAAAAAAAAAAAGTTCAGCATGTCTACAGGGCATAAGTGTATGGTAGGACTGACAATAATATATTAGTAGCAATACTGGACCCTGTGCAGGGATGTGTCAGCCAGGACAGTACAAGGCAGATGTGTATGGAGTCTCTGATGGGAGTTTGAGGAGACACCCCCATAGGGGAGATGTGGGCAAGAAATAGTCCTTTGCAATTACAAAAACACAAAACCACCACCACAACAACCAAAAACCTGTAAACTATGAAAATATTGTGTGTGTGTGTGTGTGTGTGTGTCTGTGTAAAGAAAATTCTTAAAGTTGCCTGTGGCATCAAGGAAAATTCTACAAAGGAGGTGGGTACTTAAGAAAAGTTAAGAATTTGTTAGTTGTGGGAAGGGAGCCTCAATTCCTTACTTATGTAAAGAAAACATGCTCTATTAATATAAATTAAATACAAACACTGTGCATAATCTGGGGATACCTGCACCTCTCCAAATCGTTTAGGTGACCCAACATTTCTAAGAGCTTCTGTCACTTTTGAGCCATAAGTTGGAGTGATGATCAGTTTCAAAGAATTAATTTACATCTCCAAAATTTGGGAGAGTTTATTATTTTTCATTTATCAACTTTATCAAAGTTGATCCTGACCTTTCTTGGTACTGAGTTAAGGAAACTCAAACTAGATTATTTATATTATCTGGGACCCTTTGCAAAGCTGCATTAGGGGCAATCTAATGTTTTCTGGTTAGCTAGTGAGAAAAAAAAATCAGGCACAACTGTATAAAATACTGTTTTAATTAGATCTAAAGAAGAATGGAGCAGTAGCCTTGGTTTCTTCCTGAAGTTCCTTCATAAGAAAATTAATTTTAAAAGCCATGGTAACTATGGTTTTCAAAGTGAAATGGTCGTGAAGTTATTTTGTGCTCTTCATAAGAAAAACATGTTCCAAGTTCAATTTTGTTGTGTTGGTTTTGATCAGTAAACAAAGCAGCCAAGGAAGACTAGGTCATTTTCAGGAACTTCTCCCCACCCCCACCACAAAAAAAAGAAAAAGAAAGAAAAGCAGAGATTAATTCACATTTCAAAGTGCTAAAATTCGAAATAAAGTGAACAATTTTCCAAAGCAGGAAAGGGGAGCCAGCCCATGGCCCTGTACCCATGAATTTCTGAAAATGTGAGTATATTTTCAGGAAAATGCTATAGCTTGGTCTATCTCCTTTCTGATGGATATCTCTTTTTAATAAAATATAAGTATTAGTAAAAATATTAATACTAAACAGATACACTGCAAAATATGAATCTACGTCGCATCTCTTCAGAGGTTTCCATAAATTATCATTGAATTTGCCATTTCTCAATGAGATTGGTGCGTGAATTTCTGTCTTGGCAGATTGCAATTTCTTATACCAACATAAAGTAGAGAAATATAGATCTGTATGCCTCATAAGTTGTGAAACTCTAACTAGTTTTATGGTTTCAATGTATGAAAATGACTTAATGTTAAAATCAACATGAATTTAGAACATCTTCATCTATCGGTGCACTGTGTTGGATACATCTATATACAGCAAAAGCCAGTCTTACTGCTGAACAAAGTCAGTGACTCTTGCCATTGGATCAAATAGCAGATATAATAGCTAATCAGTGCTTTACATAATGAGAGAGAGAGAGAGGAAAATGAATTTCCAAAGCTAATGCTCCTCAGTTTATAAAGGAACTTATACTGTCATATTCAAAGACAGGTGGACAGATAAATACATAGATGCATACCATACATACATACATGTATAGATACATGCATGCATGCATGCATACATACATATATGGGTATCAAATCACTGAACTGGCCCTATAGTGAAAGCATTATGTTAATGGTTTTATTTATTTTACTCTTGGGAAAAGTGAAGTTATTTAATGAATAATAAATTCAGAAATAATTATTATTAAATTCTCTTTAGATTTTTATGAAATCTATAACATACAATGATAAGCAAAATTTACGTTTCTACATTAGTTTGTATGTGACTCAAAAGGAGCAATGACCAAAAAGAATTTTTAAAAGCAGTTGGTTTCCTTAATCTTTCACTATTGTTCATACCTATAAAATCTCCTTGAGGACTGAATTTATTTATTGCCTAAAGGCCTATTGCTCATGAAGAGGGTCCACCCCCCTTGACATTGGGAAGTTGTGGATCTCAATTCAGGCAAGACGAGAAAGGCTCTATAATCATGCATTGAATTCTAATGTTTCTTACGTGAAATAACTTTCCACGTATTCATTTTCATGACAATCCTCATAGCTTTGGCTTTAAGTGAATAGCTGGTATCAAGGTCAATTAAAGCAATAACAACGTCTTTTCTGATACATACAGTGTGTACTTATCTACATGTATGTTAAGTAGATTTTTCTTATACAAAGTAGAGCAAAAATAGGTTTACAGATTTTTTTTGGTATGGAAAATAAGACAATAATTAATACATAATAATATAAGAATAAACTGTGTTTTGCATACTCACAACTATAAACCTACCTTTGTGCTACCCTGAAAAATAAAGTTACATAAATTGCTCGGTTCTGTCACATATTTCCTGTAATTTTATTGTAACCATATAATTTTCTACTCATGCCAAAAGGTGAGTTAAAATGAGAATATCTAAACTTCTCGTAAGCCAAAAGAGAATCATTATATAAGTGACATCTCTTTTATGAAATCAAAATAAATATCTCAAGCCAGGTTAGGGAAATAGATATGTCAGGCTATGACAAAGACATGTTGATATATCTACCAAGAATATTTTGGACAATTGTTTTGTAAGCATTTTGTCAGAAAATACCGGTAATACCACTTATCAAGTGAAAAGCATTTTGATGTATTTGCATAAATTCTTATCTATTTATTTGCTTAAGGTAGTAATAATCTGATTATATGGATATGGCCAATTAAAAATCACACAAATATTTTAGATTTTTCTCTACAAAGAAGTGAACAGTATATTTTGACATTTGCAAAATGTCACACTAGAACTAGTATTTTGTGAGTAAAGTTTGAAATTTAATCATGTTTTTTATTGAGCTATGATTGCGTATAAAATAGAGCCCTGGCTGGTAGCTCGGTGGATAAGGCACCGGCCTGCAAACACAAAGGTCACTGGTTTGATTCCCCAGCCAGGGCACATAACCAGGTTGCAAGCCAGGTCTCCAGCTAGGTGTGTGGCTGGAGGCAGGTGAAAGGTGAACATACATTGATGTTTCTCTTCCTCTTTCCCTTTCTGCCTCTCTCTTTTCCTCTCTTTCTGGAAATAATAAATAAAATCTTTTCAAAAATAAATACATAAATATGAAAAAATAAGATAATTGTTATAGAGAGGCTGGAACTTCTGAAACATTGTTCTTCGTTGTAAGTATGCACAAACAATGATGCATTTTCCACTTACTGTGTCTGAAGGGATGTAGATTGTTTTGAACTCATTTCTTATTCAAATCCAGATAGATAAGATCTAGGAAAATATGTGTAGTTTTACCTATTTTTTGCTTAGTGTGCAACAGAACAAATAGTCAAGGCAGCTTGTGACAAGCTCAGCCTTCAAAATGTATTAGCATGAGATGCATTTTGAACTTCAAGAAATAAAAAAGATAGCTATACCTCCATATAGTACTTAACCATTTAATTTTCAGTTCTAAAAAGGACATAAAAATCAACATTAGTATATTATTTATGTTTAAGTACTAATTACTTGGTAACATAAAATGTCATTATTTATTTTTACTCCAGCTAACTGCAGTGGAAAATTGAGATCATTCCCACAAGCAGAGTTCACACACATTTATTTTGATTATGTGAATACCTCAGATGAAAATAATTCTGTTAAAATTACTGTATCTTTCAACTTTATATTGCAATGCAACTTTAATATGTTAGTTCCAATACTAGGGACTGTTTTTCTTTTTTCTTTTTTCTTTTTTTTAAGATTTTATTTCATTATTTTTAGAAAGAGGGGAAGGGAGAGAGGCAGAGGGGGAGAGAGACATCAATGTATGGTTGCTTTTTCACCTGCCTCCAGCCACAGACCTGACTGGAGACCTGGTTTGCAACTTTGTTATGTGCCCTGGCTGGGGAATCAGGCCAGTGCCTTATCCACTATGCTACCAGCCAGGGCTTAGGGACTGCTTTTCTTAATATAATATGCTGTACTTCATTGAGATGTACATTTAAAATTAAGTCTAAAGATCTTAGATATCAAAAGGCATTGGGAGAAACACGATAAGAGTTCTGAAGTCATCACAAGTAGGTATAAACCAGTGGTGACATAGGCAAATCTGAAATAGATAGTCTTTCAACAATGAGCTCTCTTTTATGCCATTGTTTAAACTGTCTAATGCTACCAGATCAAATTTTGTAAGTAAACATCAGCAGTACTTGGAAAAGCAGTGGGTTAAAGATTTCTCAAACAAGACAACAATATTGCACAACATTGTAAGGGTCCCAAATATAATGGAACACACAAGTGGTCCAAACCTTAACTTGATTTGTGACTGCTGTCAGGGTCTAAGTAGAAGACTTAAAGGCAATAATGTTTCCCCAGTGGTTGAAATGCTTAGTGTTAATTTCAGGTGCATGTAATTTTTTTTTTTTTTCCTGGTATCATAAAGGTTTTCCTTCATTACGTCCAATTTTCTCTGCATCACATTTCAAGGGCATTTATATTCAAGACACATTTTTGCTAATCCCCTCTTTCATGGTTGGCCCTGTCCAGGATAAAGCACAGATTTTCTCCCAAATCTTGGGAGACTAGTTTACACTGATAGCCAATTGTTCTCGAATAAAATGAGATAAATGGGTTTGCATTACTGCTCCTTTTTTAAATTTAGAACTATAAAAATTAGATACTGCTTAAAAACAAAACTGTCAAAACTGATTATGATTTGGAATATTCAATATTCATTTAATAAGTATACCTTAAATGATACTTCAGTTTACAATAAATGTTAGCATATCAATCAGGTCACCGAAGAGAACTGCATTATTAACATTCATTAACTTTGTAATAGATAACTAAATTGTACAAATAACCCAAAGCTATGTAATTAGGATGTGATTATATTCCCATTTCCTTATGACAAAATGAACTTATAGTTCAAGCAAGTGGTGCAAATAAAAAGGAAAATGTGAAGTGAAGCTATCCATCACTCTTAAATACTTAGTCTCCTTTCTACTAAGTACAAAGAGATGTTTTAATTCTCTACATCTTATAACAATTTCCTATTAAATGACATTGTGGATTTGAGCCCAATAACAGCCCTCTTTTCTCATATAGTCAAAATATTCTCTCTTTTCTTATGATTTGGGAATAATGGCACTGTTTTCTTATTGGTTTAGTTATTTATATATTCATAAGCAATTATGTTTATAATCATAGACTGAAATGAGTCAATAATTAAAAACAGATATGACATTATAATCCTTCAGTAAAAAGGCAGAAGGTTTATAGCATTGCAAGTGAAGGCATTAGATGATTCATTCCAGAAAATGCTTTTTAAGGAGAGGATGGTAAAAAGAAAAAGGAGGTAGAAAGGCAGAGAGCCTGATGGGTGTACATTCCATAGCTTT
Organism: Noctilio leporinus; assembly: GCA_004026585.1. Classification (NCBI taxonomy): domain Eukaryota; kingdom Metazoa; phylum Chordata; class Mammalia; order Chiroptera; family Noctilionidae; genus Noctilio; species Noctilio leporinus. The sequence continues at coordinate 662,038 of PVIW01000010.1, forward strand.
TTCTTGTCTCTTGATTCTCATAGAAATATATGATCAATAAAGCTTTTTTTTATTGAAACATTTGGAATCTTTTATATCTGAAAATGTCAACTACCCCTGTCTTGCTGTGAGTGGACTTGGGTGGTAGCTGATTTATGATAGTAAGTATGCAATTTAAACATTAAGAATTAGGTAGGAATTAAAATCAGACCTTCCCATGTTTAACCATAAGTCCTTTTTTTTTTTCTTCAATCATGTAACTTTCTGCTTTGCTCAAACCTTCAAATATTCAAGGAATAAACTCCAATTTTATAATTTTCCAGGGTCTCAATGTTTAAGTATAGGTTAGAGGGAAAAAATCTCTGTTTGGCCCTACTTAAACCAATGCCTATGCAAGGGTACTGTGAAAAATGTCCAGTCAGACTGATGTGCTAAAATGAATGGGGTTCTGTCTATGGAGGCAATTTATTCAGAGCATCTTAATTGATTTAAGATTGACTGACAGGATGAAGGTGTATCTGCTTGCTGGTGACTTGGAGGTTAATTTTAGAGTTTCATTATTCATGTATTCTCTCAGCGTCATATAACTTTGTCAGAGTTCCTATGTTTGACTTCATATATGAAATTTGTGTCCTTTGTGGACAGTGAAGCACAGATGATAAATTTTCTATTGTTCCCCACAGTCCTTCGACTAATTTAGACTTACTATGCCAGTAACTTATTTTCTAGGTTTTGAAAAATGAAATTAATTGAGTCATTGGCCTTTTTCAGAATTCAGTGCTATTTTAAGTAACCTCTTTCTGATTTTAATACCAAATTCTTATCCAAAAAATTTAAAGACCTTTATTTAAAGGAAACTATTAAGCTTTTTGGAATGAGTTTTAATATCATAAGATTTCATTAAAAAGCCAATATAAATTTTCTGGCTTCTTTTAAATATGACACAGTTATACTCAAATGTGTTTATGTATCTTTTTTCTAAAAATAACATCTGACTCCTGCTAAGTGGCCTTGAGTCAACCTGTTATCATTCACGCCTTTATAGTTGTTACATAGACACTTGATTGTAGTGTACTCTGCACTATCATCTGTGTAAGCACGTTGGGCATCAATGATTCTTCTTTCTTTACTCTGTAGGCAGGTTAGGATAATCACAGCTTGGTCAAAGGGAGACACATATAAGAATTAGCAATACCCTGACCACAACACTTAAATGTGCTGTGTGTTGGCACCTGATGTTAGACTTTGAACTGAGCTATTTCTCTCAAGGTGCTGAAAAGTATAAAATAGATAGTTTTCTCTTTGGAAGACTTAGCAGGCAATTACCTAAATTACCAGCAAACGTAATGTTTTAATAGCTCTGCTGTCTCTTTTTCAATTGATACCTTATCTATGCCATTGTAATTTGGGCATGAAGATAAATAGTAATGAAACTCCTGATTGGAAAGAGATGATGATTATTAAGAGGATATTGAAGTGAGGTATGTAATTATAGCCAAGTAATGTGTTGTGAAACAAACGCACAAACAGAAAAATAAACAGTCTGGAAACTCAATACACATTTTCAAAAAAGTGCACGTGTTCTATGCTAACACGTGGATTTAAAAGGTGAAGGCAGGCAAAGTTAGGGGGAAGTGGGACAATGAGCGTAGGACTCAGTGTGCACATGGTGTTTTATTGAGTTGTACACTTGCAACCTGTATGGGTTTGTGAACCAATGTCTCGCCAATAAATTAAGAAATAAAAAAAGAAACAGTGGAGGGACTGACATGCAGTGAAGTGGGTTAAAACATGAGATATGAAGATTGTAAGATATTGAGGGGATTTCTGGAAGCATCTGTTCATTTACTTAGGTGGTTGGAATTGCCAAAAGAAGGGACGCAGCGACTCTTACCAAATCAGGTGATGTTTAGACTCTGAGTCACTTGTCTATTATTCAACAGCGTGGGGGCCACATTAACATTTCCATTTCCAAATGCACAACTGGTAGAGTCCTTAAATCATATCAAATCAGTCTAAGGCTATTGAGAGTTGTAACTGCCAGTTTTGATGCACTGAATCAAGTCTTGACAAACCATAGGTTCCTATCATTGTATTCGAGGCACGTTTTTCCAAAGCTCACAAGTAATTACCAATACCAAGGTGCTTGGAGGCCCCACTTCTTTTCTTTTTGGTTGTAGAGGACCAAACAGGTGGTTGATTGGACCTTCTGGCAAAGCAGTGAAATAAGTTAATTTCTGGATGATTAGCAACCATTGATGGTGACTATATTGGCTTAATAATGAAGAGAGGCCATATGTATATATGTTTTGGCATGGATATAGGTGAAGAAAATGGAGGAAAGCAAATGCTTTGTTATGAGATTGGAATGCTGAGTTTGTATTACCTTGATGCTACTGTGAACAGGAGAATATAGTTTGAATAATTCTCCTAATCATCTTTAGTAATAAATGCTATGACCACTTATCTCTCATTGCAGGCTTCCAAAACAGAAGTAAACAGCAATACTGCACAGTATTGTAATCAAGAGCTCAGGAATCTAATAAAATGGAAATAAATGACTGAATCAACAACATAATTTTGTATTCTTGGCTGTCATTTGGGGAAGGCTGTGAAGTAAATTTTCTCTGAACTTTTCTAGAATTGTAAAATTTTATTGATGCTTCACAAATCCTATTGTTATAGACCTTCTATTCTTCTGGGGTGCTGACTGATTATTTATTGCCAGGTTTTGTTGCTGTATGCTTTGGGGGAGTTGGATGGGGAGTTGGTTAAAATTTTGTGGTCTCTAAGATCTTGAAGTAAAATGGAGTACCTGTTGTTATTTTAAAAAGGGTGAGAATGAACAGGCTTCATTGTCACACAATAATTGGCATGCAATGCAAATTTGAGATGATGTCATAGAACTGTATACTGAAAACCTATATAATTTTATTAACCGACAAAACACTACGCAGTTCTCAATTTAGAATTCTGTTATCTTCCCTCTGCCAATCACCAGACAAAAACATATTTATTTATAATATAATCAATGAAAGTTAAACTTTTAAGTTAACTTTGTCTAAACCCAGTAAATCTCTCTCTAAATTATTTTTAATAATAGAAGACCTATATTATTATTATAACAGATCACCAAGTACTTTTAAGTCTTGAAGTGAAGCAAAAGAAACAAATGACTTCAAATTCCTTGATGACAAGTACTTTTCACTAAACAACAGAAATGGAGAGCAGAAGTCGACATGTTTCTTTCTGTAGCAAAACGAATGTCCATATAAAAGTAGGAAGAAGTGTAAAAGTAAAGATTTCTGTATTCCCCAAAGCAAGAGACACTGAGAGACACCTAGAGGCATAAAGTTATATATCTAAGCTTGTATATTCCTCATTGAATTACCAGCAGTTTATTATTTGGTTGAGTGAAGATTTTACATTTGATTTGACAGGTTATTTTAGAAGTGTGAAACCTGGGCAAGAACTTTTATTTTAATCATGTCTTTTCTAAATTTTTGAATGCTATATGTAGCAGAGACAAGGGAATGATTTTCTCCTCATCCAATCACAATCCTATTTTCATATAATGATTTATAAAAAGTCATGAGGGAGTTATACACACATTAAGGGCTACTGAAAATAAACCAATTCATCTTGAAAGTGTGATGATTAGAGTGAAATATATAATTGAAGATTCTCATCATAGCTTTGAAAGGAGAAAATTTTATTCAACATAGATGTTTACCTCTGATTTAAAAATAAGTTTTCATTTCAAGTTTTGTTAGCAGAGAAGGGAAAAATGTCATTTTATCTTTTACAACTACCCTTCCCAGTCTCATATATATTAACAGCAAATGGTTTGGTAGTTCTCAAAATGCATTCTAATTACTAGAGCTGGTTAAATTGCAAATGTATGTGGAGTTTGCAATTTTACTCCTAAGCTGAGCCTCATGTATAACATTTGAAGGCAAATGGCTTTAAAATAGATTATTGTCCAGTTCAGTCGCAAAATTGTGATCCATTTTCGATGGCTCTCTTCAACAAGAGTTTCTAAAATGCTCTCTCATCACAGATTCATTCGTGAAATATTTGGAAATGTGGCACTGAAGCCAGCATTGTGAGGAGGAATAGAATGCTGGTCAAGACTCCAAGAGCTGACCTGACTGTCCTGGTAGGCTGAAAAGGATCCGAAGCTTCACCCTCTTCTCTTCAGCACCTCTCATCAGGAGAGAGTAGATGGGGTTTCATGCCGGTGTAGGTGAAGGCTGGGAAAATAGCCTCTTCTCATCTACCATGCCCTGAGAATTTGTCATGGTCACTTCCTGCAGGCAGGGACAATGAGCTGAGGTGTGGCAACTGGAATTCAGGGGGAGAGGATTCAGTAGTATCTTTCCATGGAGTACTTGGAGCCTTTGGGAAATTCTGAGTAACATTTACAGAAGACATTAATAGGTATTTTTTTAAGGAAATTAAAATGTAATTTTAAATATAGGATTTGTGTTGTCTCTTCCCTTTTGGTTAAAGTGATAATTTCACAATATATGGAAGTATGATGCCCATGTCTGTTGCTCCAGAGTGTGATAAAAATGGGAATGTCTTAGGATTTACCAACTGCTGTCATCCTGAAGGATGTGTGTATTTCTTGTCTGGTCTGTTCTGTGGAATGTGCCTTTCCCATGTGTTATATGGAAGCAGAAAAGAACATTAATGTAAAAGCTGGTGAAATCCATATAAAATTTCTAGTTCAGTTAATAGGATCAAACACATGTGCATTATATATAAGATGTTAACCATTAGGAGAGTAGGTGAAGGTATATTATCTTTCGAACTCTTCTGAAAGTCTAAAATTATTTCAAAATAGACACATTAAAAAAAAGCATCATGTGACACTAAAGGAAATTTAGTTGGGGGATCTTCTGATAATTTTGTTCGCAAAAGAGGAAAAAATGTTCACAGCTGTCCTTCACTCTGTATTTCCCCCTTTTAGGACTTTTTAAATCAATGATACTCCCAGATCCTACTGATGCTCATGAAATAGGCACTAGATAAATGCTTGCTGAATGAATCAGTCCTTTTGATGTATTTAAAGAACCTTTTTTATTGGGGTTTGTATTGCTTTGAAAGGTGCTCCTCAATTTTTCTTCTGACTCACTTAAGTTTGAATTGCCCCTGACTGTCCACATTGTGTGCTTTTTCGTTCTCTTCATGAAAGACACCCATGAGGATTTAGAAAAGATACACACTGAGCTCACCTCTCTTCCCCTTCCGCTGTCCTAATAGATTCTTTGAAGTTTGCATAGAAGTGAGAGAATGTGCCAAGAACACAGAGGAGGTTTACACTGAGCTTGTTGAAGGAATGAAACTTCAATAACATAAGGTGAATATGTAAAGTTATAAATGTGCGAACCAAACATACAAAATAGCACTCACTTAGATAATAACAAACTTAGGAAAACCCTGAAAAAACCCAGGGAGCATTTCAAAAGCAATGATAAGATCAGGTATTGCAATCTATAGGCCCTTCTTTTATCTCCAGCCAGTGACCTAGTTTATGCTATTTTGATCTCTACTATTTTGATATATACTAACGTAATGATTACCTTATTTTATGTTTTTTTTTTTCTTTCCTAATCAAAGGCCAGATAGTAAAATAAAAATCAGGTAGGGATATGGCATCGTGGGAATGAGGAGCCAAAGTTAGTATTGGAAGAACAGTTTGAGGTGTGAGATTCAAAGAGAAAATGCAAATCAGTACAGAAAGGAAGAAGACAGAAATGGAAGAAATGTGAGCCATCTTAAAAAATAAATGGTTAGAAGCACTTAGTGAAAATATTTAGGAGTCAACCAAGAAAAAATGCTTCTAGACATTGTGGGACTAGGAGATAAATTGGCTGCGAGGTGAACTGGGCAAGAAACATCAAAGTTGGACCTGGGCTTGCCTATTCTTTGTGTTTTTTAATTAATATACTCAATTAGTATTACATTTCCTGGAACCTAAATTGGGATTTATTATCAGTGAACTAATGGGCCCAGTTTAAATGGACTGGCCCTTAAAACTCTATCCTTGGATCCTAAAGTGGGGTTAACACCCTTAAAATCTTCCTTGGCTTAATATAAATTAATTGGTTTTAAGAGTCCCCTTCCTTAAATAGATTCTCTATGGTCTTTTTTACCCCCTATGTTGAAGGGTCTGACCGATAACCTTAAAACAGCAAACACCACTTGCTGGTAGGAATTTTTAACATGCAGGTCCATGGCTTTAGCAACCCTGTGAACTCTGAAATTGCATGCATGTCTGAAAGCCCGTGCATGTGTCTGGGCATCTGCTTAAATAGCTCCACAGGGCCTTAAAGACACAGGAGATCTGAAAGGATACTGTCCCTGAGGTTTTTTGATGTCAGTAGGATGCTGGAAATCTTTTAACCGTAAATCTGATCTGGCCATCCTCTGTTTTATAATTTGTTGGGCTCCTTTTGGCTCTTAGAAAGAAGACCAAGTCTACACCTTGTGATCTCTCATGCTTGCATGGTAAGTGCATTTGAAAATTCCAGACTAGATTTACATTACTTTCCTTCTAGACCTGTGGCATGAGAACATATCATTTCATTTTAATTTCTTTCACAAGCTATTCTTCTTCTCATCACATGGTCTTGCATGTTCTTTTTGGGGAAAGAACTATTACATCATCATTCTCCAACCAGCTTTTGCCACCCCTTTCTCCTAATACCTTTGATTTTTCTCTCAGCTCAGCTCAAGCGCTGTTTTTCTGGTGAAGCCTTTCTTAATTGTTCCAATGAAATCAGATTCTATACACATGTGCTCATCATGGACCTCCACTTTCAAATCATGCCATCCATTACAGCTCAGAATGATAACCTTGAGTCATGATTTTGTGAATATCTGTTTCTCCTGTTGTCAGCTCTGGAGGGCAGGGATGTTGATGGTTAATTTTCATTGTATTATTTGTAGCATCTATGGCAGATAATATACATACAATACAGATTTGTTTAATAAATGCATGCTTTGCCTTAATGTCTTGGAGTTCCTAATTTGAATGTATAGATATATCATATACCCCACAGCATCCTCCATAGCATATTACTACATAGTAACTCACAATTCAATCATTGTTGACTGAATGACAAAGTTTTTTCATAAAAGGAAATGTTGCTTTCTCGAAGACAAGTTGCCCTTATCATATGGGGTTCTAATTTCCTTTATGTAAAAATATTAAATTACCTAATCTGTAGGTCAATTGGTTTAAGAAGCATTCCAAAAAGACGAACACTAGTAATCAAGTTTAGAGCTTTAAAAAGTTCATACATTTTTCATATCTCCCTAAGGTATTTATGCACATGAAATACACAGAGAGCTTATTATTTGGTATCTCATACTCCTTAGCCAATGCAACATGATATGCATAGTGTATAATAAAGCCATATACCTTTTTGCATGTTTGAAAGAATTATATACATGTGCCTCAATGTATATTAAGTGAAATATGGAAGCAGTAAACATGGACAGAGAGCACCATTGTCCTGGCAGTGAGCCTTCCATAATTCTTGATAATCTGTTTCTGATTACTCGTTGCCTGAGTGCCATATCATGAGAACTTACATGAATGTGAGCATCTGTCTGTACTTATAGTCAGATGCTGTTTTATGTGCACTATAAACCAGTAGGATTATACTGGACATGAAAAATAAAAAGTGACCCCTGAACAGAAGAAATATGTTTTCTCCGTTCCTCTTTCCAAACTTTGTGAAGCCTACTATGTTGAGTTGATAGATGCCTTTTTGGGTACAGCTAAGCTTATTTACAGTACTCACATCATTGTAACAGTGGAGCAATTATTTTTTGTGTCATAGCAATGACATTGGGAGAGGTGTTGTTAGATACACAATGCGATGCATGTTGATGAATTAGGGAAAATATAAGAAATTAACTTCGACAGGGATATAAAACTGAAAGTAACAAATGAACACACAGGAAAAACAAACAAACAAAAGTTCATAAACAGACAACAGTATGGTGGTTAGCAGACGGTAGGGGGTGGAAGTAGTAAAAGGAAAGGGGGTCAAATATATGGTGATAGAAGATGATTTGATGTTGGATTCTGGGCAGGCAATGCAATATACAGATTACCTGTCACAGAAATGCACACTTGAAGCCTATATAATCTTATTAACCAGGGTGATCCCAATAATTTTAATTCAAAAATAAAGCCTACAAGAGACATTTTATCTATATTAAAAAATTATTTCATAGTTTGACAATGCCTATGGGCTAAACTCCGTGTCACAGAATCTACTTAAAGTGACACGAAATGGAGCTCTTGCAGATCACTATCACAATAAGATAGTTGTCAAGATGCTAGAATCTCATTTTGATTGAATTTTGAAGAAACCTGCCCTTAAAGAGGCATAGCTTTTTTTTTTTTTGAAGAGCCTCTCCTATGCAATGCCACTTAATTGAGCTAAGCAGTACCATGCTTACACTTCGAAAGTAAATTCATTCTCATTGATGAATTCTCACCCAGCTTCCCTGTGACCGTGGAGCTAAGCATCTCCCCTTCACACGAGCTTTAATGATGGCAAAGAAGAACAAAGACGAAAAGTGAGACTGAGTAAAGCCGGAGCTAGGTCTGCTTTTCCTAATAAGATAGTAACTAAATGTATGGAGGGCTCATGAGTGCCAAATAGCATTGTAGATTTTATACAGACTATCTTAACTAGTCACAGCAAACCTATAAAATGGAACTTATTATCTAAATTGATAGAAAGAAGCTCAGAGGAGAGTCAGACAATTGGCCTTCGTTCACGCAGTTTGGTTCTAATAGGTAGACCTTGGACTAGAACCCAGTCTCAGAGTTAGAAAGCCAGATACCTAATCACAAGGAAATGAGGTAAAACCAAGAAGGCTCTTTGTGCAGAAAGCTGCCACCGTCTATTTGGGGAAATGATTTTTGAAATTACCTGGGCTAGCATTTTTTTTTTTTTTTTTTTACACAAGTGTTGGGCCTAGAGCTATTAAGTTGTGGTTTGGAGAATTAAGATAGAATAGGAGGGAGTAAATCTTCTTAGCATTTTCTCATTGTTCATTCCTGTTCTCTCTCTTACCATTCCACACGTACAAAAATGATCCCATAAATCCCATAAAAGCTATCCTTAATCTGTCCCTCTTTTAGTGGGCTTATTAATAAAAAAAGACCAATAGCTTTTGGAGAAATATGATATGGACTAAAGCAGAGAGCTCTGCACAATTTTTAGGATTTGGCTTAATGAAAGCTGCTCATTTTTTCTCAGGAGCAGGAAATGGCTACAATGGAGTAGATTCATCCATCCACCGCATAAATGATTAAGAGTAGGGTTTTCTGGAAATTGACAGCAACAATATGCCTTTATATAATTGCTGTCAAATATTTCTTTTTGTTTTTAATTTTCAGTCCCATCAGTAGAACCAGTGCCTACATTTTTGATGTTGTAAATAAATTTTTTTTCCTACTTGCAACTTATTTATTAAAATATGAAAGCAGTATTCAAATTTTTCTTGTTTATTTTACATTTATCACGCACAACATGTTTTTATTACCATCATTTAAAAAGGTGTCAGGGAGAAGGAAATGCAGACATCGATTTTAATTGATAGCTAAAAACACATGTAATACAACAACAATTAAAAAAAAAAAATCTCTATAGCCCTGCCTGGTGTGGCTCAGTGGATTGGCGTTGGCCTGCAAACCCAAAGGTCACTGGTTCAATTACCCAGTCAGGGCACATAACTAGGTAGCAAGCCAGGTCACCAGCCAGGTCCTTAGCTGGAGCCAGGTGAAAGGCAACCATACATTGATGCTTCTCTCTGTTTCTTCCTCTCTCCATGTTCTTCTCTCTGAAAATAATGAATAAAATCTTTTAAAAAATTCTCCATAATCTTGCAAACGTTTGACTTAGTACCTGCTCTGTTTCTTTGTCTTCTGTTCATTTTGGTAACAGCTGAGTGGTTGGTAAATGCCTTGTGTAACCCACAAGGTACATAATAGTACCACATATACCTTATATTTTATTTTAACCAAGTTCTAAGTAACTTCTAACTGTAGAAGGTATTGAATAAAAGTTTCTATCAAATCACATTACTGAGGCTTAGGCAACAATAAATCCACCTTCAAGTACATCTTAAAGATCAATAGCATCTCAAGTCTAAAGGCATTCCCAATCTTTGCAATCTTTTTCAAAGTAAAATTTTACATAATTCAATTTCAAAAGAACTTTTAAACAGTGTCTCTGAGACAGAATTGACTAATTGCTCATGTATATTTTGTCATGACTTTCTCACTATTAGCTGTAAGGAAAAGTAGATATTATGTTTTTTCTTTTTCTTTTTTTATGTAATTATGTTCAAATGAGGAACACATTTTTCGTAAATTCTTGATACCCTTCTTATGGCATGACTTTAAAAGGATAAGTTCAATTACCCTCTTTTACTAATTTAGAGAAAACCATAATTAAATTATCACAAATGCAATTCACACTAAAGCACTAAGTATCACTAAGCAATTAATCTAAGAATTAATTATTTATATTTTTCCTAAAATTTTAAACGATGGAGGAACAAGATGGATTTACTAGTCTACTTGATTTCCTGTGTTTTTCACTTGTACTTGACTGTTGAGGAACTGTGCTTTGGAAACTGGGTTGGGGTGAAAGTATTAATTATATCCTAAAATACATGGCCAAGTGAAATTATTCAAATTTCCTTTATTAGAGAGTAAACACTCTAATAACTAGAATATTCATTATAACCACCTCTTTGTCACTGAAGAAGAGAAAATTTAGGATGGTTGGATTCATCTACTATGAATACCTGCTACCTCTTAGGGGGATTCTTGTCTAATTGTAACAAGTTTGGATAAATCTGCTGCCTCATCAGTAATTGTTGATAACAGTGACTGCCTGTGTCCTTCAAAAATATCTTAGCCTGCTAGCAAGACCTGTGTCCTTCAAAGATATCTTAGTCTGCTGGTAAGACCTGTGTCTCTCAAAGATATCTATCTTGGTCTGTTGGCAAGAATTTAGCAACTTTTCTGTTTTAGTAAACTTCTCTGTCCTCAGTGCCAACTCCTCCAAAGCCATCTGCAGAAAGTCCCTTCAACTCCCTCCTTACTTTTCCCCTTTAAAAACCCCTGCTTTTCTTTTGTTCATTGCTGACACCTTCTTGTCCTCCTGGTCTCAGTCCTGCTGTTGCAGCTGGCCAAATACATTTTTTACATTCATGGCCCATTTTCTTATAGTTTCTCCTCTCACTCTTACAGGACCTAATGCTACCAAGGTGGGATTCATATTTGTCATTGATTGTTCTATGTGTTTCTTCCTGACCTGCACCCTTACCATGGTGTTTATAATGCTTAACTTAAGTGTAATGACTACAATTTACCCATAAAAGTAGAATTCTTTATGGAGAACATCTTTGCCAAGTCCAGAAGCTACATATTCCATAAGAAATATATTGATTCTGATCCTTGCCTATAATGATTTTATCCTCTAATTAGGGGAAGAAGACAAGCCTGAAACAGTCAATAACCATTTGGAGCCATTAAATGTTACAAAGCACTTACGTGAAAGCAGGATGGTATGAAGTCATGTAATTACGCCTGTCTATGCATGAGAAGGACAAGGCAGGGGCCTTTCTGGTCTGACCCCTAACTCTCTCCGTGGAACTCACAGGGGCTAATTACCTCAGAAACCAGGGACTACAAGGGAAAAAAATGTGTCTTCAGTAAGAATAGGTTTGGTAAACAATGGCTTAAATAATATTAGGTGTCTTTAGCAAGACCCCTCCAAAAGATCTCTTTTGAAGAATAGGCTAGTATACGTTGGGATAGTCAAAACATAGACAGTTTCTATTAGTAGAAATTACATTTTTTAAAACCTGTCCTTTTTTTTATCACGTTGCATTCCACAGAAAGCATTTTTTGAATTGCTGCCTTAATGAATTTTGCATGGTTCATGTCGGCACTCTATCTTGATGCTTAGGGATTGAATTTTGTCATTAAGCACACACTGGAACCATTGCTTAGTAATAGATTTGCATTAAACAATCTCATAAGACTGATCTATGAAATTAGAATGCCAGCAATTTAATTAACAACAAGAAATATAACTGCCAGGGAGACCAAATGCAATCCTCTGAGTAGTATTTTCTTGCCCATAAGCAAGAGGATGGGAAAATTAGTTATAATTAGACTAGTTGGTGAACATGGAACAAACATGATGAGAACTAGGTTTCCAATATATAAGGCCTTTGCACTAAAATAACTTTATGTTACCATCTCCTTCCAAGGGGTGTGCCCATTATTAGCACCATGTAAGTTACATTCTTGGTCAATGGTATCCTTCCTTCTGAATACTTTGAAACTTTTGCCAGCCATAGACATTTTTCTTTTATGGATGTTAATATTCCTCCCTTTCAAAGGAACTTTCTTTTATTAGCTACGTTAATCTATTTGATTAGAAAACAACCAGTGTGTTTATTTTTGTCTCTTTAAGATGATTTTTTACCTATCTTTGCTCTGATAAGTGAAAATGTAGTAAGTTTATTTTAGGAAACATTTATTTTGGAATTTCCTGGATCAAATGAAGATACAAACTATATGGAATTGTTTGTAGAAAGAATGTAATAAAAGTATACAAAGAAGAGAACATTGGAAAACACTTACGTTTAGTAAATCAGATGGGAAAGAGGGCCATATTCCAAGGTTGAAGAAGAAAGCTGGAGAGATAATCATATGGCACAATACTTAAGGATGCATGTCTTCATCTATATATCTACTTATATATGTATGTATCTCTCTATAGGTAATCTACATATATACCTACGTATCTTTATCACTCTCCCCGGCCTCTTTATCTCCAGCTTCTTTTAAGTCCTAAATGATACAGAATGTCACTTTAAAGCAACAGATGAGACTACAAAGAACATTACTAATGTCATGGGATGACAGGATAATTTGTTGTGCTTGGGCTAAATCCAAAAAAATGCAAGTGACTTCTCAGGATACTGATTTCTTTTGCATTTGCCAATCTACATTCAGTAATTGGCCACTTTATTGGATCTTTGCTGGTCTAATAGAGGTTTCCCTTCTTCGTACCAGCATCTTTTGAGGCAAATTGATCTAAAAAAGTAGGGACAGAATTTTGCACAGAAGCCAAAGAACCTCCTGAAAGACATAAGACTGAGATTTCTTCCCTTTTGTGATTTAATGGTATTAAATTCTCTGTGGAAGGTTGGCATGTTTCTGATGGAGAAAAGTGATTGTGATTTCAAAGGAAACAGTCCATTTAACCTAAGAACCTAGAGGTTCAGGGGTTTCTCAAGACTCATCTCTCTCAGCTTGCACTTTGGGAACTGTGGATGGGGAGCCCAGGTGATCTGAAAGAGCTTTAAATTGGCAGTAGAAGGCTTAGATTTTGTAGGGTATCAAGATCACAGCAAGGAGACTCTTTTCTTGTTTCTGGTTGATGTTGGAAAGCAAGCTATACATCAAAAATCTGGGAATAACAGCAGGGTATTAGAAATAGGCACTCAACTGCCCACAAGTGAGACTCAAGGAATTAAGTTGTAAAAATGAGAGAAACATCTATATATATCCCATATATTGTGACAAAGATTAATATGTGTTTATAGTGCTGTGATGTGAAAGGGAGAGAAGAGGGCATGTTAACAAGAAGACGTGCTCACTAAGACAATTTTTGTAGAACAGTTAAGAGAAATGAGATCTGAAGGAAATATTAGTCCTCTGAGCATTTGAAAGTCAATGGTGTGTTAGTAGATCGGTGGTAACAGGGTACCTAGATGGGCAGAGATTAAGCCATTGGGATTCTTAGAGAATGTGGGACCTCTATCAAGCAGAGACCACTCTTCGGGGAAGTATTTTTTGAGGTTAATTGGAGAATTTAAAAAATTGTTGTTACTTTTTGAAATACAGAATAGTTCATGGGAAGTAATGATGTGAATTTTGCTAATAAATTATACTCTTAATTATTGAGCATCTAGTATGTATTTGGCATTGTGATATTTGTTAAATAGAAATGTTAAATTAATGAACATGCATGAAAATGACTGATGAAACCAGTTTCTAAAAAAAGCAAGATGGGATGAAAGAAAGCTGACATTCTAAGACTGTCAAGATAGAATGAAAGTCGAATTGAGAAAGAAGCACTTATAATTGGAAGCATTGTAGTAAAAGAAAATAACATGAACTTCAAAATCAGATTTTTAAAAATATTGTTTTGGTAGTTTTGTATAATAAAGGAGAGTTTTACAGGGAACAGTTGAGCTCCCAGGTCCAACATAAGAAAAAATGATGTAAATTTCATCCAACTTATCTAAGAATATGTGGATTTTCATTTTTCTAGTGGCTACAAGAATAGTAGAGCAAAATGCCTCCATTTTAAAAGTTTAAGTAAGTAAATAAATGTTGTTAATGATTAAAACTTGTAAGAAAATATTAAGTTTAAACTCAAGAACTTCTAAGCAAAATTTAAAATTTTGCCTGCTATGATAGATCAAGGTACAGAAAAGCCTCCCTTCATCTTATTATTGAATTATTAGACTTTATAACTGTAATTTCAATCATAATTAAAATGGACCGTAAGCAAGCATTTGGTTCAATTCTCTTTTATAGATTAAAGAGTGAAATATTAAAACATTGACTGGTTTCTTCTAGTTTGTTCAGTTTCGGAGGGTTTGTGGCAAATTTAGATTTGGGATCCAGTGCAACTGTGTTTTATGAAACACAGTGTTTAATGGGTATTATTGTTTTCTTTAGTGTATAATATTAAATTACTATTTATTAGTATTTTGGGGGGTGGTGGGTATAAATTATATATGGAGAGACATTCTTTTCTATTTTTGTGAACTTACTTGTTTATTCGTTCTGATTTTGATATTCCCTTATCTGAAACAAAATGTTTTCAGAATGCATAACAACATACAAAGCATGGTGATTGTTTTCTTGACTGGATTTCATACATGATTAGAGTACCTTTACACAATTCTGGAACTACATTTGCATCCTGTCAGAAATAAATGAACAGCCTCAATTGAATACTTTAGTCTCCTATGAGCTCTTAGAATTAGATTATCCCTTTCTGCAACTCTCCTCTCAAATGGAAAAGCCACAGGAGATGAGACTTGATTGTTAATAGTAGATGTGCCTTATCTAGGTACAGCTGTGCAAATAGTCCTCTCTTCATATTTTCAAGACTGACTTTGCAGGATGTTTAGCAATATATTTGGGTGTGTTTGCAACTGAACACCCATAAAAGGGAGTTCATTAAATGTCAGATAGCTTTTTAGGATAGACTGTTATGTATTTGTGACCTTGATTAAGTAATGATTCAACAAGATAGAATGAAATTATTCTATAATGGTTTTATTTTTATGCCCCTTTCTATGTAACTATAAAGTTATTATTCTTTAATAATTTTCACTGCAGCATATATAGAAAATCAAATAAGTTAGGTGATATTTTACTATAGAATTAAAACAATGCTACCACCTGTTTTTAACCTGAAATATGGCCATTGAATCATTTTACTAATTCTGAATATATCAGGACACCTTCAACATACAAACGGATAGTTATAACTAGAATGTTGTCCAAAGCTGCATTTGAGCTACTAAGAATGGTAAACAGTGAAGACCAATTTTAGTGGTCACAGTTTTTTTTTAAATCAATTTTAATTGTGAAACATATGTGATCTCTATTGATTGTTTCTTTTTAGAGTTGGCATCAAAAAGGGCCCCAAATTTAAATATCACATTATAATAGCCTCTGAATATGTGTACATGTATTGTCTTCTAATACATGTATCTTGTTTAAATTTAGTGAGTGTGTGTGTTTGAGAGAGAGAGGGAAGAGGGAGAAAGCGATTCTCATAGGTACCAACCGCAGCCTGCATAAAACAGACTATTTGAAACAGGAAACTGAGTCAAATACAACACTAATTATAGGAAGTTATGGCTACTTTTACCTGTTAAAAATAGTTTTGTATACATGGATCCTGTGGGAAAGATTGACTTGGCATTCAAGAAGTCATCAGAATGAGATTTCCTTTGCTCAAACACTGGGAAATTAAAATTGAAGCATTCATTCATTCAGCTCCTACTGTGTTGCAATCCCCTTACCAGATATTTCACGTATGTCACTTAATCTTCACAACTTTATTAAGGTGTCTTTATTTCCACATATTAAGGACAAGGCACTGAGACTTAGACAAGTAAACCAACTTGCTTTGAGATGCTAAAATGAGTGGTGAAGAGCAGGACCCAAAATCCATTTGACTAAGAGATCAGCTGTCCTTCCACTTTAACTTGCTATATTTAAGTTCTTTTGCTTTCTGTGTGGGGGAGCCTACTTACTTCCATTCTTTGTTTTTCATACGTTTACTTTGAAATGATTGTTTCACCACTTCTGTAACCATCATCTGACTTTTTAAAAACCTAAAACATCAACAAAATTTGAAATACTCTTTTGGTTTGAGGGCAAAAGAATTACAGATATAATACAAATGAATTCCAGAATAAACGGGTATGAATGGAAGAGAGAAAAACAAGAAGACCAAGGTAAGGAGAATAACGCACAGGTATTGAGACCAACAAAGAAGCTGAAGTGGAAGTGTTTATTTCCGCTGCTGGGAGGGTCCCGGAGCCTGGGGCTTGAGGGTTCACCAAGGGTTGGGGAAAGGGTCCTCTTCTGCACGGGTCATTGGAAGCACCAAAAAGTTAGGTGAAGAAGGTTGAGTACTGATTGAGAGACCATTCCCAGATTATTACTGGTTCCAATTATTGCAATAATGAAAAAAGTGCAAATTTACTTAATGAAAGCATTTGAATTTTGTTCATTTTTTCCCAAGGACCTTTATAATGAAAAAAATTGTCAACTTATATAATATCAACAAATAGCTTGAAAACTACAACCCAACTGCCAGATATTTTAGTAGCCTCTTTTAAATATACATGTTTAATAAAAATTGCATATGCTTAATGTATGTAACACGATGATATGAAGTACATATTTAGCAAAATGATTACTACAGTCAAGCTAATTAACATCTTTCCTTACATAGTTACCATTTCCTTTTGTGATGAGTGGATCTACAATCTACTCTTTGAACATATTTCCAGTATTCAATACAGTATTAACTATAGTCACTGTGCCTGTACATTGGGTCCCTAGACACATTTGTCCTACATAGCTGCAAGTTTGCATCTTTGAGAACCTCTTTCCATATCCCTCCACCTGGCTTCCTTTAACCACCATTGTGCTCTGCCTCTGTAAGTATCCCTTTCTTTTTTCAGGTTCCACTTACAAGTGAGATCATACAGTATTTTTATTTTTTTCTACCTGGCTTATTTAACTTCACATGATGCCCTCATGGTTCATTCATGTTATCACAAATGGCAGAACTTCCTTTTTGTTTCTCAGGGTTGGATAATATTGAATAATCTAATATGCCATTATGTATAAATACCGTATCTTATTTATCCTTTATCCATCAAGGGCCACCTGTGTTGTTTTCAATTTTTGGCTATTGTGAATAATGCTGCAATAAACATGTGAGTGAAGCTATTTCTCTGAGATATTTATTTCTTTATTGTTGAATAGTTTATTATAAAGCATTTCTAAACAGGATATTGTATGTTGTATTTGATCTTGCTAAGGAGTTTACTACACTGAATTCTTTACTATTTATTTGAATAATGGAAGAAGAGAAACTATTGTCATAGGTTTGGATTAGAGAAGAATTAAGCCAAGATTAAAGAACAAAGAAAATTCAAAATGAAATGAATAAAAGAAAAAGCAACAACATAAATATTTTTGAAAGCAACATTTTGAGTTTGAAAAATCTAAATAAGTGAAACAAAAAACTATTTATTTGAATTACCCATTTCATTTTTCATTTTTATAGACACCTCTAACATTTTAAATCATGTTTTATAATGCATGCAAAAATTATTTTTTATTTCTTGACTTTTTATACTTTTAACTTAGCTTTCATTACATCATTAAAAATATTTATTCTGTGCCTAGTATACGTAGAGTACCCTAAAAAAATAAATTTTAGCTTCTGAGGCTGAATGACCAAATATTAGATTTTGTGCTTATAAAATATTGTTAGTGAGGGTTTAGTCAGAATTTAATATTACAGACATATTTTGACAAGAAAAGAATCTAGTCATCAAGCACTGACAAAACCTTCATTCTTATTCTGAATTGGTCTGGACCAATTAATATGAAGTTTTACATGTCAATTAAAAAGTCCCTGGATTCCTAAAATGAAACATGTTTGTTATGCAGATAACAATAGGAATGAAACTTCATTGAAAAATAAAAATAAGAAAAGTGAAGCATTAGATACTAGCAACAAATTTGAAAGTCATTAAAATATTTATTTTAAAATTTATTTTTATTGATTTATTGTTGTTGTATTGTTTCATATTTTCCCCCATTTCTCTCCCCTACCTCACACACTCCATCCCCTCTCCCACAGTTAATCCTTACCTTGTGTCCATGTTATGGGTCATTTATACTAATTTCTTGACTAAACACTTCCCCCTTTTTCTCCCTTTCTCCCCTTCACCTCTCCTCTCTGGTCACTGTCAGTGTATCCCTTGTTTCCATGCTTTTGGTTCTATTTCACTCATTTATTTGTTTTGTTCATTAGTTTTCTGTATAAGGTGAGATCATATGGTACTGTCTTTTACTGCCTGGTTTATTTAACTAAACATAACACTTTCCAGTTCCATCCATGTTGTCGTAAGAGGTAGGAATTCCTTCTTTCTTTCTGCTGTGTAGAATTCCATTGTGTAGATGTACCACAGTTTTTTGATCCTTCATCCATTGATGGGCATGTAGGCTATTACGGCTGCTATGAGCAAAGAGTTGCATAGGTTCTTTTGAATTGGCGTTTCAGGATTCCTTGGGTACTAGACTTCAACACCAGGAAGATAGACAACCCAATTTGAAAATGGGCAAAGAACCTGAACATATATTTCTCTAAGGAGGATGTACAGAGGGCCATAGGCATATGAAAGAATGCTCAACACCACTAGCCATCAGAGAGATGCAAATTAAAACTACAATAAAATATCACTTCACTCCTGTCAGACTGGCAATCATCAACAAACCAACAAACAGCAAGTGCTGGTGAGGATGTGGAGGAAAGGTGCACTGTGGTAGAAATGCAGAATGCTACAGCCACTGTGGAAAACAGTATAGAGTTTCCTCAAAAAACTAAAAATGGAAGTGCTTTTTGATCCAGCAATTCTGCTGTTATGATTATACTTGAATAATCCCGAAAGTCATTTTTAATTCTCACTGGAATGAAGTCATTTTTGACTTGAATGGAATAGCTTATAACTTAAATAAATAAATAACATATTTTATTAAATCCCTTATAAAAAACAGACATTTTACATCTGGCTTAGAGAAGTTCACCTGAAGTAATTAAGGGGTCACTTTTGTAGAGGTACAAATGCCTCTGAAGTCATATCATTAAAGCAGGTAGTAGTGAGCTGTTGAAATATCAACTCAGAGTGGATCTATGATGCAGAGCAACTAATTAGCTTGTGGGTACTTTCAGCAGTCCCGTTGTCAGGAAGATAGACACTCTTTTGTGTAGATAGGCATTTTGGATTCTGTTCTTGGTGAAACAGGATGCTTTGTTCCAGGTCTCACGCTCATGGGTTTCTGCAGCCTTGAATTGTAGATCTCCAGATGTTTTGGAGCAATTCAATCCCAATGCCCCATGGAATGGAATTCCTTAGTGTTATCCAGGGAAACCAAATGACCCACATGTCTATGTAGATCTCCAGATGTTTTGGAGCAATTCAATCCCAATGCCCCATGGAATGGAATTCCTTAGTGTTATCCAGGGAAGCCAAATGACCCACATGTCTATGCTTCTGTTCCTATTCTGGTTGTTGGCTTAGTTTGTTTGTTTTAATTTTTTTAGATGCTGCTGTTGATAGTTGTGAGTTTGTTGTCACTTTAATGTTCATATTTTTGATCTTCTTATTTTTATTAAATAAGTCCCTTTAACATTTTATATAACAATGGCTTGGTAATGATGAACTCCTTTAGCTTTACTTTGTCTGAGAAGCATTTTATCTGCCCTTCCATTTTGAATGATAGCTTTGCTGGATAGAGTAATCTTGGTTGTTGGGCCTTGCTTTTCATCACTTTGAATGCCTCTTGCCAGGCCCTTCTTGACTGAAAAGTTTCTTTTGAGAAATCAGCTGATAGTCTTACAAGGACTCCTTTGTACATAACTCGCTTCTCTTGCTGCTTTTAATACTCTTTATCTTTAACCTTTGGCTTTTTAATTATGATGTGTCTTGGTGTGGTCATTTTTAGGTCTAACTTGTTTGGAACTCTCAGTGCTTCCTGGACTTGTATGTCTGTTTCCTTTGCCAAATTTAGGAAGTTTTCCTTCATTACTTTTTCACATAAATTTTTAATTTCTTGCTCTTTCTCTTCTCCTTCTGGCACTCCTATGATTTGGATTGGCATGTTTAAAGTTGTCTCAGAGTCTCCTCAGCTTCTCTTCATTTTTTTCAATTCTTGTTTCTTTATACTGTACTGGTTGATTGATTATTTCTTCCTTATACTCCAAATCATTCCTTCCCTTCACCATTGGTTTCATGTGGACTTTCCTTCATTTCACTTATCGCCTTCATTTCTTCCCTTATGCATTTGCCATACGTTATCTTATCTGTCAAGTCTGTGAGCATCATTATCACCAGTGCTTTGAACTCTGTGTCTGTTAGGTTGGCTACCTCCTTGTTGCTTAATTTTCCCACTGAAACCTTGATCTGCTCTCTCTTTTGGGACATATTTCTCTGCCTTCTCAACTTGACTGCCTCCAGTGTTTGCCTGTGTCTTAGGTAGAGCTATCATACCTGTTATGTTGTAAGGGGCGGAGCCTTGGGTGTTCATCAGTGCAGGGTGTCCAGTTTCACCAAGTTGTGGTGCTCTATATGGGGGAGGCATTTGAGAGGAACAATGCAGCTTGCTCAATACTTGCCCCTTTCCAGGCACTTCTTCCACTTCCTGTGTGGTACTGGTGCCCCTCTAGCTGTTGCCCTGATTATGGTTCCCAGAAAGGGTGGGTCTGTGGATGGTCTAGGACCATGGGGGCTTCTAAACAAATGGACTCTGCTGAGAGACCAGCAGTTTCTTCCTCTGCCCCAACCCCCACTGTTTTTCATAGTCAGATTCAATGAGGCTCTATTTTCCCTGGTGCTGGAGCCATGAACTACATGGCCAGGTCTGGGCCTGGGATTACTCCCCAGGTGTCCCTTCAGACATTTATAATGTGTGACTACTCTTTCCTTTGGCTGGCCACAGCCACTGTCTTGCTGCTTCTGCCAACCACCGTCCCCGCGGCCACCACACTGCATTCCTTTTTCCCTTTTTCCATGTCTAGATCAGTAATGCTTTTTTATATCTTTATTTGTGGCACTTCCATACAGTTTAATTTTCTGATAGTTCTGTTTTTTATTTTTTATTTTTTTTTTAGTTTTGAGGTAGTTGTGTTTCTTATTATTGTGGAGGGTGACAAAATGTGTCTACCTGTGCCTCCATTGTGGCCAGAAGTTTTGCATTATATCTTGAAGTGCCTCATCTGGTCCTGTGAGTCTATTTCTAATTCCCATGTCATTCCCTTCTGAATTTGTAGGGGGCAGTTGCTGTTCCACTTAGGAACCAGATAAATATTTCTATCATTTTTGGCTGTTCTTCCCTCACACTGATTTTCTAGTTGTGAATCACTTTATTTTCATTATTAGTCCTTAGATGGATTTCACAAACATTTACAAACCCATAGTTCAGGATATGCATTGTGCCATAGATTATAAATTAGTTACATAGAGCATGATCACAGTGCTTGAGAAATGTAAGGATGACATAAACCAGTTCTTATTCTCCAATAGTCTCTAAATTTGCACATAGGAGGTTATTAATGCACATTCTGGTTTAGTGGACCCATGTTCTTCTGTACTGCCAAGAAGGATGACTTCCTGTAGAAATGTGTTGATCTTCAGCTTAACATGGTCATCCTGGGCTTTTCAAATTTGATGCATTTGGCCACCATCCAACCCCTTGATAGGTCATTATGGCCTGCATATAATGGGAATATTGAATGCAGCTAAAATGATTAAATAACAGCATTATGTTGCATGTCACTATTAACCTTGATGTAGCCTCATATTAACATATTTCTTGTCAGTTTTGCTTTCCATTTTATAGCAATAGCCTTTCATGGTTTGTTTTGCTTATTAATTATGCAATTTGCTTATTTGATGAATGCTGAAATGGACTGAAGATTAGAATAGGAGGAAAAATAAGTACTTGGACAATCAACCATAAAAGACTTTCTTTTGAATTTCACTAATTAGCAAAACTCTGTATGCTATACAATTGATTATGTTACACAATTCAAAGTCATGTTTGTCCTGGTATTTTTTAACAAGGCACAAATCAAAAAAGAATCATGTTGGCTGGGAAAGAGAAAGGGGAATTATAATTAGTATGTATTATGATACTTGAGCACAGAGCATAATATCAGTGCAAAGATACCTAGATGATGGCATTTTCATTCAGCATCTAATTAAAGAATATTGACCTTACCTACCTACATCCCTATCTGCTCACCTACTGATTTACTTACCCACATTGCAGACACTGGCATCAAATTTGTTGTTTTCTGTGATAAGAACCGTTTTCTTCTGTCCTTTGGAGTGTATCTTGATATAGGTTGAGTAATAAAGGAACAATAATCACAACAGTCCTTTTGATTTTTTGTTGTAACACAGTACCCACTAATTGCAAACACATTATTTCTCTCTCTAAATGATCAATAATTAGCTTAGATTCTTTTCTCACTTGAACTACAAGTGAGCACTATATTAATCTAAGAAGGTCTTTTAAAGACAGATTTACATAACAATGGGATAAAATTAACTTCTCGGCAATAGAAGAACAAGGTTGAATTGACATGAAATGCATTACAACTTGGCTTCCTGGCTTTACCCTGGTGGCAGTTTGCCAAATTTCACATTGAAAAATATTGTCATTTGCTTAGCTTGTGTTCAAGAAAGACTGTGGCTACAGGGTAAATATTTTTATACTATAAATTGTTAGCAAGAGAAAGATATAAGATAACTAACAGCTCCTTCTCTTTTTACTCTGGGCCATGAACTGAGTCTAGTTGCAGTTGCTTGCCTTTCTCTTAGTCCCTCAAGTCCATTACTCCATGAATCCATAATGTGTAAACTGGTTAGTGTCAATGAACTGAATTAGCAGGACAGGAAGGTGATATTTACAAATTTAAGATAGTATAGAGAGAGGCTGTAGAGGTTCCATTTCAGTTTTTGAAAACACATTTTCAATAGTTTCTGCAGCTTCTTTTATAGATCTCATGCCCTAATTGTATTTGCATCCTTTGTAGGAGAGTGAGGCACTTAGTTGGTTGTCAATAAATATCTGTTGAATAGCTAGATAAACTCTCATTCATACACAGGTAAGAAGACAGAATTGTTGATAACATTGACACATGACACAAAATTCAGCCTTGTCCAAGTTGATTCTTGAATGATGTGCATTATCTTACATTAAGTGAGATCAGCCATTCCATAACAGTATTAATTGAATGTGACTCATCTTGAAAATGATGTATTAATGATGTCTACTTGGGAATACATCATTTTAAACATCAAATGGAGAACAAAGAGGTATCTATATTAACCTATAATTGTGAATTTGAATAGGTAAAATAGAAAACAAATATTTGGGTGATGGGACTAGAAAGATACCTATTTCTTAGATACCTATTTGGGCTCTTCCTTAGGAAGGCAGCTCCCCTTTATGATCCCTGACTTTTGTTTGGGCTTAATCATGGGAATGCAGTGGCCTCTCCCATAAGGAAAGTCAGAGGGAGAAGTTATTCTCTCATGTATAAGTGATCATTGCACTCATATTTATCATGCATCAGTAAAAGCATCTCTCTGTAAACTACCAGTTCACTTTCTCCCACTGCTTATGCTGTAACTCCTACATTTCATTTCTACTAAAATATACTTCTAGCAGCATTGTGATTAATTTTATCTGTTTGTAAATACCATTGTTCATTTAAAATATTTGTGTTTTTGGCAAGTAAGCTGTTGAGTCAAAGTTTGTGTCCAGGCTTTCTTGGTTCAGCATTGGCACCCTTAAATACAATTCTGTTTTGTTTCCTTAAAAAGGAAACAGTATAAGAAATAAAAAGAAAAGAAAAGAAAGAAAAGGAAACATTAGGTACGTTTCCAGCTCTCATATTGGACCATGATGCCTTCCCCAAGTGTCCTGTTCAGGTAAATCTACTTAATCTTGCTTTGATCATACTACCCAAAACCAAGTTAGTGAGTGGACTTAAGGAGGTTCATACTACATAAAGTCTCTTCTGGTTTCTGAATAGAAATGATTCCTGTAAAATACTTAGAAAATAGAATAGATCCTGTCATATTAATGAGCTGCCTGTGTAATGCACAAAACCGATTTAGTTTTAGACCTTTCCAAGGAGATTGAAAGCTGGATAGAATTAGTGGTTCTATAAACCAGGAAGATAAATTCTTTTTTGACTTGATTGGATTGCATGGGCAATATCTGAGTGCTTTGTGAGTGACTTAGGAGGCTCAAAGGTCAGGCTTTGGTAATGGAATTCCAGGAATGGAATGGGGACTGAGTCCCAGCAGTATGTTCCCTTAAGAATATTTTCTTTGTTTTCACTGGAGGAGTATAAGAATCCTTAAAAAAATCATTATTCATGGATTTAGTTTAATATAGTAGCAAGCATAGTATACATATATAAATAAATCCCATGTATGCTGTTAGAATATTTAGGAAAATCCTTACAGGCATCATCAAGAGTTAAAATAGCTCATATAGGCTAGGAAGTCTTTTAAGCAAGTTACAAATATTCAGTTGGGTGTATATATAATAATTCATAAAAATACTCTAGATAGTTTAGGTAATATTATAATAATGATAATAATCATGGTACTGATGCTACTGCTAATAATAATTACAATAAAGATGGTTCCTTTTTAAAATAAAAAAAAACTAATTTTTAACTGTACTTGCCTTGTTTCAACCTAATTGAAGTCTAGTCTTAAGGCAGTGACTCTCAGCTCTGTTCTCCTATTAGGAGTACCCAGTTGTTTCTTTTTTAATTTTTTTTTTTTTTTTTAAGTAACTAAATTTGGATTGTACAGAAAAGTTCCAAAGATATTACAGGAAGTTGTTCTAGTTCCTTCACTGAAACTTCTATAATGTTAACATCTTATATAATTATGACACACTAAGCAGCTTAAGAGTTAAGTTAGGGGCCTGGCTGGTGGCACAGTGGATAAGGTGCTGGCCTGTGAACCTGGTTCGATTCCCAACCAGGGCACATAACCAGGTTGTAAGCCAGGTCTCCAACCAGGTTCGTGGCTGGAGGCAGGTGAAAGGCAACTAACTATACATTGATGTTTCTCTCCTTCTGTGCCTTTCTGCCTTCCTCTCTCTCTGGAAATAATAAATAAAATCTTAAAAAGGAAAAGAATTAAGTCAGGAACAATACCATTAACTAAACTACAGACTTCATTTAGGTTTTACCAATAAATCCACAGGTGTCTTTTTCTGCCTCAGCATCAAATCTGGGTATTTAATTGGCCCATCTCTCACGTTTCCTCCAATCAATGGCAGTTTCTCAGCATTCTTCCTTTCATGGCCTTTGTATTTTGAGGAATATTGTCAGTTATCTTTCATAGTGTTGTTATTTGAGTTTTCTGATGCCATGTCATAATTCAGGAAGGGTTATGACTGGTAAAGCCACAGAGGGGAAGTGCCTTTTTCATGGTATCACACAAGCAGATTGTAGATACAGCTGGACTTTTTACCGGGAGGTGAGCATGGTTTAACCATGATCGCTTGGCTAAGGTGGGATCTGCTGTAGTTACTGTTATTCCCTTACTCTTTTTCTGAGAAGGGAGTTCAGTCAACCCTCAAGGCAGGTGTTAGAGAAGTTAAACTACAGTATGGTGTATTAAAATATTGCAGGTATTGATTAAAACCATCACTGTAATGAATACCTATTTTCTTCAGCTATGCTAAAGTGCACTGCTCACCACTTTTTCCGTGCTATGTAACATTCATAACACATATTGTACCTTCTTTTAATTTCTTCAGTTTGCTCAGAATTGTTTATTATTCCTAGAACGTGTGAACCTTCTCCTTTCTGGCAATTATCCCCACACACTGCACGTTTTCCCCACACCTGACTCCATGTCTTTCACTTTCTCAACTCCATGTTTGGCCCAAACTTAGTCAACTCAGCCTACTCAGCTTCACTGTCCCAATCATCAGTCTTGGTCCCAATTATTGAAAAATTTAAAAGCTCTCCTGTCCACCTTGAACTAAACAAAGCTGCAAATCAAACCCCATTAATTGACCAACTTCTAGGAGCATTTCCTAATTTACTACTCTCTCCTTACAGGGTTCCTTCATCCTTTCATTTGGTTTACACAAACTTCACCTTTATACTTCATCTTATTTCACCAATCACACTGTTTTTAAAACTGCTTTACTGTCCCCTTTCTTCTTCCAAGCTCTAAAACTTCGAGTTCCTTAAGAAACAATCTTGACTCCCCTGTCTAAAAAGTGATGTTTTCATTCAGATCAAAAATCACAAAATTCATGTGTCCGCCAACCAAAACTTTGAATTTTCTCTCCTAATCTGATCTTCAGCTCAGGGCCTGACTCCAGTAAATGCATCTTCCTCACTGGTGTGCTCAGATTATAAGACTAACTGACCTCCTTGACTCTTTTCTTCTCTAGTAGCCACCGTCCAAAGCATCACATATTCTACTGGCTCAACCTTGACCATCGTTTCTCCGTATAACCACCTCTCTCTTCTGCTACAAACCTGGTTGAATCCATAAATATACCCTGACTAGACAAATGCCTTGTACTAGGCAATCTCCTTAATGATTTCTGTTTCCTGGTTACCCCACGTTAGTTCCTTCCCCCTAAAGTAACCCATGTGAGCCTGTAAAAATATAAATACTATCTTTCTCTGCTGCTACCACAGTTTTCCAAATTCTCTTCTAACACATAATAAAATTCAAAGTCTGACCACAGCCTCCAAGACTTTGTGGAGTCTGATCTCTAACTGACCTATTTGTGTCTCCCTTGCTTCAGCCTCAGGGACCTAGTGCTTCCATTTGAACATAGTTCTTATTCTAGCCTGGCACTCGGAGCCTCCACCTGTCCACTTGGAGGTGACACTCTTCCAACAGAACAATATTTTCTTACCCTTACACTCCTTTCCTTCAACTGAGTTGCAGAATTACACATTCAGCAGGGGCTTCCACCACTAATCTCCCTATAATAGCGCACGTCTGTAACTCTCCTCTGATGCTACTAAATTTTCCTTCATTGCACTGCGGTTATCTCACTCATTTATTGCCTTTTTGGGGTGGTTATTTATCCTCCCAGCTATGTAGCCTCGGTCACCGGTATGATCGTGTCTGTTTTTCTTTCTACGATGCATGTCCAGGGCCTAGGAGGGGTGCTGGCACACTGTGAGTTCTCAGGGGGTATTTGTTGCATTTATTGAATAAAAGAAAAGAGAAAGTAAATAACAAAATAAAATAAACATTATTCAAATAATAAAAAACAGTAAGTTAACTTTGTTGTTAGACCCATGGTTACCCTTTCCCTGACTTTCTGGGTTTTCCCTTTCCTGCTGTGACCCTATGGACTTTAGTTCCCAGCTCTCCTGCCTGCATCTCAGGTGCTCCAGCTACAAGGATTGGCCTTACTCACAGGTTTCTTGTAGACAAAAATCTGTCTTCTGAAACCTGGTCGCCTCTAGTCTCAGGAAACATTGTTTTCTATTCTGCAAACAGGCTGTAATATTACCTTTCCAGACTATTAGGCTATTGTAATAATTAAATGAAACAAGGTACATGGAAGTACTTTATAAACTAAAAAAGCCCTTGGAGATGTTATTTATATTTATTATTTATTAATAGCATGCTTTATCATTTTCCACTAACAGCCACAATGGTTTTTAGTGTGATAAATCTGTGTAGCAAAAATGTAAATCTCTATTATCAATTATGTCCATTAAGTATAGTAATGGAAATGAAGCACCTATGTAGTGTTTTGGATATTGAGCTATTCCTTTTCACACCCCTTTTCCTTCCTACTTGTCCGATCTTTTTATCTTCTTGAGGATGATTTTGCAACAGGAGCTACAAAAAACTCAATTTTTTCTCCTTTGAAATGTTGTAGAATTGATATCTGCAATTAATTTACTCTTAACACTTTCATGGCTAAGTTGATCTAATTTGCCTATCTACGTAACTTAACTGTAATGTATTTGGCACTAATGAGAAATAAATTTTAGCCTCAAAATATCTTTTTTGCAACTTTTAATTTCTCTTAATAAAACAGTAGTAATTATCCAGCATTTGTAAACTCTGCTACTATTTGACTGTGTGTCTATAATGGTCTCTATTATAGAACTAGGTTTAGCATAATAAATGCTACATAATTTCTCATGCCAAGTTTTACACATTTATTTTACTACTTTAATAAGTCATGCCTACCACCAATGACAGTAATACTAAATCAAATACAAAGGTTTTTTGTGTGCTATGATGTTTTACTTTAACATTTCATAATGAAACATATTCTGTAATTTAAGTACATTTTCCATTACTGCCAAAAGCAGACTTTAATCTTTTACCACTATCTCAAGTATTCTGTTTGAAAATGTCATTTCAGATAAAGTTAGCAAACAACTCCGCTCCATGAAAACAAATAGACCAAATAAAAGGGGCATATTCATAACTCAATTGCCATGAAAGCATAATAAAATAGTAAATTAGATCAAAAGATGAAATATAAAAAGTCTTTTGATTTTTTGTCTAGAGATAAGGGTTCTTATTCCAACTTTGTTTTTAATTAGTAGAGTGATATTGGGACATTCATTTCATGTTCATATATTTACACAGTTCACAAATTTGACTTTCAGTCAGATAGGTTGTTTTTTAAATTTTTTTATTTTAAAGATTTTATTTATTATTTTTAGAGAGAGGGGAAGGGAGAGAGGCAGAGAGGGAGCAAAACATCAATGTATGGTTGCCTTTCACCTGCCTTCAGCTATGGACTGGGCTGGAGACCTGGCTTGCAACCTGGTTCTCTGCCCTGGCTGGGAATCAAACCAGTGACATTTAGGTTCCCAGGCCGATGCCTTATCCACTGTGCCACCAGGGTGCAAATAGCTTGTTCTGAATCTGAGCTCTGGCACTTAGCTTAGTCAAATTACTTTCCTGAATCTCTTGTTTTCTCATCTGTAAAATGGAAACTGTGTTATACCTACCTTCTCAAAATATGTTTGATTACAAAAAATATTTATGGTCAATATTAGTAGTTCTAAGATTTATTTATATATGTAATTTTATTTCCCTAAATGTATTAATAAGTATAAAAAGAGGGTTCTAATCAGAACTTATATTTTTTGTATTATGTTTTGAAAGGCACTATTAAATTGATAAATAGCTTAATGATTAAATATGCCATTGTAAAAATTATAATCATTATGACAATGGTGTTTATGTAAATGACTGTCACCATGCTGATAGGTTAAAAACAGTGTGTAACATGCAACCAGTTGTGATTTAATTGTAGTAAAGCAAAATTGACTGGGTTAAGTTAATATTCAATTAAATTAATGATGAATGTTTTCATTAAATAGTTTTAAATTAATCAGTTTATTAAGCTATTTTTATTAAATTCCTTTAATAATAATCATATTAAGTTATAGTATTAGTAATTATATAAAATAAATTATGCGTTTAACTGATCTTGAAAGACACACTAAAAATATTTTGGTTTACAACTATGTACAGACTGAAAACATGAGTATCTTATGTAAGCTTTTATACATGAATATCTTAAACATCATAGTTAAAAATGTTTTTCAAGTCTTCAATGAAGGACAAAGCATGCAGCTTTGTCATCACTATTTCAATGCTTCTGGTTCTAGTAAACTAGAATTATCTCCAGCATTGAAATGTTTTACAGACCTTCATTTTGTTGTTTTGGCATTTTGTAAATGATCATGAAGTGCTGCCTGGTGATAATGCCTTCCCTCTTAGTATCAATTCATTGCATTCCTAGATCTTTATCTCCTACATTAATATCACCAGAAGAATCAAGGGTAAAGGGAACAGGGTAGGAGAGATGTGTTTTCATGAGAAGTTCATGTCTCAGGTCACAGTGACCTCTTTAGGTCCCCTACTCGGAGCTGTACTTGTATTGCCATGATATTTGTGCTGCAAAGATCTCAGAGGACTTGCTTTTTGGGTGATAAGGAACTTGGTTCTGACGGTTATTCTAAATTTTCAACAGTCACTTAACACACTCAGGCTTGTTGACCACAGGGGTTGAATAGAAGAATTTATAGAGGTTTAGCTATTCTTTTAGGACTTTGAGATATATTTTAGGGAAATCAGTCCCATTTTATGACCCCCAAAAATAGAAGATGTATGCTCAGATTTCAGTGAAAATGAAAGCTGTGTACACTGGAAACTTGTCCTTACCTACATCATAACGGATTCACTGAATCAACCTATCTGTTCACTTTATTTCTTCTCCGAAGTGCAGGGAATGAAGCTCCAGGCAGGCTGAGTTCTCACTGCTGGCAGGTCACCCTCTTATGTGCTGGCCCCTCTGCTCTCAGTTGAGCTGTATGTTTGCTGAGAGTTAGTCACGTTTGTTCCCACACTGCTTAATGCCTGCTGTTCTTGTTATTGCAATCACATAACTTAATTAAATTGTATACAAACCATATGAAAAGAAGGAGAAGGAATGTTTCTGTAAAATACTGAGTTCTTTAGAATTTACAGTCAGGGCACTGAATATATAGTTGTTCCACTGGTTCCACACAACTGTTTTATCAGAAAGTGCACACACACACAACAATTTAACAAACTCTGAACTGGAAACAGTAGATGATGAATTATGGTGGATTTACGCTAAAAATATGAGTTGGATCAATAATACTGTCACAAAAAAGACCCCCATATTACATACTTTGTTGAATAAATGCAAAAGTAAATGTTTTAAGTTAAAATAAAATATTTGAGGTTTTTTCTATTTTTTCATGGTTCTCAGCTTCAACTGAACTTCAATAAAAGATGTATTACCAGTCCACAATATTGGGAATAATAGGTCACCATTGTAAAGAAGAAGGAAGGAACACGATAAAAAGAAAAGTCAGAGACTACATAGCACAGTTGTAACTATATTAAATAAAGCTAATTCTTTTAAAATAATACGAACTATGGAATTGAGAAAAAAGTTGTTACCAATATTAACTCAGCTGAGTACCTACTTAGCGCAGAGGGTGATATTTTGAGACTGTTTATACTATCCTTCCCAGTTCCTTCAAAAGTAAATACTTGAAGACTTGGAACATTCTGGAAATTAAACTGCAAAATTCATACCTTTGTTAATATCATTCTGATGTTTTTATTAATTACCTGATTTACAAATATATTTTATATACATGACACAAAATATGTTATATACATGTTTATATATATATATATATATATATATATATACTTTATTTTACCTGAACAAAGGTATTACTTTGGCTATTTCTTATTGGACCCAATAGGTAATTGTAAAATAAATTTCAGATCCATGAGATATTTAAAGAAACATTATTTCAACAAAATTCAAGAATTCTTACAAATATTTAAAAAAATAAATTTATATAATATCATAGTTTTAAAAATTATAGTTTATAAGGGGCTCATAAAATAGTAAAAATTTCATCACATTAAGAAAAAGGAGGTCAATGAAGTTATGGGTAACTTGTTTAAAATTAGTATACAAATTCAAGTTATATAATTGTAAATATCAGTAATTAGTATACAAATTCACAAGATATTAAAATGAAAATGTTTTTTTTCTAATTAAACTGAAGGCAATCTATTCTTTTAGAAGTCAGCCAACTGAGTGGAACATAAGAAAAACATACCTCTGTAGTTCAACATACATTTATATAAGAACGAAATGAAACAAAAGACTAAAATACAATTTTTAATTTCTAGTCATTTGATTCAATATATTATACCCTGTATTAATAATAAATGATAATTTTTCTTCTGCTTAAACAGTGTTGAGCTAGCAAAACTTTTCTTAATGTTATGCTCTTTATTTTCTACAAACTAAGAGTTTCTAAACAGCAAAAGACATAGGAGCATAATAATTAGATTAATGTACATTATTTTTCTTAATTTGCCATGACTTACTTTCTGTATTTTAAAAATGTTATTGCCTTGGCTGGTGGCACAGTGGATAAGGCACCAGCCTGCAAACCCAAAGGTCACTGGTTCGATTCCCAGCCAGGGCACATAACCAGGTTGCAAGCCAGGTCTGTAGCTGGAGGCAGGTGAAAGGCAACCATACAATAATATCTCTCTCCCTCTCTCTGCCTCTCTCCTTTCCCCTCTCTCTGAAAATAATAAAAATAAAAATCTTAAAAAAATGTTATCAAAGTATCTGATGCTTCCACTTACTGTTAGTAGGTTTGAAATACATTTTTAAAATACATCATATATGCACAGACACTCTAAGATCAGAAATGTACAGTTGTATGAATGTCCCCCAAGTGAACACACCCATAGAACTGCATTCACGTGGAGGAAGACACCACTCCATTGACCTTTAATGACTCCCACTCCTCTGGAGTCACCACCTGCTCAAAGTTAAACCCTGCTTACTTCTAACGCTGAAGATTAGGGTGCCTGTGTTTAAATTATACATGCATGGAATCGTGCGGTTTTAACTATTGTACTGGGTGTCTGGATGTCTGAGATGGACCTATGCTGCTGTGTTTAATGCTCGATCACTAATTCTCACTACTGTACAGTATGCTACTGTCTACTTTTGGGAGACATCTTCTATTTCCAGCTTTTGGCTATATAAACATTTAAATATTTTAGTGTATATATTTTTAGTGACAGTCTGCCTGCTGTGCAAGGATAAATGAAGGCTGTCACTGCCCTATCCATGGGCCCAATAAAGGAACAAAGGATTTATCAGTAAAATTGACTCATTCATGTGTATTTTGTATCATACACATTGCGTATGTTAAGCTCAAAATATTTTCTGTATTAGATTAGGCACCAGTTCTTCAATATTATTGTTCTGATTAATATCATATGCATGAGAAGGAAGATTTGGAAAAAAATCAGAACTTGTCCCATAGCCTATTCACCCAACTGGGAAGGCCTCAGACTTGTCTGAGTGACATTCACTTAAAGCATTATGTCTATGCCAAGTGTTCCTGTCTGACATGAAATATGGATTAGAAAAATACCTTCCTTCTTTAGGAAGTGAAGTAATATAGTATTTCTGTGGATGTCCATTGTTCCATGGTATTAGTACTTGGAAAGCTTCTGTTTATTAAGCAGCCGAACTTTACCTGCAACTGACCGACATGAAAAGGTAGGCCCTTCTTTCTACATCATGAAGGCTAGAAAATAAGGAAGCAAATTAACGTTATTGAATTATTGCACTTCGTTTTCGCCCCTGTGGGAATTCAGGAAGTTAAATTGCATAATAAGCCATATGTATGTGGGGTTGGGGGTGAAGGGTTATGTACATTACAAGTAGGCAGAGTAAAGAAATGGAGTTGATGATAATAACAGTGTCCACAGGCAAAAGCACAATAACATGCAACTGCTGATATTTGGGAGCATCTCAATTCATAGGAGGGATTGAGCTAATTAGAGGAGCTATGCTAACAAGTGAGTTTCTTATTTATAAAATCATTAGGTTTTCCATGATTAAATACAGATTTCCATTTCCATATTCCTATCTTAAGTTCATTAACATTCACAATTCTGTCAAGGTTATACAATTATTATTATTTGCATTAGCTGAAGTAGAAAACAATAAAGGCTTAGTATCCTTTTTAAAGATATGTTTAGGAAATTATCGTTTGGTGTAATGAAAAATAGTTAGCAGTGTGCATTTCTAGGGACCAGGAGGGGCAATTTCTGTATACTTGTAATGCAACTAAATATAAACAAGTGAAAGAATAAGTAATACTTACACAATAACTAATATTTCATGATCAACTTGAAAAAAATATAATTTTGTTACAGAAAGATATCTCTGTTAAAAAATTCAAATCACACAGACACGCAGACTCATCAGTTATCCTGAAGGGTAATTTCTGATAACTTCATCCAGGCAGTCAGTCATGTATTAATTTAGAAAATAGATTGTTTACTATGTGCTAGGAGTGCAAAGAAAGAAAGTGAATGTTTCTCTTACTCTCAGGGCTCCAAAATATCATTCAAAGACACAGGTTCATAATCAGATAATTATAGTTTATTTTTAATGATACAGCGCAATAGGATTGTAGGCAAAGGTTTCAGAAGTCGAGGAGACAAACACATTGGAAAATGTTTCATAGAAGCAGCATCCCAAAACTGAGTTTTAGCTGGAGGAATAAGGATAAAGAAACAAGTCTTGGTTTTATAACCCAGCTCCATCATTAATTCCCCATAGTACAGAGTGCTAAATGCTAAATCTTTGTTTCCTTATCCACAAAGGTTGATAAATCACATGTCTGTATTGAAGAACTCATGGAATAAAGTATATGAAGGACTTAACAAGAAAAGTAGCTATTCAAACACCATCCTAATGTGTTATATGGTTAATTTATGTAATTTATTCAGCATATGTATCTAAAAATAAGGAGTATGGTCAGTTCCCTGTTGTAAATCAAGAAATAGAAGTACCAGAGAAGATCTACAGATGGCAGATAAACATATGAAAATATGCTCCATGACATGTCAAGAAAATGCAAATTAAAGCAACCATGAGATATCACTGCACACCCAGCAGAAAGGCCAGAATCCAGAACACTGACACCAACAATGTTGGCAAGAGTTTGGAGCAATAGGAAGTCTCTCTCATTCACAGCTGGCAGGAATGCCAAATGCTGCAGCCACTTTGGAAGACAGCTGGGCAGTTTCTTCTAAAGCTAATCATGCCCTTACCATGTGATCCAGCAGCCCGCACACAGGTGTATAGGAGCTTCATTCATAATTGCCAAAACTTGGGAGCAGCCTAGACTTTCTTCAGTAGGCGCATTCGGACCATGGAATATTATTTAGCCATGAAAAATGAGTTGTCAAGCCATGAAAATACATAGAAGAAAGTTAAATGCACATTGCTAAATAAAAGAAGCCAATTTGAAAAGGTTACCTATTTATGATTCCAGCTCGATGACATTCTGGAAAAGGTAAAACTATAGGGGCAGTAAAAGATCAATGCTTGTCAGTGGTTGGGGTGTGGGAAGGGGGATGCATGGGTGGGGCAAAGAGGATTCTTGGGGTGGTGAAAATATTCCATACAGTTCTATAACCATGGATATATGTCATTATATGTTTTTCAAAACTCACATAATGTACCACACAGATAGTAAACCTAAGGTAAATTATGGACTTTGAGTTATTATGATGTATCAATGTAAGGCTATCAATTGTAACACATGTACCAGTCTGGTGAAGGATGATGATAATGCATTTTGGGGGTAAGGATTGTAGTATAAGACATCTCTCTTAACTTACTCTCAATGTTGCTCTGAACCTGAAACTGCTCTAAAAGATTGTCTTTAAATAAATAAAAAGAAACACAATGGTATTATACAGGTATATTTCCCCGCAAGACATGGCCTGACAATTTATATTTAAGAAGAAATGCTATGGGAAAAGTAGAAATAATAAGGGTTTATGTAAGGAAAATTTGTGATTTGAACAGAAAAATTCTGAACCTGGAGCTTGTTTTTCAATCAGTTCACAGCATTGCCTCTCCAGAACCTGCATATAACTCAGATACATATTGATGGTGATAATGATGATGATGATGATGATAGATGAGCAGGAATTAGCTCCATCAAGGCGCTAGTGAAGTGCTCCCCTAGCAGAGGGCAGAAGGGCATAGAGACACTTACATAAGCATGAGATGTGTCTCAAGTCCCTAGAGTGTGGATGCTGGTGAAGGATAGGTGTCCCTTACAAGGTCATACATGCTCTTATGTAGAATATTAAGGAGTCAGGATTTATTGTGAGTGATGAGATGTTTTATAGAAAGGAAATGATATAGTCGGATAGCATTTTTAAAAGAGTGAAGTCTGGAAACTGGTAGGTGCTATATTTGAGGAAAAACATACTGGAATGAAGAATCCCTTTTAGGGAGAATTGCAGCACTCTAGGGACAAAGGAGGAAATGAATGAATTAGGGCTTAGCTGGCATAGAAAAAGCTGTTAAAAATATTTGAAGAAAACATACAGCATGGGGTAGAGGAATATCATTTGACCAGTTCTGTAGAGGTGGACTTCATACACTCAAGGAAACTACCTCTGTGAAATCCACCATAAGAAGAATGAAGACGATGATGATGGTATTTTGTTCATATAGTTTCTTGGATATGAAAATGTAATAATGATTGAAAACATTGGGGCAGTTAAAGATATTTTGAAAACATTAGCAAAAATAATAAGGCTCTTGTTTTGTAACAATATTTCTTAAGTTCCTTAATATGATAAAGCACATGTTTCCATAATGTTCAAGTTTCTTTGAGAGAGTACATGTGATTGTGGGGGTCAGGGTGGGTGTGGGTGTGTAGAAAATTTAGAAAAGTTCTCACCCTGGCTGGTGGCACAGTGGATAAGGGGCCAGACTGCAAACCCAAAGGTTGCTGGTTCAATTCCCAGCCAGGGCACATAACCAGGTTGCAAGCCAGGTCTCCAGCCAGATCCATAGCTGGAGGAGGCAGGTGGAAGGCAACCATACATTGATGTCTCTCTCCATCTCTGCTTCTCTCCCTTCCCCCTTCTATAAAAATAATAAATAAAATCTTTAAAAAAAAGAAAATTTCTCAAAATATTCTTAGGGAAATAGTAACAAATACTCAAAGGTATAATTCACTTTTATAATTTAACTTCTGTCCCTTATTCTGATTAAGATAACTTTTTTTGTCGTTTCTTTGTCATTCATTACTTCTTATTCTGCATTTCTTATAGCAAATGCCACCTTCTTAGAGGGAAGTCTACCTTGGTCGCTTTATTTGAGGTAGCTCAGAGTAACTTTTCCTCCCACACATTAAGTACACTTTCATCTATGTGTTTGCTATCATTTAGTTATTCCTTTGAATTACTTGCTTGTTTATTGAATATCTCTACCACATAGAACTTAAGCTCCTAAGGGACTGTATCTTTTTGCTTCATTATGATATTTCAACATTTCTAATAGTGAAAGCCATGTATAAGAAATTCATTAAATACTTGTTGACTGTATTAAATAATGGAAATATCAGTGGATGGGCACTGGCCAGTGAACCCAAAGGTTACTAGTTTAATTCCCAGTCAGGGCACTTATTCAGGCACGGTCTCTAGCCAGATCTGTAGCAGGAGGCAGGTGAAAGGCAATCACACATTGATGTTTCTTTCTCTCCCTTTCTTCCTCCCTCCCTGCCCTTCTCTCTAAAAAATAATGAATAAAATCTTCAAAAATAATTAAAATACTTTCAATTATAAAGTACTAAATACCAAACTGCAGGAAAATACCTCAAAATCCTATCTTATATGAAATTTTTGAATTCTCAACTAATCTTTCAAAACTTCTTGACTTACCTACCTTTATTAAATAATCAAGACACTAGGAAATGTAAGTTGTTCAATGCACAATTTCCTCAAACATTCACTTCAATAAATAACGTTCATAGTATTGTTAATGAGTATATAAAAAATCTCAAATTTGTATAATAAATTATTTTAACAAATCACTTTTAAAAGTAGTGACCAATAAAGATAAATCTTTAAAAGAAACATTTTCCAAGCATACTCTTGGAACAGCAAAAACAGGTTTAAAAATATCTTGTGAAGATTGAATTAATCAATGGTAGAATTTATTCTTAACTGAGCAACAGGGACATATAGTTATGCTGTGATTTTCAGTACCCAAGGGACCTTAAATATTTTTTACAGTAAGTAAGGAGAATACAAATCAAAGTGATTTTTATGACATACAAGGGTCTCCTATTTCTTCTTCGAAGTTTTAAAAGGTGTTTGCGATTTGAAAAAAAAAAAAAATTATGACAACCAACATATCACAATGTGAAACGTCTCTGAGGCTGTTGTTTCTCATCTTCTCAGACCCATAAAGCACTGTGGAGCTGGCAAAACTCTACATCAAGTTTTAGAAA
The DNA here is from genome assembly GCA_004026585.1 of Noctilio leporinus. Taxonomy (NCBI): domain Eukaryota; kingdom Metazoa; phylum Chordata; class Mammalia; order Chiroptera; family Noctilionidae; genus Noctilio; species Noctilio leporinus. The sequence continues at coordinate 700,392 of PVIW01000010.1, forward strand.
CATATGCACCTACAGTTGAAGCCACACTGGTGATGGTTTAGGGTGGAATTTCCTGGAGTTATCACACTAAAGTCCTGCTTGCCTCCAGGCTCTTGTATAAATGTTAATTTAAAGAAAAATATTAGAAAAATATCATAAAAACATTAAAGTTACTCAAAAGTCTTAGTTCACCTTCTTAGAATTCTTCTAACCCAGCAAACAGAACTTTCACTTATTGTAGAGACAACTTGATTGTAGTGAAGAATAAATGAGCTAGAATGGGTACATCTTGAAAGTGTAAAATAAATACATTTGGGGGGGGGGGATTGAATGTATCTGTGTTAATAATTTTGCTCTATCTTGTATATATTTAAGCATTCTATTTTTATGATTATATCACTTTCTTATTGCTTACCAATGATTTAGTGTTCTACATTAAAAATTTCATTATGTAACTGAAAGATAACATTCTAGGAAGACTAATATCATTAACTGGGGCTAACTGGGCCCATAATTCTATTGCCTTAATTATTTGTTTCCTAGTGGGTATTTCATTGAGTATAATTTTATCTATCCTGTTTCTAGGAATGCCCCACTTTTGTACAAAGCACACTTAGAAAGTTAACTTTATTATTACTTTACTATTCACTATTAATTTATATAGAAGAAAGGGAGATACACTATCCATGTCATAGGGGAGAGTAAAATGGTTCGATGTAGTAAAAAGTGAGCTATTTGGGTGCGTATATTGATTCTGCCATTTATTATCTATGTAACTTGGCAAGATATGTTGGGAAATGGCATCAGTGTAGAAAGGGAATTGCAGAAATCCAGGTTTAATCAGGCATCTGAGGCCCAGTTCCAGGTATGCATTCAAGACTTGAATGCCTGCAGGTCAAAGCTGATGTATAGAGGTCAGCAGTGCCTATGGGTTCCATCTGGAAGGAGCTATCTTTGACATTATGGATATTATTTATTTATTCTAAAATGTTCTAGTAGATGCCCTCATGGTTTATTGCTTTAACATGACAGGGCTATATTGGTGGCTAGAATGGCACCCTGAAGACGCAATGCCCTAATTCCTTTAAACTACAAATGTGCTCTGTTCCATGGCAAAGGGACTTTGCAGATGAAATGAAGGTTGCCGACCTTAAATAGGGAGACTCCTTGAATTATTCACCTGGCTCCAGTCTAATCACATGAACACTCAAAAGCAAAGAACTTTCCCTGAGACAGGCAGGAGACATGTAGGAAGAGTATGTCTAAGTCCAAGCATGAAGAGAAGTTGTTGTAGTATTGCTGGTGCTGAGGTGGACCAGTCCTTATGTCAGACCAGAGAGGGACTTAATAGAAGGTGAGGCCTCCCTTAGCTGACAGCCATCCTGAAAATGGGCATCTCAGTCCTACAGCTATGAGAAAGTTTATTCTGCCCTCAACCTGAATGGGCTTGGAAGTCGAATCTTTCCCGACCTTCCAGATAAGAGATCTGCTGGCCAACTCCCTGCTATTAACTCTGGGAAGCCTGGAGCTGAACCACCTTCCCAGCCTGTTTGCATGTGAACTTGTGACAGGCAGAATGGTGACATTATAAATTTGTGTGGTTTTAAGTAAGTATGTGGTCATTTATTACATCAGTAATAGGAAACAAAGTTTTCCAAATGATGGAAATAAGTTATTAAAATTAAAGGCATTTTTTTTCCTCCCTAATTCACACTATGGGGCTGTGGAGTCCAGCAGCAGCTTCTCTGAATGTAGAAAACTGCCCTCCCTAGTTAACCCTGCACTGAAACCCTAAATTCATCAATTCATTAGTGCAGTGGCTAATGAAATAGATCTTGCTTATTCACAAACATGTTGGTTGGTATAGCACTTTTCCAGTTCAAACTTTAATAAAGCAGTAGTGCTTGGCCAAAACCATTCCTTGTCTTTGAGGGCTTCGTAGTCCACACTATCTCATAATGAGGTGTCTGAGCACCCATAAAATTTTCTACATGTTGGAAAACACCTACATGACTACCCATGGAATGGCAGAGCCATGATTATAGAACCCGAGATGATGATGATGATGATGATGATGATGATGATGATGATGAATTATTATTATTAATGATGAGTGCAGGCCTCTACTTCTGTCTGACCCCTCACCTAGCAGGTGGTTCCCTTGTAAGGTTTGCTTATTCATAAACAGGCAGAGTATATCATGCCTGAGTTCTAGCCTTGCAGAACAGGGACAGAGGATAGCATAATAGCTTTGGCCTGCCAGTCCTGTTCACTGCACCAGAGAAATCCTGACACCAAGGCAGAAAATAAATAATGAGGCAGAGAGTTGGGCCCATGTTAGGGGATGGCATTTAATTAAATACCAATGACTGAAAGTAATGATTCAAAAACTGCAAGCCAAGGGTTTGTCAACTTGGGGGTATAGGGAAGAAGGTGAAGAGATAAAGCAAATGATCAGCAAGCAAATAAAAACAATATGGGCTGAGTGGACTCAGACTTGGGTTGGAACAGTTGTTTTTGAATACTGAGTTCTGTTTTTAACACATCTGTGATGCATCATGTGGCTGAAAATGACCAGCTTGGAGGTGAAACAATTCAGACAGAGCTTTCAGTTGTCCAAGATAGAATGCCTAATTGTGTACCACAGAATGGGCAGTAAGTCCAGAGGAGAGGACAGATTAAGGGCATAAGGGGAAGGTGGACTACTGAGCATATGGATACTGGTCAGCCCCCTGCAGTCCTTTAATTAAGAATGAAATACCTGACCATTCACTGAAGTTCCACATGCCTCCTCAGGTAGCCCCATGTGCAACTTCGTAGCTGGCTGTCCACGTGTTCTCTGCATTATTTCCAAGAAGAGGATAAAAAATCTCAGAGGCTTCAATAGGCCTTTAATTTATCCCTTTTAACACTTGCTAATGTTTTAAATAGACTTGCCTCAGTGTTGGAGTGTCTGATAGCTGCGGAAGCTATAATTAGAAACATTTGTCAGGTGTGAATATTTGATATTAGGGGTTTTGAAAACAAAATCTACAGTGCTTGCCACATAGTCATTAGTGGCAGTGGGCTAAGCAACTGCTCTGCGTGTATATTTGTGTTTGGGACTGTGACCAGTACAGGCCTGGAGGGTGGAAGGGTGGAAGGGTGGGAGTCCCCTGGCAGGGTTCTGAGGGGCTTCAGTTTCAGATATGAATAGTCCAGCTCCTCCCCTGAGGCTTTGTGGGCACAATGCCTGTCACTCCTTCCCATTGTCACGCTAGATTTCTCCATCTAAGACAATTTAAGCTTTATGTAGATTTAGGATGAGAAATCCTCAAGGTTTGAGGTCACTAAACTAAACTTTGTGAAGAGTCAAGTCAAATTTCTTTCAACTAAACAAATTCAAAGTCATTACCATTCTATAGAGGTGGGACCAAACAATCCAGCTGTAGGAAAGGCTCATTTAATTACAGTAACTTAAGAAATGTCTACTTTGGACCCTTGAATAGTCATAATTTACAAGGTTACCTGCCTTTCGGAGCAGCTCAGACAGCCATGCCAAATGATAATTATGAGGCAAAACACGGAGATGCTTACTTCAGATCCACTGAGTTTTTCTTTCGTTCACTGAACTACCCAAAGTGGCACACTGTCTGTCTTCATTCCACACCGTTTGCGTTGGGATTTGTGGAATTTCGGTGACGCATCAAGGTTTGGTTCATTACCATTTCCTGCAGATGCAGCACATCCTTCTCAAGAGAACATTGAAATAATTTGGTGCCTCATATTTACAAGTGGCCTTATTATTAAAAGGCAAATGAGTCAGAAAAGAGGCTTGAAAGTAATTTTAAATCCATTAAAATGAGGGGTAATTAAAATTCTCTCTCTCTCTCTCTCTCTCTCTCTCTCTCACACACACACACACACACACACACTCTCTCTCTCTCTCTAGCTCTGTTCATCTCCATATCCCTACCCCTGTTTCTGTCTCTCCCCTTTTTACCCCATTCTGGTTCCTAAGGAAGGAGCAAGGGGACATGGCTCCCAACCAGCAACAAAACATTTAAGGTATAAGGGTCCAATTGGTAAAAACCTTCCATGACTATTTCACCTCTGTTTCTCCCATAGCAAAACAGAGTTGGAAAATGGGTGATTAATACCGTCATGCATACACCTTCACACACACACATAATGCATACTGTTTGAAGAGTTGACAGGCATTTTTTTTGCCAGAATACCTTGTTGTTCAGAATAAGTTCAATTTAGCCTTTAAATGCCACACTCAAACTTTCTCGTATGCCCTTCAGCCACTTTGCATAGTAAGTCCTGGAATATATCAAAACCTGCATGCCACCTCTAAGTAGAATATAAGGTGGCTATTGGAAATTCAGGTCTTAGTCCATTTAAGGATTTAATGATGTGTCAGGAACTAAAATTGACTTAAATTTGTGAGAGAGAATGTAGCAAGTGCGATCTATGAAAAATAGGTCAGGTTCAGAAACAGCCAAGGTTTGTGGTTCCTCCTCCCTTGTCTCTTCCACCGACAGCCACCTCGACTTCACCCCCATGTGTCACCCTGATCTTCTCACCGCACCCTGCTCTGCCACATGGGTGTCCACCAAAGTATCCCCTTGGGTGTATGTGCACATGGTTAAAAACCAGACAATAAAGAAAGTTATAACCCAAAAAGTTAAAGCCTCCTTTTACACTCTAGTCGTACTGAGTATTGACATATGTTAAACAGTTTGAGATTTTTTTTTTGTTTCTTTACATATAAGGGTGTGTATCTCTATCCCTTTTTATTTTCATACCAAACGTCATTTTATGTGCAAATTAATTATACTTCACAGTGTTTAGTACCTTGACTTTGTAATTTAATAACAGTTTTGGAAGACTTAGTATATTACCATAAAAAAGTCATTTGTACTTTATGAAGAGATTGCATGGTTATCTGTTATTTGTTTCTAGAATTATTTATTTAAAAATATCATTTATTATCGGTGGACAGATACTCCTAGGAAGCTGCGTTGACTTTTCAGTGGCTTTAAGGTGATTGAAAATGGTACTCGCTACTCCTGTATGTCTCTCAACCTCCTGATGGATCCCCCTGTCCACGAGATTGATTATGTCCAGAGTTCTGAGCACATACACCTGCAAAGTACACATGTTTGAGGAGGAAGTGCTGTGATTTGTCAAGAACCTGCCTCAGGATAACTCTTCCCTGAGTCTGGCCTGAACGATCATTCATTACCTGATAATCCACTTTTATTAGGGTTCCATTTTTCATGAAGTATCAGAATTTTACAATGAATGCCTTTCTCAAAAATCTTAATTTATGGTGGCTTATGAGATTTATTGGAAAGACCGTTTGAGATAAAATGACTCTGGTTCTTTTTTCACTAAACTATATTTGATGAGCGAAAAAAGAAAAGAAATGACAAATGCAGAACATGCATCATAGTAATTACCGAGCTATCTTTTTAATAAGGTACTATGGTACTGCAAGTTAAATGACAGTTAAATGTGAAAAATGTTGACTGTTTCCATGGATATTTGGCCCCCCAAAATTCAAATATTACTGTTCTTATTTTTTGATTTAATCTTTATTGTATTTTTCCATCACCATTTAACCCCTAAACTCCCCCTCTCTCAAGTACTTGTCACACTGTTACCCATGTCCATGGGTCGTTTTCCTTTTTGCTCAATCCCTCCACCCCATAGCCCCACGCTGCACTGGTACTGTCATCTGCTCTCCACCTATGAATCTGTCTCTGTTTACTTGTTAGTTTAGTTTGTTCATTAGATTCCACATATGAGTGAAATCATGAGGTATTTGTCTTTCTCTAACTGGGTCACTTCACTTAGCATAATGTTCTCCAGGTCCATCCATATTGTCGCAAAGGGTACGATTTTCTTCTTGTTTTTGCAGCTGAGTAGAATTCTATTGTGTAAATGTTACAGTTTTTTAAAAATTAAGGAAATGAACAGCCCCTGCAAATGAGGCAAGCTTTGTATTTTCTCCTCAGTTTGAACAGTAAATTGATTAATTTTTTGAGTTCTTTTAGTTTTTCATGGTTTTTGTTGTTGCTGTTTGCTTGTTTTAAAGATGTTAAATGCACTCACTAAGCGAAAGATCTTCTTTAGCCTTTGTAGACAGACATCTCCCAACACAAAAGGCTTACGGATTTTTCCCAGGACAGAACAGGAAACCACCAATAAGCAGGATCACCTGTCCCAGGAGACAGCTGTAATTGGTGTGAAGATGCTGAAGCCACCAAATAACTCTTATTTTTCCATAAATCAAAAGGATAGAAAAAAATAATAATAGTTAACTATTTTATGGTCTTTGTGATAATATGTTAAGGAGAGGAATCAAAGGTACTAATTAACTTTAGAACTTACTAAGTGTGAATAATAAAAAAGCTAGAAATCATTCTGAAGATAGAAAAAGATAACTTCAAAAACATAAAGGAAAGCCCTGGCTGGTAGCACAGTGGATAAGGCGCCGGCCTGTCAACCCAAAACTCACAGGTTCGATTCCCAGCTAGGGCAACATAACTAGGTTGCAAGCCAGGTCTCCAGTTAGGTCTGTGGCTGGAGGCAGGTGAAAAACAATCATACATTGATGTCTCTCTCCCTCTCTGCCTCTCTCTCTTCCCCTCTTTCTAAAAATAATAAAATAAACTCTTTAAAAAAATAACATAAAGGAAAAATTTGGAAACACTCAAAGAAAACATACCAATTATTATAAAAGAAGAAAAAATTCACATATGAAACTCAAAAGATGTTGGTTGAGATAAATCTACACATATCATAAACTCCCAAATAAATATTCCAGTAAAAGAAAAATTTCAATCATGTTAAAAAGAATTTAGGTGGGGAGGGGGACAGAGGGGAGCAAAAAGGGGATGGATGTAATACAACAACAATAAAATTAAAAAAAAAAAAAGAATTTAGCTCCCTTTGTTCAATGATAGTAAACTAAAAAATAACACAAAAATATTACCAGTAAATGTAAAGCATTACCAGAGGGAATGAGTATAACAGAGTATTCACATCACCTAAAAATAACACCATACAGGTTACTTACTATTACAAAAGAAAATGTAAAATGTGTTGCTTAACATGATAAAGTGGCCCAAAAGTTTGAAATCCACCATTATGGAGAAAGGATGAAATACAACACAGGTGTTAAAATGAGTAAGTTACAATGAGACAATAATGGATTAGCCTCACCAATATAGTACTGAGTGAAAAAAATAGGAAATTACAAATAATACATTGTGGTCCCATTTACAATAAAGTCCTAAAGATGCCAAGTCAATGATCTATTGCTTTGGCATGCTCAGGTATGTGAAAGGAATAAGGGTAGTTAGACAGAACATTCTGGAAATGGCTCACTTCTGAGCATGGAGTGTTATGGAGAAGGGGACCAGAGAGGAGGTGGGGTCAGACAGAAGCAAAGAAACTGGCATACTTATATGTGTTTTAGTTAGATGATGATTACAGGAGCATTTGCATTATTTTTACACTTTCAGGCATATTCAAGTAATTTTAACAGAGTATTAGGCAGCTACAATAAAAGGAAAATAAAACGAATATGACTAAGGGTTAAATACTGAAGAAAGAGCGTAATAGCGAATGAAAGTAACTGAAAAATGATGAAACCTGGCCAAGGGGTTAACGGGTAAAACTCACTTGGGACTCTGTTCCTGAAGTCTCGTGTACAAAAGTCCCCTCATCCCCCAACTCATGGAGGCTACTCCACCAGGTGCAGTGCACGGCACCCTGAGAGAGTAGAGTGGAACCCTTGTCCCTCTGTAGCCATGTGTTGCTCTGTCTTCCCTTAAACTGAGTTCTTTAACAGCAGACATTTAATACCATGTATTCATATTGTAGAACACCATACATAATCATTATGTACTTAAGAGAACAAACAAGTGTACAAATGATTAACTTAATGTGGCAATTGTTGATTTTCAGATAATTCAGTAAAAATAGTTATGAAGTACTGAGCACTATGTTTGGAAAATTATTTAATCTGACCTTTCTCTCTCTCTCTCTCTCTCTCTCCTTTCTTTTAAAAAATTTTACCCCAGAAAACAAGGATTAATTAGACTTCAAAGATATGTTTTGGTTTTTGACATGTGGCTAATTAATATAAAAAAATGTGTACACATGTAAGTACTTCGTTTCAGTAATGCTTGCAATAATTTATGAATGTGTTTACGCAGGTGGAGGTCTCTTGGTAATCCCCTGTGGGAGATTCAAAATATCCATCGCTGGCTTAAGGCACAAGAGTATGTCCTGATCTGCACTCACTTTGAACCAACGGTACCCCTCTAAATATTTAATTTGCAAAGCTGTCAGTAGGCATTACAAGGAAATGAAAAGACTAAAGGTTTCATTCATTTTTATGTGGAGCAAGATTATGAAAAGAAAAATAAAGTGGAGATTTCCAATACAGTTATGTCAGACTAGAAGCACCAAGGTTCACTTGCAGCTAGTGAGTGAATAGATGTAAAACTAAGCCAATAAAGAGGCACAGATGGAGCGAACCAGAGTTGTGGACATAGCAGCGTTGATGAAAGGAATACCAAAGATAGAAAAATATGACCTGATTCAATAAAAACCGCAGGCATTTCAGCACATTGGTAGAAGGCAGAATCAGGGACTCATCTGTGCTACTGTGGGTTGATGTAGGAAACTGGCCGACACTTGAAAATGAGGCAATGCTTCTGTCTCATTGAACCAAAACTCGCCAGGAGCCACCCAGAATAGATACATTATCCCTAAAACTTGATTGTGGACTGTGAATGAAAAACGTAGCTGCTTGGTGGAAATTCAAGAAGGTTTTGCATGCAGCTAGCTAAATGAATCTACATTTTCAGTGGAGCAAAGTAACATGAAGAAAAAGCAAAAGAACAAGGAAGCAGGCTCATTTTTGATCCATTGGTGATCATCCTTGATATGCCACCAAAATCTTGTTAGTCTTTTACACAATGAAATATATCAATGTAAAAATATTTCAAAGTCACAGTTCGATAAAAACAGGAAGACTTTTCCATGCAGAACGAAACCCTAATCCTTCAGAGGGAAGTACAGAGAATTGAATGTAATAGTTGTCTCTTTTTCTTACCTTGAAATAGTTTCTTTTGCAAATGGGCTTAAATAAAACTATGTTAAGTATTTTAACCACTAAAGTGCTATTGAAGCTCTAAATTAAAGTTCAGTTTTAAAAATTGATCTCATTTTAAATAATTGAAATTTAGCTTACATACTACATAATATTTATGCACACTACACATCACTTTTGGAAACCTCTAAGGAGTTCATTGGAGGTTTCAAATAGTAATTATTTAATTATAACATAGACTCAGACACCTCCTTTACATATTTGCTTCTCCTGTTGTATAAGAATTAATCATGGAAATAATTTTATGGTTTCATATGTAATTCAAGTTCCTATAAATCACTACATGATGTAAACCTGGCCCTTCATTGGTACAGTGGAGTTACAAACTGTAGGTACTGTGAGCTCCGTCATGTTCCACCCATGAATGCCAGTCAGGACTTGGACATATCAACCTTCACACAGATTAATGCCCAGGTTGCTGATTGACATTGTATGTCAGTGGTAAAAAAATATGAATGTTACTACTCCAGTGTAAACATAGAAAAAATCATTAATTCAGGAAATGGATAAGCGGTTCAGGAATATCAGGGATAAAACATAGCAGAAGAAAGCATGCCATAAGTTCTAATTCCCATTTTTCTCTTAGAATTATGGTCCTTGGTAAATAGTGAAGATTTGCTCATATGCAACTTTTTTTTCCTGGCATATGCTTTGGGAAATTCAAGGATCAGAAATTACAGTCTAGGAACACAGATAAGAAAAATACTTTTAAAAGAATTTTAAAGACAATCTAGAATTTGTTCACTTCTTTCATGATAAAGCAAAATGCTTACTAATCTATTTTTATTAAATGTGTCATATAAAAATCTATATGATACAATCCTGGTTTTCAAATTACTTTTATTCAAGAAATATGTGGGGAATGTTATATTTTTAAATGAAATAATGTTATAAGTTCAATCATTGATACATATATAAATAAGCAAGATTGTCTTTGAAATGCATTTTATCATATATGCACTGATTTAACACACGGCTGTTACAAATATGGAGAATATGACTCCAGAAAAATTACTTTGATTATGAAATGCATATACACACATAATTCACTGCCTTCCTTTTAAAAGCAGCTTGCAACACATTTAGTGAGAGAAATTCTAGTGATAATGTTACAGTGGGAAATGGATACCTAAAGTTGAAATACTGGTAGTAGGAATACTAAAAAGATGTAGATTAGAATTTTCAAAACGTTTGATATTCATAAAGAAATGGAGCATGGGAGTTGCTTGGGGTTGAAATGCATTCCCAAAAGGATATTTTCACATCCTAACCCCTAGATTCTGTGAATGGGACTTGATTTTGGAAGAGCGTTTTTGTAGATATAATCAAGCTAAAATGAGATCACACTAGAGGTAGGTTATCCTTTTGTCCTACATGACCGGCATGCTTATAAATAGAGGAGTCGCAGAAGCACATACCCTCAGAGGGAAGGTGTAGTGCGTGACCTTGGAGCCAGCAGGTCATTGTTGTGCAGGTATAAGTCAACAGACGTGGAGAATTGCTGATAACCAGAGGCCTCAAACAAATTTCCCCCTTGACTATCCCCAAAGAAACAAACCTTCCAACACCTTGATTTTGGACTTCTGGCCTCCAGAACTGTGAGAAAATAAATTTTGGTTGTTTTAAGTCACCCACTTTATGAATTTGGTATGGCAGCCTTGAAAACCCACATAGGAGGAGTAAAAGGCTCCAACATTTCCACACTGAGTTAAAGGGTGCATAGTAGCAAAACTCAGTGGAAGTAATAAAGTTAGGCTGCTATTCAAGGTGTGGCCTATATGTATGTTTCCTTTTAGAAACCTTAATGTTTATTTTTTCCAAAGGGAAGTTAGAGTAAAAAATATTGCATTGAAATTTTTTAGGAAGGTCTCCTCTGTGTTCCAATGGTAATTGGTACATTTTTATAGCACAAAACTTTCTTCAGAACTACAGCTATCTTCCTTTTTCCATTGTACTGTGGATCATTGAAGGTGGAGCTCAGTGATGGGACCATAATGGTTTTTAAAATGGACACGGGAAGGAAACTGAACTGTGGAATAGGCTTTGCATGATTAGTACATACAAATGGAATGTCTAGTGTGGTTTCTCCACAATATTCATGCCCTCGTCCCTATAAGCAGTGCTGATGCTATGGTTACATGACAAGGGGAGAGGAAAGGATTTCATAGGTGTAGTAAGGGTTCGGACCTGAAAATAAGAGGTTTCTGGCTTATCTGTGTGGCTTTGTCTAATCAGAAGGCACTAAAGAGCTTTCTCCAGCTGGAAACAGAGAAACTGCAGCAGAGCAATTTAGGGAGACTCGAAGTCTGGGAATCAGTTACCATGCGTGACAGTCGGAAGAGAGAGGGGTAGCATGATGAGGACTCCAAGGGGCCTTTGTGACCAAGAAGCAAAGTCCCCAGGGCCACGGACGGAGAAGGAACCTGCTGGGCTCAGGACATGGATGCAGGGAGCTGATTCTGCCACCATACAAATCAACTTGGGAGCAGATTGTCTCCGGAGCTCTCTGGTGACCATCAGACACTTTGACACCTTGGTTTCACCTGCTAAAACAGGGGTGGGCAAAATGAACCAAACCTACCGGCACTCCTGACCTGCAGATGGAGGCAGTGGATTTGTGTTTTGTTACGCGGCTAAGTTTGTGGCAATGTTTCTGGCAGCAAGAGAAGACTCACACATAGGTATTGCTAAAATAGTCCAGGGGAATGGAAGGAAAGCAATGAAAGTTTGAGGGGAACATGTAGGGTTTCCAAGCCAGAGTTCCTGGTTTCAAATCGCAGCTCTCCCACTGAGCTTTCAGGTCTTGGACAATTTATTTATTCTATATCTCAGTTTCATTTCTCTAAAATGGAGGAACTCTTTCTAGTTTAAACAGGACTTGAGACAATAAAGTACAAATGGGGCTAATTCAAATAACAAGCTTAAAATCGTGACCAACATAATAAAGTCATACATAATAAATGCAAGTTATTTTATTTTTTTTAAAAGATTTTATTTATTATTTCCAGAGAGAGAGGAAGGGAGAGGGGCAGAGAGGGAGAGAAACATCAATGTATGATTGCTTTTCACCCTCCTCCAGCCAAGGAACTGGCTGGAGACCTTGCTTGCAACCTGGTCCTGTGCCCTGGCTGGGGAATCAGAACAGCAACCTTTGGGTCCGCAGGCCAGCACCTCATCCACTGTGACACCAGCCAGGGTGCATGTTATTTTTATTGCTATCACTTTTATTTAGGGACAAGGAGAAGAAACCTATAGGCTAGTATATTAACCACCCAGTATATGCTTATCAAAGAAGCAAATAAAAAAATAAGAATATGTTAATAAAAGAAAAAATAAAATTCATGAGAAGAAAAATGATCATAAAGACATGGAAAAGCTCAGGTAGTAAAGTAGAACCAAATTTGAAATAGGCGAGACTTTCACAGAAGATGACAATAGGTTAGAGGCTCCAGAGGAGAAATCTGAATTCACTGAGGGAGCATTTCCATGTGGTTTATTTACATATCATCTGCAGTAAGTAGGCTTGCTGGAATGACAGCTAACCTGGAAGTCAGGGAAGTAGACTGCTGTAGGAGGAAGTAGGGATAAGGTCTGAAGGACAGTGAAGGTTCCAGGGACTTTCACGTCACTCAGACAGGATGTGCATAATGGTGGATATGTAACAAAGACAGGACAAGAAACTGGGGAGCTCTGGTGACTCCTCTGTCTCTGCTCCTAACACTAACCAGCTCCTTTAGCTGAAAATTACCCATGGATATGACAAAACACAGCAGCTTCCATAAGACAGATTATATAAAAATGTCAAGTTAAGTAGATAGGACTATTTTTGAAATCTGCTTTCTTTTAGAAAATTATGTATATTTCTCCTCAATTTATTCTTTCTTAAATATAATCATTTTCCCTTGTATTACTCTAGCATAGGTCTAAATTGTCCATTGTCACTTTTCACCTCCAAGTCTGAATTGTAGGCATAATTGTTTTCTCCCTGCTTTCATGGTTTATGGGCTTCATTTTACATATATATATCATATATATATATAAATATATATATATATGATATATATATATACATATAATGAAATACATATATATTCTTAACTCAATAATAAGTCAGCCTATTTTTCTTCATTGAAGCCTTTTTTCTTCCTTCAGAAAAGGAAGTTATGTTCAATTATACACAGAATGTCATTCACAACACAATGCCAAAGAAAGGCAAGCTCAGAAGGGAAGGGTAGGACGCAGGACAGTAACCCTACCTCTTCCAATGGTGCCCAACTTGAACTTCCCCTCTTTGTGTCATAGGTTTGCCTTGCATTGCCTATGTAAAATGGTGACATTCTCATTGAACAATTCCTCCTATCAAGACTTCCTCTCTGACATTCCCAAAATACTTTTGCCAATATACACTGATTAAATCAAGTCCAAAATGTGTTTTGCTATAAAACAGGGGTGGTAATTACAACTTATCAATGTATTGATGCTGAACAATCATGATGCTCTATGTAGAGATTCAGTACACATTGGAGACTACCATAGAATGCGGCATGTAATAAAAACACACTAAATATTTTCCACCGAATGGCTTCTTCACATACATGTGGTTTTTCATAAACAACGAAAGCAATAGCAACCTGTTGTTGCATGCGCCAGGTTGTTAAATGATACTGGAATAAGACATTGAGTAAAAGGGGCAGAGTGCCTGCCCTAATACACAATGCATTAAGGAGGGGTGAAATAGACAATGAATGAGTTAAATAAGATCAAAGGAATCAGTGCTATGAAACTAATTTTTAAAAATAGCAGTGGCACTATTTTATGCAGGGTGTTCCACTCAAGACCTTTAGAAAGGGACGGTTGCCCAGGAGCCTGGATGAACTGAAATGGGGAGGTCATGTGTAAAACTGGGGAAGAGCCATTCTAGGGAAGAAGCAAGGTCTGGCCTCGTGAATAGAAAAGAGCAAGGAATGAGGTCACAATTCCCTTATTCCTTCAAAAAGCAGTTGGCATGCTCAAAAGCTAAATTTGTTCCAACAGCACCTCATTTCATAGCCGGTACTTCACTGCATTGTGCAGGGTTTAGCTTTAACAGGTTGGTCATTTGTGTCCCTGGAGAGCATCCCCTTTTTGCAAAAAAAGCCTCATGGAATCACTTGTGCCGCTTTTGAAATATCCCAGCTGTCAGTCTTGCTTTTCCTGATGCACCTTTGACCCAGGGCAAAGGGCAAATTAACTAAGACAGTATGAAAATGATTTCCCTAACTCCTTGCTCAAAAAATACAGGATGGTTAATTAAAATTTTGATCTTCCCAAGTTGCATAATAACTTCAAGGTCAGCGTGCTTGAGATTTTATGACTTACATAATCTTAATGAAAGAGAATGCTCTAAATCATAGAAGTTTGAAATAACACCATCTGTTATCTGTTTCTTCCTTGTGTTTAAATAACTGTAATCATCTTGTAGCCACCCATGTATTGCTGATTTCTTCTATGTCATACCTGGACAGCTATTGGGGTTTTCAGAACTTTGGTTTACAAGCATGTTTTTAAACAATGAAAGTTTTGGGCATGTCTTGGGTTTTTAAAGACCTTTGTATTCAATGTAGTTTGTTGGTGGTGGTAGATAGATGCCTTTTGAAGGCTAAGGCTGCCTCTAATGTGTTCCTTGTAATTTATTGTCTGTTGAACCAAGTCCAACTCACTGCTTTGCTCAGCATGTCTCTTCAACTTAACCTAATGTTGTTCATCATTATTCTCGGTTACTACAACTTTGTATTCTCTTCAGGTTCCTAGGACTACATTTCCTTTCCTTTCTTTCTTTTCCTCTTTTATTTTTTTAAAAAACAGAGACAATGTCTTTGTGATTCTATCAAAAACAGGTCTTGTTTGAAGGAGAGGTTGTTCTGCTGATGTTTGGATTAGGTCGAGGAAAATGTGCATATGTATAATGTTTAAATTCTACTTTCATTTCAGAAAACATTACGTATCATGCCCCTAGAATGAAATGCTTTGTATTGTCCATTTGCAAAAATATTTTACCCTATTATTATAGTTAATTATTTGTGTATCCTATTTAGGTTTTCAAAACTGTATGATACATACTTAAAATTTATATTCACTGAGGCATTTACTTAGCTCCCATTATTCTACATCTTGTCTTTAAAACATTACAATATTATACTTAAAATAATGCCTCTAAATTCCTATCAGTTGATAAATAACAGTATTTTAATATGGTTCATAAAATGAAATGCAAAATGGAAAGAGTATTAATCATATTGCAATATTGCTATTCCTCCTTCTTTAAAGCAACAATGAAGTCTCTTAAGTTTCCTAGAGAAAAATATATATTTTTTTCCATAAGGAGAGTATATATACACAGTATATATGTTATAGACACAGTATATATATGTGTGTGTGTGTGTGTGTGTGTGTGTGTGTGTGTGTGTGTATATATATGCTCTCCTTATGGAAAATAGCATTTGGGGGATAAAGTGGCTTCTGAAATCAATTATCTGTGTTAAATAGTTTCTTATGTATGCTAATAAAAAACATCCAATTTGCCTTAGATAACCTCATTGTACTCTAAATCAGAGTGGAAACACTACACTTTACTTAGATCGTGCTCTGAGTTTCCTTATCTGTTACACTCTACGAGAAAGTCTTTTTTCATGATTCTGTTTGTAAAAAACTTTCTTAGGCTTTGGAAAGTTGAGTTTGGCTCTAGAACCTTGACAGGACAGAGCATCAGTGGTCCCTTCAGCCAGTTCCAGATTCAGGTTTTCAGACATCCTGTGCCTCATTGCAAGGGTTCCTTTCTCCTCTTCCGTACTCAGCTTACATTTCTGTTCAATTTCAGCACTCACATCTCAATAAGTATTAAGTATTAATATCATGATGGAATTTACAACAAATGTATTCCAAATCTTTCCAAATGGATATGATTTAGGTCATTTTGTTCAAATCAGAGTGTTTCTAAAATTTATTTTAAAAACATTAAGGATTTGGACTTTACTAAGAATGGTATTCGATTGCTTATATAATTTTTAATTTTCCTGGTATGTCTGGCTGGGGGAATTTAGTTGGTGCTTAAGAGTGTCAAATAAGAACAGGCAAACAAAGCAGTCAGTTTGATTCATATAAGGGTGTTATTGTGAATAATTCATCTTTTGACTTAAATCTCTTATTTCTATAGTGCTTACCAGAGAAATTAGATTGAATTTTCTGTTTGTTAGTTGACTGACATTTGTTTTATTTATATTTTCACATATTGCTGTACTATCACCTGCATTTTAGCTAGAAGATTTTGACTGTTGAAGAAAAGACTAAAGGTCATCCTCCCACATGAGTTAATACAAAATAAAGAGGTGAGTAAGAGCAATGTGAAACAGGAAATAATAGGCAATCTCAGAATGAAGGGTGTGCCTTATCAACATTATATTGTGAAAACATTTGTATTAATTTAATGTAAAATTGAATGAAG
Organism: Noctilio leporinus; assembly: GCA_004026585.1. NCBI lineage: Eukaryota > Metazoa > Chordata > Mammalia > Chiroptera > Noctilionidae > Noctilio > Noctilio leporinus. The sequence goes on from PVIW01000010.1 coordinate 717,026, forward strand.
AGATCATCACACTAAATAGAGAGTAGGCCGAAAAGTGGTACAAACTTTCAAGTTTTAACAATAATTAACTGAGTATATGTTATGGAAGGTAAATCATGTTATGTGTTTACAGTTGTAGAGATGTTAGGAAAAAAAAAGAAACCTACAGAACATTATCAGATAAAGCTGAAGAATTCTACCCATAAGTAGGAACTGAAAAAGTAGTAGAAAAGTAGAAAAGAAGGTAAAATGTTAATCTATGCAAGAAGAAGGAAAGTAAACAGAATAAATTATAAAACAAATAATGCTACAAAATTTTCCAGAACAGAAACATAAAATATTCTTTATTTAAAGATTGCATTGGGCTCAGACCAATTTATACAGGAAAATACCCACCAAAGAAGACAGAGGGAATCATCATGAAATTTCCAAGAACTGTGGAGAAATGGAAAATTTTAGGAGATTCTAGATTGGTAGAAAGAGGGGGTAGGAAGTAGGTCGTTTATAAGCCCAAAGTCAATAGACAAATTCCTTTAAAATTCTGACAGAGGAAAATATTATTTCCAGCCTAGAATTCTATACATTACCAACTTTTCAATCCAGTGTGATGGTAGAATAAAGACATTTTCAAGTGTACAAGATTTTCCCATATAACTTTTCTCAAGAAATTGCTGGAAGCTGTGTTCCACCGAAGTGGAACCAATAACTGAACAAACGTATTAATATGATTGATGTAAATGAATACATGCATATATGTGTTAAGAAAATATTAAATGAATAATTTCATTTCTTATAAAAATAGTCTTTTTATCTTGAATTATAAATTCAAGATTATTTGAGATATCTTTAAGATTTCACATGGCTTATTCACAGGTGAGGATTGTTCCTTTTACTGGAAACTTTCATGTAATTCTACTTACCATTTTGATACAGCTTTGTCATTTTGTAGAGACTAAAACAATGATATGTGTATACATTACATCAATGTGATACAATCAATGTAGTTCATTATCTGAAATGAGTATTGATACCATTTCTGGTATCTTCACTACTGAGCTTTTACCAAGACAGCCAGTAAGTAATTTTTTTACATCTTTCAGTTAGATTAAAAGGAAAAGGCCACGTGTCTTTGGAGGTGAATGATTTCTTTTGAAAATTGAAAAGTAGATAACTTAATTATTTAATAATAGCTTTAGGAGATACCCCTTTTCTACTTCCATTTACTATTTTCTGTTCAACATCATGTACTGGGTTAAAGAGGAAGAGAGTGACAATGGTCTGGACAATAGTCTACACAATTCAGAGACCCAGCATTTCTTCAGGTCCACTGCTCAGCCGTGTTATTAAAAGCCACCCACACTCAGAATAAATAAAACGGCTAATGCTACAAATCCATTTCTGTACTTGTATTTCTTAAGGACCAAAAGGTTTAGACACTTGAATACATCTTTGCCGTTTCTTTAAACATGGTCTTTGTAGTCCATTTGCTGTGTTTTCTTTCTCATAATGCATAACTGTTTTGAGCATGCCAAGTATTCTAGACATTTCTTAAAATCTCCATCCTGAGAAGTATTTCCTTTCCAATCTACCTTATTCTTACTAGTGCTTTCCATGAACAAATGGCTATTTGTACAAGGTAGCCATTTTTATTATTTCTATATGATGTATGAGGATTCTGAGCTGCAAAGAGATTGTTCCAGGCACCAAGTCCATGATCTTTGTCATAACACTGAGCTGCCCTCAAGGCCGTATTTCTTCCCAAATCTGTGCTTTCAGGTGCTTCTGGAAAATCTACTCTCCATTGTCTATCAGAAGGAACATAGTTTCTCATTGGTTCTCCATATCCCCCAAATAGAGCAAACAATGGTATTTTGCCCTTCCTTCATTATTAAATAGGGCAAGAGTTGGGCTCATTCTTAGGTTTTTCAATTTTATTTCTCTTCCAAAAAGTTTATTTAAATAAACTTTCCTGTATTTCTCAAGTCAGTCATGTCTGTTCTATTTATTAGATTGTCAGATTATCTCTGAGGACATTGATCATTCATTTGGGAGGAATTATTTTTCTATTTCCTAGTTGAATTTTATTCAACTCAGAGTTCTTTCCCTACTAATGTTTCAGTCTCCTACATTTTTATGTGGTTGATTTATCGACCATTACTAGTTTGGGGAGTTTGTATATTACTTAGGATTTCCAGAGATGATGAAAATTGTTTTTAAAAATCTTCCTATTTCTTCTAGCATTTTTGTATTTTAGCTATTTTATGTCTATGTTAAACATGTAAATTTTGCATTGACACCGATCAAGTTATATCCTCCCCCAAATATCCTGTACAACATAGCCCCTCCTCTTTCCCCATATGGTTCTTTACTTCTTGCACTTGGTTCCCTAGAGAGCAAACTCTCAGATAACGCTGGCATGCAATGGCAGGGAGGGAAGCAGGGCCCAGTACAGAGCGAAGTGAATGTATGATGCAGTCCGAAAGGCAGGTCCATGGGGGGAAAGGGGAGAGACCTGAAGGTGAGATACTATTTCAGAGACCTCCTGATTTCTGGTGAGAGGTCCAGGGCTTTCTTCCTACTGACTCTGTGAGCATCTCCCCCACCAGCTCAGTATCTGAAGGCAGAGAGTTGTCTGCCTCCCCAGATGGGCTTTGGACAGCACGTCGCAGCATCTGCACAGTGCATTCCTGTGTGTCCACTTCCTGATACCAACTTTCTCTTATTTAAAATCCTTCCCATCACGCTGGCTGGTGGCACAGTGGATAAGGCACCAGCCTGCGAACCCAAAGGTCGCTGGTTCGATTCCCAACCAGGGCACATAATCAGGTTGCAAGCCAGGTCTCCAGCCAGATCCGTAGCTGGAGGCAGGTGACATGCATTGATGTCTCTCTCCCTCTCTGCCCCTCTCCCTTCCCCTTTACCTAAAAAATAATAAATAAAGTCTTAAAAAAATAAAATAAAATCCTTCCCATCAATCTTAGCATAAAATCTTCAGATTGTCTTAGGCTTCAGTACTAGTGGTTTCTAGCCTCTGCCACCTCCAAATGGCCTATGTGCCTCTACTGTCCCAGATATGCAACCTGTACCTACTTGCACAGGGCTATTTTCATTTCTCCAAGTACATCCTGGCTGCTGTGCCTCTATGTACTCATTACCTTTTATATCCTGCTTAGAGGCTACAAGCTATAACTTATACTCAAAGGTAGAAGGTCAAACCAAAGCTTTTATCAATTTCTGTTGGAAATCTCTCACTTTCTGAATTCTGCTTTTTTTTTTAAGCTAGTTTGGCTCCAAACTATATATCATTTGTCACTACTTTCTGTCCCTGTGTCTTGACTATTGTCTCATAAATGTTGGTCTATAGACCGGTAAGAATCTATGGGTGAAGTTATTCTTTTACAGATAAATGAAAAATAAAGGCAACCAAAGGAATTTTCCATAAAGCCACCCTAAGAGATGTGATGCAGTGTCATTCATTGTTAAATCACTTGTTAAATTGTCCTTCACTTTATAAAATGATGATGATGATGATAGAAGCAAGGTCTTCCTTCCTTCCTTCCTTCCTTTCTTCCTTCCTTCCTTCCTTCCCTCCCTTGTTTCCTCCTTCTTTCTAAGGTTTGAATATAACATAATAAACAAAATTCAAAGCACAGATTAGATCATCATTTTTAACCCTTCTGTTGCTCTAACCCTTGAGTTCGAATTTTTAAAAATTGTTGACATGGTTTCCATGGCACCTTAATCAGTGCCCAGAACACACAGTAGGTGCCAATAGATCTTGAATAAATGAATGATCACCTCTCAGATTTGCCAAGGTGAGTATAAGCTAAGAAATGAATTAGCTGAATGAAATCATTCAAGGGAACACAATGAACACACATGCTGCTAGCTCCTAGGCACAGGGGACACTGCCTGGTTGTTCAGCTAAGTAGATTCATGTGCCTAAATATTCCAATACTCCTAAAGGCTTCTCTACACCCTCATGAACCCAATGCTCCCACAATTAATAACCGCTGTTTACAGAATAGTCCACTATGTTCTGTGGACGATGTTTTGCACAGCTGGCTATCCGTATATAGCTACTGAGCTAGATGAACATTTTTTACTTTAATTCAGGACATAATTAAGCCCCATGTCAAAAACCTGAAAGACATGCAATAATTATAGAAACAGGGTAGGAGAACTGTTTTTGATCCAAAGTGCCCGTTCAGACTCAACACCCCTTTATAGCAGCAATCAACTGTGAACTCTGGGTAGCACCTGTAATGGGGTACTTACAGATTGTTCTCTAATTGTTTCACCCACCACAAATGGTTACAAAACATCCAATGCAGAACAGAAAAAATGATTGAATTACCTTTTGGCCTCCTGAAAACTATTTTTGTGCTGCTCTGACTCCGCCTACAGGTGTCTATTTTATTTCCATAAATATAGGAGATGAAACCCTTTGGGAAAGTATAGAAAATCGTCTAGACACCATAAATCACATAATAGAGTGAACTTATTATCTATCCTCCACCCCGCTGAAGCGAGGTGTAAATTCAGTTTTAAGGAAAGCTAACACTTTTATTCTGTTTTAAAGCAATTTCTTACCTGGCAGATGGGTAACTCTTCACCTACATTTCATGAGGTGCAAATTAATTTTTGGTTCAGAGAGTAACTCATTCTTGTGTAAGAAAATTGTAACAGTAAAGACTGATTTCTTCTTCTCAGGAAGGCAATTGAGTTGAATGGAGATATATCAGATTCCAAAAATGTTTGCATTGTTTAAAATTCTACCCCTACTTCTTCTAGATTATTCCCCAAAAAATGATCATATTTTATTTCAACATACATTACAATCTATGTATTTATTTATTCTGTGATATTGACAGAACAAAATATATAGAAGTTCTTCTGCACTACTCCAGTTGTGAATTCAATTGGCTAATGTAATTGATTTTAAAATAACTGTCATTGATAGTGTAATAACTATTCATTCCATTTGTATTTTCTGATATAACCAGCTGCTGACAAAGCATATTCAAATAGGTTTACTTCATTTTCAGTTTGTTTAGTAACTATAATTATAGTTATAACTTTAAAATGATATTTTGGTATAATTTAAAATCAAACCTTAGTCATTTCATTTGGAGGGGTGGAGAAATTTTTATTGGGGGGACACTTTCCAGAAGTGGAAATGGATCTAGTTGAATACTGACAGAGTGAGTAATTGATAATAACTATAAATTCTTTCATAGACAAAGTAAGACTTTAGTCAGGATTATGTAATTAATTGTGTGCTTGTGTAATATTCGTTTGAACTTGTTAATCTTTAATATAATCTACTATTTGAAATGTGCTTTAAGAATAGAATGGAAAACCATGATCTAATAAGACCTGTATATCTTCATTAAACAACAAATTTGGGATTCATTGGTATGATCAATGTTATGGGTATGTGACTTATTCTACTCTTCAAGAACCCTTCCATACATTTTAATCAAAATAAGGACATAAAGCCTTGGGAAATTTATGTATAGGTAGGAGAATATACCAATTTATTTTGTTTACCCTGGATTGAGGAATGGAGATAATATTTGTTTAGGATCTGTTAAGAGCCAAGTTAATGTGTTGGGTGTTCTCTTATACTTTCTGTATCCTTACAAGAATGCTGCAGTATATATATAGCTTCATTTCACAGATGGTCAAATTAAAGTAAAGTAAGGTTTAAAAGATAAAGTAATCTTCTGAAGTATACAAAATTTTATATTTAGTAGAACATAATTGAAAACAGTAGTTGTCTGGTCACAGGTGAGAATTCTTTCCTTCTAGACTTGTTTTCTACAAATGACTAACTGAAACCAAACAGTCAATTTCCACTTTATAACTCTATGGAAATTTCCACAGACAAAACAATTCACACGAAAGCCCTAGGTTTAGACCTTACGTTGCATCTCAACATTGAGTGTTACTTCCTTAGTCATAGTTTGAACTAGCTCCTATCATGTTAACAGAATATGTCTGCCATACCCAGCTACCAGATGGGTCACAGAAAAGGTCTTTAGATGTGTAAAAACCTGTACATTCTTTTCTTATACATAAAGTAGAAAAACAAGTGAGGAGTAATTCTAGCTACCAGAGACCTTGAATTCCTTCCAAATCTAAAAGAATTAGTAAAGACCACAGCAATGATCAAGATACCGTTGATGTGTTCCAGAATGACTCTTGCAGCAACCCTACGCTACTCCCTGATTTTCCAATGTGACATGGAAACACCAAATGAACAGAGTACTGACAAATTAAGCATAGGGGAGAATATAAATTAAAGGTAACCTGGTGTTCCTCTCAGAACAATACTTTTGGAACAATAATATTGCTAGTCATTTACCCAAATTGACTAAAATAAAGGAAAAAACTATCTTTTGTTGTACTTCAGAACAAAGGAACAGCTTTTCAGTTGATTACAGTTGTGGATTCATAAATGGTGAGATAATTTCTAAGTCTGCTTTGCAGATGAATATTTAATTCAGAGGGTTTTGTTCTCCCAGCTCTTTATTTGCTAACTTTGGTACTAAACCCCTCATAATGCAATTCTGCCAAATTGCTCAGTTTGATATTAAAAATATATTATCTCTAAATTTTAGGTACATAATCTATTTAAGTATTAACATATCCACCCCTTCCCCATTGGGTTTTTTACTCTTGAAATTATTTCATTATAAACTGTAGTTCCCAGGGGGAAAAAATGAATTCTATCTATGGTAACTGGGAACTATTTCCAGAATAATCTTCACAGTCTATTTTTCATTGAACATAATAAAATGCCTTTTGACTCCAAATGGTCTTGTATTTCACTTCAGTAAATGCTAATGGGAGCTCTCAATATTAGCAATAAAAGTTAGTAAAAATCAAGAAAAATATCCTGCATAATAAAAGCACATTTTGTGTTTCTTTAAAGGGATTTCTACTTTCAATGTACTATCAGGAACTCCAAAGACTTGAACTTAGCCCTGGCTGGTGTAGCACAGTGGATTGAGCACTGGCCTTCAAACCCAAGGGTCTCTGGTTCAATTCCTAGCCAGGGCACATAACCAGGTTGCAAGCCAGGTCTCCAGTCAGGTCCATAGCTGGAGGCAGGTGAAAGGCAACCATACATTGATGTTTTTCTCCCTTTCTTCCTCCCTCCCTTCCCCTTTCTCTAAAAATAATGAATAAAATCTTTATAAAAACATGTTAGTCTTAAAAAAAAAGAATTGTATTTATATTAAGATACTATAGTTAATATTATAATAGGCTACTAATTATAATTATTTGAGAAATATATTTTTTGTAGCATTTGAATCTTTATTTAAGTATGCATTTTATTATTTTTAAAGTTTCCCATTCAAACCACAGCTGCAACTAAATCCAAATGTCCCAGGAAATATAAATACCAAGGTGGGGTCTCCTGAGAATAGCAGATTGGGGATTGTGAGAGTCAAGAAAAGATTGTCCAGTCCAGCCCTCTCACCTAACAGATGAGGAACCATGGCTGGAACAAGGGTAGTGTCTGGAAGTGGGGAGGGTGAGCTGGCACCTGGCAGAAGGTGCTAGAGACCTCTACGTAGTTCTGGCTTCAGGGCCTGGGAAACAACTTGATTAGAATGAAAGATTGAAATAAATGGATTAGCATTCATGATTCAAATTTGTATTTGAATACAAAGGAGCTCACAGGGAGCAATGCTGAATTGTCCCACTCTTTTCATACAGCCCACAAATATGCAAACACACAAACACTATGTAAAACACAAGGCTTATGGAACAAACTTAAATTTTTTAACTGAGGAAAGACTTATTAAAATTTGTTAGGGATTTTAGAGGCACTCAGAAATGAGTTGTCATTGACAGCATTGTGAAAGTTCTACAATTTAGGAAATATCTGAATTAATGACTTTGATCATGTTAACACAGAGATTCAGATATGGAATCCCAATAATATGGGCAAATAGGTTATCCTGAAATCAGGTTACTCAGCTATTAAAAAGAATAAATATTCATCTTACAGGTTAGTGTGAGAATTTACTTAATGTGCTTGTGCATAATGGCTGAAAGTTATAGCTAACAAAGTATTAAACAGTATCTCCACTTCTGAAACTTAATATACATATAGGCAACATTTTTTAATGTGTTGATCTCATGTGCCTGTGTTAATGTTGGTGAATCACATAGTGATTGACCATGTTGTCCATCCTTTGCCTACTGCCCAATACCTGGCCTACCTTGAGTTAAATATTTTGTGCAGTTTTTTTATTTGTTTAAAATGGGAGGATAAACACAGTTCCTGTTACTCCATCATGGCCATATGTTGTCACATATGGCAGCATAGCCTTCTCTTTTAAGGCTGTATATTTCATTGTATATACATATGGTATTTTCTTTATATATTCATCCATCAGTGGGCGTTTAGTGCTTTTCTGTCTTGGCTGTTTTGAGCAATGCTACAATGAACATGGCAGTGTAAGTAAAATATTTCTTCAATATCTTGATATCACTTCTTCTGCATATATACCCAGAAATGAGATTATGTATCATATGGTAGCTCTGTATTTTAATTTTTTGAGATATCATCATACTAATTTCCCTTATGGCTACATGATTTAGTTTCCTATAATAATGTATAGGGTACAACTTTTGCACATCCTCCCCAACACTTGTTTTCTTCCATTCTCTAATTATTTGTTTATAATAGCCATTCCAACAAGTGGTACCCCATTGTGCCTTTGATCTGCATTTCTCTGATGATTAGTGGTGTTGAATATCTTCATGTATTTGTATATGTGTCCTTTGTAGAAATGTCTATTCAAGTCCTTTGCCTATTTTTAAGAAAATTCATAAAAATCAGAAAACACATAAAAATCAGTTCTGTTTCTATACACTAAGAATACAAGAAAGATACAGAAAACACATGAAAATCAGTTCTGTTTCTATATACTAAGAATAAACAATCCAGAAAGAAAATTAAGAAAAACAATCCCATATATAATAGCATCAGAAAGAATAAAACACTTAGCAATACAATTAACCAAAGAGATAAAGGACTTGCACTCTGAAAACTATAGAATGTTGATGAAAGAAGTTAAAGACGACAAATAAATGGAAAGAAAAACTGATGTCCTTGGATTAGAAGCCTTATTATTGTAAAAATGTTTGCAAGACAAAAAGCAATCTGAATATTCAATTATATCCCCATCAAGATCTCATTGATATTACTTACTGAAATAAAGAAAACAACTCTAAATTTATATGGAACAAAAAAGACCTGGATAGCTATAGCAATTCCGAGAAGCAGGAAGTATCACACTTCTTGATTAAAAAAAATATTGGAAAGTTACAATAATGTAAAAAGCATGTTTCTGATATAAAGACAGACATAGGGACCAATGGAAGAGAAGAGAATCAGGAATAAATCTATACATAGGCAGTCTCTTTAACAAATAGTGCTGGGAACACTGGATGTTCACTGCAAAAGAATCTAGTTGAACCCTTATCTTAACCCTACACAAAAATCAACTCTAAAAGATTAAAAACTTCAACATCAGACCTGAATTTGTAAAATTTCTATTAAAAAATCCTATGGGTAAATATTCTGGACATTGGTCTTGGCAATACATTTTTGGATTTGATCCCAAAAACACAGGCAACAGGAGGACGAACAAGTGAGACTACATTAAACTAAAAAGGTCTGGCACAGCAAAGAAAACAGGAAAAAAATTTGTAAGGCAATTTACAAAGTAGGAGAAAATATTTTTAACTCCTATACATGATAAGAGGTTAATATCCTAATTGTAAGAACTTTCACAGCCCAATAGCAAAACAAACAATAATGCTGTTTGTTATTATATTTATATTTTAACATTTTGTCCATAATTTAATATAGACATAATTTAACATTTTGTCCATAATTTAATTTAAAATAGAGTAAGTTAGTTTAATAATAATGGCCAGAATACATATTTTTAAGATTTTATTTATTATTTCCAGAGGTAGAGGGAGAGAAACACCAATGTATGGTTGCCCTTCACCCGCCTCCAGCCACGGACCCGGCTGGAGACCTGGCTGGAGACCTGGCTATGTGCCCTGGCTGGGAATTGAACCAGTGACCTTTGGGTTCGCAGACCAGCACTCCATCCACTGTGCTACCAGCCAGGGCATATTTTTAACATTAACTTGACAGCTTGAGCAATGACCCTGGAATATTTTAAAAAGACTATAACATGGTAAAATGGCACAGCCTGGAGTTCAGTAACAATTAACTAGAATCTTAAGTACATTAAAAATTCCAGAATTTGTGGTCATCTGAAGATATAAAACTAATATGTATTAATCTTCAAAACCTTAGAACTCTTTAACTACCTTCAGGTGTTTTAGAGCATTTAGACAATGTGCCTTGTTGAAACAACATTTTGTATTTTGGGGGAATTTAATTGTTTTAATAGGCTTTTGGTTCTAAATCTCATAAATAAGGGGAGCAATCACACTGAGAAATCCATTTGGAGTTTAAAATTAGGTATGAATTAAAGGTAATTGAGATTGATTTTCTTAATTCATCAGTAGACTATCTCTGAAAGTGTTTCCAAAGAGGAACCCCCATGAGATTTGGAGCCATTGCAGCAAATGAGAATAAATTTAGTCTCTTTAGCCAAAAATTTAGAGAATAATTGGTCCTTCAAAATAATGGTTGCAGTATGTTATCTCTACAACTTTATCAAAATTTGTTTATTTTAAAAAATATATTGACTGATTTTCATCCTTTTCTTTCCCTGCAGATATGTGTTTTATAAAGTTTGGTTTATAACATGCATATAATAGTGAGTTTATTTTTAGTTTTATGTTTTTATGGTCAGTTTTTTCCAGGACTTTAAATGGATCAAAGTCCTACCTTTAATGGTTGCATAATTTTACATTACATGGTTGTTCAATGATTCCTGCAGTATTGGACATTGAGGTGGTTTCTAGTGTGTCATTATTATAAACATCACAGTGATGAAAATCTTTCTATGGTGTGGCTTGGAGGCAATGAAGTTACTTCTGGAAGTCTCAGTTTCATCTTCTGTGCAACAGGGATAGTCATTGCCCTTATTTGTTAAAATTACACAGCCCAGCACCATGCGCAGAAATTCTGGAAACGTGGGAATAGTAATAAATATTGATATTATTAAATCTTAAACATGTACATTTCTTTCTACCCAGTAGGTCCCTTTGTGGTAACCTATTCAAAGGAAATAATTATCAATGTGCACAATATTTGTCTGGCTGGATATTTTGGGGGGATTATTTACATAACAACATATTTATCACAGCTTCAGTGTTCAACAAGAAAGAGGGGCTAAATAAAGTAGGTTTCATTGATAGAATGCCATCTTATGTAGGCATTAAAATTAACGGTCTTGAAGTATGCATAATGGCATGGGAACATACCTGTGATATTTACAAAATCTAGCCTTTATATTTAAAAGCAGATTGTATTAGCTCCAGCTATTTATTTAGATTTATGCATTTTAATGTCATATTTGTGTTTCATTATGTCATTTGCTATCCTACACTGGAGATTTTAAAATGCTTATCATACCCATTTTTTTTGTATTTATGCATTCTCTCGGTAAGTTACCTTAAATGTCTGTAAATTGTATGCTAAAGTATTATTTGAGGAGCACAGTTTTCAGTAGCAAATAACAAAATCCTCATAAGTTGTTTAACTGCATTCACCTTGAAACCCTTGCTTATCTCCCTATAAAATATTTTACAAAAGGAAAGGCATTTAAGCTGTATTTTTCTAAAGTCATATTTTGGGGAAAGGCCATCTTTTATCTGAGTTCATTGTTGTGTAAGCCCTCCAGACATTCTAAGCCTTGTTATCAGTCTTAAATCTAAAGAGAAGAAGAAGAAGGGAAAAAAGAAAGCCCTAGGAAAGTACTGTGCAACTTAATTTTATTAAAGATAACTTCTCCAGCTCATCTTTCATTTTTGCTTCATTTCATTTTGCAGCTTTATCTAGAAACTGATACACTCACATAATCTTGTATAACATCTTTCTGCAAGAACCTGAAACATCACCCCTTTTGTAAATTCTTCTGTCCTTCCACATGGCTGTGCTCCATGGATGACATTACATAAATGCTCATGTGTTCAACTTCACTTTCTGTGAGTCCAAAGTACTTTTTGCAGTTCCAGAGTTTTAACTCTTTATTTGCATTATGTAATGGAAAACTACCAGACATTGCATTGGCATACCAATAATCACATGTAGGAAGTGAAATTATTCTTTTTTCCACTAAATCTACATTTGAATTATGTGCTTTCTCTCTTGCAATGGTACCTTGAAATATCAAAAACAGTTTTATGTACATTTATTGAAAATGCCCATACTGATGAATATACCTCTTAATATTTTTATGCTTCTTTACCTCCCACATTTAATACTTCACAAATTTCTGTTGTTTTTACTTTCCAACTATTTCTCAAATCATTTCCTTGAGATATTTTGTTGTTACTACGTTAGTTAAATATCTTATTTCACTTTCAGAACTGCAAGTCTCTCTCTTCTGCTCATTTTAGTTGGTTCACAATATTATGACTAGACTTAACATTTCAGATATAAAAACCCAGTCTTGTCATTATTCTTATTAAAATCCTTTGAGTGATTTTCATAGCAGACAGAATAAAATTCAAACCCAAAGTTAGCACCTAAGGCATTTTGCTCTCTTCTTACAAAATAATATCTCATACTTAATTTCATGTATATTTTTCATGTATAAACCACAATGAGATTGAAGTAGATGACTATGTTTCTACTCTACTGAGAATGACCAGTCACTTCTTCACCTGGAAAATTTTTTTAATTACCACAAATATCATTTTTTTCATTAAGGATGTCACAGGTTTTTGTATGTCCTTCTGTGATGCACTTACGCTTTGTACTGTGAACATTTCTTTAAGTATTTGTTTCACCCCTGGCTGGTGACTCAGTGGATAGATGTTGGTCTGTGAACGCAAACGTTGCTGGGTTGATTCCCAGTCAGGGCACATAACCATGTTGCAAGCCAGGTCTCCAGCCACGTCTGTAGCCGGAGACAGGTGAAAGGCAACCATACATTGATGTTTCTCTCCCGCTCTTCCTCCTTCCCTGACCTTCTCTCTAAAAATAATCAATAAAACCTTAAATAAATAAATAAATGTTTACTGTTGCAAAAAGGTTGGTCTTCCTAACCCTTCTTGGCCTTGTTTTATGAACCATATCTTAAAAGTGGCAGTGCATTCTATTATCGCTGATACAAAACTGAGTAGTTATCTCACTCGTAACCTTCCTTGAGATGTCAACAGTACTAAATATCCCAGAGGCACCTTAAAATTTGCACATCCGATAAGCTTGTTTAAGGTGGGACATATAAACTCTACCCCTCAAAGTAAAAGTATTCAATAATGAATACAGTATTCAGTGTGTAGAGTTTTAAAGAAGCCATTAGTATCATCAATATCAGTGACAAACATGGATGGAATGTTTTTGTGCATAGGTACTGTGATTTAGTGGAACTCATCCTAATATTTAGATTTATTGTAGTTTAAATTGGCAAGACATCGGGGACATTTAACTCCACTTGCATATTCATCTACCAAATTCAAATATGAAAAGTGAATTTCACCTCAGTATGTATAATTCAACGTCTGCAGTACCTCATTCGTGAATGTCCAAAAAGACAAATTGTTCTCATCGATCAAACAGGATTTTGGCAAGGAACTGGCAGGAAAACCAAAAGGCCTGCCAAAGTTTGGACTTTGCATAACTTTGTGCTTCTTCAGACTCTATTGTAATCTGTTACCATGTGTCATTTTGAATGTGTTGCTTTTAGGACTGGCATGAATTCATATTGGCACGGAGATAAAACTTCTACCATTGCTATACTTTATGCTTTATTTAAATGAATGAGAAATCCAAAGGGGCATTGGTGACAAGAATACCTTTTCAAACATGACACCTACTAGGAGAGTTATTTTGGTCCAGAGCTTAATTAGCTCTGCTAAGCATTGTAAGTATCTGGAGTCATGGGTAGTCTTCGTCACTGATTCACTGACTATGCAACTAATACTGCTTGAGATTTTATATCACAAAGATAACAAAGTTTGATGTGCATTATTCATTTAATATAACAGCTCTAGAGGGAATACAATCTAGTTATATCATCCCCACATTTATACAAGCAAATTGAGGCCTATGCTTAACTGACTAGCCCAATAATCAGCTAATTGGGGCCATGCCTTCATAATGATGAAATATTTTTTCTCCAACATTATAGTTATAATTTTAAAATATTATTAGTAACAAAAAAAGATATGCAAACATCCAGGAGATGAATTTACTATGCAGACCAGGAATGAATAAATTACACTTTTGTAGACTTCTAAATTCTAACATCGCATTATGAATATTCAGGCATTTATTCACACCATCTTAAGATAACGAGTGGCAATTTCTATGTAGATAGGAAGACAAAGCCTTTACTATCTGCAGCTTTTAGTTTAGGGCCAACCACACTTTATTAAAGGGGATGTGCACAATCAAATGACAGCAAAGGCCACAGAGTGTGTATTTAATGCCAGAGGGAAGTAAAAGCAGATCAGGCCTTGGACCTCATACAAATGCTTCCAAACCTGTAAGTATTCTGGACACTCAGCTAATTGTTGGTGCTCAATAAACAAAATTTACAACCTACAGAACATTTTCCATTTCCATCTAACGTGTATATATATGAGTTTACACAAGCTAAATGGTTACACACACCATAAGCTATGTGGTTTCTTGCGTATAGTTTATCTGATTTCCCTCATGTAAACACAGCCAGTATAGATATTCATTTTTATGCTCATTTATTGCGAGAAGCTGACTGTCTGTCTTGTGAAGGCAGTTGTAGTTGTAGAAGAGAAATTGTTTGGTCTGCAAAGAAATCTGTGCGATTCCTTCTATCTCTTTTGTCTTTATAAAACTTTAGAACAGTTTTAGATTTACTGAAAAAATGTAAATATTATACAAAGAGTTCAGTATTTCACACCCTATATACATTATTATCACCTTAAATTACCATGTGTTTTTGCTACAATTAATAAAATAATGTTGATACATTATCAGCTTTTTCAATTTTATTCACATGTCCTTAGTTTTTACCAAATTTCTTCCTTTTGTATGTTTCAGAATCCCAATCAGGGTACCACATACATACAGTCATCATGTCTCCTTAGGGTCTATTGGCTGCAATAATTTCTCAGGCTGTTGGTGCTTTTGATCAATTTTGGGAGTTCCTCATTTGGAATGTATGCTTTCTTACATGCTTAGATATGCATTACCGGTTTTCTTATTGTATGTGCACACAATCAACATGGCTACTGTTGATGTTCATTGCTGTCTGAGGTATTGTTTGTTAGGTTTCTCCACTTGAAAGTTATTCTTTTTTCCTTCTTCCCAAACTGTACTCTTTGGAAGGGTGTGCTTAGTACATCAGTATTAGTTGTTTTAGTTGTTTTAAATTCCCTGCTTAACAATTCCAATAAATGAATCTGGTTCTTATTTTGTTACTTCAGAGAAGGCTGATACACACACACACACACACACACACACACACACACACGTGTACATATGTATACACACACATTTATTTAATATTCTTTGGAAGGACACTTTTTATTGTGATCGGCAGACATTGAATTAGACAATAGAAACTGAGATAAACATACCTTTTTAATGTAAGAATTTACGTGAACCTGGTTAGTTGTCTCTATGTGATCTTTTCTGCATTACACATGCTGGAAGCTTTTAACTTCTTAGGTCTCTTCTTTCTTCCTCCCTTCTTGATCTTGTGTTTTCCTACAGACTCTTTCTTAGATAGATTCTATGTCATTTAGGGCTTTTAGCTC
Organism: Noctilio leporinus; assembly: GCA_004026585.1. NCBI lineage: Eukaryota > Metazoa > Chordata > Mammalia > Chiroptera > Noctilionidae > Noctilio > Noctilio leporinus. The sequence goes on from PVIW01000010.1 coordinate 732,929, forward strand.
TAATCTACTATTCTACTTGGGCCTCAAAGGTGTAGTGGTAAGGTGGTGAGAGAGGAGAACCACTCTGTCATTTCATAATTAAATACTAGACTGTTAGTGAATCAGCGTTTCTGAACTGTGAGCTTCACGTGTGTTTCTCCATTAGTGTGTCATATTTGGTTTTGTTTTATTTATTTGTTTCTTAACCCTAGGTGATAGAAGGAAGCTTAGGTGATACAAGAGGGGGCTATAGTGGGAAGGATACAGCTCTGCTATAGTGTTTTTCTTTCAGAAAAGGCCTTTATTGTGGCCTATTCTATGGGAAATTTCTCCGTGATTGCTCTCCTCTTACCCTTCCTTTTCAAAGTCATGAGTGGATATTTCTTGGCTCTTCACTGTGGGAACCTGGCATGGCTACTGAGGGTAAACTTGAAAATGTGGCCCTCTGAGTCAGAAACACCAGTGTTTTCTCAGTTTTAGGCTAGTTCCCACCCAGCCTTCAGTCATTTGTAAAAATTACTATTTCGATGTCCCTGCTGGTTCATGGCTCCAATGGAATCTTTTCCAGTAAGCAGAACTCTGCTGCAACTCTATGAACTAGCCTGTCTGTCTCCCCCTGTTTCACCATGGCAGTTTGCCCAAAACTTCAATTTTCTGTCACTGGCTTTCAGTTTCCTCAGCTTTTTCTTGTGAAAATGGGAGCGACAACTTCCAAGCACCTTATACGTTGCCAAGGAAAACAGGATGTCCATGAGTCTTTTTTTGTGCTCTATCTGCAAAGCTGGTCACTAAGACAAAACTGGGTTAATTTACATAAATATCTCAGGTGACTTTTATACAGGAAATTGAAGTCCAGGGACTAGTTATTAGGCTTCAAAGAAAGATGACCTTCTCTGTCTATCTAAGGCAATCCTAAGGTCTAACAAGTGAAGAATTTCTCAGATATACTAGCATCTTTCAAAAACTTATTAGGGTAGTCTGGTGACTAGGTTTTGGTCCATGGGTCAGTATGGGGGAACCCAGTCAGAAAAACAGGTGTTGTGGAATTTCCTCTCACCTTGGCCCCCTGACTAAGGTAATTTTTGTAAAAGTGGGCTTGGAAATCACATGCAACTGGAAAGGTCCCATTGACAACAGCACCAACACAGTGAGAAAGTGGTTATTTGTCTTTGGGGAGAAAGGAAAGCAAGAATGATTAGACTCTATACTTCTCATTTCCCTACCTTTCAGATTATGTTGTGCTTTAAAAGGTCTCTGATTCATGGAAAAATCAGAGACCCCTCAAATAATAAGCTTTATTCTGAAGTGGTAGTTTGGGGAAAATAATTAATGAAAAAATTGAAATATATGAGTATAATGTATCATTTGTGCTTGAGATATATGAGATTGGTAAGAAATTAATTTCAGTAAATAAAAAATATATAAATGATGTATTTAACATCATGGTAAATTAATATAAAATATGAACACACATAAAAGATACAAAATAACTTCAAATTTGATACATTAGACTTTATTTTTTATTGTGATACTTCACTGTTTATGCTAGTCCCAGTTTTCCCCCTTCTACCTCCCTCCACTCAACCCACACCCCCATACCTTGGGTCCTTTAAATAAGCTCTTCACCTTCTTTCAATCAATCTCCACTTCCTCAATTCCCTCTTACAGCTGTCAGTCTCTTCCATGATTCCATGTCTCTGGTTCCATTTTGCTCATTAATTTACTTTGTCATTAGATTTCTCTTATAAACAGGATCTTATCGTATTTGCCTTTCACTGGCTGGCTTATTTCACTTGTCATACTAGTCTCCAGTTCCATTGATGCTATTGCAAAAGGTAGCAATTTCTTCTTTTTTTCTGCTGCATAGTGTTCTGTTGTGTAGATGTACCAGTTTGTTGCCCACACATCTACTCTTAGACACTTATGCTATTTCCAAATCTTAACTATTGTAAATAGATGTAAATAGTTATGAACATAGGGGTGCATAAATTCTTTTGAACTGGTGTTTTGGTATTTTTTTCAGGTATATTCCCAGCAGTAGAATCACTGGGGAAAAGTCATTTCAGTTTTTTAAATTTTTTGAGGAAATGTCATATAATTTCCAACAGTGACTGTATCAGTCTGCATTCCCACCAACAGTGCACCAGGGTTTCTCTTTCTCCTCATCCTCACTGGCACAACAGTTTATTGATTTATTAATGATGGCCATTTTGGCAAGTGTACGGTGATATCTCATTGTGGTTTTAATTCCATCTCTCTGATGGCTAGTAATGTTGAATGTTTTTTCATATGTCTATGGGCCATCTGTATGTCCTACTTGGAGAAGTGTCTGTTCAGGTCCTTTGCCCATTTTAAAAATTGGATTGTTTGCCTTTCTGGTGTTGAGTCATATACATTATTTACGTATTTTGGAGATTAATCCCTTGCCCATGTATTGTTGGCAAATATGTTTTCCCATACTATGAGTTTCATTTTCATCTTGATGGTACTTCTTCAGCTGTGCAGAAGCTTTTTAATTTGGTGTGGTCCCATTTGTTTATTTTTTCCTTTATTTCCCTTGCCTTAGGAGATATATTAGCAAAATATTATTATATGAAATATTGGAAATTTTACTGTCTATTTTTTCCAGTAGGGTTTTTATGGTATCACAATTTATATTTAAGTATTTTATCCATTTTGAGTTTATTCTGGTATATGGTATAAGGTGGTAGTCTAATTTTTTGGCATGTACTAGTCCAATTCTCTGAATACCATTTGTTGAAGAGACTGTTTTTATTTCATTTATGCTCTTGTCTTTTTATTAAATATTAATTGGCCATAAAGACATGAAGTTATTTCTGGGCTCTCTATGCTGTTGTATTGATCTATGTGTCTATTCTTATGCTGGTACCAGAATTTTTTTGACTTATTACAGTTTAATATATATTACAAAAATAATTTTACACTTTTCTCTTTTACAGCTGATTTTACATTAATTATTAATTTGAACAACAGGGGAAATTTTTTGGATCGTTGAGTTGTTGTACTTTATATTTTCCCAACTTATATTAATTAGTAAATTAAAACAATAGACACATATGATGCCTTCTGTGTTTGAAAATAAAATAACAATTTATACTATTGTTTTTGATTACCTGTGTTTCTGGTTCATAACAAGACCATGAAACTATAGCCAGAAGAATGTGAACATCATACATCCCCGAAGTATTTCCAAGGAAAGATTATATAAAACATCTAGTCTCCTGATGACTCAATTCCTTCTTACTTAAGAAGATGATAACAATTGTGATTACTCAACTAATGTTAATAAAACAGGCATGAAATTAAATGAGCCTTGGTATTATATAGTTTAACTAAAAAAGATAGAATTTAACATCCACACTTCTTCTTTTATCAGGTTGAACTTCAAAGATAGCAATAGTGATTATATTTACAGCAACTTTTAAGTAAACCTTTCTTTCTGTCAGGCTAATGCTAAATTCTCTAGCTACACCATCTCAGCTAATCCTTGCAAACACCTCAAAAGATAGGTACAATTCAGTTTCCTATTTCACAGATAAAGATCTAACTTGTAAAAATGTTTATTGTCTCACAGAAAGTCTCATACTCAGCTATGAACAAAGGCAGGGTTCTAACTCAGGCCCAAGTGATTCCAGACACTCAATATTATTAAAACATTTAAAAAAAGGAAAAAAAGACTCATGGACATGGACAATGGGGTGGTGGTTGTTGGGGAAAAAGGGATATAAGGGCAGTAAAAAGTAATGTAAAAGAATTTTAAATTTTGATAGAAAAACTTCCCCTTTTAATTCTTTCTGAAAATCATTTTAGGTAATTGTGAATTTTAGACATTTGGATTTCGACATCTTAAGTAAAACATGATCTGATGTGGACTTATGTTTTTAAAGCCTAATAGGTTGTCATTTAAGCCTAACATTTCTTATGAGCTTTTTCCTTTAAGTAAAACAAATTTGTAGGCTGATACCTCTCTAATTTAGTCTTTACCCAATTAAAATTAATGCATTCATCTATTAAAGTAACCAACACAGTAATTGAGATAAATTAGACCATAAGCTAAACTACTTATGAAGGACAACAGCTAATAATTTATAATTCAGTTGGAGACAAAGAATGGATCCGTTGTTTTCAAGGAAAATATTTTTTAGATATAGATTATCGTTAAGTTTAGAATTGCAAAATTCATTTAAAATGTAGGTCATGTACTATTCTTTCACAAACTTAAAAAAATTATTTTCTATAAATTTACATATAAATTAATGTCCTAAGACCATTAACAATTTTATAATAGTTAAATATGAAAGAATAAAGATACTTTTTTCATAGAGGAAGATATTACAAAGTGAGCTGACTTGAACAGCCTTAATGTCTGACTGACTCCTGTGTATCTTCAATGCGGGGATATTTGAAAGCCATATTTTGATTTGTGTCCTTTTATAATTGTGTATGGTTTTGTTTGTTTGTTTGTTTTGTTTTATTGTCATAAGAACACAATATGAAATCAGCTTAACAAGTTATAAGTGTACAATGTTGTTAACTATAGTCACTATCTTATATAGCAGATCTCTAGAACTGAATTATCTTGTATAACTGAAACTTTATACCCATTGAGCAACAATTCCTCATCTTCCTTATCTATTCTAGCTTCTAGAAATCACTGTTATCCTCTCTGCTTTTATGAGCTTGAATAACTTAGATATCTCATATAAGTGGAACCATACAGTATTTAACTTCCTATGACTGGATTATTTTACTTAGCATAATGTCATCTGTGTTCATTCGTGTTTTTAAAAATGGTGGGATTTTCTATTTTTAAGGCTGAATAATACTGCATTACTGTATATACCATATTTTCTTTATTTATTCATCTGTCTGGAAACACTTGGGTTATTCCCATATCCTGGCTATTGTGAATTACACTGTAATGAACATGGGGATGCAGATATTTTGAGATCCTGATTTCAGTTCTTTCAGACATTGATTTGCTAGATCATATGGTAGTTCTAGTTTTAATTATTTGAAGGACCTCCATGCTGTTTTTCATAGTGGCTCCAATATTCTGCCTCCCACCACAGTATACTAGGGTCCCAATGTCTCCACATCCTTGCCAACACTTGTGATTTTTTACTAGTCATCTCAACTGTTGTGAGGTGATATCTTAGTAAGTTTTTGATTTGCATTTCCTTGATGATTAATGGTATTGAGCCATATTTCATATAATATTGACCATTTGTATATCTTTGGAAAAATATCTATTCAGGTCCTTTGCCCATTTTTAAATTGAGTTAATTGCTTTTTGCTATCACCATATAAGAACTCTTTATATATGTTGGCCCTATCAGACATAGTTTGTGACTATTTTTTCAATCTGTAGGTTGCCTTTTCAATTTATTGATTTTTCCCTTTACTGTGATGAAGCTCTTTAGTTTGATGCAGTCCTGCTATTTACTTACTCAGATTTTTAAGGAGAAAATTATAAGCTAACTTTGTTTAGTCTAAGAAATTGATTAATCCACCTTAGTTCAGTTGCCTGTGTCTTGCTCAATTAGCCGTATAAGGCAGAAATGTTTACATAATATAAATAAGACCTTCAGGCTGAGAACAGAGGCAGATTATTTTTAAGATTATTTAGAAGGAGAAAGATTAACATCTCTAATAGATCAGTCTTAGCCTAAATATTTGGAGTTCTCTGCCTTGGCTTTAATAATCTCTGTAGTGATTTAAGAATTAAAATGAATTTTTTATTCCCTATTAATTTTGGCTCACGGGTAACTGCTTCATGGGACAGAATCCTGCAGTTGGTATATTATCCTCTCAGGTAACTTTGTTTCTGCAGGGGATTAAAATATTCTAACTTGAAATTTTGATGGGTTGAATATTTGAGGATGAGGGCCAGGAGCTGAATGCAAAACAGTTAGTTCAAATACTATATTTCAGTTTAGATATGGTTATGGGTAGACCACACATATACACCATTGACATCAGCATGTACAATGTGCTCGCATAATTCAGAAACTTTATCTGAGAGCAATATCCGCAATTGCTTTCAGTCATGTTCTAAGAAAGGAATCCACAGTTTAACATTCTTTTGTCAAACAAAATCATTGCAGAAATGTCTTTTAAACTTTGTAATTATCCATATTTTTAACAGCTTTTATAATATTAATATTCCCCCTATTCTGTAAAGTACTGGACTTAATAGATGGGGGACAATTTATTATCTTTTTTCATATTTTAAATGAAAAAAAAAATAACCTTGAGAATTGATTTACTAAAACCAGTAAGACTGTTATAAGTATACAGATAACTTTCAGTATAACTATTTTATATAGTAATAAATTATAAAATTATTTTCAAATTGTAATTGATATTTAAATTATCTAAACATAAAATGAGCTGTGCAGACAAGCCTTTACTTTGCTATTTTATTGAATACACACTGATATTTTAAGTAGAGAGATTATTAGTTTATTTAGAGAGTCTCACATTGACCTACCTTCACAAAAGAATACATAAAATCCACAGAGAAGCCAGCAAACCCAGTACTAGGAGCAGTTAAACAATCAGCCTTCCAAGTATTTTGACTGTGTACATTTTGTGTCTTTGCTTCTTGCCATATGCCTCCCTGGCCATCAAACAAAACCTAATGCATTCTGTCAACAGAATGAAATAATGCTATTAAGTAATAGAGTTTGAAATGTTTACAAACCTATAAATGAAGACCACACCATTAATATGAATGACTATAATCAAACACTTTCATGATAATTGCTGTATGTATAGCATAGCATGACCTAGTTATGTTAGTACTTCGGTTGGAGGTTTTATAATCAAGGAAAAAAACTACCTGTGCTTACAGGCACTAATTTTCATGTTACAAAGGGTACTTTAAAAAAATCTTCCCATGTCAACATTAAAGCAGGTATCACAGATACCCATAGTCCCTACGAACTGAAATAGAGTCATCATAGACTTTGAAAAGTAGACTAGCCTGCTTAGAATAACTGCCAACCAAGATACCAAGTTAGGTGGAATGCTTTGTGTTGGATCCTAATTGTAATTCATGATCCCATACTAATTTCACAGTATCAACGGCATGAAGGAGACAAAAGGTTTTGCTTGGATAAAGAGAATCTTATAAGGCCTAAGTCAGTGAGAAGAGATGAGAATCTTCATTCTCCTATGACTGGCATGGCTTGCAATAAAGGAACAGCCTCTCTAATATATAACCTACTATTCAGTGAATGAGTTGGTATCATTTGTTCCTTCCTTGAAAACATTATTTGAACATTGTAGAGCATCTGCCCCAAATCAAGCCAAGTATAAATCATTAAAATAAATTATGGCTGATTTCTTTTTTTTATTAAAATATTTTATTTATTATTTTTAGAGGGGAAGGGAGAGAAACAGAGAGGGAGAGAGACATCAGTGTATGGTTGCCTTTCACCTGCTTCCAGCTACAGAGCTGGCTGGAGACCTGGCTTGCAACCTGTGGATGATTTCTTTGTGTCAAGTTTTCTGACTTTACTCTAGATTGCATGGTACACTATTACGTACATTCATTCTAAGCTCTCTTCTAAAGGTCCATTTCTCCAAACATTTTATTTGGCCTTCCCTTGATAGTGGATAAAAATCTATTTTAAATAATGTTTAAAAAATAAAGTGTAACTTAAATCAGAGAGGGGAGGAATGACATTATATCAAACTAAGTGATCTGGCCCTGGGAGCTATGGTTTTTATGTAAAGCTCTCACAGGATGAGGTGACCCTCAGCAGCAGGCTTTTGCAAGCCCAGGAGACTCTGCTTGGCTGCTCTGTAAGGTGCTTACATTCATGTCTGGTTTAGCAAAGAGTAAACACAACCTCAAAGGAAAGAAATCAGACCTTACATTGGGAAGTACGCATTGAACTCTTTCACATTGGACTCGTACACATTGGACTATTTTTTAACTAATAATGCTCAGAGAAGAGAATCATTATGCAAGACATTGTTTTCAAAATAGAAAAATTATGTCCATTGGGATATTGTTTAGGCTTGTGCAAAGAGAAAATGTTCTCTCACCCTTTTTTTAAGTATTAACAAGGGAAATGATTTCAGTCTTGTTACTATAGGAAACTATGTTTTCAGCATAAGAAAAATGGGATTGCTTTCATTACTTTAATTGTATGACAGTTTTGCCAATGCATAAAAAAATTGACTTTGGAGGCTTAAAAAAGCCCTTATATGTAATGAAAACTCCTTGTCACATTGCAAATGCATATGATATTGTCCTTCCTTTCAAAAAGACATGAAATTTTCTGCAGCTGTTTCACATAAAGTATGGTGACACTTAGTAATTTAACTTTTGAGATATTTCATCCATAAAAAAGTTTTTCTGAGACAGAGTTACAGATAACCCAACTGCATTCATTCATATTTACTGTTTGCCTTTTTTTTTTTTTTTTGAATGCATAAGTGATTTTCCCAACTGTGTAATGAAGTTTATTCCGAGTTTTCCTTTAGCTGTATGCATTTTCCTTTTCAATGTAATGGGTGAGTTACATCAAGTCTACAATTTATGTGCAATGAGGTAAAATGCTAGCTATAGAAGTGTTTTGATTTAACGAGTAGGAAAATATTTAGTTGGGGGCAGGTATCTCTTCGATGTTTGTAACCTCACTTTTCTTTTTTAGGTGTTGTTTTTATTAGCACAGAGTAGCACTGAAAGAGTAAATCGTAAACATTCATCATCTAAGCATTGCATTTATTGATTTTCTTGTATGCAGCACTTTGCGTACTCAGTGATATATGTAAGAGCCCAGGAAAAAAGAAAGGTTATAACTGTTCACTGATTATGAATCTCCTTCCATGAGAGATTAAAAATATGTTTTAAAAAACCAACCTCTGTAACAGTATGTTAATGGAAAGCACTTACAAAGGGGCTTTAGATCCATCATCTATGGCTTAAAGAGACCAAGAAGTCTGAGCATGCTAACATGTGTGTGCCTTTACTTACTGAAAGCCTCCATGCATGTCTGTCTTGTACATATATGCAATCTGCTATTCTCAAAGCAAGGCAAATAACCACTGGTTTTAGAAGGTGACAATGGTTTTCTGATGTTTTAACATAGAAAATAGATAAATAGATGTTGAGAAAGTTGTATACATTTTATTTTATTATATTAGTAGTTGAACCAATAACCTGGAGATCTGAATGTCTTAATGATAGCTTTTGGTGTATGAATGGATTTATGTGGATATATGACTTGGTTCTATGAAAACAGATGCCCATGTAAACTTGAAATTTCATTTAATTACTTTGCATAATGGGTAAACAGTACAATTAATGCACTTAAGTATTGATTAGTGATTGCTAGAAATTAGGGCTGGAGCACTACATAAAAGTCAGTTTTCAATGTCTGTCTTATTAACTAGCTATGCCCAATATGATGAACACCTTTCAACAACCACTATGAAAAAAATCTGTTTCATATTCTCAAATCATGCCAACTACATTTTCTTAAGAGTATATCAATTAAGTAATATTTAGGATATAAGTGAGGTCACATAGTGGCAATTCATGTATGCCAAAGTCCACAAACTCAGATTGACAGTAGGAACCTAATGTTGACCATTGCAGGAGGCAGTGGCTGAGAATCTGAGACCTCATATTTTATTTTGGACCCATTTCTATGACTTTGGACAAGTCACATCCATCATTTTGCCTCTACTTTATCTTTTATAAAAAGGTAGGATATTTCTCTATTTTGTAGTGTTCTAGATTTTAATGGAGACACTTTGTAGGCAGAAATATTGCCTAAATAAAAAAAAATAATGCTAGTAATAAAATATAAATATAGTAAGCATATAATTGAATGATAAGAAAGTTTAGTGCATTACTTCTATGAAGTATGAAATTAAGCTGATTTAAGTTCCACCCATCTTTTTCTGCTGGATGCTACAACATGCATAAAATGTCAAGGCAATAATTTATATTGTGTGCATTCCCTGAAAAGGTCAATGTCCAATGCTATGCTGCTTATTCTAGAAAACTTATTTCTCTGTGACAGAGGTAAACATAAAAGATGCCAAAACCCCAAAACAGCTATTGTCAAGCCCACCTGTGAACTATGGTTTTTGTCCTTAAGCAGGATCTTATTTGCTACATATAATGCAACATATTATAGTTGCAGTTTTGGCAATTTTTCTGCAATCCACTGCAAATGAGAGACATTCAAGCACAAGGGGTCTGGGAGTGATCACAGCTGGAAAAGCCCAGCTTGGGGGTAACAGAAATGTCCATGTGACCATCAGATATCAAATGATGACACAGAAAACTAAAACAAATTGAAGCAGCCTGGTGAATGCTTCTACCATTGACCCTGAATCAGCAACAAAACAAGAAAATGAAACCATCTTTGATATCCTCTGAGTATATCAAGTTTATAATCCATTTTTAAAAGATGTTATAAAACCATAGAAAATTAAACCAGGGAAGGATGTGAGAGATTATCTGAGGCTGTAAGTCCTTACTTTGCAGATGAAAAACTAAATCAATGTGACTTGCATCATTTACCAAAGGTTATAAACAAAGATTTAAAATTAATAAAATTTTATTTGTTAGGGTAAACTTTAGCTGACTATAAACTTCTCTATGTGAAATAGTTTACTCCATAGCAATGTGGTATGGAGTTTGTGTGTGAAGTTATATAACTATATGTATATATTCATATTTATTTATATACCAATGTAGGCATTTCTGCAGAAACTACATAGAAACTAATATCAAACTAATTTATAGAAATTAATATATAGAAATATATATATAGTAGTTATCAATATTTTGGCAATATTTTTAAAACTCACATTTGAGGTTAAACATATTTATGCTATTAGAATTCACCCAGATATACACTGTGTGTATATCTGGAAAATAAACATTTAATTCCAGAGTTGCTTAATCATCATTTCTGGGATGGGAGTGAGGTGCGTGTCCTTTTTGGATCCTGTTATCTTACAGATGCAGAAGAAAACAGAAGGAATTCACTTAGGTAATTCTATTACAGACACAATAAATGTCAAGCCAGAATGACAGATGTAGAAGAAAGCGGCGAGGTATTGGAGGCTTTCAAGCCATGTCTACACCTTTCCTACAGCAGAGTTCATGTTCTTCAAATGTGATCCATGAGCCATTTGCAGAAGGATCATTGCAATCATGTGCCAATGATGTCATTGACAGCTGAGTAGGGAGAGAAGGAAAGAAACAGGTGTGAATAGGAAGCCTCACAGTTTGCAGTGCTTCTCTGAGAACATTGTGAACAGGCCCAAAGGCAAGAGCTGAGCAAAATTTAACACACACACACACACACACACACACACACACACACTTATGGAAAATGTAATTTGACTTGGGGAGGCTTCTAAAGGAAATCACAGCCAGGCAGAACCCCTGAAGAATGAATAGAAAGTGTTCAGGAGAAGAGAAAGACACACAGAGGAAGGAGAACTCCAAGAAGAGGAGTGTGCTTATGTAGGGACCTGCAGGTGAGCCAGGGAGTTTAGCATTTTTGAAGAACTGAAGAGTGGCACTCTCTTACCCATGGGGTGAATATACATGACTGTGGATGCCAAAGAGCCAGGCCAGCTCCTACCAGAATGAGATTTACAGCCCTGAGCAAGGAGTTAGGATTTGACAAAAGTCTTTCAAGATGGCAGAGATCATGTTTAAATATTGATATATGCTAAAGAAAGAAGTTGAGCAAAAAAGAAAGAGAAGAGATAATGGACAGACAGCCTTTTAAAAAAAGTGGCGTGAATGTTTTGTTCCTTTATGACTAGAGCAAAAGTTTTTTATTTTCCTTATTTTTCTCCTCTTTTTAAAGCCAAACTCTAGGAATGAGTTATCCTCACGCCCTGAATTGTTTTCCAGTGATACATCTCATCCTCTCCCCATTAAAATTTGCTATTAACTCTACACACCCCACTGAACATGCTCTAACCGAAATAATCAGTGATCCCCTTTGAATACAGCCAACGGAGAGGCTCGTCTGTGCAGTGATCTTTGATTATGTTGCTCATTACTTTCTTCTCAGAAGAATCTATCTGTGATGCCTGGGCATCTGCACCAAGAAGCAGAATATTAATGAAGGAACTTTCATAATAACCTCAACTCAGAAGCAGTTAAAATATTCATTGAAATTATAATAGAAATATAAATTCTGGTCACTTAATTAGTGGGTTATTATGCAATAATGAAAAGGAATGAACTTTAGCTCTACACACCAATATGATGACTCTCACAAACATTAATGTTAGGTAAAAATGCCATACACAAATATGTTTCCAATTATTTAAAGTTCAAAGTGTGGACTAAACTATACTCTGATTAGTAACACAGGAGAATCATTATTTTCTGAGTATGAGAGAGATCAAAGTTGGTAAGGGGCAGGTGAGGTATTTTCTAGGGAGCTAGAAATGCTTTATTTTTTGACTTGGATTTTCAAAATGTAAGTTTACTTTAGAATACTTTAGTAAGTGGAACATTAGTGTTCTATGAGCATTTCCCTATGTGTGTTATATTTTACAATTAAAAAATTAAAGAGCATTAAATCAAGGAAGCTAAATACAACCACCTTTTTCCTCTAGGTTTTGCAATATAATTCCTTTACATTTTTCTTTTGTTTTTGACTGCATCTAATCAGTAGCACTTGGTAGGGTTTACTATTGCTCAAATTTTGATATTAATTAGGGCCCTCATTTATATCTTGTCATTCCATTGCCTCTTGGCAATCGCTACTCTAATAGGCTTCCAGTTGTTAGCCACAAGCCATCTACATTTCAAGTTCAGACCACTTTCTTAAGCTCCAGGCCCACATGCCCACCTTCATAATTAATAACTACCTGGAATGCCCCAGAGCTATCTCCACTCAACATGCCACTCACCTGAATATGTTCCATCAGGGCATCTTCCTCTCCTGGCTTTCCCTCTTTCATGAATTGTTTTATTTATACCCAGTGGTCCATGCTGTGATTTGGAGAGTCAGGCTGAATTCTCCCATTCCACAAATCCTCATCCTATAAATTGTCAAGCCTTAGGGAATGTACCTTCTAAATAAGCTCTTGGTTTGCCTATATCACTTTAATTGTTTTCTTGCCCGCAAATGTCCAGGCAGTAATTATTAATGGCTTGCATTTCTATGCCAGAGTCCTTGGTGCATTCCTGCAGCGAGCATTGCCCTCATCCATCAGTCTGACGAAGGGCTGGTCTGCCCCACAAAATAACAGCCAACTACATAGTTTTTAAAATGTAATTATGAATTCTGATCTTGTCACTCCCCTAATAAACTTAGTGTGTTCCTTCAAGTTTGTGTGAATATTTTTTTCCATTGACTAGATGAACTTTATTAGGATAGCTAGAAATTCACAAGCTTTTCAAAGTACCAAACAAAGAACTGATATTCTGCTGAACTGAGGAGTATCAAAGAAAGATTGGAGCCCTCCACCTGAGTATGCATGACCGGTAGTGGATCATTTGTTTTCAGGACTTGTCTTCCTGACAGACTTCATCCTGATGGAATACCACCCAAGACTCCTGTATGTTTTCTTCCCCCTGTTCTTGCTGATTCTAAACCTAGCAGCTAAATAGGACAGACTCTTCCTTTAGCTTCTCTATCATGTACTCTTGTTGTTTCTACTTTTTTTTTTTTTTAAATCTCCATCTTCTCATTAGGCTTCAGTTGGGAAGCAACTTACATTACTTTAATGCAAAAATACGAGGCAATGAACACAGAATATGTGGGTTGTGTTTGCTGCTTCTGCCCTAACTGCCTAACCAGTGTCCAGAGCACAGCCACTTCTCTGTGGTAAAAGTCTCCAGTGAACAAATGAACCTAGAATCTGTGCTTCCTGGTTCTCTTTTGAGAATCTTTGCCAGGAATTGCAGAATGAAATCACCTGTCAACAGTGGGCATTTAAACTGAGAAGTCCTATGTAGAAGGGTCCAGAGCAGTTGTTCATTCCCAGTAATGATCTAACCAAAGTGCTGTGGAACAGGCACGTTGAAAACACAGCAACTCAGCTTAGTGGGAAACAAAACAGAACAACAACAATGAAAACACATGGACTATAGCTGAATCCTGTTAACAGATGGAGTGTAGGAAAGGACCTGGGACATCTTCATACTGTCCCCCAGTGTCCTTACTGCGTGGAGCCACACGTTTGTGGATTCCTGGCAGCACCTGGTCTTCCCTGACCTGCTGTACCTCCTCCATAAATAGTGGCATGGTTAGGGACCCGATGGCCAGCTTTCAGGTCAAATCTTGTAGACTGGCAGCAAAGCACAATCAATAAATGTTTCTCTGGAGTAGCATGGAGGAGACGGCACTGCTGGTAATGCTCTTTCTCTGCAGATAAGGTGGAAACGGGCAGACAGTCCAGAAACACATGCTAGTTCAGGGGGCAGGTACACAGGATGAAGCAATGAGTGATGTGGGTAAGTATTTGGGTGGAGAAAAAGATCTGAAATTCATCCTCCACTCTCACACTTTCTATCCGTGATACCCTGGAGAAGCCCCTTAATGTCTTGGGTTTGGTCTTCACTTGTATAAAATAAAGAGAAAAGGCTGCCTTGCCTATACCTCCCTGAGGCTTTGGGAAGATACGTCTGGATAACGTCCGAGAAACAGGCTTATGAAATTTACAGTTGTCTTTAAATGATCGTTTGTGCTGTAATCCTCACCCTAAAGCAGCTCTGTACCTTGTGCTGTGGCACTTCTTGAGCGGAACTGTGTCTTTTGTCTTTTGAGAGGAATTCTACGGCGAGTCTCACCTTTGTATTCATTCGGTGATCACTGAAGCAGCTGGTCCCTGCAGTCTACAAAGTCAAATCAGAGCGTGAGGAACTGCGAGTGCAGGTCTGAAACAGGACTAAAGATAGGAGAACTACAGAGTCTAGTTCAAGGCAACGCTGCCTCTTGATCACTTTCTCTGGGCAGGAAGGAAAAAAAAAAAAAGGAACAAGATAAAAGGGCAAAAAAAAAAAAAAAAAAAAAAGACCCTGCAGCCCAGAATGGAAGTGTTGCTATAACAATATCTGAGTCTCGGTCCTTAAGGGGAGTTGAACCACCCCATAGGTTAGGAAAAGGCGGGAGGACCGAAGGAGGGCTGTCACCTGAGCCCAAAAAGAGCGAAGGCAAACACATGCCTCTGCATTTGTGGCAATGAATCCCACCCGCTGCCTTCTCCCTGCAAGACCTTGGCGGGGTGGCAGGGCTTTACGAAGACAGGACACATCTGGGTCCCTGGGAGAGAACATCTGTGTCCATTATCCAGCAGGTGGAGGCAGGCTGGCTTGAGAACACATACCCAAAAAGGGAAGATAACATCAGCAGGGCCTCTAACTGCTTAATCGCAGGCAAGCAACATGTTGGGATGCTGGGTGGGCAGTCTGAAAATAGAGCTATGGTGTTGTCAGTGAAGCCTGACTTTAAATACCATGTTTCACCGGAAATTTGGGGCCCATAGTGAGTTGCATTCAGAAGAGAATCCGGTTGCTCCAATGTTGCTTCTTCCAGCACATAGAGAAGGAAGAACGCAGATTTAGCTTGGAAACTGTGGAAACTTCCTGACCTGGCCCAGCACGTAACCAATTGAAGAAAGCCCAGTTTGATGGTCTTTGCTAACAATTTGTTGATTCTAAGCAAAAACAAAGAAAGAAGGAACTGTCTGAGTGGATTGGTTGCATGCTTCCCAGTCCTCCATGATTTATCACATCTGTAAGCAACCTCCTAATGCCATTAAGCAATTCATAGGTGTACTCTATACAAGTTATGAGAAAAGACAATTGTGGCAGTGACACCCAGCAGCAAAAGCCACTTATTTCAATATCACAAAGATGTGGGAGACATTTGCTTATGTCCTTGTAATCTGTAGATCAGAGAAATGAGATCCAGAGGGACTGAAGGTCACAAAACTGATGGGATGGGACCTCAGTGAAGTTCCCAATCTGCATGATCTCTCTCCCTCTTTTATTATTAACTATTATTTAATTTTATTATTAACTATTTCTCCCAGAAATAGTTCTGCTGTCCCAATGCTTCCAAACAAGAGCTCACCACTCTATAAATCTATCACATTCATGGAGCTGCTAGAATAAAACTATGATAGAAACACATTTTTGTATTTTACCGATATATTTTTAAAATACATTTGAAAGATTTTATTTATTATTTGTAGAAAGAGGGGAAGAGAGAGAAGCAGAGAGGGAGAGAGACATCAATGTGTGGTTGCCTTTCACCTGCCTCTAGCTACGGACCTGCTCTCAACCAAGTTATGTGCCCTGACCAGGAATCGAACCAGTGACCTTTGGGTTTGCAGGCCAGTGCCTTATTCACTGTGCCACCAGCCAGGGCATACTTTGCCTATATTGATAGTTCCAGAATAGGTAGTGGAAATTCATTTGATGCCTTTCAAATGCAAAGGCTGTAAATAAACATCTCTGAGTGGCAGGAGACAGCATTAAAAATGCTATGAACAAACATATAGGTAACAATGACTCTGTGCCATTTTCTATACAGTTAGTGATGGTATCACTTTGTAAATAAGCTGATACAAACATTTGAAGAAAAATAAATATAAGGTGAAGTTGTAAAAACCAAATAATGCTTGAAAGTACAATATAACATTAGACAAAATCATGAATCCTGAAATGAGCACCTATTGAGTATACTCAATCATTTGAATTGATTAAAAAAAATTAACCTATAATAATACTTTTAATAGATACTGACAAAAACCCAACACAATGACAATAATTTCTGTGCATTGTTGCAACTTAAAAAAGGTTGTTTTCAGGGTTTTTGTTATCAGGGATAAATAGCTTAAAAGACTGAAAAGGAATAAGAAAGCAAATGAAAAACAAGTGTGTATATAATTACATATACTTGGCTTTTACTCAGCTCTCAAAGTCTCTTCACTTAACTAAAAAGTCATCCAGTAAGAAAACATAGGGTCTATTTAAGTCTTATTCTGATATAAGTATATCCTTTATTTTTTAAGATTTTATTTATTACTTTTAGAGAGATGGGAAGGGAGAGAGGCAGAGAGAGAGAGAAACATCAATGTATGGTTGCCTTTCACCTGCCTCCAGCCACAGACCTGCCTAGAGACCTGGCTTGCAACCTGGTTATGTGCCCTGGCTGGGAATCAAACCAGCCACCTTTGGGTTCTCAGGCTGGTACCTTATCCACTGTGCCACCATCCAGGGCTGATATAAGTATATCTTGAATCTACAGTTATGCATCTGGATACATAACTATAGTAGGCTGAATAATATATTTCCTCAAAAATATATATATATATTCTCCACATCCTCATCCCCAGACTGTCCCCTCTTTGATGTCAGCCACCAAAGACCCATTCGATTCATCTTCAGTACTGTAAGAGAATAAAGGCCTGTTGTTTAAAGCCACTAAGTTTATGGTAATTTGTTACAGCAGCCATAGGAAACCATTATTGGTATCTGCAACTTCAACTGTTGTATACTGCTATTTTACAATAGCAAGACCATTCATTGCAATAAAGAATGGGGCCATCTGATCAGAAAAAACATATATTGAAATTAAACCATGTTTTGACCCTGGAAATTTGGAGAAAAAAATTTTCACAGAGAAGTTGAGAATCTTCATATCATCATTACCTTGATTTCCTATTGCCAAATATTAGAAATAGGCAATACATAATGAGTCATCTAGCCCGTGCCTCAGACAGAGGAGCCATAGACATCAGCAAGATGTCCTCATAACCTTGAAGCTGACTCACCTGCCATACCTATCTGCAAATGACTTCCTCAGTAAGAGGCTGCTCCCAATGGAAGCCAGTCCCAACTTATAGCTTTCACTGCTGTTCTTTTTTCTAATCGTCCTTCTTTACCTTGTAACACTTACTTAAAATAGAGCTATTACGTAAGATTGTGTACTGTTTGCACATGAGCATTTCCAATCTTATAATGTGGAGATTTAACAGGAAATATTTGCAGGCCACCCTACATGATCGGTCCTTACCAGGCCTGGAGGAGACGTTAATAGAAGCAAGTGAGACACCCCAAGCCCTTGCTCTTATATCTACTTCCTTAACACCATCTCCATCTCTTCACAGGGCACTTCCACCTAGCAGTGGGAGCCAGCTCTAACCAAGACCAGGACATCTCCGAGGTACAATAACTTGAGTTGGAATAAAGGTTGAGCTATGTACAAGAATGCAAGAGTGAACTGGTCACCTCTTTTTATTTTGTGGACTCATTCAAAAACAGCTTTGGGAAAATGAGATGAAATCAGTAAGTTTGAGTAGGGAGAGCTTTGAATTTGGAAGCTGAGAGAATGCAAGTACACCCAAGCTTCCCCACTTTCTACCCTCCTTCTGCATGCATTGTGGCAGGTACACCACTAAGGTGAACCCTCGTGACTCATGTAAAAACCTGCCCCTTAGCCCTGGCTGGTGGCACAGTGGGTAAAGTGCTAGCCTGTGAACCCAAAAGTCACTGGTTCCATTCCCAGTTGGGACACATAACCAGATTGCAAGCCAGGTCTCCAGCCAGGTCTGTAGCTGGAGGCAGGTGAAAGGCAACCATACGTTGATGTCTCTCTCCCTCTCTGCCTCTCTCCATTCCTCTCTCTCTAAAAATAATAAATAAAATCTTGAAACAAAATTAAACAAACATTTTTAAAAAGCACCCCCTCTTGAAGGTAGGTGGAATCTCATTTGCTCTCACCAAGAAAATACGGCAAAGGTGACGGGATGTCACTTCATGACTATGTCACATTACCTGAGTCTTCCTTCCACTTAAAAGACCATGCAGATTCTCTCGATGACCTTGAAGACATTATGTGCCATGTAGTAAGAAAGTCTTTGGGAAGGTCATGTGGCAAAGAACTGGGACAAACTGGCAGCTCTTGGAGAACAGAGTGGTCTGTGCAAGCCAGCCAGCAAGGAAACAGGACCTCAGTCGTGGATCTGTGAGGGAATGAATTCTGCCAACATCACATGAGTTAGGAAGAGAACCTGTTCCCCAGAAAGGTGCACAGAGGGCTGACTTCTTGAGTGTAGCCATTGGAGACTAAGTTGAGCTGTGACCCAACTCCTGACCCACAAAAAATATGAGATAGTAAATGTGTGTAGTATTAAGCTGCTAGGTGTATACTAATATGTTAAATAATACTAAAAAAATGAATATAGCTATAAAATCATTAAATCAGCTTCTTAGAGCTTGTCAAATAATGTGTGTAGAATAACATGTGCTTAGTAAAACTCAGTGAATATTAGTTATTAACATGCTTAATATACTATTTTGAATAATAAAGGATTAAAACCATGCAAAATACGTGAGAGCTTGAGAAATTTATTAAGCACTATAATTCCCAAATTGAAATTAACAACCAAATCAACCTGAAGATGTAGAAAACAAATATTTTGGCACTATTAGTCAATGTGTATAAATTTTGCTGTTTTACAGTTTGACAGTCTTTGAAATTTAAATCACATTTTTTTAAATGAAAATTACTTCATGTAAATTATTTTGAAGGAATCACCTTAAGCCAAATAGATATTTGTGAGTTTATTATTTGGGGAGAAGGGTTAGTGGAATGAACTTGACTTTCTAGACCTTAACTTGTCCTTGGGCAGCACTTTGTGATAGTGGCACAAATGACAATCTATTGTATTGACTTCGAAGTCAAAGAACTGGGCTAGCGTCTAAGTTCTGTTTTTACTTTTTGACATTGAAAGTCACTTAACTTCTCTTTGGACCTTAGTGTACCTAGCTCCAAAATGAAAGGATTCCTCATAATTATGGTTCATGCCCATGATGCTATTTTTAAAATTGTGGCCTCTTATGAAATGTCACTTATTATTTTTATTTGCACTTTTGTCTCCTTAAAAATGACAACTAAGAAAAAGAGGTGTCTCTGATGTGTTCTCATATTCTACAGTCTCAAATATGCAGTTAAACTCTTGTCATGTGGTAGTTGTTGTTAAAAGAAATTATTTTAACTCCATTTTTCTTTTGTTCCCTTGCTTCTCTGACAGTTGTTTCTAAAGCTTTCAGAGCTGTAATCCTTTTCATCTCTTCAGTGTTTTTTATTCAAGTGAGACAATCCATCAAGGTGATCAAAGACAATGTCAAACACGGTAAGAATATTGAGTTGGATTATCACACATTTCAAAGGCTTCTGTTTATTATGCCCCTATCACCAGAGTAAGTACCTGGAAAACAGTTATTGCAATCACTGATCAGGCTTTAGAAGAAGTTAATTGTGCTACAGATTAAAATTGGTGATATAGAATCCCAGTTTTTATAACTGCTAAAAAGCAGCATTGCATATAATATAACATTATAGGTAACATAATATGTATGAGTAGATTTGGAAAGCAGGACTTTCATTTTGATGAATGGTTGGTTGTCAGAGGAATTACAAAACTGAATTTTGAATTAAGCATCAGATAGAAATGTATAACTATGATCTTTAAGGGAGAAATTAGTAAATACTTTTCTATCTAAAATATCCTATCTCTTAAGTACAAGGGGAGAATGTGTAAGTCTGGAGAGCAGGTAATGCACCTGTTTGCTTTTTCTGTTTTTATTTTAAATAATCCCAAGATTCTTGGTATGTCATACAAAGCATACAAAGGACAATCAGATGTGCTCTGCAACATGGGTATTGATTTCACAGGACAATTCTGGGGAAGCTAATTAAAGTCTTTGTGCCTCAAGTTTATGGATTATAACAGACAGGTAATAATATAATATTCCTTAGAGATAATGGTGAGGACTAAATAAGATAATACCTGTAAGGTGCCTGGTCTCAGGCATGGTATGTAGTAAACTGAAAATAAATTTTACAACTATAATCTTTGTTAACAAATAAAGATTTGCTTAGATACTTCAATTTAGATACTCCTCACATTGGTTAGAATTAGGTTCAGGATTAGTGGTTTGTTTATTTGTTTTTTTAACAGTGGTTTAATGAATTTAGGGATTAAGTGATTTGTTTGCTTGTTTGTGTTTTTTTTAGACTTACCTGTGGAGTCAGATGGCCTAGAACTGTCTGGTGCTGCATGATGTTTCAACTCAGACTCCTGTGTGTTTTCATGGCCAAATCAACTCATGGTTCAAAGTGGATTTTTCACCCTCCAGGTTTGATAGTCACATGCAAAACATTAGGAAGGAGAAAATGGAATCAGAAAAGCCAGCTCTTCTCTCCAAAGCTGCTCTTTGGATTTGCATGTCTCACATCCTTTTATATTCTGTTCATCTAGTACTTATCCATCTGGACATAGTCATCCATCTTAAGGGGACTGGGGATGGTAGTCATTTTCAGAGTTGATATATGCATAACTGAACATCTAGGTATCTGTTTCTTTGGAAGAAAGGGAGAATGGATATTAGTGGGGGATGGCCATCTTCATTACATCTGCTATACAAACTGCAACCTCAATAGTTGTATACTGCTAGCAAAGATTGACTTCATGTAATCTTTCTGCTAGGCAATTTTAAATATATTCCAAAAGCCTTAAAAAGTGAAGGCTACAAATTTTCCTTCCAGAACATACAGTCAAAACATAGTTAAAGGTCTATACATATTTCAATTATATTGATTATTTTGCTTCTATGAGAAAAATGTGTGTGTGTTCAGCTTCTTATGTCCCAGTGACTAGATATTACTTATGAATATTTAAGATAAAGTAAGATTGCAGCATTTAAATTTTTAAAATAGATTTTATTTATTATTTTTAGAGAGAGGGGAAGAGAGGGAGGCAGAGAGGAAGAGAATCATCAGTGTATGGTTGCCTTTCACCTGCCTCTAGCCACAGACCTGGCTGGAGACCTGGCTTGCAACCTGGTTATGTGCCCTGGCTGGGAATCGAATTAGCAACCTTTGGGTTCACAGGTGGGCATCTATCCACTGAGCCACCAGCCAGGATCTAAAATTTTTTATCAGAATAGAAAAGTATTCCCCAAAACAAAATCTTTGTCCCTTATTCCATGTACCTGTTTACAAATATGACTAATTTCAACCTAGTCTTTGGGTCAGGTGATGTCCTTATGAAGCATAAAGCAAAGGTTAGGATGCAGCCACAGAGCAATATGAAAAAAAGTGGTATTCAAATGAAAGTCATCTACAGAGGTCCCAGGAGAAACCATATGTGGCATTGAGGGAAATTATAAAACTTAAGATTTCTGAAAAATAAAAGCTGCAAGAAAAGAATCTCTGAAGTTTAAAGGTAATTAATGGGGTTTTATAAAGCATATTGTTAAGGAGTACAGACTAACCTAATAGGAAATGGGTAGTTAAAAATAAGGAATATCAGGAAACAAGTATGATATGTTTTTTGTTTACAAAAAAAAAAGGAAAAAGAAAGGAAGAAAGAAAGAAAGAGAAAGAAAAAGAAAGGAAAGAAGGAAGCAAGGAAGGAAGCAAGGAAGGAAAGACACTTCAGCATTTGCTTTTAACTATATGGCTGATCAGATATTCTAAGAAACACAAATACCTGGAGTCATCCCCTTGACCAAGTCCAAAGTCAAGGGATAGTTGAATGCACTCTCCACCAGTGGTGAGAGCTTCAAAGTTACATGGTCAAGTCAGGGGAGATGTGTATTTGTAGTAACTTGGTTAAACCTAAGAGCTCCTAGTATCTATCTGCTTGCTTCTTTTCCTCTCCCTTCACAATAAACACTACTTTAAAGTGCACCTTCATGGTACTAAGGTAGCAGGTGTAACAGGCATTTCAGGACATATCTGTGTGGAACAGAGATGTGTTTGGGCCAGGTTCCAGACAGGAGAAGTGTCCTGTTTTTCACTGTCTATCGATCATATACTCCAATGCTGTCAGAAGAGAAAACTGAGCGAGCCACACACAGGAGGAGAAAGCTTTCTTTCAAGCGGTGTCTTGTATTCAGCTTTACTTCTCTAAGGTTTCATATGAACTGAAGAATCATGTTATTTTCAATGGAGAGTAATTTTAGTCATGAAATGAGGTTTCCTTTTGCCAGAGGGAAATAAGAACGGAAAGAGCACAGTTTGTACCAATTGCTTTTTAATGGTAATAGGGATATATTTGGATATATTAGTTGTGCCCAACCACATACCATGATGTTCAGGGGGAAAAAAAATTCAGTAACTATGCGTATAATGGTGCTCCTGTCCCATTAGAAAATAGAAAATCACACTCCTAGAAAAGCTTTCAATTAATGCCACTATGTATTACAGTGTACTAGCTTCTTTTGGTGCCATTCATTGTTATTATGGTGCAATTAGTCCTTAAGCATGTGATTAATATTCCGCTAACTGCTTTGTTATTTGGCATTCATTACTAATGAATAGATATTTAATTAACGTCGTCTTATTCCATGGTAACAACACAGCTGAAGTCTCCTCATTTCTTTGTGAATAGACTTAGCTTGCACTAGCTTTTCCTCTCAAGAACACTTCAACCCTTATAGCGACACCACTGTTGAGCAGTCTTACAGGTTATTATATTAATAGAGCTATTGTTTGAAAAAATAAAATATTGAGAATATAAAATATTGTAGAATATACATGAAAGTACCCAGGCTTCCTTTTCTTCCTCAACGCCGAAACTGTAGCTACGCTACGAAAGCAAATAAAATCTAATTACATTCAGATTGAGAAACCAAGATTAGGTCACCCCTTCCATGGCGAAAGGAAGTTCTGAAGTTCACTGCATGCATTGGAGGAAAGGATCCTCTCGAGTCTGAAATTCCGTGAATAAATAATTTCTGCAACTTATTTTGTCTCAGAGGAAAGAACAGCTTTTTGGCAAAGGTCGGAGAGGAGCCAAGTTGCATGGTCACATGATGTTCCTATCCCATCAGTAAAACTGGCAAAAGCCAGAGGTTGGAAATCTGGGGAAGGAGAACACAATGATTTCAAACTTTCTCTATCTTTACTTCCTTTCAATGCAGACTTCACTTCATGACAGATACTATCATTTATTAATGTCTAGTACTAAGACTAATAGGAAATAGGAAGACCTTCCAGGGAGGGTTGGAGATTTTTATATCCTACTCGTCATCATTAGTTTCTCAGTCATTATTGGCCCTTTGCCAATATCTTGATAGACTTAATTTATTTCCTAACCTGTAAACAGTCAGTATGCTAAGGTGCTGGATTTGAATCCCACAATTAACATATATTATGCCAGAAAACACTTAGCATACTTAGAATAATGGATGGTGTTACCTGGACTCTTTCAAGGGCACTTTAATGAGGAGGAATGAATGTCTTCAGCATGGGCTTTGAAGACAGCATGGAAGGACAGAAGGGTGCCCTCTCTGTACAGAGATAGCCTCATACTGGCCCCACCATCCCTGCTTCCTGTTCACTCCTACCAAAACTCCCTTGTTTGCTTCCCTTCTGTCCCCAGCGCCCATGTGCGCCCACACAAGCACACCTGCGTGCACACATGCACCTCCCCCAACACACATGCACACCTGCAGGCACACACAAGCATACACACTCCCTCTCTTTCCCTCGCTCACAGGTAGTCTATTTCCTTCTTTATTGTGATGATTTAACCTCAGAAAAAAAGTAATTTATCTTCCATATCTTCTTTATTGGACTATAACCCAACACATTGAAATTAATTTACAAATAGCCAACTGATTTAAATAAAAGCATACTTTTAACTTTCTTTGTGTAAATAATGATGGGATTTTTAAAAATACAAAAACCCTTGTAGTGCCAACAACACCATCAAGAATAAAGAGTATGTGTGTATACAAGTGTAAGGGTGTGCCTGTATGTGCATATATTTGAGGGTATGTATATATATATAAGGATGGTCCCTAAGAGGGTATGGAACAAGTAGCAAACTAGGGCAGTCCCACCAAACACAATTACACTAGAAAAGAGGTTAAATGCAGCTCATCCTTTAAATGTGATTTTTTTGCCTAATCTTAAAGAAAAAATAATCCTGAGTTTTACTGATTTTTAGAAAGAGCAGTAACTCCAAAATTTCTCTTATAGGCTTGGGAGTTTTTGTTGTGTTGTTTTTAATGTCATACAACATATTGAGTGATTTCAACAAAACATTTTTTAGTTTGTCATTTAAGTGCATGAAAAACAAATTCATACTTTCATACCTCTGGGTAGGTGTTATGAATCGGGATGTGGTGAAAGTGACAATAATTTTCTTTCCTACAATAGTAATAAGAGAACCGAGCTGCCTTTCTCAAAACAAATGCCACTTTTGCACCTAGGTTTCTGGTCAGTGCCAAAAACCTGAGGAAAGTACGTAGAGCAAACTATTAAAATACAGTATGTCCTTTCCTCCAGCCTTTACAAGTGTCTGATTTTTGCCCCATGTTATTTGTATTCTGTCTTCCCTTATCTACTAATTTACGTGATTGAGGCCAGTTGTCCTCCCTAGGATGTGAAATAGTTAAGTTGTTGGAACCTGGTATACTTACGCTGAGTCAGAGAAGCAGCTAAGATACTGGCAAGGTCCAGGAAACAGAGTTCCCATGAAGGGCTTCACACTCCCAGATGGCTCATAGCATGGGAAGCATGTGTCCATATTCCACAAGAGATTTTTAGGCCTGCTGATGTTTCTTGGCAACCATTTTCCAAATAGCTTTAAGTCATGGACAAATACCGCAAACAGTGCGAATACTTTATCTATAAAAATATGCCTTTCTAGTGATAGTGTAGATAAAATGGATCTTTTAAAATTATTTTCAAGTGACTACACATTAAGTAGCATAGTTTGTGTCATTCTTATTCTTGTTTAGTGCTCCTCCAAAGAGGTAAGGAGATATTCTCCTGGATTACCACCTACTCTGTAATGGTAACCAGCCCCCGCCTCTTCCAGAGGAGATAATGATGGTGACCCTTGGACTCCCATCATTCAAGTGCAGAGATTCACCCAGAATGCTCTGCAGTTAGAGTGGTACCTGTTTGTTATAAAAGTTGGCATTATTTAACACCTGGGACCCCCCATTCTTCCTTCCTCTTCTCCTAGTCTTGCCACCTCTATTTTTCTCCTATTTTCTTCATGCTAACTAAGAAAAACAACTATTTTTACCCTAGTGGTTACAAATGTGTAGTTTTCTGAGTGTTGGAGTTGCGTAAATTTGGCCAAACAAAATTTAATGAAGGGAAAATCATGACTGTCTCTAAGACTAGATTCCCTAAATTTAATTTTCTACATTTATTTTTAACCATATTCTTAATTATTGTATTATTCCTATGGAAAGATTAATATTCTAAAGGAAAAATCAAGATATTCTAGGAACTGAGTGCTTACAGTATTATATAATTTTATGCCATTTTAATTCCAAAAAAAAATAATGTCTTTTTAGCTTCAAAATGGGGGATTGCAGCATTTATGAAAGAGATTGGGGGTTCTTGATATATACCTTTCCTCCAACAAAAAGGTTGAAAATAGCTTCTGTTACTAAGACAGTGTGGGAGGGAAGTAAGTGACTGACGAAGTCACTGTCATGCTGAAAAGCCTCTGCCACTGAGGCTAAAGGTCCCCTTACATATTCAGCTGCATGTGACTATCCACCTGCTGGAGTGGGGAGGAACCACCAGTTTTCAGCACTCATTCTCTGTTGTTCTTTTTCACATGATTTCAAAAGTACGTGTTTTAGTTTTAATGCAGTGATAAAGACAGGAATGTGATAGCTAATAAAATCATAGGTATTATTAAGTAAATAACTGTGATCAGAACAAATGTGGGTGACAATGGTACTTGAACTTGGCTCCAACCATTCAGAGATTCAGCTTTAAATAATCTGTGGTGCCGCCTGGGAGTTAGGATGTGTTAAGATTTATTCTGATGTACAGTCAATGTTGAGCTCCTAGGTATAAAATATGTGTAGAATTTGCTAGAAGATGACAGCCACAAATCCAACTGGTGCGCATTGATGCCTCAAATGGGACAAGCTGTGTATGTTGCATCACCCATGTGATTATCTAAAATGATGAATATCTTTTGAAGATATTTCTTACAATGCATAGCCTTTCTCTGATTTTTAGAACTCATATTAAAACTCGATAATGAAGTCTGTTTATATATAAAAAAAATTTATGATCTAGTACCAGATGATTACTAAAAGATCTGTCACCATGCTGTTTGGAAGGAACAGAGAAGGAGGGTACACATTCTGAGACATTTAGTAACCAGGTTCCCAAGACTATATCCCTCTTGTGGAGCAAAATAGAAACATCCCAGACCTCAGGAAACCTCTATTGTTAAGACTCAGTGAGAAAATCTAGTACTGAAAATATATCTCCTTTCAGAAGTACACCATCTATGAAAAACATGTTACATTTTTTCTTGCTGCCACTTATACAGAAGTAAGCATTGTATTTGCATTTTCTCATTTTATGCACACATGATTTATTTTCCTACATTTGCCTTGAACTCATGGCATGTTTTAAAGGCTCACTTTCCAATCTAAGCACTATATTAGCCATGACTTTATGTAAAAAAAAGTAGGGTTGTATGATGTATGAAAATCTTATTTTATTGATTGCAACGTGGAAGTTTATTTGATTTTGGTCTTTAGATTAACCAATGTTGAAGAGGTAACATATCACATTCACTTGAAGGGATATTTCTCATTAGTTAGAGTTAATTTACATAGAATATATTATATATAAACATATATAGCACATTACATGCAATTTCAAAATCAAATACAGCTACATATGTGAATTCTCATTTTAGTAATGATAATTTCTTTAGTAATTAACATCATGTGGTTAATTATTTCTTCAATATGTCTCTGTTCCTAAAAAAATGTAAGAAACAATCTGGTAAATTATGATGCACATATGTATCCTTCCCCCATAGATGGAAGACCAGGATTGAAATAAAGTTCACACTGGGATTCTAGAGTAAAATGAATTGCAGTGTTCAATGACTGACTTTTATCTTGAACTTGATCCTCAGTAGCTTCTAGTTTACTCATTGTAGAAAGAAAATATATATGTGCAAATTGGTGTAACAAGCTGCAAAAATAAGTAGAACGCATTCCTTATACATTAGCATTTCATTGTTAATGTTTTCCTGATTTTTAAATGTGATTTTGCCTCTACTCTCCTGTAACAAGTGCAGGATGACTGATTAGAGATTCCACTTTAAAAAGAAAGGATTTACTTGAAATCCCTCTCAAATAGTTAACAAGTTAATTTGTTTGCTAGTTAACTGGTTTGCTCTTGCCTTTTTTCCTTTTATTTTGTTCAGTATTCACAATGTATGTTACAGGCAAATCTATTTAATGGAGTTTTTGAAGTGAGTTTTCCTTGAAACCACTGGAGTCTCCATTAAAATAATCTACAGAGTAAAATATGTATATTCTGGCAAAAATAAAAGTAAGATTTTTTCCCTCCCTCTCTTCCTCCCTTTCTTACTTCTTTCCTTTTGGGAAGTGAAAGGAACGCAGGCCTTTGGATCAGGGAAGTTTCAAACTCTAGCTCTCTTGGGTCTAAGAGTATACATAACCTTGGCAAGTTTTGAAACAACTCATCTTTATTTCCTCCACAATGAAGTAGGGTTAATAATATGTGCTTTATGGAGTGCCTAGCACCTAAAGGATTGTCAGTAGATGATAGCTATTAATATATATCATAAATAAATATGCTAAAGTATGTATTTAAATAATACACTTACCACTTGAATATAAAATTTGTGATTTGTGAATGTATGCCTGTGTTATTTTGTTTAAATGATGATCCTTACTTAGGTTTATGAGTTTATATTCCCAGTTACTTTAGTTATATTCTAATCCTTCCTAGAATTAGAATCTTAGGTATGTTTATCATGATATTATATAGAACAAAATAATTTTTAAATACTTTATGAATAGATAATTGAAGATTTTAAAGTGTTATTTAAAAGTCATTATTTAACCCTCCTCATAAAGCCCAAATATGGTAACTTTAACTAAACTATATAGATAGATGCTTACATGTATGCATTTATTAAACAATTATTTATTGAGCATTTGGATTTGAAATGTTCTGTGCTTTAAATTCTTATGTAATGTTCATTTTTGCTTGGGAGGTAGAGATTGAACAACAAAGAATGAAATTATTTTATTAAAACTGTAGTACATTTACTACAGTCCTGAAGAAAGAACTTCAGGACTCTATGAGAATTTTATAATGGAGGATTATATTTATAAACATATTTCTGAATATAATCCCTTTGTTTATTATTACAAATGCCTTCTCCCGTTGTGGCTTTCCTTTTTACTCTTTTAATAAAGTGTGTCGTTTTAGTGCAATTTGAGTCACTGCTTGTTTCCATCTGGTAGTTGAGAACCATTTAACTTATCTGCAATACAAAGGGATGACGTGGAAATCATATGCCTTGAATGACTGCTAAGTGAACAATCACATTCAACATATTCTTGCACCAGCTTTTCCTAGAACTCCTTCCCACTTCGTTGAGTTGCTGTGAATGTGTCTCAGGTTGGAACTGTTCCACTTCCTCCATGTGGCTCACCCGCCAACCCCCCGCCCCAAACACGGCCCTCCTGTGCTACACGTCCCACACGTGCACACGCTCTGAGAGTGCTCATAAATTCACCCCGGTTCACCTGCACACATACACTGGGGCACACATTCACATGCTCACTCACACACACACATACACACTCCCTCTCCCACAAACACACACACACGTTTTCCTAATTTAGAGCAACCGACGGATTGATTCTGTAGTTTTTCTCTTCATTGATTTCCTTAAGATCCCCTTGCTTATATAACCTATGGATTTCGCACGTTGCTTTCATATAGAAAATGCATCCCACCCCCGCACTGTGGTGCATCCGTTGACATTGTCAGAGAGGCCACTGCGGCCAAAGCATCAGCTCTTTCTTTCTTTTTCTTTTTTTAAAATATATATAAATAAATTCAGTTCCCTTGTAGAGCAGCCTGACTCTGAGGCAGGGAGTGTGAGGTAGAGTCGAGAGAAAATGTTTACATTAAGTGTGTTACAGGTGAGAGAAATTAAATGATAAAAGCAGTTCGCTTATACCGTGGGCTAAGCAACTACTTCTGACCTGTGCTGAGAATTGAATGACATTTTAAAACATCTACAAAGGAAACTATGTCATAATTTCCAAAGAACTTTTCTTTTAATATGGAAATATATATGTTTTAAAAAAGAAACTAGTGATGATCTCATCAACATTCATGAAAGAGTTTTGTCATTCAACCTGGAATATTAACGATCAAGGTGTTACTTACAGCGCACAAGGCAAATGTTTAGCAAGGGAAGTGGCAGTGTAGAAGATAAAAGGGATATGAAAAGGGGGCCAGCGCTTTCCGAACTCCAGAAGAGACAGGCGTAAGCAGCAAGGTTAATCAGGGCCTACTCTCCGACCAGCGTTTCCCAGGCGAGTGTTTCTAGAATGTTCGCCCTTACTCTGCTGTTTGCTTTGGGTTCAGAGCTGGACCGTCCAGGTTCGGCAAGAGATAGCCTAGTTTCCTCTACCTCCAAATGTCACTTGATGGCACTGATTGTATAGTATAATTAAAAGCCAAAGATGAGCACTGTATGATTTCACTTATCTGCGGCATCTAATGAACAAAGAATAAAAAAACAAAAACAAAAACAAAATAGAAACAGTCTCATAGACACGGAGAACAGATTGACAACTGTCAGAGGGGAAGAGGGTAGGGAGGCCGGGTGAAAAAGCTGAAGGGATTTAGCAAAGACAAAAAAAAAAAAAAAAAAAAAAAAATCCTCACAGACTTGGAGATGGCCAGAGGGAAGGGGGTGGAGGAGGTAGGAGAGGGTAAAGGGGAGTTAATGGTGATGGAGGGAGACTTGATTTAAGGGAGCGAACACACAACACAACACACAGATGATGCATTATAAAATTGTACACCTGAAACATATAATTTTATTAGCCAATGTCACCTCAACAAGTTCAATAAAAATGATAAAACCTTAAGTCCAAGATAGCTTTTGGGATATATATCTAACAAAGGAACCATCTGAAATTAGGACCTAAATAGTGAAGGGTTCAGGGATGTGGTGGCTGGTATTTGTTCTTCATTTTAATAGCAGAAGTTTGCAGCTAATTGGAGGCTCACTAAACCCCTTGGACACATTTCTAGTCACGTCACTTAATTTTACTCCCCAAGGACCCTGATAGGACATGCAGCTTAGTGCTGCTTTTTTCCTATCTTAATTACCACATTGAGTTGTGCTAACACAGATTTTCTTTAAAGACAGGTTCTGCGATTATAGCCAGGCAAACGTTGGCACTTGTTTTCAATTCTACAAACGTAGGCTTTAACTGAACATTTAAAAGTAATCATTGCTTTAAGGAAACATTTCAAATATATTGAAAAATCATTTAAATGTGCAAATGGTCGAAATTTATATTTATTGAATGTTGAGACAATTGGAAAATATGCAAAGAACAACTCATATGTTACTTCAAAGATCAGCTTTGCATATTTTTATGGTTTTAATATTTAATTGATTATAAGCTGTGATGTAATAAATTTAACATAAACACATACTCAGAGTGTACAAAAATTTTAAATGCTAAAAACAAGTCAGCTTAATGTTCAAGAGGATTGTATATGTGACTTGAAAGGAGAGTTTTAGTCAGGAAGTTCAGTAAAAGTTTTTTTTACTGAAGTTGAAATTCCTGAGATATTTTTGTGAAATATTTTGCAAAGCAGGTCACAAATCCTTAGGAGCTCATACATATGAAACAAAACTGGAGTGAAAATTTTAGTATAAAACTAATTTATATTTTAGCATTGAAGAATAATTTTAAAAACTGATATCCATGCTAAATTTTTTTAAATGATTTTATTCAAGAGACAAATAAGGGGAGCAGTTTAGCCAAGAACCTAGTATGGAAGGACCGTGAACATGGACAACAAGAGGGATTAACTTTGTGGGGGAGTGGGTCGGTGGGGAAGGGGACAGAGGAGAGGAAAAAGGGGATGGATGTAATACAACAAAATTAAATTTAAAAAAATATTTTATTCATTATTTTCAGAGAGAAGGGCAGGGAGGGAGGGAGAAAGGGAGACATCAATGTATGGTTGCCTTTCACCTGCCTCCAGCTAAGGACCTGGCTAGACACCTGTCTTGCAACCTGGTTATGTGCCCTGACTGGGGAATTGAACCAGAGGTCTTTGGGTTAGCAGGCCAGCACTAATCCACTAAGCCACCAGTCAGGGTCCATGCTAAATTTAAAAAATTTTGGTTCATACATATAAAACAAAACTGAAGTGAAATTTTTAGTATAAAACTAGTTTATATTTTAGCATTGAAGAATATTTTTTAAAACTGATATTCATGCTAAAATTTTATAATTTTTAATAATTCACATATATTTCTACTTCACTATATTTTGCGTTTATGACAGAAATATGATGCTTGGTTTAAAATTAGATTAAGGTATTGACCTGAATACTGTCAGTATTGTTATGTAATTTGCTAATAGAATTGTGGTATTTCATTGAAAATATTACAAAACTGCACATGTAGGAACATGTACCTTTTGCCTTTCTTTTCTTTAGCTCTACGCATGGGCCACACTGATGAGAAGAACACAAGTGATGATTCTGCTTCCAGAAGTCCTACACAATCTAAGAAAGAGAGATCCTAGCCATCTTTTCCTCTAAGACTCTCATTTCCTTTCTTCGAGTCCCAAAAGTGTTGAGAAAGGAATAATATGTGAAAATAAGTCCTACAAATACATCAGTTCTTACCTTATGATGCTATCTTTTCTTTTAAGCATATTAAATACCATACTTAGTATTGTTTTTATAGAACAGAATGAACTTCTGTTATTAAGATAGCTGTAAGCAGACTAGGTTATATAGAGATAGTAAGCACTAAAATTTTAAAAAAACCTAAAATTCCATTGTGGAATCACTAAATAAATCTTGTCTGGTGCACTCAATTGCACAGTCCCTGCACCTCATTTCTAATAGACACACCCATTAAAATATATTTCCAGCAAAGTAGCCACAAAACTATGGCAGAATTAAAATAAAATGAATTTGTACCATAGCTTGGCTCTAATACCACCTCAGTATACCTATGGAAAATTACTTAGTTCTTAATCTTCAGTTTCCTTACCTGGGGAAAAAAAAAGGTAAATGTACCCAGTGTGTGGGCTTCTTGAAGCTATAGTGAGGAAATAATATGACTCCTAGCAAATACATTAGTCCCTTTTCTTCCCTAGATAATGAATATTCTCTATATAAATAATAATGTCAGATGTCAGAGCACAGTTAAGAGGTTTAGTTTTGTAAGACATTTTTCAAAAAAAACATACCTAAAAAATGTTCATAAAGGGCTGAAAAATATCTTTTTCGTCTAAAGTTCATCAGTCAAGGATTTCTCCCACTTCAATGGTGAATAACCTTCAGGAGGCTCCTTACATAACCGAATTTCTTTGGTTTCTCTATGTTTGATCCCGAAAAAAAGATACCATTCTCTGTTCAAAAGCACTTTACACACTCAGCAAAGATTATTTGGGCACTTCTAAGCTATCTACAATTCTTGCTCAAAAACATTTCTTTTTAAATCAGAGAATAACAGTTCTAGGAAAGAGCATAAACAACAACAACAACAAAGTAAAACTGACATACTCCTGATTTCAGAGACTGGTGCCCAAATTTACAGAAGGAAAAAAGGTAAATTTATAGGTAAAATTGATTTCCAGCAGGGGGACGTGCCTGGGTTTCCAGCAAGGTTCCCAGTTGGGGGTGCACAAGAGGCAATCACACAATTGATGTCTCTCTCCCTCTCTTTCTCCCTCCCTTCCCCTCTCTCTAAAAATATATAAATAACATCTTTAAAAACAAAGAATTAAATAGGGTTTTATAAGTACAATGACTAGATCAGCATTTTGCTGCCATAGAATTTATCATGGCTTCTAGATTCTGTTTTAGATTATTAGGAATAGTTTCTGGTCTTTTTTGTTTGCTTTACTTTTTAATTAAATTCATCACAGTGCAATGCTCTCTCTCTCTCTCTCTCTCTCTCTCCCCCCCCCCCCCCCATCTGCAGTGAGTTGTAGGAGAGAGAGAGAGAGAGAGAGAGAGAGAGAGAGAGAGGGAGAGAGAGAGAGAACAAACAAAGCTTCCTGTTGGGGACAGAATAGCAAGGAGCCACAGGCCATCTTGGAAATCTCACTGCTTTTCCTGGTCATTGATTACTGAATGGTGCAAAGGCTCGTAAAATACTGCAATCCTTTTTTCCTTGTTTGTCCTTCGGACGTCTAAGACTTTGGCATTATGTCTGCATAACTAACACTATTATTTTAAATAGTTTATTCTAGTTATGTACCTATTTGCTTATTATTATTTTTTTTTATTGAACTACATACTGATTTATGTGTTGGCATGTTTGATAATGTTCAAAGGCAGCTTAGTTTTGTCTATTTTTTAAAAAAATAACTGCTCTTAAACTTTGCCATACAAATTTTAATAATATAATGGTTAACA
Organism: Noctilio leporinus; assembly: GCA_004026585.1. Lineage (NCBI taxonomy): Eukaryota > Metazoa > Chordata > Mammalia > Chiroptera > Noctilionidae > Noctilio > Noctilio leporinus. Next base: position 767,425 of record PVIW01000010.1, read on the forward strand.
TTCCATTGTTTGTGTTCTAGAAGACAATATATTATTCCTTTCTCACCCAGGTTTAACATCTGTTTTGCACCTCTACACAGTCTCCACAAATTCCTCTGCTAACAATAACAAATGCTTCAAAACTCTTTCTTGGCTTTCTATTTTAGCTATGTCATATAATTAAATTGTACATTTAATTTTTCAGTGGTTATAAGTTCAAAATAAGACTAATTTTCAAGGAAAGTATTAAAATTATTGCAAAATATTCCGATTTTTAGTGAAACCATATGAAGAAAAATAAATAAAATTTTCTAAAGTGATATTAAATATTTTTGTGATATGAAACAGGTCAGTTTTGAAATTCAGATTTTTCTATATGTTCCCAGTTATTTATTTAACACTATTGAAAATCTGTGATTGAGTATTGGTTCACTTTTATGCAAAAGAAATGTGCCAAACAACTTTTCTGGCATTAATTTTAAATGTTTTTAATTTCATATGGGGAATTTTGATAATACAAAAGGAGTTATGACTCTTTGCCAATATATTATCACTTCAGAATCATTTGAATATATTCTTTGCTATGCATTCATAGAGGTCTTTTAAGATTATCCTGCATATTGCCTTTAGGTTCCTTTGCACTTCTCAATGTTTCCAACTCATATACCCTTTCTCTGCTGTTCTCTGCTATACACCACCAGTCCCCATGACTCCTCTGAGCTGTTCTTCAAAGGCTTATGAATGTGTCAAAAAGAAGGTCAAAATCACCCTCTACTGGGCTCTTCTCTTTGATCCAATGAAGACTCAGCCATATTCAGAAGTGACTTCACTTTTTTTTTAACTTGCATAGCATTGAATATGGTGACATTGCATATGGTGGTTCTCTTAAGAATTTTTACCATATTTGTAATATTTTCAAATTCTCCTTTTGGTGTGTAAGCCCCTAAGGGATCATTTCTTATTGAACATGTATCTCCTGGATGGCCTCACCCCTGCTGTACTCAGAAGATTTGGGTTAAAGAAATTATCACAAGAATAATACACTAACATTTTAAAGGACATCTTGAAGGTTACCTGACACACATTTATTCATCATTATTTCAAAAATGCATAACTGAAAATCAACTACCTTTATTTAATTTGCAAATGTTTCAATGATTAGAGAAACTCTTGGATGAATAAAAGACTCTTTATTAAAAAGTGTCTTTATTATAAAACTTGGGTAATTAAAAAAATCATTTGATATCTCAATTTTTTGGTAGACTTTCCCCAGACATATTTACATATCACTTTTAAATTTGAGGGCTGATAAAGTGATACTATATCAACATTCTCAACCTACTAACTACAGATTGTGCTTTATTCATAGGTCTAACAAATGATCGTGAGAAAAGTCATGGAGATTTAGATAAAGAAAAAAATATGTTTGACCTTAAAACTGAATTGTATACTTAATCAAGATCCAGCAACAAAAGAGAAGGAGGAACAGGAGCCAATAGAAATATTTGAGATTATGGACAGTGAAGCTTGGGATAAACACTAAATTATATAATTTACCTGAGGTACCATTGCACTGAAGGAATTATTGCAGGTAGGACAAAAGTACAAACTGAGTTTTCATTTCCACAGAAACAACCAGAAATTTTATCCAATGTTTTGTTTGAGAGCAAAAAGATACGGGGTTTAAGAGGAGAAGTAAAGGTTAATATTGTTCCAGTTGGTAAATAGAATTGCCATTTTATCTCTGCATAATACCAAATATTAAATCTTTAAAATAACATTAAGTCAGAGTATGAAACTAAATAAAGGAGTAAAATATTACCTTTAGTTTAATTTTAGTTAAATAAAGTTCACAAATTTTGATAAGAGGAACAGTGATTAGAGTTTTCAAGCCCATGATCAATGCGAACATACGACGGACATGGCGAGGGGCCAGCTTTATATTCCTATGCAATTATTTCAATGGATTCTACATATATCATATATCTTTTAAAAGTGACAGGGCTAGAATTGAAGCCTGTGGATTGAAGGGCCAAATATATCAAAATACATAAGCTTGAATATGAATCCACTTGCATGAAAGTGACGGATGGTTTCCAGGCCAGTTTCTTTAGCCCGGGACATTCCCAGTCTGATTCCAGCAGCACAAGACTGTACTGCGGACGGTCCCTCTCACAAGCTACTTTGTCTTGTGTGTCTTTCTGAAAAAGCTATATAACTATATAAGACCACACAGTTTGGCTAATTGCTTAGACTTTCCAAAAAATCTATTTATCAGTCATGTGTTGATACATTTACATTGTGCATTAGCCAAGGTTTACACATAAGGTTATTGGCCAAGCAGAGAGGCAGCTTCCCCGCTCCCCAGTTGCAGCACTAGAATCTGGAGAAAGTGTTTCTGTTCTCACTCCCTCATGCAATCAAGCTGTCTTCACCCTGGGAAGAAAATGTAGAGAACGTATATCCTTTTCCATATTCTCAGGATTCACTTTGGGTTTATTTTATTACGAAGTTAACAAATATTAAGCAGATGCGTTAAATAATAAAAATATGGAGTTAATTAGAAAAAATTGTTAGAATCAAAAGCAATACATATATAATTTCCTTTATTTACTCAATAGAGAGAGGCTGGCAAATGTTCTGATTCTTCCTCCAGTTGGGAACGTAATGGGGTAGAGACAGGTGAGAAGATTGAGTGTTGTGGAATATGACTGACAGCTGTTGTAAAGCATAGACACATGCATGTATACAGTATACATATGTAATACATCCATATCTATTTACCTGTTTTTATATCTATTTATACCTATGAAAAGAGAGAGGGCCCTGGCTAGGTGGCTCAGTTGGTGGAAAGTCACGCCATACATTGAAATGTTGCAGGTTCAATTTCCAGTCAGGGCACATACCTAGATTGCAGATTTGATTTCTGGACAGGATGCATATAGGAGACAGCCAATCGGTTTCTCTCTTTATGTTTCTCTCTCTCTCTTTCCCTCCTTCTTCCTCTCTCTAAAAATAAACAAGATGTTTATTAAAACATATCACTAGGTGAGAGAGAAGAAGGAAAGGAGCCTTTGTTGTTATGCTGACCTATATATTTATTTTGAATGTTACGAGTCAAGGACAACCAGTCAATGTTCCCCATTTCCCATTTCATCTTTTGTAACCTCTTCATGTGTTAGTTTTTATCAGTTGAATTGGCCCTGTGGCTGCCCTCTCAGTATGGTCAGTCCAGCAGTGGTAGTGCAGACCTACTATCGCTGGCCGCTGGTCCTGCCTGTGCAGTTTCCCCAGACCACACCTTGTCTGCACCAGTGACAGTGGTCCCTTTATCAGCTGCTCTTCAAATGACCTAAATGGAGGATGTCATCTGTTTCCTGCCAAAACATCCATTGATCCAGGGACCCATTAGAAGGTTTTGACCTGAGAAGTGACATAATCTGACATACTATGGCTCATTCTGCAGTTGTACTGACATTAGATAGAGGGGGATTGAAGAGACAGGGGTTGAATTAGATTAGTTAGGAGGCTGTTACAATAATCCACGTGAAAGATTTGTGTAATTTAGCTTTCCTGTGGAAGTCATGAGATACAGTCATGTTCTGGGCATTCACTTGAGAGTGCTACAAATTGCAGAGGTAAATGGAAAGAAAGAAAGAATGTGATCAGTAAGGACACCAAAATTTTGGGTCTGAGCCCTTGCTAGCATGGAATTAGAAATAGTTGAGGTGGGTACAATTATGGGAACCATGAGGGTAAAATTTTGAGCTAATTTAAGACGATAAGTTTGAGAGAAATCCAAGGCATCCAGCAAGAGATTATATGCACCACATTCTTGTGTGAACAAAGAAGTCCAGATATGTGATTAGTGATGTGGTAAGATCACAGCCCAGCTTCCGTCCAGAGTGAACTTGGAAACAACCCTGAGCAGAGAAGCCAGGTGTCCTGCACCCAGACTGCTGATGGACAGGCTGTGACACAACAGACTGATATTATTTTAAGCCACGAATTCCGTGGGGACTTCTTATGCAGGAAGAGAAAAGTAATACAGTTGGGCTTGCATGTAACCCTTTGGGGCTCAGGTAGAGTCCACATCAGGGAGGAGGAATTTACTGGAAGGCCCGTGTGAAGGTAATCGTGAGAAAGGCAGGAGTTGCGCTCACCTGAGAGGCACTGGGGCCTGATAGTCCAAGGCTGCCCAGGCAGTTTTCACCCCAGTACTCCTCTCAGCCTTTCTATGGTGGCTTCCCTCTCCCAAACCCATTTCTTCTGCATAAAGGGCAACACAACTTAACAGCACTGGAAGCATCTGAGCAGCACTGTTGACAGCCTCTGCACCAGTGAGGTGACCAAACATTCATCTGTAAGCTTTGTGGGGAGGCCAGTGTGACTCTCTGCCTCAACATTTCTCCTTCTACAAGTGGGATGATGGGCCTTATTTCATAGGGTTGCCATGAGCATTCCATGAGCTGATTCATAGGTGTGGGTCACATTAGGAGGGGCCTGGTGCATAGCAGGTGTTGAAACTTGGTTAGCTCTTCTAGTGATAAGCACAACTCCAATTTATCCTGCACATTGTGGCTTACCGAATATTAAAACATGAATGTTCAAAAACACAATTCATTTACGTGACTCAAAACAAAATACAGAAATAATAAAAAATACAGTCATTCAATTAATATATATATGAAAAGATATTCAACTTCTTTAGAATTCAAATAGCTGCTTAATTTAAAATAAAAAACTTTCCTTTTCAATTGTTTAAGTATGGGAGATATTTTTAAAAGGAGAATGGTCTTAACTAATGTCTAATAAAATAAAAAATTAAGTTACAATGCATTTATTGAGGAGAAAATCCCACTGTTTATTATACATTTTCAAAAATATTGCTTATAATTACATTATAATGGTGAACTAAATGACTAAACTATCAAATTCTGAGGTAAGTATGATCCAAAGTTCTTAAAAACAAATACTAAAATCATATGTGGTGGAAACAGTTCAACATATTAACTTACCTGCTACTTGTTCCTGAAGAGTGACTTCTTCACTATTTTTTGTTTTATGCTGTTAAATATTTTACAGTAAGTATACATTACTTTATATTTAAAATTCTGTAAAATCAAATCTGAAATGTTTTCTTAAAATCAACAGATTCCAAACACTTGGTTGAATTTACTCCTTCTTGATTCACTGTAGGATCCAGATATTTCATGGAAGTCTTTTAATTTTACAATGGAAATTATCCTAGGTAGTTTAAGCAGGTGAAAGTAAATGCAAAGGGTAGTTTATGGAAATCATCACGGATGGGTTGAAGAGGCAAATTCTCTCTGGAAATAGGGACCTGAGACGCCAGGGGTGCTGGAGGAATCTCTGAGGCTGTCCCTGACCACAGCGCCCCCTTGTGGGTGAGTGGATGGGGTAGGAAGCCTACAGTTTCAATTCTGAGATCAGCCCAAGTCCAACCACAGCACCCCTCAGCACCCACCCGGTCACCCAGCACCTGGAAGGATGAAGGCAGGAAGGGTTTTGGCAGGATTTTCTTGGACATTAAGAGGAAGGTTTTACTTTTCTTCTCAAGTGGTTGCTATATGGAGGTCAGTTTTTAATAATAATCTTCTTCATGAAATGCAAAACTTACCTTGATATAAATGTGGACATATAAAATCACTTCGCACTATAGTAAGTACCAGAAATTAGAATGCAAAGTATATACGTTGGTGTGAAGATTCCATTAAGTAATTTTGTCTCAATTGTAGCAAAGTGTAGTTATATCATTGATTTTTGCCAAATGTTAATAAATTAGCCTTTCTTTGAAATACAGTATATTAACATTTTTAAGCTGTGCATTTATTTCTCTTCGTACACCTCTAAATTTTTTCCTATTCTGACTCCTTCCTCTACAAGTCTCTCTCTGTCAATTGTCTTTGTAATTCTCTGCATGGAATACCTTCAGGAAAAGCATAGGTAATGTCTAAATTTCCCAGAATCTCAAGATGAACTTCTTATTCTTTACCCCTAACAACACCGTTGTCCTGTTCTCAAACATTCCCGGCCACTTTAGCTCCCTCTACTGCATTTGCTAGTCTAGGTGTCCCCCATGGGTAGAATGTTCTTTGACCTACAGTGCCCTAACCAGCCAGCAGTCTGGACCTGCATGATGCTGAATTCTCACCTTCCGTATTAAACTCAGTTGGCCTCAGATACTAAGTAAAATACTACTTGACCTCCTTGAAAACACATTTCTTCAGAACCTTCTTAACTTTGGACTGAAGACACTAGGGCTGACACACCATTGATTTCCAAGACTGGCTGACCACGGGGGCAGCTGGCCACAGTCTTTTCCCTTCTTCAGTGCTTTTTGGGGCACAGGGGGTCAGAGCAAGGAAAGCTTTCTCAATAAACAAGCTTTCTTCTTCCTTCATGTGCTGTTAGAGCCTCCTAATAGATTTTCATCAACCATGAGTGGTCATGAACACATTCATTGTTTCATTGGTTTTTACTTACTTTAAATATCTAGGTTTAAGGATATATCACATCATATATAACAGTTCACAGCCTTGTTCTAGGCAAGTAGGTCTGTGCTATATTATGCTATAAAAGATGCTGACTGAATTTTAAGTGTATTTCAAATATATTTCCTAAGTGCAGTGACACAACTGTTTTATTAAAAACATCCTTTAAGAGATTCACAGTACAATTTATGGATATTTATACATGCTTAAATAATTTTCCACATTCTTGGGCTTTCAGTTTCTCCTTATGTGATTCCCTATAAAGGAATTACAGTCTAGTAGCAATTCTGAAAGTTCCATATATGTACACCAAAATTACATTTTTTCTGTGAATCCTTTTGTCTCAACTAGGTTAACTTTTCCATCTCTTAAACAGAGGCATATTATAACTTTTATCTGGCGTGATTTCAACACTAAATTTTTTTTTATCTGTAATATAATTATGTTCAAATAAGTCACATGGGTCAATAACAAAAATATGTATTGAGTGCCTACCAGGCACTCTTTGAGGTGCTGATTATTTTTTCCTTAAAACTATTTCCAAACTTGTAGTAATATTTCTGTATTAGTTGCTATATTAGCCTTGTATATTATAAATAAGAATACTTACACTATTCTTATTTTCAAAGCCATGGGAAAAACGGTGTCATTAGTACATTGATTGATTTTATTTTTTTCTTTATTCAATATCCTATATGGCACTTTTCTAAATTGTGAATCAACAATTAACTAATGTCGTCCTATTTTTGCATAGGAGATTGTTATACCACTAAATAGATGGTACAACTATAGAGCCAAGAGTTATTCCTACATTGTTCTATTCATTATAGTATTGCAGAATTTTAATTACCACACAGAATGCAGATTTTCCCCCAAGGGCACTCACTGTGGAAAATGTTTAAATGTAATCACAATAAATCTCTTATTCTTATTATTTAAAACATCCATCATTAGAACTTTGTTTTTTTTTCTAGAAATACTATCCCTTCCAGATCTTATTTTAGAAAAGTCATGCATGAGGGGAACAATAATAAAATGGATCAAAAAATTTAGTTCAAAGTTATGAAGACACTCATAGTCTGTCATTTACCATTGTTTGTGCAAGCCAAGGTCATTTATTATGCTTTTAGTTGTTTAATTTATTGTTTATAATACAAGGAAGTTCATTTATTCTCTGGGTATCTGAGCTTTAACTATCTTAGTGAGAATTTTATGATTCACCCAACAAATTAAAAACATTTTAGAGTAAACAAAGAAGAACTGGAGAAGTAAAGGAGCCTGAAAACATCAGAAAATAGGAAAACAGTTTGGATAAAGCAACTCTAACAAGAATGTACAAATATATAACATTATATGTTTTATGGTGCTCCATCTATATTTTATCTGAGGTATCTTTTAAAATAATAATAATAACATAGTAAAATTCTAATTTCTCTAATCAAGCTATTTTGAAATATAAACAAAAGAAAAAATGATAAAGAGAGTCAACAATAATAGAGTGTGCCCAGTTTACTAAATACTGATGGTAAAAAAGCACACAAGATGCAGATACCTTGGATAGATAAGGAAGCATTTTCTAAGGTTATGAGATATCAAGACACTACAGTTAAGCTCCAGTAAACCATCTGACAGTTTAGAATTGCATTATATATCAGCTTTTAAGTTTTTGCATGACTTTGAAAAGACATACAAAATGCAGCCAGCATATATAGGGCAATGGTGTTAACAACCTTGAGCAGGAGAGCAACCAGTGTCCATCCGTTTGTTAGCAAAGACAACAATTTCCAAGAGCTTTCTGTATAAATTACTCTCTTTCTCATTTATTAGCTGAATGTTGAGTCATCTGATGAATTAGTTCATTTCTTTAATGATATGTCCACAGCAATGTCTGAAAGGTAAAAACCCTTTAAGCATTGCAGGGTTCTAAGCAGAAATGGTATTCCAGGCAGCAACCTAGTCATCAAGTCTTGCAAAGCTATGGCTTGGAAAATTTGTTTTATTTCTTCTTCTCACAGACATTTTCAATTAAATATAAAGATTTTTTTTGCTTCACATGGTGGTTCTAAATTGGCATTTCATCACTTTAGGTATTGCAGGCTCTGCTCTGGGTTATTTAGCATTTATTAATAATTTCCATTTTGACCTTTTCCAGGTTTTGCTATTTATTAGGTGTTTTTGCACTATTGCAGAGATGACTGAGCAGAATTGGAAAATTTATTTTTTTTGCCCCTTTTTTACAACTTCATACTTTAAATTATTTTTACATTAACCTTTAAAGTTAAGCTGTAGTTAGGATTTGAAAGTTCTGTTTTAAAACCACCCTGTTGAAACATCAGACAATCCCAAAAGTTCAAAGCAGATGGGCTGGATGGTGGCTGAGGGTGAAGGAAACCAGAAAAAAGGAGAGAGGGAGTTGAGCAGAGAGGTCAGTGGGGAGGAATGGCTTTGGAATATCCGCTATGACTTTTTTGTTTTATATATCATCACTGATGTAGAGGGCAGAAAGCCCATGTGTGTCAATTAATTACATTTGATGGAAAATGACTTCTGAATGCATCTGAGTATATTTCAGGAAGGGACATTTTATTTTTACATTAGCTTATTTTATCTTTAATGAAGCCCTCTATTTTCATTTTGTCAGGTGACATATCAGGTCATTTATGTCCCAGGTTAAAATTTGGGGGATCTGCCAGTCACTAACTAGTTTACATTTCTAGCTTGGGTTACACAGTATTTGGAGTCCTAATACCAGAAGTTGCAAAATGGTTATCAGACATGAGGTCAGAGTGATTATAATTCTTTTATTGCTTGTGGCTAGTGAAAGCCACACACATGATTAATTGGGTTTGGCCGAAGCCTGTAGGATAATGGAGCAATGTTTTCTCCTTTTGGAATTGTTTTCTGAATGCTCATATTTTACCAAAGCCTTGGCACCTGCAAGAAACTATCCGTTACCTGCATTTTCTAATGGACAACAAAGTTCTCTTTTCCCTCATTAAAGTGTCATCTGGTGAAAGATGAAATCTCCTTTTTAATCAAGCAGCAAAGTGTATCTGATTATAAGTAACAAAATAGTTTGATGTTTATAGAGCTATTTGAACGAAAAAGGCGGCATTGACGGAGATGAACTACAGTGTAAATAACCCATGTGTGGCAAGAATGTGCCTATTACCTGATGGATGGTGCCAAAAAATTCAACTTCCATCAAATAGCTACATTGAAAATTTTAATCCAACTAACTCTCTTCTCCTGCCTTTAAAGTATGGACAATATATATCTTTAGTTGATCTTAGAAATATGCTGTTGAACCAGGATTGCTAAAATATTTAGCAAAATATGGAAACACATGTGTGGTATCTTTGTAAAAATTCATAATTATTTATTTATAGTGATTCTGGGTTTTAAAGTGACATCTCCAAATTTTCCTAGCATATTCTGGAGGTATGGACTGGCCTAGGTACTGAGGGTGATGCAGATATGAATTTCACAGCCTTGCAGGTAGACCTCTGCTTCTCAGGACAAACTAGGAGCCTGTGTTTACCCTCTGTTTTATGAAAGGGGTGAGTGTTGGGTAGTAACTGAGAATACAGATATACAGAGGGGAGAAGTATGAATTAACTGTCATAATGGTAGAACTGAAATCTGTTGTTTCTTATCATTACAGTTTTATTTTTATTTAAAAATAATTATTGAGGTGAAATTCACACATTAAATTAACCCTTTGAAAGACAGATTGTAGCATGCAGCATACTGACAATGTGATTATGCAACCACCATCTTTATCTCGCTCTTAATCATTTATTTCACCCTAGATTAAAAACTCAAACCCATAAAGTAGTTGTTCCTCATCTTCTTAACCTTAGAAACTGCCCATCTAAGTTCTGTGTCTTTGAATTCATCTATTCTGGATATTTCATGTAAATGGAACCATACAATAAGTGATAGTTTGTGTCTGGCATCTTTCATTTAGCATAAGGTTTTTAGAGGGCTAAAGGGTTTCCTAAGAAAACCTGATTCATTCCTAAATTATGCTCATCCTTACAATGTTTGAGAGTAGACATGACACAAGCTATTATTTCATACACACCTGGGCCAGATCCCCAAGTTTCCAATTACAGTAGTAAACACATGTTAATTTGCCTTTCTGGGGCATGTGGTCTTGCACATGATTAAGAAATACCTGTCTCAAGGAATAGTTTTCAGGAGTAAATAACATAATGTTTAAAATGTCCCAGAATAGAAAGGACCCTCAACTGAGGTTCATTGGGTGGGCTATAACAGAGACAAAAATTGTTGCATCCTTTTCGTAATTCAAAGATTTAATTGATATTTATTCAGAGATACTTCTGTCAATATCTAATGCATGTGTAAGTAAACAATAAATATCACTCATTTTGCATATAGAAATCTACAGTTATTTTAATTATATATAAGAATATTCTGATATTTTTATTTCATACATTTCAATGAAAGGATAGATAAATGGAAGTTACCCTAAAACTTTTTTGTGGACTGAGCACTGAACTGAGAACCAAAGGGTTGCTTGTTCGATTCCTAGTTAGGGCAGATACCTGGGTTGGGGGCCAGGTCCCCAGTTGGCAGCCTGCGAAAGGCAACTGCACATTGAAGTTCCTCTCCATCTCTTTCCCTCTCCCTTCCTTGCTCTCTGAAAATAAATAAATAAAATCTTTTAATTTTTTTCACATATTATGCTTATTTTTTCTTTAACTTAATTTATTGTTGTTGCATTACATTTATCCCATTTTCCCCCCATTGCTCTCCCCTGCTCAACCCTCTTTCCCCTTTCCCATTTGCCTAATGGTAATATTGTTTTTTAAAATTCTGACCTATTTCATAAGATTTTTATGTTAATAAGGTGAAATTCTTCCCTGGAAAACAATGCACTCCTAAGAACTAACATTTCAGCACTACAAAACTAGGTTGGATCCCAAAGTTTCTGCCTTACATAGAGATTATTATTTAAAATATACACACAATATAACTACTTTTACCCCAGCTAAAGAAAAAAATCTCTTTTATGGGTTTGATTGTGACATGAAGGAAGACTGGGCTTTATTTTAATAAAAGGGGTATCTGATATGTGGTCTTGAATATGAAAAGGATCATACCCAGCCTAATACGGTCTACAACTCTACTACATTTCATAGCAAAAGGACTCTAAACACAGACTGCAGGAACAAAGATCAAACAACATAGTTATCTGTCCTACCTAAGGGAGCTTGTCCCTAACTAAAGCAAAATGGCATTAAAAACAGACAGGGGATGTTTTATGTAAGTTTTAAATACACATTCTCTTCCCACTCTGTCTAGGAATGCCTCATTTTTGATTTGGTCATTCCTATTGGACATTTTCTTAGTTACATTTTATTGAGAGTTCTTATTTTTTTCTTATTACTATTTCTTAGTAATTCATAATTCATTTAATACATTTGTGGAAATCTTCTCTATAGCATACATGAAAATATGTCTTATTGTTCTCCTTTGAATCCCAAGAGAAGTGAAATATTTCTTTTTATATTATCTTATATGATTTTCTTATAATCCTCCTTTAAGGAATATCACAAGCACACACACATATTCACAAAGGGTGAAATATGCTTAGCATCCCCCAACTTCTGAATTAGAAAGTGAACGTAATTTCCCTCTTTGCTTGGTTCTGTGCTATCAATTCTCAAGTCATTTTATTTGTGAAATCTTATTTCTGTGAGATGAAGGATTACCTATAATGAAATTACATTTGAAAACCACAGTTCCTTAATAAAGTATTTAATAGATTGATTTTTAAAGCTTGGAAATAGTTACGGAACATATTTACTATTGGCATTTAGTTGAACTTCCCAGATCAAAATTTTCTATCTCAAATAGAAATGATGTCATGCAATATGCCTATATATAGTTAGTAATATAAATAAGTGTCTAATGTATCTTCCATATGTATACACTGGGTGCATACATATTAAATGTGTTAACTTTCTCCCCTGGAAGAATGCTTTATATATTCTACAGCATACTTCATTAAATTCTGTGTAATGATAAAATACATGTACAGTTTTAAAATGAAATTTCAAAGGAAAATTATGCTGAGACTTAAATGTCTGCATCCTTATTACGCACTTGTCACCAGTCTGAAAATTACTTAAAGGTTAGTTGTCTAGGATAATTGCACAACTAAGAGTTTAAGGTCATCATAATGTTAGAGAATTGAGAAATAGTCTCCTAGCCTTGACAGATACAAGAAAAAGAGAAAAGGAGGAACTAATTTGAATCATATATAAATATGAAGTAAAATAAAATAAACTGTCTCTTTGATGGTATACAAGCAAGAAAATCAGGTTTGATGTCCCAAATTAGGAGGAAAAAAAAAAAAAAAACTTTAAAAGAATTAAGTTGTTGTTTTGAACTGTAGCCAAAGAATGTCCTCCTTTCATTTGGAACAAAAGTACCACTTTGGGAAGAATAAGATAGGCGTTTTTACTGAACCAACAGTACGGGGAGATTTACCAGAGTTCCATAAAGATTAGGGGTGGGGTAATCTACTATTTGAAAAGCAGATACAACAGATAATCTTAATATCAGAACTCAGAGAAAAATGCTCTAGCTTGATTAAAATTATCCCCAAATGAGGGATCCTGTATTATTATTATTATTTTTAATGATTTTAGTTATCATTTTTAGAGAGCGGGGAAAGAAACGAGGCAGAGAGGGAGAGAGACATCAATGTATGGTTGCCTTTCACCTGCCTCCAGCTATCGACCTGGCTGGAGACCTGGCTTGCAACCTGGTTATGTGTCCTTACTGGGAATCGAACCAGCGACCTTTGGGTTCGCGGGCCAGCGCCTTATCCACTGAATTACCAGCCAGGGCTAGGATCCTGCATTTTAATCCCAAAGAGCGTATAGATGTATCCTGTGTGGAACCTTTTCATAATTGCAGAAGAAAGACTCTCGTTGTCCACAGACGCCTGGCATGCTGTGGCACTGGTCTGCGGACGCCGCCACCTTCTGCTTAGGAACCTGGCGGCGCAGAGCTAGGGGCGGGCGATGGCCCCAGAGGAATGGGGACCCCAGCCACGGCGGTAACTCCGCTCACCGCGAGCCACCGGAGGCGCGCAGTCCTACCCCGACGTCAGCCTTCTGCAGCTCCCAGAAATCACCAACATGGTCGGGTTCAGGCAAATTAGGCGTGAACAAATTGTCTCACATTAAGTGAGTTAAAGGGCCTTGTTGACAATTACCAGGGCTGCTTAGGAAAGCAATGGATCCCATTAGGGACGTAATGGGTCTAACAGAAGGCAGCTAGTGGGAGATTCGTGGATAAGGTGTGGAGCGTAGTCACCTTGGGGAAAAATGTCCCCGTGCCAGCAGGACCTCTGTGGGAGGAAGCAAGTCAGGAGTTGGAGATTGCTCTCTGGAAATGTAATTAGAAAGTCAAACATTGCTTTGTGTTACTGCAAGCACTTTCAGTATGAAAAGCCAGGAAGAAAAACCCTCTTACGTTTCACTCCGAGTTTAAAAACACTCCATCTTTCTGGCAATTGCTGATTAGAATTCATAGACTCTACATTAAAGGGCGTACGTGGACGTTTGTACCGACAACAGGAATTATTTCCCCATTACGAAAAATAGGCTTGGCACAGGAGTGCTTCCAAATAACTGTCGTTATGAAATACAATATTTTAATATGCATTTCCCCTGCTTTCCATTTCCGTGGCAGGTGGGTAAGAGGTTCCTATTCTTTCAACGCGAATGAGACTGAGCAGCGCTGGGTCGAGCTTTGTGTCCTGCCTCAGTGTTCATGTAATTCATAGGAAATTCTTCTCCACTCTCTGCTTTGCCGTTTTCTAATGGCTTGCTGCGCTCTGCTTTATTCAGCTGCATTCGCTCTGTTCTGGAAAATAAAAGCAGAGAGCGGAGAGTAGCAGAAAAATATGTAACATGCACACATAATAATAAGTATGTCGATAGGGGGATTGACCAGAAAAGGAAATCTGTACCTCGTGCCACCATCACAATTTGTAGGTCAAGTAACCACCACCCTAGATTTGCAGGTTTCCACGTGGAGAATTTGTGAGTGTGAATAAATGGCCTATGAATTCGAGCCTTTTTGGTGGTTTGATTTTAAATGGTACCTGGGTAGTATCGTAAGTTTCATACTAACATGATACCAGGCTTTCTAATGGTAAACTGAAGGGCAGAACATAGTGAAATGGAAAAGAATTGATTATCTATCTATTCCAATATGCTTTCTAATGGTAAACTGAAGGGCAGAACATAGTGGAATGGAAAAGAATTGATTATCTATCTATTCCAATTGTATTAGCTTTTCATTGGCTATAAGCCATTTAGTCAATGGTATGCCTGCCTCTGTTGATTTTTCTGTTTATCTGTGGGCCTTCAGAGGTGAGTCATGAAGCCATTTACCCTCTCTTGCCTTTTCTATAGTCACTTGATGAAATGTTGATTACTCGTATTTGAGTTGCATTTAATTTATGTGTCAAAGTTTAAATAATTGGGAAATCCTGGGTTCGTAAATATAATTAATGCAAGTAATATAGTTTTGTAGAGTTAACTAAACAAACCACAAATAACCCAATACATTTCACTCTTAAATATACTAATAGTAATTTATAATCAAAAGGCAAATGTAAGAGCAATAAAAAATTACATAATATACTAGAAGCACATTGATACCAAAATTCTAGAATTGCCACTATCCATGGGCCTGCATGTGCAGGAAAGGAGATGCCCTGTGTCAAGTGCTGTGTGGTCACTAAATTTATTAATAGAATGTTTTCTTCAGCTTTATTGAGGTATTTTTGATAAATAAAATTTATTTATATTTAAAGTGTAAAAGAGATGATTTGATATATGTCTATACTGTGATAGGATCGCCACAATCAAGTAAGTTAGCATGTGTCATCTCATGTAGTGAGTGTGTGTGTGTGTGGTAACACTTAAGATCCAGTGTCATAGCAAATTTCAAGTATATAACATGGTATCATTATGTATAATCACCAAGTGATATGTTAACTCCTCAGAGCTTGTCCATCCCACTGAAAGTTAGTGCTCTTTGACCAACATCTTCTCATTCTCTCACATGCCAGCCCTTGGTGACTACCGTTCCACTCTGTCTTATGAGTTTGACTTATTTAAATGTCGCATATAAGAGAGGTAATGCAATAATTTACTTTCTCTGCCTGGTTTATTTTGCTTCATGTATTATCCTTCAGGTTCATCCATGTTGTTGCACATGGCATGACTGCCTTCTTTGCACAGTTGAATAACATCCCATTGCATGTATATACCATTTTTTCTTTATTAATTCATCTGTCTATGAACATTTGGGTTCTTTTCATTTCTTGGCTATGGTGAATAAAGCTTTAATGAACATCCAGGTGCAGATGTCTCTTCAAGATTTTAATTTAGTTTTCTCTGAATATATACATATAAATGGGATCTTGCTGAATCATGATAGTTCCATTTCAAATTTTTTGAGGAACCTTCATAACATTTTCCAGAATGGCTATACCAATTTACATTTGTACTAGCAGTATACAAGGGTTCACTTCTCTCCATACCCTAGCCCATACTTTATCTCTTTGTCCTTTTTTAAACTAATTAAAAATATTTTATTTATTATTTTTAGAAAGAGGGGAAGGAAGAAAGGCAGAGAGGTAAAGAGACATCAATGCACCTTGATGGTTGCCTTTCACCTCCCTCCAGCTATAGACCTGGCTATAGACCTGGCTTGTAACCTGGTTATGTGCCCTGGCTGGGAATCGAATCAGCGTCCTTTGGGTTTACAGGCTGGAGCCTTATCCACTGTGCCACCAGCCAGGGCTCTTCGTCTTTTTGATAATAGCCATTCTACAGGTTTCAGGTGATATCTCAACATGGTTTGGGTTTTCGTTTTCCTGTTGATCAGTGGTGTTGAGCACATTTTTTACACCTATTAATTGATTAGGTTAAATGATTAACTTGTATATCTTCCTTGGGAAAATTTCTATTCAGGTCTTTTTCTCATTTTTAATATTTATTTGCTAATAATATGTATGAGTTTCTTATATATTTTAATATTGTCACCCTTATTGGATAGGTGGTTTGCAAATATTTTCTCCCCTTTAGCAACCACCACTCAGTTCTCTCTGTATAAGAGTTTCAATTTTTTTTTTGTTCATTTATTTTGTTCTTTAGATTCTACATAAAGTGAATAGATATGGTGTTTGTCTTTCTCTGACTGACTTGCTTTACTATGCAGCATTATTCTCTCTTAGTACAATGAATAAAAACAGTCCTCTGCATGGATGATTTCTCATAAGTACCTCCCTTTCTAAAACACCTAATGGACACATAACCAGTAGCTTCTAGTTCTCTTCTGCTACATGTCCTATAAGTTTCATAATATAGCCAAAACCCTTTTTCTTTGATATATTCAGAATGCTGGGCTTAATTTTTCCATTTACTTAAAAACAGCTACATCACTTGTCCCTTCTTACACTACTTTTTATAAGCAGGGTATTTCTATCTTTGGTAGAATTCCCAAATACTATGTCTGTTTTGTCCAAATTTATTTCATTTTTGGGGGCCTTTAGAAGGCTTTCGTTATGCTTATTTAATTTGTTAGTTATTGGCATCTTTGATATTTCTTATGGTTGATAGCATTCTGTTGCTTCTTTGTTGGTCTAGATATTTGCTTATTGTTCTGTTAATTTTCACCTCATCCTTTTCTTACTTTGATGTTCTGTGATACCAAAACTGTGACTTGCAGTGAGGTCTTCATTCCTGCCAAGAGGGCAGATGGGACTCAAAACTTGGCCTGTTTTTATTGGTATCTGTCATCTAAACACTGAATTGCAAAATCAAGAATCTGTATACTTGTTGTTGTGAGTTAATTTTATCCTGTCTTTTATTTCCCTTAGGTAATAAATACACAAGCTGCTTACTCTGAACCAAGAATTAAAAAACAATAATAAAAAAGAGAGCGAGGCTGGGTTATTGGCGCAGTGTATTTGTTATCTGTCCGAGAATCAAAACAACTTGCATTTTCATCCTACCGCTGACCAACTGGGATCTTAGAGTAATCAATTAAACTCTGGTTGAACATTTCTTTTTAGGAAAAATGAAAGTGCCTGGCTTAGATCACTCAGAATCCTCTTCTAATTAAATGAAACACACACAGACACACACACATACACACACACCCCTTAGTTTCTTTTTTATATGTGGGAATCTCTGAAAACTGTGAGGTTGTGCTGCAAATTATAAAATACCACGTACAATGAGTCTGGGGCAGAGGATGAACCCATCCTGGAGGGAAGATTGAGTTTGGTCCAATTAGGCAGGGTGTTCGATGACAAATTGGGATAATTTTAGCATAATGGGCAGAAAATCATTAAGGAGTTTGAAATGAGTACTGACCAAACGAAAATGAAAATGATATTTTAATATCTGGACGATGTGGTGTAATTAAACGAGAAGCAATTAGAAACCCAAAGAAGCATTTGGAAGCAGAAAGCTATCAAGTCTTACATGTAAAAGCAGCCATAAGTTATCTAATAGTTTATAACATTTATTTTGCAGATGATAAAGAATTCTGAGCAAGTGCTAGGGAAGACTATCACATCAAACAATATGACACAGTTAAGAAAGTCAGGAGTTGTGGGGGCATCTTCTTTAAAAACTGAGTTCCCTCACACCCCCCAAAAGGAAGCCTCCTTAGTAATATATTAATAGATTTATCTACCTCTTTCCTCTCCACTTATCCAAACACAAATGACAGGTAATTATGTTAAGAAATATCAACTGACAAAAAATTGGGCCAAACAGTATTCTCTCTTAGGAATCAAGGATACCATAATAAATGTCTTTTGTTATTAAGTTTTGGTTCATTAAACTGGGAGAATGCATAGCCTTTTTTTTTTCTTTTTGTCATTTGGAGCAAAGCACATATAACATGGATAAAACAAGGCCAAATTGAGACTATTCTCTCAGCATGGTGTCACTCTAAAATATTTTTTAAAAATTACAAATACAATTCCCAAACCAAAGAAAAGCAAAGTAACTCTAATATAGGTCTTTTGGGGACCCTGCCAAAGAAAACTTGTACTGCGTAAAAAATTAAGAGAGCCCTTAAAAACTTCATTTCCTTGCTTCTTCCCCAAAGGGCCAATACCACATCTGTAGCTAAAATCAATTTTTCTCTCTCCATCATTTTCCAAAATGATTCTTTGCTCCATGACTATCACTCCATTGCTGATTCTTTCATCTGCAATATCGCTCACCTGTGAAATGGTCTATTTTCTCAAGACTTCTTTCATGTCTCCTATCCCCTCCCCTCACCACATGCACAGGCACTTAAATAAAATAAACAGAAGAAAACCTCTGTAGGATTTCATGTTTGCAAGGAGTATTTCTATCTTGTGTTGGGGCAGAACATGAAGAGCTGGGTATCAGCAGCTAAGGTAGATGGCAGACTCTCTGCAGGAACGAAATTTGTGTAACGTGACTGAGGCATGGCTAGAATGAAGGATATTATGAAAGAGTGCACAAGAAAGAGGCTCAGGAGAAAGAAATAAGCCCTTTCAATTTATGAACCATAGCCTGTACTGTCTTACTCTTCTGAAGCTCAGCTGCCTGTGTGGACTTGGACAAAGGCAGACACCCCGAATTTCTCACCTTGGCAACCTCCTGCTTCACAATTAATCAGATGTTCAGTTGCTCACAGTTGAAAACTCCTAAAGCCAACTTGCCCTACTAAAAACAGTTTAAAAGTTCTTGTTTACAAAATATGCAGAGGAGCAATAATTCATGATCTGTCACAAATCTTCAAATCAAAATAAACTGTTAACCGCCCTTAAATCAAAGGGGCAATAAAATTAAAACCAAGAAGAGGGAATAACTATGGATGGAGATTAGTTTATCATAAGCGCCGATCACCTGCTTTTCAGAGAAATAAGATTTTATATAAATCATATTTATTAAAGAGCTTGACTGCAAAATTAATATACACAGAATGCTACTGATAACTGTCCTTATTGCTACCTACTTTCCTAATATGACACTAGAAAGTCCAAAGATTTTATCTTTGTTTGAGTAGGTTCCCCCCCTCCATTATGAGACTAGAAAATGTCTGTCATTATATTGCTTGCATAATAATGCCAGTAGCTAGTTTCTCACCTGCTTAGTTTGTTTCAACTGCATTTATGTTGGGGGGCCGGTAGCCAAGGGGGTGTTTACTGTGGGGAGCACCCTGTGAATTATGCAGTGCAGGGGCTACACCCAAAGGGAATGCCCAGTAAATTCTTTTTATTATAACAATATTGGGCAGATAATCTCCAACTTACCCTCCAGTTGCTTTCGAACGAACATGAATGTGAGTTTAAATGTTGTTCTAATCAACATTCTCTGGGTGCGATGTGGTGGATACTTTGTGCAAGTGACCAACAGAAAAAGGAGGCAGGAATTTTTTGTTGTGTTTGGTTTTCACATGAAGGAGAAGAAGCCACGTTTGTTCCCTAAGGGAACAGCAGGCTCTTGGCCTCTCTGTTCCCAAGGGAAGGACCCACCGACAGGCCTGCTGTGTGGCTCAGGTTACAGCCCCAGCATGGACTGAAGTGACACAGGGAAGAGGCTCCTTTGATGTGCGGGAGGCTGGCATCTCCCAAGGCTGCCTCCCTCTGGAGTTGCACGTCAGGCAGCTGAGAGCCAGGGTTCACTGGGGAAGCTTCGGGCAGGGTGCTGGGGAGAACCCATGGGCTTGATTCTTTGCAGAGCCCAGTCCACTTTCCGGACCAGAGTTTCCTCACACTCACGGATGGTTAGAGGAAACAGGATTTCTTAGTGATCGCTGACAGTGTTCAGTCTCCACTATGTTGATATCACACCTCTGAGCTCACCCTAAACACACGTTTCCCCTGTAATGCTTGTTCTCTGCTACAGAAACTTGTCCTGCCCACTGAAGTCAGGGCTTCCATCGGAAACTGATTTCACAGCCTATGTGGTGGGGGAAAGATTAAACCAGTGATTAGACTCCACAAACTGGTCCATTAATTAAATTTAAATGGCAGATCTGAGCACACCCTGCCAGCATCTAATGATGCCATTTGAGGAATATTTTTCTTTTCTCCTATAACCCTGAGACTCAATGTACATTTTTCTTACTGACTAGTTTCGCTAACAAGGCCAAAAGATAGCGAAAGCCTGTCTCTCTGTGACAGAAAATCATCTCTGATCAATAGTTCCATGAGATCCTCCCTCCGTAATGTGTATCCAAGTCTGAGAGGCAAGAAGCCACCCACCACATGGCTGGGAGCCAGGGAGGCACTTATGCTGCTCTCTGTCCCCACTGTCCGCCTGGGAGGATTTTATGCATTGAACTTGGGAGTCACTTCGACTTCCCCTACGGGAAACAGATTTCATTAATACTGTTGTTGCAAAAGAAAGTCATTTCAGAACCCAGCATTTTTAGTTTTTAGTCAATCAATGATATTACAATGTTTGTTCAAAATGACTTTTAACGTGAATTATTTTAGTCCTTGAAGGACGGTGCTAATTCAAATTAAGACCAAAAATAGATAACATTAGTCTGCAGTATAATCACAGATTATCCTATACAGCACTGTGCTTTATTCTTTCTTGATAGTGTGTTACACAAAGTCATTAAGTAGCATTTGCTCTTGATTGAATGAAAAAAACCCAAAGTCTAAATTGTGTTTCAAATGGCATAGTCACAGACAAACTATAGAAGCTAAAATGCTAGTAAAATCTCTAGACAACATTTGCAGGAGAAAAATACAATATAATTAGTGAAAGAGTATAAGTTTTGAATACAAATGAAAACTGTACACTCATCTGCCTCCACTTCACCAATAATAAAGTAAATGTTCTTGCTTAAAACATTACTGGAAACTTGCTTACGTTATCATCTCTAAGTTATCACATTTCATTTATTGTAATAATGAAAATAATTCACCCAGCACCAAAATTTGTTGGTAAAAACCAATCAAATAGTTTTGTTATTGCTTTTGAGGAGGTAATATTTTTCATGACTATTGATATCTGGTATATTGGTTTTATTTTATAATAGTTTAGTTAACAATGAAAATGTTGTTCATGGTATAAGAAGAATAAAAATTACTATCTCTTACTGTTCCTCCTGGCACCTAAAATGGGAGAATATCTACCTTGTGATTCAATGGGTAGTCAAAAATGTTTCCTTTCTTCTTCAAAGTTCTATTTGAAATGCCAAGAATTATTCAACTTAAATTCAACTTAAATTTAATAGGAAGGTTCCATGGCTAACCAAACTACTTATTGTTGATTCAGAGCATGGTTCTAAAAATATGGTACTTGTTCTATGCATGTATATATGTAAATCACCTCTTATGTTTGTGACATATTATAATGGATTCAGTGGAAGAATAAGGTACTTCCTGTTCCTCTGGAAATCGTGTAGTGTGAGATTTAAAATAGCTGCAAACATTAAAAGATTTTATAATGCAACCCAGAGACTTATTTCGTAAATTTTACTAGTAAACAATAGTTCATTGTATGAATAACCCAAAATATGTTAATTCATTCTACTGAAAAAAGGACATTTAGTTCTCTTTGCTATGTGCATCTGGTGTGCATGTGGGCTTTTGTTATCGACAATGCTTGAAAAGGAACATTATTTTACCTGTCATCTGATGAACAGGTGCATATCCTATGGTATGTGTACATACATACAGTGTTTATATGCTGATGTGTATTTGAGGTCTGTCCAGAACGTATCAAGCCAATGTCAATATACTATAACAGTTTGTGCAGCCGATATTTTCCGGACAGATCTCATACATATGTACACATATACATGCCTATGTGTGTGCCTATATTTAGTTGTTCAGTTGTTGTATATGTGCATGTTTGACTTTATTTGGCAATGCCTACTGGACTTTTAATATGGTTGTATCATTTTATACAATCATCAAATGTGGAACAATGATCTCATGGGTACCTATCCATAAAAACATTTAGTATCGGATTGTGAAGTTTTTACCATTTGGTAAGTGTAAATCTTATTTTGCACTTTCTATTTTATTATTATCAAGAGTATATTTATATTTAATGGTAATATGTATTCCCAATTTTATGAAAGTATATTTGTACATTTATCTACTTTTCAGTTGATTTATATATCTTTTTTGATTTGTAGAAACTTTCTACAAATTTAAGATATGAAAGTGGATTGAAAATATTTTACTTGGTTTATGGATTGTGCTTTTATTTGTTAATCTTTTATGGCCTTTCAAACCTTGTTTTATATATATATAGTTTATATATATATATATATATATATATATATATATATAGTTTATATATGTACAGTTTATTTTATTATAGATGCATTTATTTTATTTTTATACTTAAATTTCTCAAATTATTTCAGTTGTTCATATGCACATTAAATATTTGTTTACCAAGATGTTGATGTCTTTTTTTTTTAATATTTTATTTATTATTTTTAGAGAGAGGGGAAGGGAGAGAGGCAGAGAGGGGGAGAGACATCAATGTGTGGATGCCTTTCACCTGCCTCCAGTTAAGGATCTGGATGGAGACCTGGCTGCAACCTGGTTATGTGCCCTGGCTGGGAATGGAACCAGCGACCTATGGGTTCCCAGGCTGGTGCCTTATCCACTGTTCCACCAACCAGGGCTGCAGTAAAATCTTTGATTCATTTAAATTATAAGAACAACAAATTATGGAAGCAGCCCAAGTGTCTATCAGTAGATGAGTGGATAGAATAATAATTGGATATTTACACAATGGAATTCTTCTTCCTCATAAAAAAGGGGGAAAAAATACCCTTTGTGACAGTATTTTGGACCCAGAGGACATCATGCTAAGTGAAATAAGCCAGTTAGAGAAAGACAAGTACAATATGATTTCACTTATATGTGGCAGCTAAAAACAAACTGAACAAACAAAATAGAGAAAGTCTTATAGAGAGCAGGATGACAGTTATTGGGGGAGGAAATATGGGGTGGAGGGATTGAGCAAAAAGGGAAAAAGACTCATGGACAAGGACAACAGTGTGGTAATTTCAGGTGGTTAGAGGCAGAAGGGGGTTAAATGGTAGTGGAAAAATACAATAAAAATTCAAAATAAATAAATTATAAGAACAGCTACACATAATTATTTTATTTTTTGAATTTTCCTATTTTTTCCATTGTTTTTCCTCATTTTTTGCCATTTGTTTAGATTGAGCCTCCTTTCTTTATTTTATTATTTTTCCTTATGTACAAGTTATCATACATACTATTTTTACTTTGTGTGGTTGCCTTTGAAATTTTAATATTCATATTTAACTTGAAAGGTTTGAGTATGAGTAATATTTTTACTTTTTTCTTGGGCAATCCAAGTTTTTTCTCTTTTCTCCTGGCCTTTGTTTCTTTCTAGCTTGGTTCCTTTATCCACAAAAAAACTAGATACTATTTTCCCTTGGATTTGTGCTGCATTTAACATTTAAATCATTTCTCACTGCTTCACATATTTGTATACTTTCTCCTAAAATTTTATTTCTAGAACCCTACATGTAGACAAATAAATGCAGGTGGAAGTAACTTCATAGTTGTTTGTCTTCACACGTTGTTCTGCTGGTATTTCTAGACCCTTTTTTTTTTTTTTTTTAATATCAAAAGTTTCATCACACCTCTAAAACTCTTGTACATAATAGGGTGGAGTTGGACTCACTTCTAGTTTACCACTTAGAAACAGTGGAAATATACCCAGCGTTTTGAAAGGAAAGGATGACAGGCACATTTTCCAGATAAATATTTATTGCATAAGATGATACTAAAGATGATTCAACAGAGTGCATTTGAAGATTTAATTGGCTTTAGCCAGTCATGAATTGGGCAGCCTCCCATCTAGCACCTAGAAGTGTTGTACGGAATGGAAGGTTTTTTATAGGAAGGGGCGGGAGGGGACGTGTTGCAAAGGAGGTATTAGCAAAAGAAAGGAAAGGGTCATTTTGAGACCAGGACATCTTATTTTGGGAGCAGCAAGAGAAAAGCAAGTTTTTTTTCATACAGATTACCTCTCCATTTTGGGGGGCATCTAGAGGATCCAAAGAGCAGATTACCTCCTTGTTATTGATCAGAAAATTACAAATCATGAATAGTTGATTAAGGTTATATTTCTGAAAGAGGCTGAAACAGCAATTAGGTCAAAGTAGTAAATCTAGGTCTCTTATGATGAACTTTAGCACATGTGAATCCATTTTAGGCCTGTGGTTTTTCTCTTTAACAATGCCAATAGACACAAATTATTTGAAAAATCAATTTTTCAGCAAAAAGTGGTATACAATTTTCCAAACATCCTTATAAACATGGGGCTTATAAATGGAGGAGGTGGTATACTACTTGGATATTAAAGGAATGTCTGTAACTGTGGCAACCTAGGAAAGGTAGAAAGACCTGAGTTTATGAAAATTAAAATAGCTGTGTATATATTTATATATAAAGACCTATCACAATGAAGTGTATTTCATTAGTAAACTGAGTTTAAAATACCATTTTCTCTTGAGGTAATTGCTATTTTGTTTCACTGAACAGTCATGTTATTGGTGACTTATAACATATAACAGTCACTATATTGGTGACTTCTTTTCCTGACAATGACTATTGATAACAAGGCCAAAGGGTGGGATTCTTAAAAAGCCACTCATATCCATTTAGGAGATTTGAAAGTTAAATGTTTTTCACAGAAAAAAACAAACAAACATTCTTTTAGTTTTCTGCCCACTAAAGTGTTTCCATCTCATGTCATTTTAATAAGTAGTTAAGCAGAGAATGGAAATGTTATGATTTATCATGACAGGGTAAATAAAGCAGTAAGAACAGATCGAATTTAAGTACACCTCAGTGAGCATACCTTTTTGCTCCCCCTTGAGAGCTACTCGAAATAATCCAACAAAAAGTGAAATGCAAATGCATTGCAGTGGGAGACTGGCCTTTCTGCCCACTGAAAGCCTGGGGTGTACCCATTGGTCGGAAGCCTCCCTGCAATCACTGACTTTCGGCTGAGAGACCTTGGGAAGGCTCCTCTGCTCTTCCTAGGCTATTCTATTTCCTGCTGCCCCTTGAATCTTCTAGCTGATTTTTCTACCAGGAGCCCTGGATTCAAAATTATGCCTGCCATTTATTAGCGGGGTGTCATTGGAGAATTTTCTTAACGAACCATGCCTCCATGCCTACTTCTATAAAATGGCAAATCCCGGCAATCCAAGAGTTTTGTGTGGTGAGTGAGAATACATGCACAGCACTTAGGCATCGTCTGGGAGTTATAAATGCTCAGAAAATATTAGTCATTGTTATCAACAGGGGACTTAACCATTCTATTTAGCTTAAGTATAAGCTTAAAAATGTCTTTCAAAGGAGGAGTTGCTAAGTTAACAACTTTGTTCTCAAAGAGAAAAATATGGATAATGGAATCTCTTCCTCTAGGCAGTCGATTAACTACAATCGAAGGTACATATTTAAAATTTCTTGTCCTTAAATGTACGTTACCTGATGGCCTCACTGATTTAATCTGATGGGGTTAGTCTTTCTTTTGAAAGGCCCAGAGGTGGCTCAAGTTTTCATTCTATGTGTTTTCTTCCTCCTCTACTCTCATTTGTCTAATAGTTTTCTTTTCAACATTTTCCTAGTAACCTTAATTTTTGTTACCAAAGACCTTGAATGAAGCATTGTCACAAAGACAGAAAAAAGAATGTGCCTTTCTCTAAGAAGAGTTCAACTTTTGTTTCTAGACCAACACGCTCGAATTCCACCTGGATGCTACAAATCATGCTGTACTTCTCATTACAAAAGATTGTTTTGTGCATGCAAAGATGAGGAGTAAAAGCACACTTTTCAACATATGTCAACTTGTGCTATTGTGAGGATTAGTTTCTCACTGAGAGAATCCAGGGCATAATTTTGGCAATTTCACCTTGTATAAGTGAATAGAAATGTGATAAGGTGGTGTTTTCTGTGAGCCTCATGGCCTTAGTGTTGCGGCATGAATAGAAAAACAGGGTAAGGAGTGAGTAAGACCAGCTGACATGATGCCCTCAAGTGCCAGGCACTGGGCTCAGCGGCTCATAGGTAGCATCCATTCAACACAACTTGATGACAATGTTACTGACACATGTTTCTCAGAAGAAACTGCAAGTTAAGAAACTTGCTCAAGGTCAACAGCCGCAATGTGAAACCAAACATTGGACTCACATTAACTATTACCAGTTCTCATTATGCTGATAATATTTCTGCCAAGTAGCCCACATTACTACTGAACAGAAAACCTATAGAGAGGGCTTTTTAAAGTATTTGCTATCTTATGAAAATATATTGTTTTCTTAAATGCACTGAATGGATTCAACAAAAATGCCTACACACTTTGTTTCTATAGATTTCCTTTTCTGCTGTAATTGTGGTTGAGCACCTGTTTTTGCTACAAATAGATAACTTAGTTTGCTTCCCTTATGAGTACACTAAAAATTCTGGACTCACTGAATTTATTATGTCTTTTAATCTTAGATTTTAAATTTCATGTTCAATGTGAAATATGGGTTGGGTTTCAAAATGAAACGTAAGAGCTAGTTTAATTTCTCAAGAAAAAGGATGAAAATATAAAGTAGCTGAAATCATTCATGGTGGTGAGATGTAAGCGACTACTCAGGAGGCTTTCCAAAAACAGCCCATGAAATAAACTGATAACATATGTCACCCACTGTTCTGTATGTGATAGAATGCCCGTTCCAGAATGCATAAGATGCATTTAGGTATTAAAGATAATTCACTTTACTATAGAACATATATATTGTATTGTAATGGACTTACCCCTGGTGGCCTGGCTCAATCTCCAGTGCAGAACTTGGGACAGGAGAGACTATTTATGCATATTTTCTAAAGAAATGAATGTGTAGCCAATGAATGAAATAATTTCTGAATTTCGTGATGATGAGAAAATATATGTTGCTTTCCATGTGCTGCACAGTTTTACCATCAGGCTTGTAATATTTTCATATAGAGATAACGAATCATTTTTCATTTAGAGACTCACTTATCCCCAAAACTTTCAACCCCACCAAAGCTCTGATGCTGAGTCATCTGTGAGCTAAGTTTAAACCCTAAATCTCATTAGCATTCCATATAAAGGTGTAGCCTAAGGAGACCTTCCCCTTTTCTAACAGAAACATGAAAAGGAGTAGAGATGAAAATAACAGTGAGAAAGAAAACACTTCATTATGAGGAAAAACAGCCTAGCTTATCGTTCTTGATCCTTGCTAGGAGGATTTAAGCATAATTTTGAAAACTTCAAAAATGTATATTTTACACTATTTTATTCCATGTAGGCTATTTGATGATGAGCGTCAGATTTATCCTGAAAAGATGTAAAACATTTCCCATCAACAATACAAGGTTATGCGTAATGAAACATCTGCATTTATAAACTTTGAGGGATGTTTCGTAGCACTGCTTTTCATTCTCTTCCCTGGACTTACTGCTCTGTGTCCAGTTATTAAAGAACATCAAAGTCAAATATAGGTTGGGACAAAAATAGGCTTATGGTTGTGAGTACATGAAACACAGATTTTATTCTTATATTATTATTTACTAATTATTGTATTATTTTCCATATGCACAACTGTAAACCTACTTTTGGCCCACCTAGTATTTTGTCACAGCCTTTGATGAATTACTGTTATACTCTAGACATGCAACAAAGCAAATTGATTTCCCCATGTGTATATTAAATATTGTGTGTGTATGTGCACGCATGTGTGCTTCAAGTGTTTGAGAAAACAAAAATGATTAATATTACAATATATATTTATACTTTATTGCTATTGTTACAACTAAACACTTAAAACTTATCTTGAGTGAATATAAAAATATTCTGATTCACTTGACAAAATGGACATTGAATTGAGAATCTGGAAAATTGTATGGTTTTTAAAAAAATCACTGAGATTCAATGCCCTCTGAGCTTCTATGAAATGGAATATTAAGTTATTTGTTTAAGGTCACAGGTAGCAAAACTCTGTTTCCAAATTAGGTGGTAGGGCTTCAGTGCCCATTCTGCAGGTGTTTTTTTGTGAAGGTTAAATTAGACAATGTATATCTAATATTGGCACCTGCTTTTAAATAAGTAAATAATAAGTTGCATATTGTTATAGTTAAATTAAAAATAATACATGACCTGAGAGAGATATTTAAGGAACACAACAAATGGATTGGCCTGACCAGAGCATACAGAATATATAAGAGGACAATAAAGGTAATGAGTTAAAGTTGAAAATGCTGTTGGGTTAGATAATGGAGGCTCTTAAATACCAAGTTTAGTAGCTTTTTATATTAAATACAACCTAGAGAAATATTTAACATATTTTATGGAAATGCAGCACAATGATTTCTGCACTATAAGAAATTTTTAGAAACAACACTCAACATGGTTGGGAAGAGAGAGCAGGAGGAAGGGGCAGGGTTAGCTATTAATTTGTCATTGTATTTGTTGAAGCAAGTGATGTTTACATGATTAGTGGCAATAATAAACAGAGAATGAATAAAAGAGTATACAATGGAAAGCTGTATGATGAATGAAGAATATAGAACAGGATTAAAGTTCATCGAGTGCCTTTTCTTGACTTTGGTAGAAATTCTACACTCAGTTAAGTCTCATCAAAAGTTTATATTTATAAGAATCATTTCATTTCCACTTTTAGGAGGAGCAAAGAGTCCCCCCAAAATTTGAAATAATAGGTATAGATCATACAACAAATATGAGGCAGAAATAAGGGTGGAATGTAGACCTTTGCTCCAAAACTTGTAATTCTTCTTATTACCCAAGCATCTCATGCCATGAAATAGGGGAAAAAAGCAAATGTAAGAAAAGAAAGAAATTTCAAAAATTTGGACAAGAAGGATGGTGGCAATTCCAACCAAAGTTGGAGATATAGGAATAGATGGAGTATATATATTTTTTTTCAAAGATTTTATTCATTAGTTTTAGATAGAAGGACAGGGAGGGAGGAAAAAAGGGAGAGAAACATCAATGTATGGTTGCCTTTCACCTGCCTCCAGCCATGGACCTGGCTGGTGACCTGGCTTGCAACCTGGTTATGTGCCCTGACTGGGGAATCGAACCAGCAACTTTTGGGTTTGCAGGCTGGTGCTCAATCCATTGAGCCACCAGCCAGACATTCTAAACAAACAATAATAAAAGTCAGTAGGATAAGCAAGATAAATACATTATTAATATTAATAGAAGCATAAAAGAAACATATAGGGGCATTTTGAGTTTTTCAATTTTAAAAGCATTTGTCTTACTTTGCTACCACTCTATTTTGTATACCATTAGAATTTTAAGGTTGGTTTATGGATCAAGTGGCAGCATCATTTAAAAGAGAAAAAAAAAATGTCCTTTATGTTGATGGAGGGCAGCTGCTATCTATGTTCTATTATAGTCTTTTACTTTTCTACTAGAGAATAAAATTAAGATTAGTTTCTAGTAGCATGGGATTTAATATCAGGGAAATAACACATGTAAAACTACAGACATTTTCAGTGGTTAAACCACATACTATTTTATTAATGTGTGGCGTCAATTGATTGCCAATTTCCAGAAATGTAACACTTGCAAAGGAGTAAACGAGATTTTTTTTTTTTAAAAAAAGCAACCCATAACAGATGTTTGCAAGATTTTCCCCCTACTTAGAACATAATAAGCATATGGAATGGCCTATCAGGCACAATTGCTGAGGCAAAACACAAGGATCATTCAAGAAACAATTAGGTTCTGTTCTAAAGAAATGGAATACTTAAAAAGGATGGGTCCTGATGGGCCTATAGTCCTGATGAGCAAACAGCTCCAGCTACACCCTTTATGAGCCTATCTCCATCTGAATGTAAATATCACCACAATGCACTCCTATCAAGATGGGGGAAGAGGTGTAGAGACCGTTCTCCTCTGTAAAAGAAGTGAGGAAGCTGATAATAGTCCGTGTCTATGATGTAAAACGCCCACATGTGCCGGTTGTTTTCATTCTCTTTAATATTAAAAAGAAAAGAATGTGCTTCTTATCCTTTTAATGTCTTCATTTTTTTGCATAATATTTAGTAGAATTAAGAGGATCACGTTTCTAAGAGTAAAATCAATTTTAGGTATATTTCAAGGCACATACTCTGAACTTCGTTAGGAAGTGAATTTGAAAAACAAATGAGGGAGTAAATAAAAATTATGAGCCCTGGCTGGTGGCACAGTGGATAAGGCACCGGTCTGTGAACCCAAAGGTTGCTGGGTCGATTCCCCAGCCAGGGCACATAACCAGGTTGCAAGCCAGGTCTCCAGCCAGGTCTGTAGCTGGAGTCAGGTGAAAGGCAACCGTACATGGATATCTCTCTCCCTCTCTGCCCCTCTCCCTTCCCCTCTCTCTGAAAATAGTAAATAAATTCTTTTTAAAAAACTTTAAAAAATTATGAAATTACAAGACAGAACACAATGTGACAGCATATGCAAAATCAGAGAGAAGCCCTTGGAATTCAATCCTCGCCACAGGGGAAGGCTTCATCCTTGAACAGTGAGCTCTGGTATCGCGTGATTAACATAGTTCTGGGAACATGCAATTTTATTTATTACCATCTAAAACAATAGTCTATCTTTTGGGGAAAGGCCGTTTCCTGCATGCAGTCTTTGAACCTCTGCATGGCTTTTTGAGTAAAAGGTCCTGGAGTCTGAAACACGTGCTTCTTTACTGACAGCCTGAGAGACCTCTGGGCTGGGCTTAAAGAGGTGGGGTGGCATAGCATGTGATAGTGGCCTCTTCAGAAAAGTACTGAGTGACCAGACGAAAGATATGTGCTGCTCCATTAACTATAAAGAAAAAGTCATTTGAATATGTCATTTTTACATTGATGCACATGCTAACAGGTGAGCCCTACAATAGTATTAATTTATAATATAGTTTGAATTCTTCGTTCTGTTGCTTAGGGAAAGTGGGCCAGAGATTAAAAAAACAGGGACACTAGAAAAGCAGGATTTATATATTTCAAATTGGCCAACCAAGTACACATGATGTGCACTATCTAGAAACGGAAGGGAGAAATTTTAGTTGTAGCTCATTTAATCATAATCATCTGTGTATTGTATATAGCTTTCCCTTCACAAGTTAACTTATTGGGGGAAGGGCTATGACCTAACCAACTTTCTGTCCCCAGCACATACGTGGTGACCACCCAGGGCTTGTGGACTGGAAATACATTGTTGTTGCAAACTTGTTTAACTTATTAATATATCCGGGTGAAGCTATACCCTTATGTTATTAAGCTTCTACAAATTGGATGTGAAGTTTAGAATGGCAAATTTTAGGACCATCCTTGAGCATTTGATTTGCATAAGTTGAATCTACTTTGGTCTAATTAAATATATAGTCTGTAGGATCTCCTTGCTTGAATCCACACAAACATAGCCACTTAATGCCCTTTAACAATTAATTACTGTGCATTATTCACATTTATCTGCGTGGCTTAGAGTCAATGCTTAAAGCACGCATAAAATTAGGGAAAAGTATCAATTGTTTTGTCAGTTTGAATAAATTGAATAAAAATAAATAAGTAACAATAAAGACAATCTAATGATAAATTTACTAAGGATTTTTGATACTATTCACAGAATTAAAAGCCATTTCATACCAGGTTTCTTAATATGCTGAAACAGGGTCTTTGAATTCCAAGCAAGAGGCACAGCCATGAAAATTAGTCGATTAAACTTCCAAGTTTATGCTCATCATGAACAACCAGCTAGTTTAAGGTCCATAAGGGCTTCAACATTTCCCTGAACTTAGCCAAACTTCAGATAGGCTTCTTCCTGACTCCTAGTCCCTCACCTCCTTTTCCTAGAATGTTTCCTGCAGAAAACTTTCCATTGAAAAATTCTTCCTCTACCTCTTTGAATGTAAATCTGTAAAAAAGCTTCTTGTTAGCTTTACATCTCAGAAATGTTTTTCTCAGAGTCCAGGACTCCTCCATTCCTTAGAAATGTAATTCCCAAGGAAGATAGAGCTTACCTCCCAGTTTCTGTGGGAGGGTAGAAACCAAGCTTAGCATGATGATGTGAAAAAGTTTACTTCTTTTTTGGTAAAGATAATTAGTTAACACAGATAACCTAAGATTATCCAACCTCAATTCTAAAACCATTCTACTCCTTTGTGTCAGAAGAGTTGAGTTCAGTCAGAATTCTGACCTCTTTCTTCTATTGAAATAGCATTGCATAACATCTTCCTCACCTATTTATATCAGTGCATTTCTTGTTTGATATTACACATTAAAAGCAAACATGCCATTCAACAAGACTGATTACACCAGTGTTTTAATTCACTAAGATATGATCCCTCATTGGAAGGTTTAAACAAAATTTTTGTTTAATAAAGTGAAGTTTAAATTAGAATTTTAACTTAGCACATTTAAACATAAAGTTGTTATGAAGTCTCTATGTTTTCAGTGTGTATGCAACTTTCAAACAAAACCAGCATCAGCAAAATAAAAATACAAAATGGCTCAAATTAAAGTTAATAATATTAATGTGATCTGACATATTTTTGCTGGAATTCCATGGTCATTTGCAGTGGGATTCTGCTAGTGATGACCAAGTCAATACAATGCTTCTTCTAAATCTGGGCACCAAGTTACCTGCAATGCCAACATTTGCCATTGCTTTTTCAATTGGTACCTTTATGTTGTAAGATCATTTGGTATTCACTTGATCCAAAAACACGACCATCTGTGTGATAATGAGCACAATTTTACTAATGTGATATTAAACCCAATTGAAAAGTCTATCACTGACTTTCTGTGGTGGGCCTTGGAATTTGAACAGCCAACCAAATAACAGGAGTGTTATTTATGGAGTGGGAGAATCCTTACTCTTTCTGCCCTAGACTCCTCATGCCTGGCCCTTCAGGGCCACATCATTCTCATTTCTCCTTCCATTTATCTTGGGGAAGGGTTAGTTATTGGTCTTTTAGTTCACTTATTTATTTTTATCTAATAGGCATCTATTTATTTATATTAATCATTGAGACAAATCTGTCATTCTTTTTAGCATAATTGCAATTCTGAATTTGTGTTTGGAAAACCAGTAACAAAAAGAGTTACACCCATCCTTGCTTTCCACACATAGGCATGTAGATTCTGAGCCAATAAACACCCCAATGTTGGGAAAGAGAAAGATTGACCTCTCAGAAGAAAAAAAATGGGTTATCCTCTCAAATACAATATGAAATCTTACAAATAAATATCCCTCTGTCCTTTAGCTCAAGGAAATGATGTTAAATATTTAAGAACGTAAGATTCTTGCATTGATATATTAGGTATCTGTTATCGATCGGTAAGATAGACTATGTGCCTATTCAATCTGAACTCTTTAAATGCAAATATTTTCTTAAGGTTTAACATGCATGCAGAAAAGTGCGAAAAGCTTCTGTACATCTCAAATAATTTTTACATGCAGTACATTCATGTACCTGGGCATTCAGGTGAAAACACAAAGAATACCATGACCCCAGGAATGCCGCTGGCCCACAACCTCCTTAACCAAAAATGCATCCTACTAATTAACCCACCAAGGATAAAATCTATCCATTTTTGACAGCATAAATTAGTTTTGATGCTTGAGGTAAATGAATCATGGAGTATGCATGTTTTTGTCTGGTTTCTTTAACTCTAAACTATGCCTGTGAAATTCCTTTATTTTCTTGATGTGCTTACAGCTTGCTAATCTCATTATTGTCTGGTATCTGATTGTTAATTTTGTTTGT
The DNA here is from genome assembly GCA_004026585.1 of Noctilio leporinus. NCBI lineage: Eukaryota > Metazoa > Chordata > Mammalia > Chiroptera > Noctilionidae > Noctilio > Noctilio leporinus. Next base: position 801,774 of record PVIW01000010.1, read on the forward strand.
TTATTGCTTTATCACACTAGAGCATTTAACTAATGATGTTTTTCTTGTTATTGCTAATTTGTGTTTCCTTTCTTCTTTTAGCTATTAATTTTGCTAGGCATTTATCAATTTTTCAAACTTTTCAAAAACTCAGCTTTGGCCTCAGTCAATGATATTCATTATGGGCTTGTTTTTTATTTCACTCTCTGTTCTTATTTTTATTTATTACTCTACTCTAATTTCTGAGACTATGATATTTAAATATTTCTGCTTCTTGAGATGAAAGCCTAATCATGAATCAGGATAAAAGCCTCAAAATTCATCAGGCATTTTCAGTCTTTCATCAATACAGCTATATGTGTATGTGTATTATATGCTTTACATTTCTGAGTGGCAATTTAGAATTTCACAAGCTTTGATATGCCATATCCACATTATCATTCTAATCCTCGGGTGAATCCTTCTTTCACCCACAGTTATTCAGCAGTGCATGTCTTGCATTCCAAATTGACTTTCAATTTTTCATGGGTATAGGAAAAATAGTCTGAATTTCATCAATTCTGAGGCTTGAGACTCTTTGAAACTTGCTCTATGGATTGGAAAGCAGTCAATTTTTTAAATGTTGCATGTGCACTTTGAACACAAAAATGCATGTTGTGTTGCAGGCAATATTCTAAATATGCCATTGAGTATGTATATGTTCATTGTATTGTTTAAAGCATCTGCGTTCTTATTCTTTTTGTGTGTGTGAAGGTCTACCATTTCTCGAGCTCTTTTGGATGTTAAAATCCTGCTATATTCATGGATTTGCCTTTCATTTAGTTCTCAAATTTTGCTTTACATATTTTTAAATTATTGTGAAATTTAGAGCAATATTTCTTCCCTTAGCATATAAGTTGGCTGATAACATACAATCAGAACAGCTTTCTCTTGGTTTTTGTGTTCATGATAGCAGGTTGATCTGACTGGCTGACCTTTAGTGCCCCTTGGGTACACGTCAGGTCAGAGCAAGGAAACCTTTCTCAAAAGAACAAGCTCTCTTGCTGGTTCGATTCCCAGCCAGGGCACATAACCAGGTTGCAAACCAGGTCTCCAGCCAGGTCTGTAGTTGGAGGCAGGTGAAAGGCAACCATACATTGATGTGTCTCTCCCTCTCTGCCTCTCTCCCTTCCCCTCTCTAAAAACAATAAACAAAATATAAAAAAAAAAAAAAAAAGAACAAGCTCTCTTCTTCCATCATTAGGGTGTTAGAGACTCCTAAGATTTTCATCAACCATTTTTACCTTTATTTTTGCAGGACATATAATTCTGGTTAGAGATTATTTTCTTCAGTACATAAAAATGACATCTTACTACCTTTTGTCTTTTAGTTTAAAAACATTTTTTTCAATGTTATTTTCATATCTTGGAACATAATTTGTGCCCTTCTCCCAGAATGATTTTGATTCCTTTTCTTTGTCTTAAAAGCAGTTTTACTAAACTATTCCTAAATATGTCTTTCTTTGTGCTACTTTGGACTTAGTGAGCTTCTTCACCTGTAAGTTGATATTTGCCTTATCTGTTGTTGCATGACAAAGACCACTCTAAAAGTTAGTGCCTTCCAATAATGGCTGTTTTATTATCTCATGTTTCTGTGTGTTAATTATGACTGGGGATTCTTTTGAAGGTCTTGCCTAGGGTGTTTCATGTCATTACACTCAGAGGGTAGCTGCATCTGGAGTCATTTGGATGCTAGAATCTCCACTCTAACTAGAATGTCCAAAATGGTCCCTACACTGTATATAAAGTGACTTAGGGCTTCTTTACGTAGTTGTTCTTCGCCTACGGTGCCTCATGTTATGGAGTCTCTCACTGGTGTAGCTGGAATTTTAACATGGTGGTGGATCAGGGCTCCTCTGAGGTCAAAGCAGAAGATGGCAGGCCTACAGCTGGTACTGTGTCCCTACTGTCATATTCAGTTGCATACAGCAAGGTGCAGTTCTGGCTCATAGTCAATAAAGAAGAACACTATACATAGCCTAAGTATAAGGATGTGTGGGTTTTTTTGAGGAATAGACTATCCCAATGTGTTTCTTTAGTTTTTGGAATACCTTTACTAATATTTCTTTAAATATCAGCTCTTCCTCTTTTTCTTACTCATTTTCACCTGGAACAGCAGTTATAGATATGGTCTACATTTTCTTTGTGCTGAACATTCCTCTTATACTCTTCTGTATTTTTTCTTTATTTTATTCAGTATGTTTATCTCTTATTGACATGTATTACAGACCATTAATTCTGTGTTAGGCTGTGTCTAACCTGTTTTTATACCTAGTTATTGAGGTCTTAATTTTAAAACATTTTTTAGTTATATACTATATATATATTTCAACTTCAACTTTTTTGGAATAATTCACCATCACTTCTCCTTCACAATCTATTTATTTTATTTTAATAGCTTCATTATAGTTCTTTCTGTTCTGCTAACTAAATATTTGCCCTATTTTGGGTCTGTTTTAATCAGCTCTATGTGCTTTTGGTTTGCAGATTGTATGACCTGCTGGCTTTTACTTTGGGTACCATTTCATCTACCTGGGGTTCACCCTACCCTTGGCCACAGAATTCTTGGTGCTTTCAGATACATGATTGGTGTTGCCTACACAACCTCTACCTGGATGTTGGGTGAAGTTACTCATTGTCCCATCTGTAGGGCAAGACTTGCTCTGTTTTGCTTTACAAAGGCTTTCTGTTGAGTCTTTTTAGCCTCTTCATCCTCCATGAAGCTCTTTAGAGGGGAAAACAGCTGAGAGCCATCACGTTTCCATTTTCTCTTCCCAGTCCCATGGGACCAGCAAAGGCTCTGCCAATCTTTTTATTCCCAGCAGCAGACCTCTTCTGGGGCATAGCCTATATTCTCAGCCTTCTCTGGAAAGGCAGAAGTCAGCAAATCCCCTCATGGAGAACACTTCTGCCGAAGTCAGCTGGATTTTCCGAGCTCCTCCTCTCTCTAATTATCCAGGTTTCAGCACTTTTCTGGTGCCTTAGACTTGATTTTTACATTTATCCAAACTTTCTAGTTGCTTCTAGTGGGAGCATTGGACTTTTCTATATGATTTTCTTATCACAACATTTAGGAGCCCCACATGGTTGGCTACCTGCTTGCCCTTTCCTCAGGGAGTCCTATGAGTCTCTCTACACGTGGACATGCTTACTACACAGGATGAAGGTGTTTCATAGGCCAAGTCCCCCATCAGACTGAATGCTTTCTGAGTAAGAATTGTATTATTCATCATTGTGTTCTAGTAACTAGCACTTGGCATCTGCAAATAAATGAGAACATTTTCTTTTTAAATATATTCCTGGGTCAGAATATATTCTCATTAATATATTTGAGGTTATAAGTTAAATATCTAAGGAGGCCAAAGTTCTCTTAAATATACATGACATCCCCATGTTGATCATCTTTGAATGTGTTTATCCACAGTGATCAGATTATAGCAGAATTATCATCACATTTACTTCAGTTGTCTTTTAATAGCAAAATGTTTAATTAAAATCGAGGAAGCAATCTATTTCTCCAGATCCTGCAATAACTCAAGTGTTGTCTATTAACTTCTCTTTTGTGATAACTCTTATGAAAAGTATGGTAACCTGAATGGTAGGTGATGGAGGGAGAATCCTGAAGAAGTGAAGTGCACTGTGGATTAAAAGGTGACTTATCTGTTTGGTTCATTTACATATATTTAATTATTTAACCATGAGATAAGCAATATCATAAAGTGTTGCTTATTAATAAATGTATTATCAGGGTTTACTATTTTCCCATACCATAATATAGAACCCTTGAATGGAAAAGAAACTTAATGATGATATAAATTTAAGTAAAACCACACAAAATTGACAAAGTTAAAAAATGGCACACAGTTTTAATCCTGACCCTTGTAAAAAAAGTAATAGCTTTAAGCCCTGGCTGGTGGTGCAGTAGATAAGGCACTGGCCTGCAAATCCAAACATCGCTGGTTCTACTCCCCAACCAAGGCATATAACCAGGTTGCAAGCCAGGTCTCCAGCCAGGTCCGTGGCTGGAAGTAGGTGAAAGGCAACCATACATTGATGTCTCTCTCTCTCTCTGCCTCTCTCTCTACCCCTGTCTCTAAAAATAATAAATAAAATCTTTTCAAATAAATTAAAAAAGAAGAGTAATAGCTTTAAAATAATTTTCAAAATTATCTGTGAAAAAATAGGATTAAAAATCTAATGCATAATATTGAGTTTAGTTTTAGAACAAACCTCTCCTGGGAGCTTTGGAAAACCAAATACCATGTATTTTCCTATTTATATATATTTTTTCATATTTATATTTTCATATTTATATATATTATTCATATATATATATATTTATGTTTGAAAATGACAACATAGATAAAATTAGATGAATATTAAAAAGTCCTTCTATTCTTGGAATCATGATAAATTTGTCCACCTGGTTGAGGTAAAACAAAGACGAATTTTGCTGCTCATGGAATATAGAGTTTAACTAGCTATGACCATAGTTTTTAAAGCCCCTCTGTGTGGAAAATTTAAACTTATGAGTGCAATATTACACTCAACATAATGTAATTATGGTTTTGTGGACTATGGACTATCATTTCTATTATAAGGAACCCTTTAGCCCTGGCTGGTGTGGCTCAGTGGATTGAGCACCAGTCTACAAACTAAAAGGTCACTGGTTTGATCCTGCTCAGGGCACATGCCTGGGTTGTGGGCCAGGTCCCCATTTGAGGGGTGTGAGAGACAACAGATCAATGTTATGTCTGGGCAACAGATCCATGTATATCTTGCATACATTGATGTTTCTCCCTCTCTCCCTCCCTCCCCTCTCTCTAAAACTAAATAAATAAATCTTTATGAAAAAAGAATTCTTTAAAATACTGATTTAATTTTCATTATGTTGGGATTTTTATCTAGATTCTTTGTTGGCTACCTTATTTTGCATAGCACTACTGGGTTGATATTAGGTACATATTTCACATAGCATTACATACTTTTAATGTTAAAATATAAAAAGAAATCAATCTTGTTGTTTTTATCTTTATTTACATTTTACATAAATAATTTCACATTAATATGTCAACATTTTTAAAGATTTTATTTATTATTTTTAGGGAGAGCAAAAGAGAAGGAGGAAGAGGGGAGAGAAACATCAGTGCATGGTTGCCTTTCATCTGCCTCCAGCCATGGACCTAGCTGGAGTGCCACCAGTCAGAGCTAATATGTAAACATTTATAGAATTTATCTTATATCTTGCTTTATCATTTCATAAATACTGTGACAGTAAGTCACAGAAGGGAGAATGACAGATAAAAAACATTAATGAAAATAAAACAAAGGATATTAGTGACATATGTAACAGTCAACTTTCCAAGGAAACTGAATATGGAAAATTTGTCCTTGAAAACTGGCACTATTACCTTTTATTTTATAACCATTTACTTCCTGTTCAATGAAAAGATGGCATATTTTCTCTTGGGTTAGGGAAAAATAATAGCCTTAGGTAAGGTATAAGGTATCCTTTTTGACCCTCAAACTCTAGAGAAGACATGAATAATGATGAAGCAATTTAAAGTAGCCTACCATGTCTCCATTAGGGGTGCTCAACTATTAGTGCTAAGAATAACTTCTTATAACTTTGAAATATCCAGCATAAGCATTTTCAGAAACAGACTATTTATACTCTCAGAAGCTTCTTTTTTAACTTTAAAATAAAATCTTAGAGCTAAAATGAGACATCATAACATGTTAGTTCAAGCATCAATTTTTCAGAGAAGAAACTGAGACCTGGAGCGATTACATGATTTTTCCCAGCCACCTGAATACAGAGCACGATGTGGTGTCCTCGTGCTGTGTCACTGCGTCCCCACCTTTGTCTCCACAGCTTCTGCAGCACATGGTTCTCTGTGAAAGATGTCACCAGGGACAGCCATTCAGGTGGGGGATTGCTCATCTGTCTACACAGCGTTGGAAGAGGAACAGCTCCTCCCAACTAAAAAGCCATAGTCCTTAAGTCATTTTGACAATGGTCACTGAATCAATATGGAATCGCATTCTCTGCAGTGGAAGTGAGAGCAGCCCCACTACATGACAGGTGTGGACAGGTGGGACATCACCCAGAGCAGATGTCTAGCCTTGAATGCACCCAAGGCATCAGGTGCATTAAGCAGTCCCTTCGGTGAAATTGAAGATTCTCTGGTGACTGACTACTGCTAGGCCTCCGCTTTTACTATTATAGGAGGTGATGGCACTAAGTGCCTTAATATTTTAAGGCAATAATTGATAGGAATTATCAACTATTTTCAAGGCAAAATCTTTTCCCAAGATAATAAAACTGTAAGGACACGTGAAATTTTCTCAAGTTTTAAGAAATAAAGGGCAAAAGGACCACTTTATAGATATATTAAAAATGAGGTCTTATTTTTGGGACTTATGAATACAAGTGTGAAATACCATGCAAACTAATTTAATTGTTCTATGAGTTACATCTTCATTTTTTAATCAGCAACATTCCTTTAATGAGTAAGTTACAGTTTTATTAGGGTAAATGTTTCAACATACTTAGATGCATGCAATTTTATATAAGAAATTTCATCTGGATTGCAGTTAATTCTAATGACAACCATGCAGGATAAATCAAGCAGTTATTATTATTTCTATTTGGCATATATAAGGACATCAATACACATTATGTAACTCACTCCCCTAAAAATCCTGCAAGTGGATTATAACCAGAGGTGTTCTTGTTATTTTCCTTTTTGATACAGAGCTCCTTCCATGGTTGAAATTTCTAACAATAATAAGTATGCTAATGACCACTTTCAGCAAGGTTTCCAAGTTGAAGTGTAATTGCATTATGTTATATATGCACTTTCATTTCTAAAACACCTCAAAATAGATTAAGTGCCATTCTATTTAAAAATATGTGTGACAGTAAGAATCAAAAATTTATTGAGATATGGCCAAGAAAAAGAAGTGATATAAATAAAAGCATCTTTCTAGTGCCACTTGTTAGACTTAATATTCTGGTTTTCTTCTTGACTTGTAATCATTTTTATTTCTTTTAAGCTGCCTCATCTTAAAAAATAAGGAATGGCAAATATAAATAAAGAATGTATAACCATAGCAATAAAGATAATTTGTCTAATAACAAAATACCTAGAGGTTCTTAGAGATGAACATTGCAGAAGAGGTATTCTGAAGCAGCGTGCATACCAGAAGTAAATACCTTCAAGGTCTTAATGAAAGAATCATTTTCATTGGCTAAATCTGGAATTATCTTTAAGAGTTTAACTGCTTTGGTCATTGGTATCCAGGCCAGTGAGATCTCTTGCTCATGAGTTTTCATCATCACCCAGGAATTGGTTACTGCAGGATCCCAATTCTAGCCCAGCCCTAATGAACCAGAATCACATTTTTAACAAGGTCACCATGTGTCTTATGCGCATGCCCCATGGCACACTTTGATTTCGCTTTTCCATATTTGCTATATTTAATTTCAATCCAATACATTTCTACATTCTTTCTTAAACCCAACAACCAGTTTTTAAATATAAGGCTATCCAATATTAATTACACTATTTCTTCTAAAATGATCCTGCTGTATAACTTTTATAAATTGATCATTATTTCTGTTAAAATACATCAACTAATTACAGTATTTAAAATCATAATCTAAATTATCTAAATTTAAAAGGGTAAATCATTTTAGAGAATATAATACTTTGCCTTGTATATTTCAATGTCCAATTTCACACAAAGTTGGTTAATTGACCCATAATTGGTCAATTATAGAGATAATTACATGCAGTTCACAAATATATAGCAAATACAAGGTCTGTCCTGAAAGTACAAATAGCTCAAAGTGTTTTAATTATATTGACATTGGCTCGATACTTTGTGGACAGACCACGTACACCTTAAAGAAGAAATTGGTCTTAAAAATAAAATCCTTCATACTTTATGTCTTACAAGGTCATGTGGATGTATGAATGGTAATTGGCAAACACAAAATATTTTACCAATTTTGAAGAAATATTAATCACCTGGAAAAGTACTTTATCATACTCCAGCAAGGATAAGCAGCATTTGCTATCAAAATGTTTACATGTTTAAGTTGGTTAATAGAGACAGCTGACAGAGTAAACATGACTCTGACCACTCCTGTCAGAGGGTGACATACAGCAAACCTAAAATGAGTAACTTACAGAGGAAGGAAAAGGGAAATACACTATGTACACTTCTCATATTTATGAATAATGGCCTTTAGAGCATCAGGCAAACCTTCTACAATTAGCAGCATTGTTTCTATTTATTGTTTTATTGTTTTTATTTATTTATCTATTTTTGTTTTTCTGGCCATAACATTAATCAACCCAATGTAGCAGTAACCTTTGTTACCATATGGTTTACTGAAACATAAAGCACCTCAAAACCACACCGATTAGAAGACAAATACCATCTGTTTCCCCAGATGCTAAGTACTTATTGATTTGGTTTTACCTTCTCATGTCATTAAGACTAGGAAGAAAAAAAATCTGCCCACAACACCATAAATCCTGATCATGCTGAAGCATTGATTGAGTACCTGTGTATACCGGAAGGCATTTGGTGAAAGCGGACAAGGCAGATCATGTGAAAATGTGGACAGTTGGAGAATGTGATGATGAGAGAGATAATGGAATGCAGATGTGGGCTGACAGCACTGGCGTGATGGCCTCACGTGAACCTGGCCAAGTATAAAGGAAGGACAGTGGGCAGGCCCAGGGTGTTGTGTGACTGTTTATCATGGGTTAACCCCAGAACAGTGTCAAATGTGATGGTACATCATGACTAGGTCTACCATCAATACCCCGTGCATCTCTATAGGAAACATTAGAAGTATATTTGTATTGTGCTTTTTATCTTTTATTTTCAGATGTTTTTATTTTAATAAGTTGGCTAGAAATTTCAAAAATCTGAATGAGATGCATTTCTTTTTTGTTTTGTTTTGGCCTTGTCTTGGCTCTTAATTCTTAAGAGAACATGAATTCGTCCAAATTATTCTGCCTTCCTCCTAATCACCAGCAAGAACAGCCTCTAACAATGACAGTAATTGACCAGTTAAAATGACCTAAGAAATCTGTCCTAGGTTTTAAAGAGGTTAATATAACTTCCCAAACTGAATAATTACAGAATGCCTTGCCCTATGCGGTCCCTTCCATGAGGTTCCCTTAATGACTTGACATGAAAGAAGAACTCCATGATTTCAAGGGAACCGGAACTTTGCCCATCTTCAAGGCAGCCAGAGGGCTCACAAGGGCAAGTGCTTTCTTTGCCTTCCACTCAGCTCCCTCACGGGCAAGCACGAAATCACACACATTTGAGCTGATTGAAGCGTAATAAAGTGAACCTCTTGCTCCAAGAATCAGACTCTGGCAGAACAGAGTGTTCTATGCTGAAGAGAAAGAAAGTTAAACAGATGCGACCCTCAGTGACAATCAGGAGAGAGAACACCCATGCAGAGGAAGAACACAATTCTAAGGGCACATTCAAGCAACTGCACGGACGTTGATCCCATAAACTAAATGAAGCATTAACTTGTTGCCCAATTTCAATTTGAGTTTGGGAATGAGGGAAACTTTTTGAATTGAAGACTCAGGGAAATATGCAGACCAAGCTGAAAAGGGAAATTCAACCTTTGCAAAAGCCTGTTTCACCCTCTGTAGACATGGTTAAGAATTTGACCTTCAATGATAAACAGATGTATACATCATGGGAAAGATGTAGTAAGAATAATGTTTTGCATCTTTCCAAAGAGAATGTCCTGACTCATGATTAAAGCAAATTAGTGGGAAGAAACAGAATCTTCATGTTTCTAAAACATATTATTGGCGCAAAACATATCCGCAATACTTCTTATCTCACATGTGAAATTGTTCAAACATTTATTGAATGCCTATTATATGTCAGGTGCTGAATGAGGCACATGGTACATCAAGGTGATGGGAACCAATCCCTGTAATAATGAACCTTATGCTCTTAAAGAAATATTAAAATAAGCCAACAAAGCAGAAAATAATAGAGGTGATGATGAGTAAATATGCTGTAACTTTTGCTTATGTACCACAAGGTTTTTAATAATTCCTAGATTCACTGAAAACTTTGAAAAACTTATTAAAAAAAAACTCTCTTATTTAAAACACTGCATGTATTTAAACTACAGCATACACAGAAATTGCTTAGCATACCATGGGTTCCCAAACAATTCTTCTAATAGCAGAAGCTAATTATATGCACATGGACACAGTATTTTTGTTTTGATCTTAAGAGATGTCTCCTTGAGATGTCTGCATGGACTATGGGTGGGCTATGAAGAGATATAGAGAAGAGGTTTGGATATTTTATTTGGGCAGGAAATGATGTATAACAATCTTCTCTCTATAGATAAGTCCAAAGCCTTGGTTTTAGAGGAATCATGCCCCCAAAATAAAGTCATTGTCTTTCACTTGACTGAGGACAGATTATCAAGGTAGATTGTTAAGAAAACAGCCAAAGTTAAAGGTAAAATAGGTTGGTATCCAGCCATAATTATATTGTACTAGTTTAAGTATATGAGTAAACTCAATTTCAAAAATTGGAATGGGAAAAGTAGTACCCAGAGGTCTATAGTAGACTAAGAATATCTAGAGAAGTATGTTATTTTTACTATAAAATATCAGCTTGCATAAAAACTTTCCTCAAAAATTATGGGAATTTGAAAATGTTTGCATTTTTCATTTTTCTTAAGTTTTGAGTTCAAAGCAGCCTGCTAAGATATTTTACATCAATATATTCTGCTCTGAAACACACAATTAAGCATAATATATTTCCTACAAGCGTGATTGTATGCAAATTTATAGAAAGTGTTTTCAGCTACATGCTCATTGCATTCTACCTGCAAACACATGCTTCATATTGACAAGGAGCAATGTGCGAATATTCTATAGTCCACACAAAACAATAATGAGGAAAAAAAAAAAGAAGTGCCTTGAATAGGTCTCAACATGTAGAATATGCTGAAGCAAGAGTTCCATTTTTAAAGCCATTCAAGAAAAATAACAGACTAATAATAAATCAATTCAAAACATGGGGTACAGGTTTCTCTAATTAAAATGGAGGAGGGCTATAAAGGAGAGCTTTAGTTGGAAATATTTTTCATTTAATTATAGCATATTCCCTATTCATTAAATTGCTTCAAAAAGCCACCAATGCACTTGTGGGGAGGAGGGCAGGCACAGGTGGTCAGGTGGTCAAAAGTTTCAGCTAAACAAGTCAGCTGAGAAAGGGGTGAAGTACAGGGTCCTGAGCGAAATGCAGAGAGGCAGCTGGGAAACAAGTGATTCAGAGTGTGATAACCTTAAGTCTAAAAAAATAGTTAATATAAAAGCCTAGAGCTTAAGGACAACCGATAATATTTGTAATGGAAATTGACAAACAGGTATTCTTCCTCAGTGAAGTTCCCAAATATTCATGGCTCATGAGCACCAGTTTTATAACTAGGCTGACACTTATACAGGTGACACTGATTTAATGCCAGCAGTCAAAAATATGAGTGGATAAGCAGGGGAAACATTACTCTGATTTAAGTTTCTACGTAATATATTTAATCCACTTGAATAAAGCTTTCATGTGTTTTTTTTCTCACTAGGAAAATATTACATGTGACTAAGGCCCAACTCCAAGTGCAATTAATCAGTCACAAAAAGGGGACCTTGGTTGTGTATAGATACATATAAACAGAAAGGAACTTATAAATAGAAAGTGAATACAAGCAGAGGCAGAAGAGCTAGAATAAATCACTGGTGCATTACTGTGTTTAGGGTTAGGAGCCAGAGACATCATGCAGGAGGCGGGGACAGAGGCCTCAAGAAAGCATTCAGTGGGGGGCAGGCAGCACTTAAAATTTCTGGGGTGAGGACAGGCCTGGAAGCATCTCAGGCAATCTTGTTAATAACTTGTGCCGTAGGAGACACATTTATCCTTGTTTACTAGAGTATGAAAGAAATGCTTGAAAGAGAAAGAAAACAAGCTGGAAGGACTTGGAAAGTGGAGGTATTCTTTCCTGGGGTGACGGAAGTGTTCTGGAATTAGGTAGTGTGACCTCACAGCCTTGTGAATGTGCTAAAAAAGAAACAACACCGAACTGTATCCTTAAAATGTTTAAAATGGTGAGTTGTAGGTTATGGGGCTTTTTCTTTAAATATAATGGAAAAATATGATCTAAACCAATATCCGATGCAATGCTTTAAGTTAAGAATTTTAACAGTAAGTTTTTAAAAATGAGAAATCCTAATGTCGGGTAAATAGTTTGTTCTCATACATTTTACAAGGCAAGAGCTGATGCCACGTTATTTATTCCCTTTATACCACACACTTCATGAGATGAATCTTTAGCCATTACCAAGCGAGTTTGGTCAGAGTCAGTAGTACATGAAAAAACTACCTTTAAATGTAATCGCATTCTGTGCTTCATCAATAACATCATAAATCATATTTACTTGAAATTCCCAGAGTTCCTTCAAGTTGGTTTCTATCATGTTTTTGATTACTGTGTTTTAAGTTCCTACAAGACAGACATACTATATACCCTTCTTTAAGTTTTGCAGAGTGTATGCTCAAGGCACACTACACTACCTATTTCTTGCACAAAATAATGCTACATTTTATTGATATGTATTATCTTATTTTAAGGGTTTAGTGATCCCCTTAAGTAACTTGCTTATTATAGGGTTTATATACTTAGATTCTCTTAAAATATTTTGCTTTTATTTACAGTAATCAAATACATATGGTATTTTAATATATTAATGTTTTAATTTTCAGAATCTTTGTAAGTGAAGGTAACATGTTATTAAAAATTAGGCATACTTTTTTTGTAATATAGTAAATTCATTTTCAGCTAAGTGTGCAGGTATTTTTTGCTTAGAGTCTCTCACTTCCAGGTTCAGAAGATTCATTTGACCTTGGAAATGTGCTTTCTCCTATTTAGCTCTTTGTAGAATAGGATAACATTGAGTTCCCAGGAAGTGGTGGTAATGTCAAAACTTACAGCCTCATAAAAGCTTTAATTCTTACCATAAAAATAATATATAAAGTGGAGAACTATGAGGATGCCTCACATATTGCAATGTCAGGTTTAGGGGCACTACTATAAAATTTATAATACCTATCTGTTTGATAGTGGGGAAAAGCACAGGAAGTGTTGGTTAAATCTAGCTAGGTTATAAACAAGGGGATGCCTTGGAGAAAGAGAGTTAGGGGCATGTTTTGTGGCACATATGAATGTTAAAGATCTGATGTTTTAAAACCCTTTTTCCTTGAGACACATTTCTAAAAATTAGCTTCTATCATCAACACATGATGAGTCAAACTTACAAAATATGGCATTGCCATATGGATACCTGGGGGGTGGGGAGCTGTAATTAAAGGAAGACACAGAAACAAAGTGTAGGAAAGTGAACCCACCAGATAGGCAGCTGATGGTATCACCAGAAATAGGCCAGACACGGGAGCTCAGTATACCACACGCTAGACATGGCAGCATTAGCTCTGTTAGCCAATAATGTGTCTCAAGTCCCAGGTTTTCAGTCACCATGAGGTTCCCTTCTCTACCATTCTGATTCTAGTGGGAACGAACATTACCCTGAGATCCTGTCTCTGCATTATTGGAACAGGAGAATGGGTCTGGAAAGTGCCTGACACCAAATAGACAAGTAAGACTTTTCTTGGTAAATTAATGTAGACTATCTCCACCACATGGGTAGAATAGACTTTGTCATCTATTCAGTGACAGCTCTTTCCTTTCCAGGACTTTGAGTTTGGATGGATACCTTTAGTGGGTTTTTTATTGGGCTTTTTTTTTTTTTTTTTTTTTTTTGCCATTTTTCAAGTATATGTGGGCCAGGATCATTTTGAAGCCTACAGCTTTGCTGTGGTGGGGTTGGCTGCTGTTAAGGTCTTCCTTTCATACCTGCATCACTGCTTTTTACAATGAAATACTTCCATAGGAGGGAATTTCTTTCACTCTGACTAGCCTTTATTCTGTCTACCTGTTGAAAACTACTCTTCTCCAGATGATGTTTGTGTTCACCCCAACCCCTGACCCCACCTCAGCGCAGCTCATGTACCTCTGGAACCTCTGACATTGGGCTCCATGAGCTGTTCCAGAGGTGTGTGCTATTTGGAAAGCAAGAATCAAACAAACAAACAAACACAACAGAACCAAATACATGAATACAACGAATAGACCTTCAGTGGGCAGAGGGGAGGGGGGAGGGGGAGAAGGAGGCAAAGAAAGGGAGCAGTTTAATCAAGAAACTAGCATGGAAGAACCATGGACATGGACAACAAGTGAGGTTGACTTTCGGGGAAAGTGGGTAGGTGGGGATGGGGACAGAGGGAGGAAAAAAGGGGATGGATGTAATACATCAACAACAAAATTAAATTAAAAAAAAAAAAAAGAATCCAACAAAGCAACAAACAAACAACCCTGACACTAATTTCCCTTATGAGGTTTTGCTAGGAAAACAACCTATGACCCCATTTGGACATTTTTTGAATATTTTTGGGAAAGGTTTCCTTTATTTGGAAGGCCCCTTTATCTTTCCTATCTGCAAACAGCAGTGTGTGTGCTCCTGACCCCATCCATTGGCCATCCCTACACAGCATGGGAATGGCATTAAGACAAAGCCAATTACATAGGTGTCAAGCAAATGTTCCAACGGACCTATGGTCTGATGACTTCATTAAAGCTTGATAGTTCCTCTGTATTCTCTTCAGAAAATTGATTCATTTTCATATACCAAATCCAGTTTGCATCTGATTTCTCTATTACTTGCTGCAAGGGCATATCATCCGATGTTCAGGGTTTTTCATATTTTATTAATTTTACATATTTTATCATTAGTTGCAACATTATACTTGTTATTTCAATAATCACAATCTTATTTTAGAGGTCCAGTTGGTGCTTGGTTTCCATGGCTAGTCCCTGGGCTGCTTCTGAGTGTGTTTTATCATATTAATAACCTTATCGTGGAACCAGTTGCTTTTCTGCCATGATTTTCTGTTCTGGAGTGCTATGTCCTAGCATTCAGCTCCCATTGAGTCATATTTAATGTCACATAACATTTTTTAGCATATCATATTGTTGGGCTTAGCGCAGCATCCTAAGTGTGTGGGTAATCTCAGTGAGTTACAGGTCCTGCCCTCAGGGAGATTGAAGTTTAGTGAAAGATGTTGCGATAACTTCTGCACAGCTTTATGGCAACACTGGGTGACATACCCCTCACCTTTTCCCCCCAGGATACCATAGGAAAAGAAACAATTTCACAAGTGAAGTGAATAGAAAATCTTACTGTAAAATAAGCAAAGCATGATTACTGTACGTTTCTTCCTCTGCAAAGAAACAAAATCAATTATCATCTTTCCAATCTGTCAACATTAAGAAGTTAGAGCCTCTTCTGGCCCAGTGGAGGAGCATAGAAATGTTTCCTTCACCGAAGCCCTTCTCCCCGTGCACCTGGGTGGAGGTTTTTTTGTACAGGAAGACAGTCATGGTATACATGTCATAGCGAACACCTGCTCTCTAGCCATGCAAGTATTTTTTGAACACTGCAAAAATAAGCAGAGTAGGTACAGATACAGTTATTGCTACAGATTTGTAATTTTCAAAGGAAAATTGCAGCTTTCATTACTGCTGTCTAAATTTAGATGAAGGAGAGCAGAATCAGCAAAGTAAATTTTTGATGTTATATATGTATAAATGAAGAGCTGGTATCAGAAGTTGCATTTGCCAGTTTTCTGTCTTCTTCTTTTAATATAAATATTCTAGAGGATTTAATTCTACAACTATTTATGTTATGTTTTCCTGATGTAGTTTCCTTAGTCCTTTTTATATCTGAGACTTAAACTTAGAAATGGAAGTATTTAATACTGTGGTAAAATCCTCTTCCTTGAAGTGAACTTACTCTTACATGACATTGAGAAGCTGGTGGAGGGCATAGAAATGCTCCCCAGAAAAATGAAGATGCATGCCAATGCATGCCATTTTAGGACACGATGGATTATATTTGTTTAACATTTGATATATTAAATAGCTTTCCCTTCCTAAAAACATAAAGTAAACAAAACAAAACAGATCCAAAGGTAAATGCAATTGAAGAACTATCTTATTAGCCCCTTCCAGAAAATAAAACATTCTTCAAGATGATGATATCATTCAGGTTCACGTGCACACACCGAGCAGACATCTGGCAGGTCACTCACAAACACATTCATCGTAGGCTAACTTACTGAAGTGTAGAATGATAGAATGGCAGCATAAATGGGAACACATAAACCAAGTCTAGTATCATAATAATTTTTATTTTTCATCATGTGATGTAGGTGAAATAGGGCAGAACACAGAACAACTGGACAAAAGGGCTATGCTGTTTCTTTTGGCTTATGCTGAATTTGGGGCTTTAAGGAAGTCAAAAAGAATATAAATGTCTTGAGGAGTGCAAGTCGGCTTCAGCATACTTAAAGCTTCCCCTAATTAAAATATAAACAGGCTGAAAGCAGAATCTGTCCTTTTGATATCATCTGTTCATCCCTTCATTCAGAAATACTGAATGATTGTCTATTATCAGACATTGTTAAAAGAATGGTGGGTTCAGATGTAAAACAAGATTGAATGAAGCCCCTGTTTTCTTTTTAAAATATTTTATTTATTAATTCCAGAGAGTGGGGAAAGGAGAGAGGCAGAGAAGGAGAGAAACATCAATGTATGGTTGCCTTTCACCTGCCTCCAGCTATGGACCTGGCTGGGGACCTGGCTGGAGACCTGGCTTACAGTCTGGTTATGTGCCCTGGCTGGGAATTGGACCAGTGACCTTTGGTTCACAGGCTGACCTTTGGGTTCACAGGATGGTGCCTTATCCACTGAACCACCAGCCAGGGTGAAGTCCCTGTTTTCAATATGGTCACAATAGAGTGTGGAGAAATAGAAAGTAAACAAAGTTAAAATGAAGAGAATAATAATTTCAGATAAGAGTAAGGCAATAAAGTAAGAGAATTGAAATAAAATGATTGGGGGAAGCATCTAACCTAAATTTGGTGATAAGAAAAGCCTTCTTTGAAAAACTGCCATTTCAGGTGAGATCTTAATGATGAAAAGCCATCATTAAAAATTCGGGTGTGGTGGAGGGACTGTGTCATATTTGAGGTTTGAGTAGTCTTGGTTGTGATCAAGAAAGAGAGCAGCCCGAGGGGCCCAGGGAGACAGAAGACCCAGGGACCAAGTTGCACAGTGAAGTGGGGGTAAGCCAAGGAGTTGTGATGGGAAGCAAGTGATGGGCTCAAGCCAGCCAGAAAAATGACATGAATTTCATTTTTAAAGAAGCACTGTTGGTGTCGGGTGGAGAAAGGTTTGGTAGAAGAGAGGCTTTCTGATAGTTCCAGATAAACTCAAGAGTTCTGCTATGGATAAGTGGATGATGCTTAAATGCCTCTTGGGTATGGAAGGGGCTATTAACTGGCACTTGTCCTTCTGGGGACCTGTGCTTAGATAGATATCTGAGAAACCAATGTTAGGGGAATGGTTTTTAACACCAATGGAGTTAAGGAGAGAATAAGAAGTTAACAACAGCGACTGAAAAGATGGTCAGCAAAAATCGCCACATAGAAGGTGCTTTCCCAGAATGAAGAGGCCACTGTTTCAATGAGGCAGAAAGAAGGGACTTTGGTGGTTGCAGCTAAGAGTCCGGTTCTGGTGCAGACACGTGTAAGTCAGTGCACTTTACCACATGGAGCAACTGGGAACTTACATCACAGGACTTGCAGTAGAACCAGTGGATGGAAGTTCAAGGGGGAATAAGTTCCCAGGAGAATGTGTGTGTGTGATGTTTTTTTCCCAGGAAAGAATCACTATAAAGGAAGAGAGAGTCAGCTAGTAACTAGAGCAGGGAAGGATCCAGTAATATTGTCTGGAGAAATTTTAGTTAACCCTTGGGTTATACCAATGAAACAAAATATTTCAGAGTTCTAGAGTTTCCATTCCTTCTATAAGTATCATTGCTTTCACCTGTCAGTGAATTTAGCAACATAAATGAGATCTATGACTAAGAAATAATTATTTATTGTTTCAATGTTTATTTATTCAATATTTATTCAATGTCACTCTTTATGGCAGCCCTGAAAAATGGGACATACTGTCTATGAATTTTAACAAATTTGTAAATATCTCTTGAAAATGTTGTCATATATTATTTTCCAAAAATCTCCTGCATTTCAATTTGCCTTTATGCTGAACAAAATGCTCATTTACCAACTGTTATAATTTCGACATGACATTTTGGAAACTCTCCTTCATTTAAATGGACAAATAATCCCCCCACCTGTAGGAACCAAGAAAGACCATTCTGAATAGATCACATAAACATGTCTGGATGTGAAGCTTTCCCATGTATTAAAAAGGCTTTCAAGGCCCTGTCTGATGTGGCTCAGTGAATTGACACTGGCCTGAGAACCCATAGGTTGCTGGTTCGATTCCCAGCCAGGGCACATAACCAGGTTGCTAGCCAGGTCCTTAGCTGGAGACAGGTGAAAGGAAACCATACATGGATGCTTTTCTCCCTTTCTTCCTCCTTCCCTGCCCTTCTCTCTAGTTTAATGAGTAAAATCTTAAAAAACAAAAAAAATAGTCTTTCAAAAGGAAATCCCAGACTCTTATAAAAACCCAAGTTAATATATCCACATGCTTGTGAGTCTATTTTCCTTAATTGTTCGTTCCCTCTATCATTGTCATATAACACAGTTACTGTTAAACGATGTGGGGCAACAGTGGTACTCAGGTTAACTAGCTCAGGATTGTCTAAAATTACTGATTTTCCATCATCGTGCTTTCTCAAATCAAAGCACCACTTAGACTTGCAGGGTCTAATTGTTAGAGGCCCCTTTTGATCAGAGAGTTTATGGTATTCATCATATACCTTAGGAAAATTATGTGTTGGGCTAAAAAGATTTAATGTCATTATTTTATATGGAGCCTATCTAGTCTTCTCATGTTTATGCCAAGCACCTTCCTCTATTGCCTAAGGATAGTTCTCCCAGGCCTCTTAATATTTAAACACAGGCAACACTATAGGAATGACACTCTAAATGATGCTCTCACAGAGAATGTTTAGCATTAGCCAGGGCATAGGGATTAGCCAGGGCACAGGGAGTTCCATAGATGGTACAGTGGGGCTCTTTCCTCTGGTTTTCAAACATAGCTGTTTACCTATAGAAGGTCTGTTTTTGGAAAGTGACTTCTACAAATAGCTCCATAATGGGAAAGAATAAATTACATTTTACCTAAGCACCATTTGTTCTAGTGATGTCACCTATGCACACAAATTATGATCATACTCTTACAATTTATATAGTTTTAATGCCTTTTTAGACGCATGCTGTGAAGAGTGTATAGGATATTCTTCTCATGAGCCTGTAAAATATTTTGAAGGTAACATGGGTATAGCAGATGGCTGGTAGTCTTTCAACTGCATTAAGATTGGCAAAACAAATCTCTTACTCTTTTGAAGGTTGTTACGTATTCAGGATTCAGTCCGCCAAAGGGTCAGTTAATAATTTAAATACGGTACCAGATTACTCATGTTTTGCCAGCAGCCTACTTGTTATTACATGCACATTTGAGATGTTTCACTAGCTTCCAATTATCCAATTTGAAAGAACTGCATTCTGCTTTCAATTTTTAATGCCTAACTCTTGTACGTTTCAGCATATGATCTGTGGGGAGCAAAGTGTCAGAATATACTGACTTTAAGAGGCCTCTTACAGTTTTATAAGGCAGTAAATGACATGAAGCTTCTGTAGGTGGATATTTCACTGCCTGTTACATTATTAAAGATGTACCAGCTTAGCGTTCCACCTTACAGCTCTGTGACAGAAAAAGGAAGTTGTTTTTGGTTGTTGTTGTTTTTAACTTATGACACAATTTAAACATGTAAATGTAACCCTTGAGAAATGTAAACCTTAATGTTTCAATTTAAGATTGAGAATTGATATTCTCAACCACATTTTAAATGGCAGGTGAGCTAAATGCTCTCTTTCAAGACAGCTAATGATCTCAGTTGACATTATGTGCATCCAGTTGGCCTCCAGTGTTCTTGGGGCTCTAAGAAAAAGGGCATTTGTATTGTATTCTGAAAGTTGTTTCAATAAAAACCAAAGAAGGAGCTGTGAAGACACTGCTGCTATTGAAAAGTTGACTATGTGATTGTGATTTGTTAACACATCTAGAATATATATATATTTAGAAAATATATACACACATATGTGTGTATGTGTGTTTGTTTCTGACAGTGTTAGAAACTCATTGAATTAATTCAATAAATAAATACCCAATGAATATTATGTGCTACATACATACTAAGGGTCATGGGTGATGGCAAGCTGTGCGATCCACGCCTCTTCTCCAAAAGTGTGGAAACAATCCAGAGGTACAAACACTGTAATAAAGATTCAGAGGAGCTATGGAAGAGCCACACAAATAAAATGTTAATCAAGTTTCAGAGGAGAGCAAGATTCCTTCTTGCTGAGGGTATTTGAAGATAATGCTGTAAGAGCAGGGGCACGAAAATGAGAGAATGCAAGGTACCTCTGCAGAATAAAAAGTAATTCATTATGTGACATTTTACTCATGAGTGTGGGAAAGGAAATAGCAAGAAATAAACCTTAAGAGGCAATATGGGAAGGGATTAAGGGGAACTGTTTTGTGAGACACGAAAGATATGAACAATACCCTGTAGGCAGCGGGGATCCATTAACTGGCCTTGAGCAGTATAATATAGTTTTATCAGCATTTGGGAATATTAAGCCCCACCACCAGGTAAAATGAATTTAAAGAGGATTAGGATAGAATGGAGGTAAAAGATCTGATACAATACGTTCATATGGTTTAATTTGGACAAAATGAGGGTGTGAAAGTACCTGAAGGAATTGAAGAGAGGAAAAAATGAAATAGACCATAGAACTTAAAATCTGAATGCTGGTGTACAATAGGGAAGCAAAAAATAATGATCCAAAATCACTGAGGGTGGCTTGGGAAAGAAAGTCAGAACTCAGGACAGGAAAAAGAATCAGTGATACAATTAGAAATATAGATAAGTGCCTGTTGGTGATTTGGTACAGAACAATTATAGTACAGGTGATGTGGTAGCTCTCAAAATATTCAAATGATTAAAGAGAAGATAGTGAATGTAGTTGATGACCCTCAAAATGACAGTTCAGAAGACAGTATAGAAATTATAGGAAGACCCACTAGAGCTCTATATAAAGAAGTATGTTCTAAAAATTAGTTGTATACACAATAGAAAGCACATGCTAAATGAACAACTTTTGTGATACTAGAGTGTTCTTTTGAAATAAATTCTAGTTGACAAAATGAGCTCTAATATTTCTTTCAATTTTTATATTTTGTTATATCACTTTGGTTCTTTTATTGAGCTTTGGTTTTCAATAATCTAAAGAAAATACACTGAATATTTCATAAATACAGTGTTGCACATAAGTACTTACAGTGCCTTCTTTCCACCTATTCTTAGCAAAATTGTATTGGAGAAAAGCTGAGAACATCCCAATTTTAGAGCTTCTAGTTTTCAGTTCTTTAAAGCATGAGTTATTCTTTGTTCTTCTCTTTCAAAGCAATGTCCCTCAAAAAGGGCTGGCTTTTGTTTTCAAGCTTTTAAGTGAATTTTGTAATGATCATTTTCATGAATGATTAATCCCTAGCATAAGAAAATTAAGAACATGCAAGTAAGCTTATGAAATTAAGTAACACAAAACATGGCTCAGCGAAGCAGCAGATGTTGAATATTTTACAGTGCCCCCAATCCTAGTCGGGGGGTTGTGCCAGGTCTGCTATGACAATTCAGCAAAGCACATAGCTTTGAAGCCTCAGTGGGACATTTGATGGATATTCAAGTGGCAGATGAGCCTCCTTATTACAGGGTCCAGCAGATGTTGTCATGAAAGCATTTTGCATGTATCTGCTAATTATATTTCTTAGTTCCAAACAGCAGCATTGTCAACCCTGTAGCATTTGTCATCCATGCGGCAGGTAGCTGGGGTACATTGAAAGATAAAATACTGCCTTCCTGATCGTGTGGGACTGGTATGATAAGGAAACCTATCGTTTCCTTCCAGAGTGTCATTAGGGAGAAACGAGGTGAGTAAGATAGGGAAGTATGGGGAAGGCAATTCCTGTGTGTGTGTGTGTGTGTGTGTGCGCGCGCACATACACACACACGTGCATACCCACACATGCATCTTAATCTGAGGGGTTTTTATTATTAATTGATATTATATACATTCATTCATCATTTACATTAATAATTGTTATTTCACTTGTATTACATTATAAAGCTTACAAAACGTGAATACACCCATTTACTTCATACTCAAAAAGTGCTATGAATTAAATTTCATGAACTTGAAACAAAGAGGGTTTAAATGTTTAAATGTTATCTCCCCAGATTGGGAGCTACAAAAGTTGGACCCAGAATTTCAGGTGTAGCTGATGATTCTAACGTCTAAGATACTCTCTGCCTCCCCACATTGGACCTCCTTGGTCTTGTTACCCAAACTTAAGTTGAAATTCATACAGAAAACATTAAAGAAGAAATAGAGCGAGCTGTAGAAAACATTGTGGAATATAATTGGATTTGCCCTGTGCAATCATCGATAGTCAATTTATGAGTTATGAAATGTGCCCTGTAATCAGCTTTATGAACAACTCTAATAGCTTTTAGATGCAACAACAAAGCTTAGTGTCCAAATGGCTATCAGCAACATAACTCCAAATTTTATATCATTTCCCTTTCAACACAGTCTCCTGACCCACTTCAACTTTTATGAAGAAGGGATTAAAAATAAAAGCAAAGATGTATTTCAAAAAAATTTTTAACAGTAAAACAGCTAGTATCTTATGCTTCCTAAAATTTTGACTCCCCAAGAATTACTTAACTTGCAAAGTAAGACTTTCCTCTCATTACTTATAAAAACACACTATGTTAAAAAAATAAATGTGAGGAAAGGGAGGAATATGCGGAGAGGGTATAAATGATAATAGGAAAAATACAATAAAAATAAACTATTAAAATATGGAACTCTAAAAATGAAAAATTAAACACTTTACATAATAAAATAACTCATGTCTTTAATTTTTAGAACTCTAGTGAACTCAATTATAGAAATTTTAAAAACACTCGTATTCACCGCTATGGAAATCTAAGTTAGGCAGCAATTCTATACCCACTTAATTTACTCTTTCTGTGTTATGCTTGCTTCAAGTTAAATTACACCTTTAAAATTTAATTAAAGAATAAAATGAGCATATTAGAATTATTACATCTTTCATATTTTTATTATTTTACCTTTTTTACCTATATTGATAAAAGGTGATGGATTTGGGAAATTCACCTATTATTTTTCAAGAGAATAAAGAAAAGTTTATATATTTTTTAGTCTTATCCTTTCTCAATCCTTCCATATTGCAGCCAGAGTGATCTTCCTCAACAG
Organism: Noctilio leporinus; assembly: GCA_004026585.1. Classification (NCBI taxonomy): domain Eukaryota; kingdom Metazoa; phylum Chordata; class Mammalia; order Chiroptera; family Noctilionidae; genus Noctilio; species Noctilio leporinus. The sequence goes on from PVIW01000010.1 coordinate 825,360, forward strand.
TACCATGTTCACTCAGTCACCAGGAGCTTGGGTGAGAAAGTCAGAACTAAGGACAGGCCCTGTATGTCTGACATAGTCCTTTTGTTTCAAATGCAACTCCTTCCATGTATCTCTGATACAGTTCTGCCACGAATGCTGCATACATATTTCATGTTCTCTACCTTGCAGATGTTTCTGCTTTTTCTGCAAGGTCTTTGCCATTTCTGATTCAACTAGTAAGCTATTTTTTAGCAGCAAAGGAGCTGGTTCATGCCCAGACCCTATATTCCCTTACTTCATTGTTCTAGAATTATTAGTTGGCACAGGGATGCCTACAAACTACTACGTTTCCCAACATCCCTTGAGGCAAAGCTAACCTTTGTGGTTAGACTCTGGCCAACAGGATGTGTGAAGTTGTCTTGTGGTATCCTTTTGAGAATCCCCTACAATCACAGGAGACATGTCTACTGTGTCCCTCCCTCCCATCATTGCTTCTTTCCTGCTTTCCAGAATGGGTTACTGAGGGTCACACCAGGCCCAGACTTCAGACTGTAAATTTGGAGAGACCAAGGTTCTCAGGAATTTGTGGTGCAGAGCACAGACCAGCTTTGGATCACTTGACTGCCAAAATCAATTTAATAGAGAAAAAAAATGGCCTATCTTGTTTAAGCCACTGTGATATCCAGTTCACTTGCTGTAGAACTGAAGTCTAACCATATATCATTTTCCAAGATCTAGGCTCATTTTTACATTATGAGAACTAATAATACGAGATTGAGCTACATATAGCAGCAATTCCTGTTGGTCAAAAACCATGAAATATTTGCAATTTCATATGGCCCAATTTAGTGCTACTACTGGCAGTATTTTTACCATCTTGTATACTCCTGTAACAAGAGTTTTTTATCTATCAATATATCATATCATATCTAGAATTGAAATTATTTTTTACATTCCTATCTATGGAATAGTCATGAGTGCTCTAAGAGAAAACACAAGACTTCTTCATTTTCTAACTAGAGAATAATACTTGGAGGTAAAAATCATTTTAAATAGGCTAAATTGATTAAATATAGCATTTCTATAGTTTACTTATATAACATTTTTTTTTTTTTGTTTGTTTGTTTTAATTTTATTATTGTTGTATTACATCCATCCCCTTTTTGCTCCCCTCTGGTACTTATATAACATTTTTAACTGTTAGTTTCTGTGATCAATTTCTATATATTTCCACTGTCTTCTGACCCACCTACAAAAATGTATTTTTAAAAACCCTTAACAATAAGATAGCTAGTATGTTATGCTTCCTAAGATTTTGACTTCCCAAGAATTACTTACTTTACAAACATCACTGTACTTAAAAAATAAATTGCAAGGGGAGGGAGGTGAGTGAAGGTGGAAAAGGGTGTGGAGGGATAAATGGTAATCAGAAATGTGCAATAACAATGAACTGCTAAAAATAACTTTAAAAAGGGAACTCTAAAAATGAAATCTCAAACATTTCATGTAATAAAATATCTTTGATCCTTTAACTTTTAGATTTGTTGTGAACTCAACTGTAGAAATTTTTAGAAAGTATTTACCATTATAGCTATCTAAATTAGGCAGCAATTCTTTACTTAACAAAGCATGTTTAGAATTTGGAATAACCCTAAACTAGGCCTCTTTTATTCATTATCTATTTTAAACCAATAACCGCTCTGCTTTTTAAAAATTATGGAGAGCAGAGAATTTAAACATTCCCTGATTGTTTTATTTGTCTCTCTTTTTGTCAACATTTTTACTTCCCTATAAAAATGATTGTTGTGCTACTGTGCATACAAATATTTATATTGCATACTGTCATGAAACCCCATACCTTCCCCCATTGTTATCTTTGAATGATCAGAAAGTCACTTCCACCTCGATGCTGGAGAATCAAGGGGAAGAGATGGCGCCACTAATGACCGGGGGCCAGAATCAACTCTGGTGTCTGGAACTGCAGTGGACCTGCGGGGGGAGGGGGCGGGGTACAGACACCTCCTCACCAGCTGCGCCACTGCCACTGTCTGAAGCAGGCAAGGACAGAGTGCAGTCCGAATTCTTCCTTTGCCCCGTTTCCCAACAGTGCCACCGTTGGCCTCACCCACTCGGAAGCTGGCAGGCCCAGCAGCTGAGGACAAGAGGCCCAACCACCTACCCGGAACCTGCATGCAATCGACTACTTTAACATGGTTACAGAACCTAAGGGGAGTTCAACTCTATTTGGAAACGGAACCCGTGAAGCAGTACATCTTACACGCATGACTTGGAAACTTGGCATAATTATTTCCATTTCACAAACCAAGGGGAAAAAAAAAAAAACCGAGATTCAGGAAGGTTAAATATCTCTCCCGAGTTCACGGAGCTAATAAATAAAGCTCTTAACCTTTCGGCTATGCTGTCTTTCCTCCTCGTTTTTACTTACTCCGGTTCGCATCACCAAGTAACCCAGTGTCCCGATGACGGGTCATCAGCCCCGCGTCACAGTTTCCCTTTGGAACAAACACAGAGGCGGGTTGTGTTTGGAGACGCCAGTGGTACGTCCCAGGCGGTGCAAGTGCTTTTCCAGCCTCCCACCTGGGCGGCTCTCCAGGGAGAGGATGAGACCCTATAGACAAATACCACTTGCTGTACGGGTATTTACCCTTAAAAATGCCTTTGGTCTTGACCCCATATGCAAATACCCAAAAGAAGTGAACAATGGCTCCTCCTAGAAATGGGGATCCTCCAGGGGTTTCATTAAAGCATCGTCCAAGCTCATCTGCCTGCCGCATTCTCCAGGGGCTGGTGGCTGCGCTGCATCCCGCCGCAAATGCGCTCGTTATTTGCCAGGAGACGCTTGGTTACGCAGAGCTGGCTTCTGTTCCCCAGCGATGCACGTGAATGATGGGTGAACAGGACGCTCTACTTTGATTTTTTTTTTTATCGGGTCCAGGCAAGCAAGCTAGAGAGGCAACCAAGTCCCCATTCAGGGACATCGTAGACTCGACTTCCTGCCATGCTTGTGCCCCTGATTACAACTCCCCTGTAATGGGACCATTGCCTCCATTGGCCTGACCCAGCCTCATTTGTAAGAAGTGTGATTAGGTCCTTGCGAGGGTCCCTTACTGTCCTGAAAGCCTGTGGTGCCAGGCTGAAACGTGCTGTTAACTGGATTTCAGCCTATAAGTAGTAATATATGAATATAAAGATTGTTCATTACCACCTCCAATACTATTACTACCGTTGCTGAAAATAATAATGATATTGCCCCATCTTTAAATAATGATTTGCCCTGTACGCATTACTCCCATCAATATCAGCTAATTTTATTCTTCCAACAATGCTGCAACTTCACGAGTCTAAGAAATAGAGCGATGAAAGGCCAAAAGGGACAAACTGAGGAAATGTCTTGAACTTCACTGGCATTGAGTGGTAAAGGGACATCTCTATATATCGTACAAGGGAAAATTATTTACCACTGGAATAAAGGCAAACGCATTTAGTCTAATGTGGAGTATTTTTAAAAACAATATAAATGTTATTGTTGGTTTTTCTAGATAAATTCATCGTGGGGTCCACAGGACCTAGGGCCTTTACATGAGTTCTGCTTTCCCTGAAATATCTTACTCCAGTCCTAGCTTGTCTTTTTTTTTTTTTTTTTTTTGAGGGGGGTGCTGGCTTGATTTTTAAAGGCATATTCCAACTTTATCCCATCTCTTCATACTCCGCCATACCACTCATTAGTACCTGATGATTTGTATTTATCAGCTATCCCACTTTATTATCACCCCACTTCTCCGTAATGTAAACTCAATGACAGCAAAGATGTCTTTCTATAGTTCACTGCTATATCCCCAGAGCAGAAGACAGTGCCTGAAATATAGCAAGAATTCAATAGATATTTGTTGATTTACTAAATTATTGAATCTAAATAGAAGAAACATCACTGAAATATTTTACATTACCTTAATTTTTAAGTGGGACATAGCTATAACTTATCAGACTTTAAAAAAAAACAACACTACATCATCATCAAATATAGAGGGTTTATATTTCTTATCATCTGGGGGCAAAGAGCTTTGCTATTGGAAAGCCTGAAATCAATAAAATGCTCATTCCTATATTACTAACAATCAGTAGGTCTTTAAAAAATTCAGAAAAATCAGCCAATCCCGCAAAAACAAATTACTTAAGGATTCTACTCATGTAAGGATCTAAACTCGTCAAGTTCACAGACACAGAAAGTAGAATGTAATTACCATGGGGTGGGAGAAAGTTGGAAATGGGAGCATTGATTAACAGCTATAGAGTTCAGTTTGCAAGATGAAAATTTCTAGAAGTCTGTTTCATAACAGCTTGAATTTACTTAACACGACCAAATAGTGTACCTCCCCACACATTTACATAATACATGTGTTGGCCTTGTTTAGGATAATTCCATTCCTTAAATCCTCTATCTCTTGTTTAGTACACATTAAAATGCAAATACACTTAAACTATGAGTGAAGATGGAGAGAAACAGACATCATCAGATGTATGTTTGTCCCAAGAGGCCAGCAGTCACAAAAGGATTTGGCCACAGTAATGACTTTCATGTGAGACCAGGATTCAGTACTAACACTATGAAAGGGTTTTACTTTGCAAAATTAAATTAGCCATATCACCCACCATCTTGGAATGTGCTGAACAGTCTTCCGCTGTCCTCAGGATAAAGTTCAACATTCTTTGTTTTTTTAATTTTAATTATATTATACTGATTATGCTATTACAGTTGTCCTGGCTTTCCCCCTTTACCCCCTCTACCCACCCCCCACTCACTCAAACAATCGCCAAACTGTTATTTATGTCCCATGGGTCATGAGTATTAGTTCTTTGGCTGCTCCTTTTCCTTTATTATACTTAACATCCCCATGCTATTCTGTAAAAAGCACCTATTTGTACTTGTTGTTGTTGTTGTTGTTGTATTACAATTGTTTAATTTTCCTGCATTGCTCCCCTCTGCCTCACCCTCCTCATCCCCTCTCCCACAAGTCAATCCCCACCTCATTGTCCATGTCCATAGGTCTTTCACATTATTCTTAGTTTACCTGTAAATCTAGGCCTTTCTCAATCTGCTTCAGAAGTTCCTTCTTCATACTCACCCTGAGTAGGTCCACTCCTCCCAGACACATCCAGTCTCTCACCTACATTCACTGCCATGCAGGTTCCCATTTCAGAAGCCCTTTGCCATGCTCTCTCCTACTGCAGAAACATCTTGCAATCTATTCTTTCACCTATTTAAATCTTATTAAAAAGGGCCTTCCTCAAATTGTTTTTACCCCACTGATATATTTCTCCCTACTCAGACATATCCTATAACAAAGTTAATTTCCTAATTAGGCCTCCAAAGATTTAGCCTACTAGAAGTGAGCATAAAGGGAAGACCTGATCAAAGACTCAGGACCCCAGGCAGGAACATTTTTCCTTCACTGTTTGTTCCTCCTTAAGAGATTCCCAAGATACATTCCTTTAACTGTGGACACCAAATTAATCATGGACAATAAATTAACCTGGAGTGAGAACCTAGCTCAATGTTCCTTACAGAAGACTTGAGTTTACGAGAACCACCATGGAGGTAGCTATTATTAAAGCTGAAATTGTCTGGATTGGTAAAATAAAAATACCTCTTCCATCTCTACACCGCTTCCAATCCACAACTGTCTCTTGCACAAGTGTTTGTAGGATATATATATATATGTCCATACTTATTTATTTTGAGAAATCAAGGGAGTCTGACCTTCACATTTTGCTCATATGGTATTGAACAGAGGCAATCCACAAAGAAGAGCCCAGATACATCACTGGATTGCAAAACAGAAACAGCTTAACACTAGAGTCTTTGGGCATCTTCAAAAAAAATGTGGCCTTTTCAGAAGCATTTTTTGCCTCTCGGATTTCCTATATTGCCCCTTACCTTCCTGGTAAGAACCTGGCAGAAGCAAAGGAACACTCTCCACCTCATCCCATTCTCATTCAGAGGCCCGCAGGGACCATAAACTTTTATCCTCACCTGCACTTGGCCTTTAAGAATTTATCAACATTTCACTTATTTTTTAAAACTGTGTCTTATAGTGGCCAGTCCTTCTCCACAACTCTGTGGGAGGAACAGCAATCCAGGGAGACCAGTGTCTCCTCTGAGGGGCTGATCCCCTTCAGAATCAGTTCTTCTTATGAACTTGGCCCTGATGGAACCAGAAAAAAAAAAAAGAAGATTTTTCCTGTTTTTAGGTATTAGTGATCTGTGATTCCCACATCCTAAGTACAAGCAGAATTATAGAATAATATTGCTTTCAAACTTCCAAGACCTTTCTGGTCCCCCCACCCCCAAGTCGGAGCCTGACTGCACCAGACAGGCTCTACCCCAGGTCCTTGTCCTCCTCCCAAATGGTTGCCACTCCCACAGTCAGTGGTAAATATATTTTGATAGACTTAAAATGCTCAAAACAATGAATAACAAAATGGGTCCTTATTGGTAAATACTGGGAATGAGAAATGATAAAATGTTGGAAGTCAGTGTTGTAAAACAGTGACTTTCAACCATTTTATCTCATGGCACACATAAACTAAGTACTAAAGTTCCACAGCACATCAAAAATATGTATTTTTGCCAAGCTGACAAAAATAAGTATAATTTTGATGTTTTTACAAAAACAAACAAAAAAGCAATTACCTATCTTTTTGCTCCAAAGTAACTTTTTAAAAAACAATCAGATGTCTATACTTTTATATAATGATTTCTGGTACCAAGATTTAACCAATCAGATGCAACTTCATCATGCAACATGACCAATAATCTATAGCTCTATTATATGACCTGTATATTTATGATTCAAGACAGGGCATTCATATTGGTTGGCTATTGTTGTGTTGGCATTTGGGAATCTAAGGGAAAAGAGTCAGGTGTTGCATGTTTTAAACTTCTTGTAGTACACTGGTTGAAAATCTCTGTTGTAAAGGACAGACGAGATTTATCCCACAACATTTAGTTCTTCCTTTCTCTGTAGGTAATGCAAAGAGCTTTTGTAAGCACAAGAAAACACCTGTGACAGGCCATAGTGTACCCTAATGAGTCACCTGGCATTTTATACTCTATTGTTTGTGATTTTAATTATTGGGAGAAGGTGGTACAGACGAAGATTTTCAGATAGGTAGCTCCTCAGGGCTGAATTGGAAACCTGGGAAGCCAGGTCATGCAGTCGTCATCTGTGTTTATGTATGTGCACACCTGTGGAAACGAGCACTGTGGAAGGGACAAGTGTCCCTTTATAAAGTACTCAGTATAACAATGTACAGTGCCAGGTGGGTACTTGAAATATCAGGGGAACTACTTTGTAAAATGTTTAATTGTGTAATCACTATGCTATACACCTGAAACTAATACAAAATAGTATTGACTATAAACTGTAATTAAAAAATAGAATTAAAAAATAGTGTCTATTTATCAAACCAGGAAACACCTGTTAGCTTTTAAAATGATATGCATTCTAGATCATATATTTAAAAAATACTTTATTTCTTCTATTGCTCTTTAGAGTATAGTGCAAATTACCCCAAGCAATGCAGTTTCTAAAATGGGCATGCATTTTAAATGAAAGTAATAATATATTATGAAATATCATAATCATATTAGTAAATGAAAGGAATGCACTACTTAGGAAGATGGACAGGGCCATAGAGTGAGCTTGGGGTGTCTGCCAATCTCTAAGGACAAAATCTCACAGAAACAACCTTGTTCCGTGATTCAATCCAGTCCTGATTATACTTTCTATGTGCAATTTGTTTAAAAAATCTAATCATCCTCTCCTGCTCCAGATATAACCTCTCCACCCTATGTGGTTCGTATTATGTAAATGGAGTCAGAAATGTAATAGCTCAAACTTGATTAGAGTGGCTTGTTGCCCATGATACCATTGAAAGTGCACGTAGACACATGGGCTTCTTTCTAGTTTATCGGGCTGAATGTCATAAGCACATCAGTTAAGGCAGTAACAGCCCCTGTTTGCTTTTACACAGCAACTGACAGAAGACACGATATTTGTAGAATAGACTAAACACTGTAGCAGAGACCTTTCAGGTCTCAGTGACTCACTCATCAAGTTTCTTTCTTGCATTTCAGTGGAGGGAGGTTGGCTGGAGGTGGGAGGGTCCTCCCCTCCTCAGGCTCTGCCTTCCCTGGGGTTGCCCAGCCCCTCATGGGCTAGCAACAGCATTGCAGAGACTTCCAGAAGGTGGAGCGTGACCTGCATGTGGCACCTATCATATCTGCCTTCCCTTCCTACAGATCTCAGTCACGTGGCCAGTCATTACAAGGACACTGCCAACTGTCATCAGTGCACCATCAAGAGCAAACAGGAACATTGCAGGACAACTTGTTAGGGCCAGCATCAGGCAATATGCAGTGAAGGAGAAAATAGCTAATATCATGTAGTTAGGTCCCAAAGGGGTATGGTTAATGGAAAGAAACAATTATTGTTCTATAGGTCAATAACTTGCAGACTCGTGGAGAAGGTCCTTATTGAACAATGTTTCACATGGGTGGTGTTTGAAGCTTTTATCAAGAAAGGAGTTTTGAAACACAATGAATCACTAAGAATGTAGAAACTCAGAAATGGAAACTAATTTAGGAAAAGGTAAATAAAAACCATTTCATTTAGTGGAGAGTCATTATAATCTTGTAAAAGTTGGTGGAGACTGGCAAAGGTGTCAGGGGAACCAAAGACAGAAGGAAAATGTTTTCTATTTCTCGCCCATCCTTGGTGGGGGAGACTTGTCTAGTAACAGTGAAGAGATGGCAGGGTCCTCATGGCCACTGTAGAGACTAGAGCATCTACATTACTATCGCTACCAGGCTAACCATCAATATTCAGCTATTACTTTAGTGGCGATGGTTAAGCTCACTCTGACAAACGGGCTCCTGCTTTTCTCTCCCTGGTTTTTACTGTGTGTGGAACTTATTTCTGAGATTAGGGTATCCATTTAACTTCCTGCAGACTATGAAACAATGAGTGAGGATTGGGTCGGTCATTTTCTTACCACTATGGTACCTCTGAAAAGAGGTACAATGCACCAGAGCACAGTTCATTTTGTCAGGGCGCAGCATGACCAGACTCTAGGTTATGTAAAGAAACACTGGGTTATGGAAACTTGAGAGCACATGTCCTGTAGGTCAGTAAGGCTATTTGTAAGGGTAAGGTTGTGGAGCCTGACGGTGTAGAAGACTAAAATGGAGGACCTAAAGAGAGTTGAACATGATTCACAAAGGAGTAGAATTGGCTTCGAGTAGGATAAAAGGAAGTGATATTATATGTGTATATTTAATATTGACCTGTGCTAGGTTTGCTTTGTGTCACTGGTAAAGTACCATGGTCATCAACAGCAGATATTCCAAGTGATGACAGATTTTAATGAAGGATGAGTCTACAAATCTCACTACACAGTGAAATTGAGAAAACAGAAAACCGAAGGGTGGAAAAGAATGACTTACTGCTAATAATCTCACTGTATGGCGACAACTGTTATTACCCAGAAATATACCTTTCCAAAATCCTTTTTCATTTTAATGTCATCACACTATATGTTCAGGATGATCTGTTGATCTGTCTGTTCATTCCATCATCTATTTCCTAGAACACATTTATTTTGAACAATGTTAAACTCTATTTGATTTATTTTTATGAAGTGCATCCCATGGTTTATTAGAATTACTTACCTTACCATAGAACAGACCTTTAGAAAAGAAGGACTGAGACCTCTATTCTAAACTCTCCTTTCGCAGGTGAAACTCGAGTTTCATAGACGCTGGACTTTACCATTGCTCTGACCCCAAACGACATTTGTCACTCTTCTGGCCTCTCCAGAGTGCACTTGTGCCTCCAAAACTCACAGGGTCCCAGGGGTAAAAGGCATAGTTGGCCTCTTTTTGGAATTGCATATTTAGTACTTTTTCTAGCCATCACCTTGTGTCATTTGCAAACAGTCTCATAAGTATTCCAGTTTGCACCTTCCTGCCTACAGAGCAATCACACTGGATGGTGTAATTTCATTTTGGTTAAGGAGAATTTTATGCATTCAGGATTCTTTTAGTTCCCAACATGATTAAACCCGGTGTTGGAGCTAAAAAGCTCTTATGGCAATTTATCATTTGTTGGCTTAAAGAAATTTTCATTACTTCATCTCATGACATCGCTTTCCTTGCAAGTTATGGAACAGATTTTTCACGAGAAAATACTTTATCTCTTCTCATTCCCTTCCTCATTCCTGCCCAGATCCTTTCATTCCAAATGTTATTTTCTTGAGGCAGACCCAAGTGAATACTTAGCCGGAGAAAGAAGTGGTTTCTTCCTTTCTCCTTCTGAGCCTTGGAATGGGTTCTACAGGCTTCCTTAGTCTTCCCATTTGCTGCTCAGTTTTTTTATTTTTATTTTTTGCTCAAGTACATTCATTTGCAGCTAAAAAGGGGATGGATGAGGCAATCTTCTTACCTGCTTACAAATATAAACAATGAAAATAATTTTCATGGCCCAAAGACCCCTCCCATACTTTGATTTATTCTTGGCACTTGATATTAATTATTAAATTTAATGTTTTGAGCCTCTAACCTAGAAGATTATTCATATTAGCTTATGGAAGGGAAGCTGATGTTCTTAAAAGTTTATGTAGCCCTGGCTGGTAGCACAGTGAATAAGGCACTGGCCTGCGAACCAAAGGTCACTGGTTTGATTCCCAGTCAGGGCGCATAACCAGGTTGCAATCCAGGTCTCCAGCCAGGTCTCCAGCCAGGTCCGTAGCTGGAGGCAGGTGAAAGGCCTGAGGGTGTATAGTCAAGAGACTATTCCAGAACAGTCCTGGGTTTAGTTTTTCTTCTCACTTAGCATAGTTACGTTGTTCATTTTAAATACAGTAGAACTTACTTGTTTGTGCTTGCATTCTGCTAGGTCCCCACCTTCATTGATGATTTTATTTTACTTTTGTTTAGGAAAGATTGTCATGATTCTGAAAGTTGGAATCCTCTGGGAAGATAAAAAACAAGTGCCCTGCCCATACCCTCACAGAGAACTCCTCTCCTTGGTTACTAGCTCATCCTTCCTGGGTTTCTTTTTGCAGGAATAGGCATATTCAGGTGTATTCATCTTTCCACAGTTTCCCTACACAAAAGGTTACACGTTACAGATAGATAGTTCTTTGATCTTGCAGTTATTCAGAAGCACAGGGAATGGTAAACTACAGTCTGAAGGCCAAATAAGTCCAGGGCAGGTAAGCTAAGAATAATTTTTGCATTTTAATATTTGTAGAAACTAAAAGGAAACACACACACACACACACACACACACACACATTCCAGAGATTGTATGGGGCTGTCAAGCCTAAAACCATTCACTTTTCTGTCCTTTACAAAAAGAAACTTTTCCTGCCCGTTACCTCAATACGTAAGTTTGCCCACACTGTGGCGAACCAGGAGTTCATGCCTTTTTATTGCTGAATATTATTCCATTGCCTGGATATATTATGCAATATTGATTCATTTATCAGTTGATAAGATATTTGGTTATTTTGACTGTGAAGCTGTTATGAATAATGGTTTTGTGAATATTCATTAAAATCTTTGTGGGGACACAATGTTCTTATTTTTGTTTATTTGTTTGGATCCACTCAGGAGTGGAATTGCTGCAAATATATGTTCAACCTTTTTTTTTTATTTAAAAGATTTTATTTATTATTTTTAGAGAGGGGGGAAAGAAGAGAGGCAGAGAGGGAGAGAGACATCAATGTATGGTTGCTTTTCACCTGCTTCCAGCTGGGGATCTGGCTGGACACCTGGCTTGCAACCTGATTATATGCCCTGGCTGGGGAATCGAACCAGCGACCTTTGGCTTCGCAGGCCGGCACCTTATCCACTGTGCCACTAGCCAGGGGTATGTTCAACATTTTATGAAAATTCCAAACCGCTCTCCAAACCAGCTGCATCATTCTTTATTCCTTCCTATTTGTCCATATTTTTTGTTTTCTTTCCTTTTATTTAGAGCTACTCTAGTGGGTATAAAATAGTATCTCATTGTGATTTTAATTTTAATTTCACTAATGAATAATGATGTTGAGCATTTTTAAAAACACCTATAAGAGTACACAGGGTTGGATTTCTTTTAATATTAAGCAGAGAAAGTTCTTTATGCATTTTAAATACAAGTTTTTATTTAGATATAATTTGTAAATATTTCTCCTTGTTTGTGACTTGTCTTTCATAATAGTTTCTTTGAAAAAGAAACATTTTTATGTTTCATGATTTGCTCTCCTGAGGATTTATGCCTATAATTATTCTTGATGACTATTGGTCTAGTTTTATTTTCTTGTAATGCCTTTGGTTTGGGTATCAGAATAATGCTGGTCTCATAGAATGAATTTGAAAGTTTTTCCTGCTCTTCAGTTTTCTAAAAGAGAAAACATATAATTGGTATTTTTATATTAAAAATGTCTGATAGAATTCTAGTCAAGGACTCTTGTTGAGGGCTGATCTATAATTACAAATTTAATTTCTTTAATATACAGGACTATTCACATTATTTATTCCTAATTGAAATTTTGTAATTGAAATTCTCCTTTAAGGAATTTGGCCATTCATCTGGATTGTTATAAATATTGATTAAAATATTACCTTATTCTTCTTTTAATATCTGTGCAATTGGAGGAATATAAATTCTGTCACTCCTGATATTGGTAAATGTGTGCATTTTTCCTCAAAGGAAAAAAATGGGTGTATTAATTTTATTGATTTTATAAATAATAAAAAGGGCTTTAGGTTTCACTGATGGTTTTTTATCCTTTTTTTTCCCCATTGATTTTTATACTAATCTTTATTTTTTTCCTTTATTTTATTTACTTTGAATTTAATATGCACTTCCTTTCCTGGTTACTTTAGCTAGGGCTTGCCGTCAGTGTTTTGAGTCCTCTATTCTTTTTTTAATTAGGTGTTCAGTGTTACAACTTTTTGCCCTCAGTACTGTTTTTATCAGTACCCCAGGAAGTTTAATAGGTCATGTTTTTATTGCCTGTATGTCAAAAACACTTTCTAACTTCTATTTTGTTTTCCTCTTAATCTTACATGTTATTTAGAAGTAACTGTATGTTAATTAGTTTCCAAATAGTTCGGTATTTTCTATAGCTTTCTTTTGTTACCCATTTCTAATTGAATGGCTTATCATCATGGAAGGTACTCCACCTGGCTGAAATCCTTTCAAGTGCATTCAGCCTCCTGTTATGGCCTATCCTTGCATAAGGCCCATGCACACTTGAAGAGGATGTTTATTTCTGAATGTGGTTTTCTAGGATGCCAGTTGGGTAAAAGTGGTCTGTAATAATATTCAAAACTCGTACAACTTTATTTCGTTTTTTAGTTGATCGATCCGGTCTGGAGGGAGGAGCATTGAAAACTTCAGCTGTCTTTTGTGAAGCTGTCTGTGTCAGCAACCTGTGGCCGAGACGGGGAGCAGTCGTCCATGCTTCGCTAACACTGTCCACTATTCCAGGGACTCTGCGGGTGGAAGCAGAGACGGACACCGTGTTTGCTCACAATTCTGATTCAGAGAAATGTTCTTTTGACTTACATTACACTAGAAAGCTTCCTTGATTTTCTTTCCGACAAACTTTTATTAAAAAGAAAAAGTGACCTTCAGCAGGCATCCAGCAGGACTTGACCAAGTTTTGATTGAGGGAAGATTGATTCTCTAAAGTTGGAGTGGCCAGACATGCACTGAATTTGCTCTGGTTCATTGCTCCATCCCAGAAACGCTTTCTAGCCATTCTCGCCTAATGAGCTTATTAGTAAAAGGCTGAAAGGATCACAGATTGTCTATCAAGGAAGATTGTCAGTCGCAAGCTGTTAGAAGTTCTGCTGTGATTTGTAGACCAGGGGTAAGGGACAGAACGGTGCTAAAACGTCGCTCATTATGTCCCACAGCTTGCGCAGTGACACAAAGAAAATACGCGGAGCAAAGGTGTACAGGCAAGAAAAAAAATGACTGCTGGAGACGAAATTCAAAGGAAATTAGACAGAATAGTGCTATACCACCTCCCATTTCTTTTAGTGCAATTAGAATTCAGAGGACGAACCAAGGCCCCAGCAAAAATAACAGCCAAACGCCAAAGTGATGCTATTAAAGTGTTGTTGGGAAAAAAATAAAAGTCTGCTCACCTGTTGTTTGCAACAGGTAGAACTGACTTTTCTCCCTGGAGAGACTATTTTTTCATATCAAAGGGATTATTTGGAAGTCTTCTCCACTTTACAATCTTTTGTTTATAACTTAGTTTGGAAAAACATAAAACTTTGGATTATTTCTTTTTTAAAAAAAGATTATTTATTTACTTTTAGAGAAAGGAGAAGGGACAGAGAAAGAGAAGGAGAGAAATACCAACGTGTGGTTGCCTCTGGTGCGCCCCCAACTGGAGATCTGGCCTGCAACCCAGGCATATGCCCTGACTGGGAATCGAACCCATGACCCTTTGGTTTGCAGGTCGGCACTCAATCCACTGAGCTACAACAGCCAGAGCTGGAGTATTTCTTATTTGTAGTCAAAGATGTATCTCCAGCCAAATAAATTTGTTGATGAAAATTTTTGTATTTATTAAAAAATGGCAATACTAACCTATAAACTTGATAATTCTCTTATAATCTATTTTAGTTCACATTCTTCTACAATTAGTATAATTATATTTACATACTTCTTTTTTCTGACAAGTGATTAGATGACTGCCTAAATTAGATGACAGGTTGCAAGCCAGGTCTCCAGCCAGGTCCATAGCTGGAGGCAGATGAAAGGCAACCATACATTGATGTTTCTCTCCCTTTATTCCTCCCTCCCTGACCTTCTCTCTAAAAATAATGAGTACAGTCTTTGAAAAAAAGCCCTGGCTGGTAGCTCAGTCACCAACCTGTGAACCCAAAGGTTGCTGGTTTGATTCCCAGCCAGGGCACATAACCAGGTTGCAAACCAGGTCTCCAGCCAGGTCCGTGGCTGGAGGCAACCATACATTGTTTCTCTCCCTCTCTGCCTCCCTCCCTTCCCCTCTTTCTAAAAATAATAAAGAAAATATTAAAAAAATAAAATAAAGTAGTTGAAGACTAACTATCATGGCCAATGCTGATTTATTATAAGTAATGAGCTTTTGGAATTTTTTGATGGTTTAAAAATATTTTTAGATCCTCTTAAGTAAATGTACGGATTTCTTTCCCTCTGCTCTCTATACTTACCCCACTGAATTGTGGGTCTTGCATTGGCTCACATTCACTAGCTATAAACTTGTCTATACCTCAGGCACATTTATCAACCCTGGCAGTGATGGAGTTCAAGTGACCATCTCACGATCCATTCACACCCTTTACCAGGGGATACTATCAGGAGCCTGGCCTAATTTTCTTGCCAATGTGAGGAATAGACCTCCAGGCAAATAGATTAATTCTATTTGATAGGAGTAGGGTCCTTCTTATGGAATGTTCTTAACAGGATGTCCCTATTCAAAGAGCACTTATAGTAGATAATCATACTCCAGATCTATGAATTTATGAGACAGGATTCCCAGGAAAATGTTGCCAAAGATGAGGTATGAAGTAGAGATGCTGCCATAGACTAAATAGTCTCTGGGGTATGGTCATAACCCATTCACCTCATATGGAAAACACATCTGCTGTGCACCAGAAAACACTCATTTGATGTTGAAAGGAAGGACCTAGAAAGATGTCCAGACTCCAACCTGCTTTTTCTGAAGTCTTGATAAGTTACAACCTTGGAATTATTACTAAAATTCATATTATTTGTATGTTGTGTGAATCTGACTTATTTGAGTTGAGAGTAAGATTCTTTATGTTAAACCAATGTTAAATTGCTTTATTGTTATTATTATTATTTATGATTATTATTTTCAGTCTTGGTAAAGCAAACAACATAATTTGATAGTTGCAGAGCACCTATATCATGTTCTTGAAAGTCTTTCCTCCACCATTCTTCTAGTCAGTCTTCTAATTGGGTGAAGCTTCTTCACTCGCAGTCCTGAAAAGGACTTCAAATATTCCCATCTCTGCATTTTGTTGCTATTTTCCAACCAAACTATTTTCTTCTTAACAATTACAGTTTGGAAGTGATCTCTGCACTAAGATGTCTATCATCTTCAACCACTCTCCATCCACATACCCTCACATTCCAAACAAATTATCTTCAAATTTAAAATGGGAAACATTAAATATTTAAAATCCAGCTATTTTAAAGGAGATTTGCATAGAAAATTTCATAAATGCCAAAGTGCATGAACTTGACTACACAATAATTTAAAACTTCCATTGAAAAGATTGGAAAAACATTTATGAGGTATATAATACAGTGAAGAATTAGTGTTCCTATTCTGTAAAGATCTCTAGCAACTCTAAAATATGTGCACCATGTGAAGAGGCAAAGCACAAAGGAAGATAATCTAAATGATAAATATGAAAATAGTTATATCATCTTGCTCGACAGTAATACCATTAACTACAAATGTTCCTAGGGAATTTGAAAGCCAAACAAAATGTGAGTAACACAGTTGTGAAGAGGAGGTTAGGGAACAGACATGTTTCACACACTGCTCCTGGATTTTTAAGTAATAAAACCTTTTAAATTTAATGTAACTCATCAAAATTTTAAATGCATGCATTTTATTTACCAATTAGATTTGAAAATTCTCTCTCAGGACACATAAACAATATCAAAACCATAGTGCATATGCACTGGAATGTTTATGGGAAATTGTTTACAATAATAGGAAATTATAAAATGCCTTAAATATAAATTAAATGTGGTCATAATTAAATATATTACAGTATAATTAAAGATATTGCAGCTAATGCATATCTTAAAATATGTAATAGGCTGTAATTATTCATGTGGAAAGAACCCTATTACATTGTTAAAGATCACAAATCAGTATGTTGAGTGATCTGCTTGTGAGATATAAATGCATGTAGTTCGTGACATAATTATAGCTAGTACACAGACAAACACACATACACACGGTGCAGGCTGGAAATATGCGCCAATATTCCAGCCCAGTGGCTCTCTGTGATAGATGTGTTCCCTAAAACTTTCAAAGCCCATACAATCTTCTTATATCTAATATTTTGAGATGAGCAGTATATTTTATTTTTGTAGACAGAAAATTTGTCTTTGCAATATTTTCCCCCCTAGTTTTTCAAAGGCTATGTTCATCTTACCGCGCTGTTGTAGGCCCTCCTTGAAGCCCATCCAAGAGCGGAACAATGTGGTTCCCGGACGGACCACCCCCGCTGAAGCCGGTCACAGTGATGGACCAATCAAGGTGCTGGAGCCCAATGAGATTCATCAAGTATGGAACTCTTGACTCATGCATCTGAACGTGCTACTGTCCAGCTGCACAGGACACAGGTCTAGGTCCAAGTCTGGCCCCTTGGTGAGATGCCAAAAGCTCCAGGAGTCAGCGTAGTCATGCCCCATAATGATCTAGTATAGTGTCTTTAATTACTGTGACTTTTATTACTATTGTTTTATTACTTTTAGACTGTAAGAGAGAGGAGGAGAAATCAACATTCACCATCTAGAGCCTCAATATATTTATGTTCATCAAATACATTTCACAATCTTTTTGGAAATGTTTTTCTACTTGTATTAATTTTCTCTTGCCTGAAATACCTGCAAATATATTTTCTTTATTCTTTCATCAAATTGATCTCTGTGCTAGTAAATAACCGGAGTAGCTGTTTTCATGATTGTCAAATTCACAGTCTAACCTGAAATTCAGATTCTCAACCAGACTCTAAGGTTGTAAATTTCATCTCCTCTCTTATATTTGTTATTCAAATATTTGACAGTCTTAACTTGGTTTTGTGCACATTTTCTGAAAACTTACAAATTGTTGGTGTAGATTACTTTTGTAGGACAAAAGGCATATCATACTAACACTAATTTTGTATGCAAAACACTAATTTAATACATAAAAAACTATTCAGGATAAAGATAATCTTAACAGCAATTATCCTTACAATGATCTTGTTCATTATAAATTTCTACAGAAGTTTAGAACCTTTCTACCTGCTGGCTATTTCATGTAAATATAGAGAAATCATGCAAACCTTATCATAGCATATTCATAAATTAAGAATTGTACATGGTTTAGTTATATTTGATTGAGATATTCCCAGCCTCCACTGTGTATAAAATGTGCTAGAAAGAAGGATAGTAATGCTCATGGGTTTCTCTTTTAATATCAAAGGCTGACCATGACCAGCAGTTGTGCAGAAATCATAGTCTTGCAGTTTCTAAAGTAGAGAATAGGTCTTCCCTTTTGTCATCTATCAGTCCTCAGTGCTGATATTTTATTTTATTTTATTTATTTAGTTTTAAGATTTTATTTCATTATTTCTAGAAAGAGGGGAAGGGAGAGAGGCAGAGCGGGAGAGAGACATCAATGTATGGTTGCCTTTCACCTGACTCCAGCCACAGATCTGACTGGAGATCTGGTTTGCAACCTTGTTATGTGCCCTGGCTGGGGAATCGAACCTGCGACCTTTGGGTTAGCAGGCCGGCGCCTCACCCACTGTGCTACCAGCCAGGGCCAGTGCTGATATTTTAGACTCCGGAACTGTGAGGAAAAAAAAACAGATTTCTGTTTAAGTCACTAAGTCAGTGACGTTTTGTTATGGCGGCCCTTGCAAACTAATGAACTGTTCCAGATGTCCTTCTGTTACTTAGTAATATAGGTCCTGTTCTATGGGGCAGTTTGCTATACTGAAACTAGAACAGGAAGAGTCAGTTTTAAACTCATGTGTTCTCAAAATTTTGGAGGAAAAAATGATGCTCTCATATCTGTAGACAATCAGTGGTTCAAAATTCCCTTTAGTTTATTAGATGTAGCTGGGATATACATACTATATATAGCACATTGAATCCTGAACTAAGCCCCGGTTATTGCTATGTTTGCATAAGCATCATATACTGTATAAAATGCATTCCCTAGCATATCTGCTATTTAAACAACCGGAAATCATATACAATATACACAAGCTAAATTTAGGGGCAAACTTAATTTTAAAACTGTGTAGCAGTAAGATTGAAAGTGTTTCAGCCTCATATAAGTTAAAATAATAAGCCATTTTTGGGTCCTTTAAAATCAAAGCTCCAGCTGGGAAGTTAGAATAGTGTCTACCACACACAATGGACGCTCAGAAAATATTTGTCAAATAAATTGATTCTTATTAATTTCACTATGTATGCAATCACACTGATATAAAATAAAATTCCATTTAGAAATACCATTTTTCCTTTCTGGTTTTATGAAATTATCTATAAACATACTCAAGATCAGTTTCAGCACCTCTAAGCTCACTCTTTGAGTCATCTAAAAAATTAAGATGTTCATACTAGTTCAAATGCCTTATTTTATAAATAATGATACAGTGATCCAGAAAAATGCTGTAACTAGCTTAGTGCTATAAACATTTTTCTTAGTACATATGTGCTTTGCATACCCTGATTCTCATGCAAAGCCTGAAATCTTTATTTTGATTATTTAATATATTTATTGCCAATATAGTTTATGTAAAAACTAGCTACTAAAATTTTTAAGGGAAAATAGGAAACAGTTACAGTCTTTCACTTTTTATATCTACTGTTGCACATGTCATATTCCAATAAGCCTGAAAAGAACTCTTTGAATTAGTGCTTTTGTTAGCAGGACAGAAGGGAAAGAAAGACTAGCATAAAGAGAGGTGAAGGTTACAACATTTGTCATTTATATGGAATATTTTTTTTACTTCCTAAGGCAAATGTTAATTTGGCCATGCTATTACTTTTCAAAGTGGGCAAAAAAGTTTAGCTGGAATCTGTATTTCATTCTGGACTTATTTAGACAAAAGATAATCACTGCTTAAAATGAAGGTTTTTTGAGAATGCCTTGCAGTATCCCATAGGCAACTGCTCATTTATTTCTTGTACCTTATTATAGAATATTAGGTTGTAATTTGAGACATACACATAGGCATACTTACCTATTCTTCAACGGAGTTATTTCAACGAGTATTTAAAAATAAACCTGATAAGTGAACATCATGTCTTTATCACAAATGACAAGATAAAACATTATGTAAGTATTACATAAGCAATTAAGCATATATACAAAAATATGTTATGTAAGGGTAAGAAGAATGGCCAATAATTTTGTTTCTGTTTAAACTTTTTTCATTTATTCATATTGTTTTTAAAATAATTACATTTATTCTTAACAAAGGCAGCTTAAGAGTTTCATCCTCATATTTCAACCCAAAGGATTAGAAATTTCCATTTTGTCTATCTGTGATAGGTGGGTATCATTAAACAAATATCTACTCTGCTCCACATGGTACTATGGAGGGAGTATCCTTCCCCAGAGACACAGTCAAGTGATTCTTTGGCCAGAAGGATGTTTCAATTCTTTGACCTCTAGCTGACTCTCAGATACATAAGCCAAAGTAAATAACTGTTTTTTTGTAGCCATCAAACCTTGGGATTGTTGGTTATCCAGAAAGGACTAGGAGGATTTTTTCATGATTTAATGTACAAAACATTTTTCATAGTTTTTATAAATGTTGAGAAATATCCTCAGTGAAAATTTCTTCTTTAGTCAGAATATGACCTCATTGAACGGGATTGAAGAAAAGTAACAATCTAAATGCATATG
Source organism: Noctilio leporinus (assembly GCA_004026585.1). NCBI lineage: Eukaryota > Metazoa > Chordata > Mammalia > Chiroptera > Noctilionidae > Noctilio > Noctilio leporinus. The sequence goes on from PVIW01000010.1 coordinate 846,087, forward strand.
CCGTTCAGGCAAGCCACAGGTTTAGGCATGATGTCTAGTTCACAGAAGGAGTAAACAATGGAACAAGTATTTGCAACATACATGGCAGATATGGGATTATTGTCCAAAATATATAAGTAAAACCTATGTAATAATAAAATGAAATAAATAACCCAGTATTAAACTGGTGAAAACAGGGACACAAAACATTCGGATGAGTAAAAAAAAAAAAAAACTATAAAATAAAATTTATTATTAATTAAAAATAAAAAGTAAAATTCATGAGAGTACCCAAAACTAAAATTTCTTTCAAGTGTAAATGATTGTAGAAAAAAGGAATACTCTTTTATATTATGGCTATAAGAACAATTTGGTTGCAATCTGATGAAATTAGGACTGTGCATTCCATGATACACAGAATCTTTTCTCTCTTTTTTTTTAATCTACGCTAGAAAAAATATTCCACATTGAGACAGGTAAAGTAATGTAAATATGCATTGTTTATAACAGTACAAAACTAGAAGTATTTTAAAAATAATTTATTAATAGAAGAAGGGCTAATTTATGTTATATCCATAATTATGGTATACCATGCATTAATTAGAGAATAATAGGGGAATCTATGGTGAAAAGAATCTTAAAAGGTTTAAATGTAAGGAGAATGGTTTAACAAAAGATTTTTAAATGTTATCTGAATTAAACGCTGGGTATCCTAGTATATAGTACACATACTAGTTTAATTCTCAAAAAAAATCAATGATCCAGTCTTTTTTCATCTACATTATTGTAGATGAAAAGGAAACAAAGGTATAGAAAATAACTGTAACTTGTCTATTACATATGTAACAAGGTAGCATAACTGTGAAGTGATCGAAATGAAATTCAGACCCAAATACATGGTCTCCATCTAAGCTGTTAAGCAAGCTGTAGAATTACAAATATACTCAAGTAATAATATCACCCCATAATGTAACCTATATTCATAAATATATATTAAAGCATAGATAAGGAACAGAAATGCTTTACTTCATACTTGTGGCACGTGAAACCTCTGAGAATGCAACATGTCAGAATTGGGGTAGACACTTACTTTCATTATTCATGTTTTAATCAAGGACAAGGGGATACTGCTTATGTATATTTTTCTAATTAGAAGCTAATAAAAATAAAAGTGTCAATTAATTTTAAATTGGCTTAATAATAAAGTAAATTGATGTAATTGCCTTCCTCTTTTTGAGAAAAACTTCCTCTTTTAAAAAAATTAAACCAGTTTTTGTCAGCAAATAGTATCAACACATAAAAATAAAACACTACTGAAAGTCTGAAGAATTTTAGAGAAAATTCTGGAATATAGAATGCAATTTTGAAATTTTTTTCTGTGTCTCTCATTATAGAATTTGTTAGCATTTAGGTTTTGTTTTTGGGGTTTTGTTTTGCTTTCTGTTTTGTTTTTCGTTTGCTATGAAATAAAGCAATAATGACTTTTAGTGATCAACTACAAAATATATTATTAATAAAAAATGACCTCATATAACAATGTATGAAAATACTCTGAAAATTCAATTGCTTAATAGAAAGGAAAGCCTATGTTGAAAATATATATAAGACATCTTATGTAAAATTACTCTAAATTAAACAAGGAGCCCTTTGCGGGGCATGGAGCTGAAGCACTGGTCGCCTAAGCAAGGAAATCAAAACCTAAGTCAGTCAATGCGCTGAAATCCAACACAATGAAATTCAAGAACAACCAATTAGAAAAGTACCCTCTGGGCTTTCCCAGATAAGCCACACACTTGAGCTGTAGCCAATCAAGTAGTGATTTATTTGCTTTGCTGCAGTGTCGTCTCTAAAAGCCTCTGTCCTACCTCCTGCCCTGTTCCTGATTCAAACCTACACATGCCCAAATAAACTCTTGAAAATTCTATCGTACCTCCATGTGCCTTCGAACATCACTAAGATGGTACCACTCCTGAAATTCAACCAAGGGATGAATCTTAAGCCTGATGGCAAAGCCAATTGTGAACAAATCTTTGCAAGGTATAATTGAAGTGAGCTGATTATGAGAACAAGAACTATAATATTATGTAGAACATTTCAGTACTTTGTATTGAAAGGGAAATGGCTGTAAAATTATTTTATTATTAATCAGAGGTTTACTAATCATCATATGGTAAAGCATATTTCTACACACCTGCACAGTGTCAATCCATGGAGACACACTTATCTAAATTATTTGAAAGTATACTATATGGATAATTTCAAAAGGTTTGGAGCCATTGGTTTAAAGTATGCATATATGCATATGTCTAATAATTTACAAATTCATAAGAACAATGAACATCAGGCAAGCAAGAATCAATTACACTAGTCAATAAAGATTAAGCAATGTTGATATTATAACTAAGCATCAAAATTAACTCATTTACATGTTGAATTATTTATATGAAACTATTAAAATTTCTTTTTCAAAGTTAGTGAAGCATATTGAATCATATTGGTCATTTTACAGAATGCTATTCATTTCATTTTAATCATTAATATATGAAGTAAAATAATTGAAATTATATTTATGGAGTATACTCTCATTTGCTTAACAATTTCATGTTTATATATACATTTAATGTGCATAATATGTTTACACAGTTCCATATAGGGAAGTCATTTTATAATTATCAAGGAATTAGAACTGATATTATTTATTATTATTATCATTATTGATCAAAAAGCCCTACTTAGCTTTATAATCTTGACAGGTTTTGGATGTTCTCTCTTAAAGCCACACCATCAAAGGAGTAAATAACATAATGAATAAAACAAAGTGTACAAAGTTACAATTTGAAGAAATCGTTAGTTCTTGTTTTGCTTTATTTTGAGATTTTATTCAGTCAAAGAGAATCTTATTTCAAGATTCCCACTTTCTTCTCTCCAAAGTGTAGGCATTAATTAACACATTTTTAATTTTATTGATGATTTCAGTTCTTGCATTTACACAAAATTAATAGGTTTAAAATATGAGCCATTCTCAGCATATTGACCCTTGAAATAGTTTTAATTGTGTTTTGAGCATTTTCAAATTAGAAGAGGTGATATCAAAATGAAAAATGACCAAATGAAAGAAGTCCTTTTATAAAAGAAGTAAGTGTTTTGTTTTGTGTTTTGTTTTTCTTTTATGGAAGACAGAGTGGTGATGACTACTTTAATAGATATTAAAATACTATTGATCTTTGATTAGCTTAAATTATTCTCATTTCTAGAGTTGGCTTTTCCTGTATTCTCCACCTTTAGTTACATCTCAAGCTGTAAGGGAACTTCTGATGTTGAGTTTTGTGATCAACTTAACAACATAGACTAAATGGACTTTCTCCTTTATTCTTCCATATACACTATATCTGCTCATAGAAGTGGCCTTTAGACTAACGGAGGAATAAAATATTTCTGTTTCAAATCCCTGGGGTGACAGCTACTGGGCCACCTGTGCTGCCAGTCTCTGGACCACATCATGACATGACTGAAGGATTGAACGTTCAAACACTGAAATAATAAAGCAGTGACTCTGGATGTTTTGGTACCTTCTTTGGGCTATTTCAGGCTTTGTCCAGAAAGTTCATCCTTGTCAGCTGGTGGCAGGGCAGTCTAGATGCAGGCATCTCAGAAAGCCACAGGCTTTCTCTCTCTAACCCAGTCTGTCTCTGCCCAGATCTATTTCCCTCCAGAGAGAAACAATATTAACTAGGCCCACACTTTCCCTCCACCTGAGGACAGCAAGAATGAAACTTCCTCCAGAGAATACTGGTGGTAGAGCAAAGCTTTCTCACTCTGTCTCTGTGTGTTGCCATCTGATTCAATTAAGTCTCCAGTTTTTCACCTGTTAGCTTTAATGAAGTGCCAGCCTTCACCTCACTCCATACCACAATAACTACAGCCCTGGGCCATTCAGGACCTCTTTCTAACCAAGCCTACCCCAAGGCCTTTTGATTCAGGAGGGGACTTCCACCATTTGGGCATTGACTCTTTTGTATTTTGCTTGGCTTCTGCCTAGCCCCTGAGACTATATTGGAAATAAAGAATAAGAAGAAGAAAAATTATCTTTCAGTAGAGCTAAAATTAAATTATTGATTGCTGTCTAATTTATATGTGAACTCAGAGCCATCACTTTTATTTCATTACAAGTCCAAAAGATTCAAATCGACTCCATTCTTCGCCAATGCTTCAAGCCGTATTTCTCTTAAATGCATAACTTAAGTGCACTTCACATCTCCATCCTGGAAGGACACTCCTGAGAATAAACACTTGGTTGCTGTACTCTGTTTATTAATTCTCTTCCTCTTGAGGGCACAGAACCACACACCATCCATATTGCATACATGCTCCTTTATTAGCAAACCGTTATGAGACTTTTGCTTAATAAACCTTGATGCATTTTGCAGTCGGTGTTATTAATAGCCACATGGGAGAGACTTCGGTGGCTCATGTTTGATGGGACAGTGACTCCCACTCTAGGTTTGGTGACAACGCTGAGTGCCCCTAATTATTACAGGGGCTCTTGTGTAATTCTAAAATGACTCTCTGAAGAAAATTAATTTAATTAGTCTCAGCTTTGAAAAATACATCCGTCTCACCACTTTTTCATGGCCGAAGAGCCTGCAATCAAGCAGCAGGCTTTGAAAAGCAAGCAGTGTGCTGAGGGTTGACGAAGGAGGCCCGGCGCTGGGGAAGATCATCTGTTGTGCCCAGAGAAGCGAAGTCCAGAGGCCCAGAGATGTAAAAAATAAAAGTACGAGGTAGAAACCTGTGAGAATAGAATGATTTTGGCTTTTCCAATTAACATGACCCATGTGTACAATCATCCATAATGAAATATATTTCTTCCTTTCATTGCATCATTTTAGCCAAGGCTCAACTTGCTTGGAGATGTTCTGAAATGTGAGCATGGACTCTTCTTGTTGGCAGTGTTTGTAAATGGAGGGCTCAATATATATTAATGTTAGTGAATGTGTTATTGTAATTAATTGATCACTAAAAATGTGCCTTGAGCATCTGCCATGTGCATGGTGTCATGCCAGGAGCTATTTATTTTAAATAAAAATATAACTCCACACAATAGCCTCTGACTTCTCCTTTCTTTTTTCATCCACATTCTCACTTATACTTCTAAACCCAAACTCCTCAGCTGTACATTACTCTTGCTTATATATCCTTGCAGCCTGACAAACTATCACATTTGGTTGAGAAAAAGGCAAAGATACACTGCAGAAGGAAGGAATATTAGTTATTTATGTAGAGAATTTATTAACTCATGTATAGTTGTATATTGACTGTTATCAACACAATAGACAGAGAGCCATAGAGTCCATAGAAGTTTACTTTCTATTGGAGCTCTGTGTATGTGTGTGTGTGTGTGTGTGTGTGTGTGAGTGAGAGAGAAAGAGAGAGGGACAGAGAGAGAAAGAGAAAGAGACAGAAAGAGAGAGACAGAGGATTCCATTTAGTTGCACTCATTTCAAAAAAAAGGGAGGGCAAACTAGTTTTTCAAATAAAAGAAAGCCAGGGAGAACATGGGTTGAAACGAAACATCCTTTAAACATTTGAAGGACTGTGGAATATGTTGATTAATTAGATGGCAATCAAATGAAGATAAGTTTGGGCTGAATAGATAAAATTAATTACCGTTAGTCAAAGCCACGAGGCAACGGTAAATGGGATTTTGTAAAATGTCTACTGCTGTACTATGGAGGGGTGGCAAAACTGGAATTATCTCCTGGAGGGTGGGCCCCTTGCAGGACAGGCTTCCCCTGCTAAGTGCATGCTCTAGGAACCCATCTGGATTAGTGTACCAGCTGGTGTTGGTTTGAGAGGCTTCATTCAGCTTCAGTGAATATTTTTTGAAGGCTCTTTCAGTGTGTTTGTATGTTTCATGATGGGTGATATAAGTATGCAGCTGACAACACCGCACTGAGTGTCCAGCAGTTTTCGACCAAAGAATGGCTTTACCCTCCCTGCTCACTGGATCTTGCCTTGATTGACTCTTTTTTGTTTGTTTCCCCACATGAAAAAAGTCCTCAAAGGGAAATGTTTTGCCAGGGTAGAGGAGGTGAAACAAAAACAAACAAACAAACAGCAGAAACACTAAAAGGCATCAAAATCAATGAGTTCAGAAACTGTTTTGAGCAGTGAAAAATGTCCCCATCATTGTATTGCATCAAATACTATACTTTGAAAGTGGCTGAAGTTTAAATGTGTAAGAATAAACTCACGACTTTTAAATAAGTAACTTCTGGGCTTTTGGGGTCCTCTTCATATACAAGAAGCATTAACAAGCAGCATACACAAGGTGCAGGAGTAAGGATTCTTCTAGTTTTCTCATTGGGGAATTGGCTTTTATTGAATAGAGTTACATAGCAACCTCACATTTTAACCCATGACCTATGTCATTGGAATGGCCATCCCATGTGCCTGGTTTATGCACATTTAATATATTCATCTCTTTGTCAATTTGTGGTGTTAAGAGCATGGAGCCCAGTTTCTAACAATTCCAGAATGGGATCTGTCCCTGCAGGCCCCTCTCACATTGACTTTTGGAGAACTCCAGCCTTGGTCACATCCTGCTTGTCTTCATTCTCTAAACCATGTGGGATACTGTGTCCAAACTGAAAACTCTTTATGTAAATAACATTTTGTAGAGTCCCAACCATTTCCACTTGTGTACGTGTTGTCTACTGCAAAGTTGACTTGTTATGACAGAGAAAGTATGCCACGTAAGGTCAAACGTTTTCTGGCACTTCCAAATCATGTTCACTGACCTCCCCTCCAAGTTGCATCTCACGCTGCCTCCAGAGTTCTTTTCTAATTCTCACTTCAGAATGTCATCCAATGTTACTGCTTCCAAATGCTGAGACACTTGTCCATGTGTTTAAATAGGAAATGTAGATAAATGTGACTTACTGCTTTAGTTCATTGCTGTTTATCATCCTTCTCTGTCCCATGTCATAGATAAGCAATCACAATATGATAAAGCAAATAAACATGAATACACCTGGACTCCCACATCCCAGAGATTCCTGGCAGTGGGTTTTCATGTGTGGAGATGTGCTTCTATTATCTCAAGTAGTGAGGCCAATACATTTTCTGATAATGTTCTAATTACATGAGTAAGTTCAATTCTATAGTGTGATTTGCATAATATAATAACTGGCAAAATGCCCACATTATACTCTTAGTTATAAATTGGTGCACTTTTGTGGTAAATCTAATTTTAGAATCAAACAAACCTTCAGCAGTAGATTTTATAGTGAATGTGTGTTCAAAACCAGACATTTTTTAAACAACTCTGTTGTAGTTTCCTAAAAAATATTATTTCATAAGGTCATTATGAGTCCTTCATAAGACAAAATATATAGAATATATTTTGTAAAGTAACACAAAATGTACACACCAGGCATTGTTTTAGTAGTTTACATA